>CM061030.1:29280000-30480000 GCA_030763125.1 Hippophae gyantsensis
TGGCTACACTTTTTATTAAGTAGTTGGGTTTACCAACCATACCGTAATAGGTCGTGTCATCTATGGAGGAAATCTAAGTTTGTGTGTTGAAAACAATAGTTGCAAAAATAGCAAGTAAGAGTAGTAGTAGGTAGTTTGGACAGAGGTCCCAACTGATAGTGATAATAGTGGCTTTATTGTCTAATAGAGTTGCAACCGATTTATTGTTTAGTGAATTATTTACTGCTGAGTGTTTTCCTTAAGAACCTCGAGAATGTTACCTCATTGTATCGCCTATTATGCATGATCAGTTATTGAGCTAGTATAATCTGAGTTTATTGTGCATATGCTTCAATATATTGAAGCATAAACTATGATTAGATAACATTTATTGTTTCCTTGCTTTCTATTTTATTAAATGATATCTATTGTTACAAGTTATTTACTTTTCAATATTATATTATTTATACTTCTGCTATGTACACATCTTAAGTGTTTTATGTTTTGTTTCTTGCAAGTTTAAGTTTGAGTCATCCTTACCCTAATTATGAAACAAGTCGTGGACTTTTTTAGCCATTTTGAGGGAAATATTGTTGTCATAACTGCTCTAGGATGGAGATGGATTGTAAAGGAACTAGAAGTTGCTATTGAAAAATTGTTCGAAAATTTTATGCACACTAATGTTCCTAACACTATTCACAACAAGGTAAAACTATGGGCTAATTTGATTTGACTCATCTAATATAAACTCTCATTAAGATTTGAAGGATGTGGGCCGATGTTTGTATGAAAATTATTTGAGTGATGTGGACTATGTTGAAATAATTAAAAGCCTAGTGGTAGATGGTGTTGACTAGGAATATTCTAGTGAAACACCTAAGGGTATCGAAGCTAAACATTTAAATAAATTTTTTCGCATCTTGTAATATTTTTTTGCTCCAAACTCATGTCCACTACTTATTACGATAATGTGGATAGAATAAAAGGCTATATTACTTTATGTTATAGCATCCACAAAGTCTATAGATGTTAAAGCCAAAATTCACCATTGGATAAAATTGTCTACTAACAACCACTATTTGAGTTACTTCTTCTACCAACTCATTACAGTTTTCTATGAAAAAGTGGGGATGAATTACCCAAAGGTGAAGTGTTAGTACAACATATTGAATTATTGAATCTAGCATATTATAATAACTCACATCAGACACTAATAGAACCCAAAGGGGAAAAAGAGTTGCTTCTTCATAAAAAATGTCACTTGTTTCTTCATAAAAAATGTCAATGAAAGATAAAAGTTATCATATAAATTATAAAAATGACATACTTTGTAAATGTTTCCAAGCTTCTACTACCCAACTTACTAGGTTTACAAATCGAAAGCATCGTGTTCAAGGTGAATATAATCATACCTTTCTTGAGATACAACGGTGAAGAACAAGGACCATAAGATATTGATGATTGAGCTCTAACTTTGCTCTAGAGGTTTATTAGTTTTTATTATTTTTATGTATTTCATTTCAATTTTTTTGTATGAACTTTTAGTTTACTTATTTTTTTGGATATTATTTTGTTTTTTATTATTTTATATTTTATTTAATTTGTTTTATTTTAAGTTTATGTGAATCATGATTATTTTATTTAGAACTTTTAAAATTTCTAAATGTTTGCTAAGATATGATGTATGAAAAGTAAACAACAATTTCTTTGTGTGATTTAAATTGTTTGAGATGATGGATGCACTTGAATTTCTACATCATTACTTGAAATAAAGAAAATGGATAACTTCTATTTTCTTGATCTTTATTTTTAAATTTATATTTGTTACATTAAATATAATGTAGATTCTAAGTTGTAAGTGGAGGAAAATTTACATAAATTTAAGCATTTTTTATAACTTTTTATCAAACATGTGTTTACATTTATTTTATTTTATTTAGTTTATTTATTAGTAGAGGGATAATTAGGACCAATTTTAAAAAATGTTTGCAAAATTATTATGTCTTTAGTTGATTTTAAGCAAATAATTGGATCTTTGCATTATTGGCAATGTTTTGAACGTGGCATGAAATAATATGATAATTAGTTTTTTGTCATAGTTTGTACTTCATAATTGAATGTTAAAACTAAGATAAATCCTAAATTTATATTTAAGAATCAAATAATGGAGACTACATTTTAACAATATTTTTAGCCTATAATCTTTTTATTCAGAGTGATAATATTTTTCTACTTCTCAAAAAATTCTTTTTATTAATTCAAATTGATAGATTATCTCTATAGATTTTGCATTTAATATTAAGAATTTTACATATATAAAATTTCATGTACATATTTTTTGTTTAAATTGAATAACTTAAATAGAAATTAAAAGTGTATGTCTTTTCACTCATGCATGATTTCCAAAATGACATATATATAAGGTTCCTTATAAGCCAATACAAAAAAAAGAGCTAAATTAATCACTCACAAAATCACACAATTATGTATATGGTCCCTCCCTAAAAAAAGAAGAAGAAAAAGGAATATATTAAAAGAAAAGAGTATAAAAAAAAAAGAAGAGAAAAATTAAAAGGTATAAGTAGATACTATAACCCATTATTTCTCAAAGGGGTGAGAATGATTATTACAAAAGAAAGATAGAAAATGAATCTCTTTAAAGTCATTGCATTTTTATTCATTCATCTCTAAAGGCATATACTTGATATTTTTACTTGATGATTTTAATTGATGCATAAAAATGGTATATGATTTCTTCTTAATATTTTTCAACTAATTCCATTAATGAGATCAATATTACTCATTTTTTGAGCCTTTCTTTTTTAATCTTATGTGAACCCATTATTTAATTTCTTCACATAAATTCTATTCGCATATAACTTTGATTGAGTGCTTCAACTCATAGGATCAATGTAATATTGAGAGTATAACTTGTGAGAATTAGAATTAAAAGTGAATTTGGATTCTTAACACTAAAATTGGGTAAGTCAAAGTTGATACATTTTTTGTATGGAATATGAATTTGTGATTTGCTACTAATTTTTACCATAAATTATGAATCTTTGAGATGTTGATTTAACTTATACTTTGGATTTTGATTATGAATTTAAAAGTTAAAATTAAAGTGAATTCAAATTCCTAACACTAAAATTGGGTAAGTCAAAGTTGATACATTTTTTGTATGGAATATGAATTTATGATTTTCTTCTAATTTTTACAATAAATTATGAATCTTTGAGATGTTGATTTAACTTATACTTTGGATTTTGATTATGAATTTCAAAGAGGCTAAAGCATGAGAATTTTTGTTATTTTACTTTTAACTTTGTTATTTTCAATTTTAGTTTTTATTTATTTTTGTTATTTTTGTTATTTCTTTTAGCTTTTGCAATTAGTAGGATGTTTATGGGTATCATCAACTTAAATTCGTCTACTAGGACAATATAGGAATTTAAAAGCTTGTTGCATATATAAAATGCAACCATATTAATATACGAAAATAATTTAGGTTAATTTAATTTATTTATTTTAGTTTTTGTTTTCAGTTATTTTATCGCTTTCCTTACTAGAGATTAGAAAGAACTAGTTGGATGTTATGAGAAGTGCTTGAAAAATGCTAATATTACATAATTTATTTATACTTAAATGTCATAAATATATTTAAATTTTCATGATTATATCATTATTTAAAACAAATCTATATTTTCAAATTCATGAGTATGTTTTGTTATTCTTCAGGTAATTTCGGCTTCAAATTAATTAAAATGATAAACATTTGAAAAATCATGCTTGAAGTACTCATCTTCAACTTAGAAGAATAAAATAATATATATATATATATATATATATATATATATATAAGCCTTACTTGTGTTCCAACTAGTTATAAGAGGTGAAAAAAAATAAGATAGTGAAGAAAAAAATAGTTTGACTTGAGTTCCGGCATGTCTATATGTTGGCTGCAACGAGATCCTTTTTGGAAAAATCGAGGAAAACCAAAATGAAATATAGGCCATGGTGTGCGATGATTAATCCCTCACTATCCATTTTTTCAAATTTTCTCTACTATAAATAGAGCCTCATTTCTCAATATTAGACACCAAAAAAATTATCAACATCAGTTTGCAAATAGGTTTTTCCATAAGTCCAGTTTCTCTCAATTTCTTAGACCTTAATATTTTATTTTTCTTTTAGTTTAATGTTTATTTTATATACAATTTATATTAAGTGATCATTAATAAGAGGCAAAAAAAGGAATTATTTCATATCATGCAATTTTTAAAATACATCTAATCTTTTCTCACTTATTTTTAATGAGATGAGATGTTAATAAAATGGTACTAATTTAGATATCTCCTTCGTTCCTAATAGATCTAAACGAGATAAATAAGAATACAAAAATGATAAATAATACTTTATAGCTAAGTTTAATAAGAAAAATAATAAAATACATGTTTAAAATTATGCTCATTATGACTATAATCTAAATTAGATAATATTATATCATGAGTCTATTGGTGAGAAGAGATGATAGAGGCCATTTAACATTTATAGTGTTAAGCGATTTAATTAATAATGAATAACGGCCCAACCAAATGTGTTATATATACATATAAGAAAGAATCAATAATCTTGATTTATATTTTATTAACCTAATTAATTTTACCAAATATAATCAAATAGTTAAATATCTTATTTAGTGTCCATTGATTTATTATTTGCATACATGTCTGTAATTTGTGTAAACCAATCTATCTTTTATCATTTTATTATTTTTTTCATTAGATTAATATTTTGAAAACTTAAAAAATTGTAAAAAAAATGTTTAGAATCACGTAGTTCCTTCTTAGACCTACCTATCATATTCTTGACATTGTCTGTACTCTTCTTCTTTCTGCCAACGTTCCTGCCCCATTTTGGGGTGAAGCTACTCTTCATGTTGTTCTTGCCATTAACCTCATTCCAAGCGCTGTCATTCATAATCAGACTCTGTATGAGCACCTTTTTAGATCATCCCTTGACTATCATTACCTTCGCTCATTCAGATCTACCTATTTTGTTCTTTTTCACCCTCATGAGCACAACAAACTTGAGCCTCGATCTAGACTTTGTTGTTTTCTTGGTTATGGTGAAACTCAAAAAGGGTATTGATGTTATGATCCTATCTCACATCATCTTCATGTTTCATGTAATCTTGTCTTTTGGGAACACCGTTTATTTGTTAAACTCTCTCACTTTCGTTCTTCCCTAATGAACTCAAATGTTTTAAAAATATTTCCAAATGAGTCTCCTATTCCTTCTACAGATACTCTTGATCCTCCTTTGGACTTCTCTATTCAATCTTCAGATATTTTTGATGATTCTCCTAGACAGGTTGATGACGAGCCACCCCACCTTGAGCATAGGTCCCCTACTCCTTCTCTGCCTGAAGATCCTCCACAAGACATTCCACCTCGCCACTCAACCTGGTTAAGATCTATTCATGCACATTTACTTGACTATCATTGTTACACTACCCTTGCTACACTTTATGAGCCTTACACCTATCATGAGGCATCTACTGACCCTTTATGGTAGATTGCAATGAAAGAAGAAATTGATGCATTAACCAAAAACCATACTTGGGATCTGGTTACTCTCCCTCCTGGTCAATCTGTGGTTGGTTACAAGTGGATCGATAAGATCAAGACTCGCTTTGATGGGTCCATCATGTGCTACAAGGCTCGTCTTGTTACAATGAAGAGACTTTTGCTCCAATTTCCCTTATCTCTTCTATTCGTGCCCTCTTAGTTGTTATCGTTGCTAGTAAATGGGACCTTTTTCATATGGATGTTAAAAATGCATTCCTTAATGGGGATCTATATGAAGAAGTCTATATGTAACCTCTTCTTAGTCTTTCTATTGAAACAAGCAAGGTTTGTTGCTTTCAACATGCACTCTATGGCCTTAAATAAGCTCCACGGGTGTGGTTCGCTAAGTTTAGCTCCACCATCCTTAGCTTGGGTTACACTGTCAATCCTTATTATTCTTTCTTTTTTCTTTGTCGCAATGATAAAGGCACCATTTTGCTTCTCCTCTATGTGGATGATATGATCATAACTGGTGATGACCTCAGTGGCATTCAAGAACTCAAGGATTTTCTTAGTCAGTAATTTGAGATGAAAGACCTTGGAAATTTTAGCTATTTATTGGGTCTTGAGATCACTCATTCCACACATGGTCTTTATATTACTCAAGCTAAGTATGCATCTAACATTTTATCATAAGTTGGACTCACTGACAATAATTGTGTTGACACTCCAATTAAACTTAATGTGCATCTGACACCCTTGGGGGGAAACCATTGTCTAATCCCTCTCTTTACAGATGATTGGTTGGAAACTTGGTTTATCTTAAAGTTACTCGTCCAAAAATTTTTATGTTGTTTATTAGGTGAGCTAGTATCTGTCCAAACATTTCTAACAATTATTTATTTATTTTTTATTTATACCATTCAGAATAATAGCAAAAATAATTGAATATGTAACAAGAACACTTGGTTACTTTTGAATGTGTATCCTCTTTGCTTAAGTTATTCTTAATATATATCTCATAGGAAATATAATCTAAATTATAATTTTTTGGTCAAGTTTGAAATTACAAATTATCGAAAAAAAGTTCAAAATTACAATTTTTTATTTATTTATAAGTTAATAGAAGAATTTTATTGACCAAGATTTAAGATGCACATTATCATAGTCATAATTCATAACAATTTCAAATTGATAGGTTAATGCCTATTAGAAGTAGTCATCTATGGATGAATGAATTTGTATTTCCTAGCAATAAATGCCACAACTCTCTTTAGTAAATATATGCGAGAAACCCTCTTGTTCTAACATTAATTTAATCCTTTTAATCTTCTTAAACCTTATAAATACAATATTTTAATTAATCAACCAATTCATTCCGTCCTTAAGAAAATAGAAAAAAAATGTTTAAAAAATTCAGATATATATAAGCTTGTTCAAGCAATTCTATTAATGTTATTATGTATTATTACAACAACTGCTGTTGGAGATGACACAACACCAATTTCAGAAGATATATCAAGATTATGATTGGATTGATGACAACATAAAACCTTATACATAGCGTAAAGCTACACTTGATCCTGATTAGTCACAGTTGAAGATGGTTATAAAGTTATCAAGGTAATTAAAAATGGTGGAGATTTCAAAATTATCACATATGCCATTAATAGCATTCCTATAGGAAATACTAAACATGTCATAATTTACATTGAGGGAGGAGTTTATCAAGAAAAATAAAAATGGAAAGAACAAAACCTTTTATTACTTTTTATGGATCACCAAATAACATGCCAAGCATAACATTTGTTGGCACCGTAGCACAATATGGAACCAATGATAGTGCCACTTTGATCGTGGAATCCGATTACTTCACTGCATTTAATGTTGTTATCAAGATATTTATATATGTCTATCTTTTTAGTAAATACATTTATGTATGTGGTCTTTTTTATTTTGGATAACTTTATCCTTAATAATTTTTATTTTAAACGATTTTATCTAATTATTTACTTTAATTATAATATCTATTATTTATTTTTAAATCAATTTCTCCGAATTGCCAAAATACTTTTTACTAAGTAATTTTAAAATTAAATAATTTTTTTGTTGTAAGTTATATATATGTATATATTAATTTAAATAACTACGTGTGTATACCCTGCATTTAACTAGTATATATATGTGTATGTTCTTCAATCTTATTATTTATTTTTATTTTTATAATTTTGTGTATTAATAATCTTAGAATAGCACACCAAAGCCTGATGGAGTTAGAAAAGGAGCACAAGCCATTGCATTGAGAATCTCGGGAGACAAAGCTACATTTTATAATTGCAAAATTATTGGATTTCAAGATATTCTATGTGACGATAGAGGCTTTCATTTCTTTAAGGATTGTCATGCAAGAGAAAATGAAAAAGAGCTCACTAGTTATTCATTTGTACAAGGCAAAATAACTGGATCTGGTAATGGTACATATTTAGGTTGGGTATGGAAGTCTAGACCTAGAGTGGTTTATTCTTATACTAGTATGAGCAATGTAGTTCATCCTGACGGTTCGAATGACAACTTTAACCCTCAAAATGATAAGTATGTGATGAATTTAATATATCATTGTTGATTAATTATTATATAAAAATATTTAAAAAAGGGGAAATTGAATTGAATTGATTTTTTATATATTTTTAAATTTTTATAGGACTATGTTCTACGCACTACTACAAAAGGGGTATTTAAGTCGATATGTAAAGTTGTTTTTTGGAAAAACATTGACTTATAATGAATTTAAAGTTGGTTCGATGTAGAACCGATGCTATCCACATAGGACGTAGCGTCAATTGATGTGTCGAACCGATGCTACACGTGGACGTAGCTTCGGTTGATAGCTGGAACCAATGCTATCCACTTAGGACGTAGCGTCGGTTGACGTGTCGAACCGATGCTACACGTGGACGTAGCTTCGGTTGATAGCTGGAACCAACGCTATCCACTTAGGACGTAGCGTCGGTTGACGTGTCGAACCGATGCTACACATAGACGTAGTGTCGGTTGACACTTGGAACCGATGCTATCCACGTAGCATAGCATCGGCTCGACACATCAACCGACACTACGTCCACTGTGGATAGCATCGGTTGACACATAGAATCAATGCTACACACGTGGATAAATTCTTTTCTCTTCTTTCTTCCCCAGACAGAAACTATTCTAAGTCCTGCATAACTCTTAAAAATCCAAAACATCCTTCACTTCTCCTCCACTCTTTCTCATTTTTCGGCCACCTATGACCACCAATTACAACATTGGTTAGTGGGTTTTCTTCCTCTCTAACTAATCTTTTAGATCCCTTATTTTTTTGAGCAAAATACTCAAAAACTTTATACTCATTTCTCACTTATAAAACACCATTTTTTCTTCATTGCCTTCATTTTTCTACTACACACGTGGATAAATTCTTTTCTCTTCTTTCTTCCCCAGATAGAAACTATTCCAAGTCCTGCATAACTCTTAAAAATCCAAAACATCCTTCACTTCTCCTCCACTCTTTCTCATTTTTCGGCCACCTATGATCACCAATTACAACACCGGTTAGTGGGTTTTCTTCCTCACTAACTAATCTTTTAGATCCTTTATTTTTTTGAGCAAAATACTCAAAAAAATTATACTCATTTCTCACTTATAAAACACCATTTTTTCTTCATTTCCTTCATTTTTCTGCTACACACGTGGATAAATTCTTTTTCTCTTCTTTCTTCCCCAGACAGAAACTATTCCAAGCCCTGCATAACTCTTAAAAATCCAAAACATCCTTCACTTCTCCTCCACTCTTTCTCACTTATACTCTTGTAAGTATTTCTATTAATCCTGCACACTTATTATTCATATTTTTTCTATTATTATGTGTTATGTGTATAAATTTTTGTATATATGTAGGTTTGTATTATAACATCAGGAGAAGAATATGATGATCTTAAATAACATAGAACAACACTATGGTAAGTTTTCTGCTATTAATTAATATTTTATTTTTCAATTATTTGTATTATTTAAACTATTTATTAAACAGATTTTTTCTGCTATTAGTGATTGATGAGTGCTCAAAAAGCACTAAAATAACCATGATTTTATGCACATTAATTGATTAATATATATATATATTTATATGTTTTATCATATATTTATATATATTTATCTTTTCGAATCACATGATATTTTTATTGTTTTTCGGGTATTTTGGCTTAAAAATGCAACTTAAAAAGCACAAAGAGGAATCTTTGGAAGCAATACATCACAAATATATTAATAAATAAATGGGAAAGGTCAACAAATATGGAAAAATTGGACAAAATGGGTCAAAAGGGTCAAAAATGTCAAAAAGGAGAAAAATCGCGGCCGCCCCGCCTTGACCCAAGCCTTGAGCAGCCCAGAGCCTTGCCGCGCGCGACACGCCCGGTCAGCGCGCGGCATAGATCACACCGGATCGCGCGCGCCGGCTCCGGTCCGCGCGCTGCCCGCGCGCGCGCGCGCCACTCTGCCTGGCAGCGACGCGCCTGCGCGCGCTGCTCTGCACTCACGCGCGCGCCCGCAACGCGCCCGGGCCTACGCGCGTGACGCCTTTTAGCCCCATTTTTCACGTGCGGCCACGCTGACGTCATGCGGCGTCATTAATGATCAGACAATTCCAATCTGGCGTTTTACATTTTTTAATATTTTTTAACATTTTTTTACTCATTTTTTCTCTCCATCCTCACTATAAATACCCTTCCCTTCCTTCAAAACACACCTTCAAAACACAACTTCTCTCTTCTTTCTTTCTCTCTTTTCTTAGATTTTTAGGTTTTTTAGTTTTTCTTAGTTTTTTAGCTTTTTTTAGTTAATTTCTCTTAGTTTTAGAGTTCTTCCTTTTTGGGAAGAACTAGTTATGTTTTTGTAATATATTAGCTTTTGATTCAATAAATGGGAGTGCAAATTCCGCTTGGAGGTTTTCAGCAAGCGGGAATAACATCGAAGTTATGGTAAGGATTTTATTTTCTTTACAGTTATTTTTTATGCTTTATTCTTACATGTTATATTTAATTTGTACGTGATTAAATTTAACTTTCTTGGTGTTTATAAACATGATGTAATAATAACGTTGTTATGCTATGCGAAATATTAAATAGGTAAAAATCTCTAAAATGAATTGATTTTATTTTTATTCAAGATTTTATATTAAGAATGTTAGAGAGAAATATATTATTTTCATTACAAACTTAAACACGAAAAATTAGATTTTAAGGTTTAGTTATCGATACGATTTAGAGTAGTGCTCTTTTATTTGATGGTACAATCGCTAGGTAGTTAGAGTGAAGCTCTATTTCAAAAGTTTTATAAGAATTATTATCTGAAAATGTATTGTGACATGTTTTCATTAGTGGTTTTAAAACTTGAAAGTTAGTACTCGGATAACTAAATTCTTAGGTTTAATTTGGACACCTTTGAATAAAGTTTAAAGCTGTCTAACCACTTAAGGTGGCATTTAAATGGTTCATTTTCAATCTCTTAGAAAAAGAAATTAATTTAATTAACCAAATTAGTTATCAACCCCTTGTAGGTGTTAATTGATTTGTTTAGTTAACGAAGAATATCTAACCCCGCTTAAAAGGTGGTATTCATACAAAAAGAGAGAATCAATAAATATCAATTCATATCTTTAACAACCTAAATAATATGAAGCAAGCATAATTAACTTAATTATTATATCAATAAATACTCAGCTGTTTTAACTTGAGATAAAATTTGCATAAATGTTTATTGAATCTATGTTTATTTTTATGTAATTAGATTAAAAACACAAAACCCCAAAATATCGTGACGAGGATGTTTAGGATTTAATTTCGTTTAAAAGTTTGAATAATAAATTAAAAACCACATACATTCCTTCCTTAGATCGACCTTGGAGTATACTTATCATTTTCTCAGAAATGATTAGGTGCACTGCAGAGTTTTATAAATACATAAAACCAAAGTATCGGAGCGAGGATCGGCGATGTCGATTACGCCGTCAAGATTTTAGCGGATTGCGGGATGGTATCAAGTTTTTGGTAGTTCTTGAAGTGAAGGAATAGCGTTTTTAAATTATTTATCAAAATTTTATAAACTTTTTTGTGTTGTAAATAATTGTGATTTTTTTTATTAAAAAATTAAAAAAATAAAAAATTTTTTGTTTGTGAAAAGTAAAAAAAAAATTCAAATTTCAATTTAGTAATAAATAAAAAAATATAGCATAAATAATAAAATAATTTTGCATTTTGAAATTTGAAGTAAAAAAAAGTATGTAAATTTTAAATTAAATTAATAAATAAATAAGAATAAAAAAAATAAAAAAAAATAAAAAAAATAAAAAAAAATAAAAAAAAATAAAAATAAATAAAAAAAAAATAAAAAAAATAATAAATAATAAAAAATCAAAAAATCAAAAAAAATCAAAAAATCAAAAAAAATCAAAAAATAAAAAAAAAATCAAAAACTTTATTTTCAATTTTTTTTATTTTATTTTTATTTTTTTTTTTTTTTATTTTATTTTTGTTGTTTTTTCTTTTTCTTTTTTTTCTTTTACCTTTTTCAATTATTTTTTTTCAATTTATTTTATTTTATTTTTTTTTTTTGGCTTAATTTTTATTTTTCTCTTTTATTTTTTTTTATTTTTCTTTTACTTTTTCAATTTATTTTATTTTTGGTTTAATTTTTTTTTTTCAAATTTTTTTTTAACTACTTTTTTTTATTTTCGTTTTAAGTTAATTAACTTAGGTTTTTAGTAACTTAATTTACTAACTTAATTAATTTAATTTACTAACTTAATTAACTTAGATTTTCATTAGCAATTAACCTACCTTTTTATTAACTTAATTAACTTAAATTTTAACTTAACTTAACTTAATTAACTTAATTTTAATAGCATGAAAAGTAAAGATCTAAGGGAGTTAAATACAGGAGACTAGTTCTTGGAAACGCTTTGTTGTGATGTCTTTCACAGGAGCGTTGCTGCAATACAGGAGGATGGTTTTAAGGAGCGCTGCTTAGCGTTCTTTCTGGGGCTCTTGATTATCTTTGATTATGTTATTTTAACTTAAAAAATTAAAAAAAAAAATTACGAAACTATCTCCAAAATTTTAAAGCTTTAATTACAATCTAAGGAGTTAGTTGTTTTGTTTCTAGGTACAATGTGTTTTGATGCCTTAATTATTTGATTTGCTTTAGATGTGGGTTATCTAAAACCACCAGCGCATGCCTAGTTTTAATACGGAAAAAATTTGAAAATCAATAGAACATGTTTGAAGCGATATAGGTAGGCAACATTGTCTTACTTGTAGGTTTGATTGACTCTGATGATGAGGGGACATTGAGTTTACTTAAAAGCAATCCCAGTTACGTCTTCTTTAAGGCGTTAAACTAAAAATTGGATGGAAAGCAACCCACGTCATTTTAGGTAATTTTTTTGTTATTTGTTTTAATTTTATTGTTTATTTTGGTTTAATTATATGTGAATAATTCTTAAATTATTAAAAAAAATGTTTTTGAGTTGTTAGAAGTTCACAATGATACGTCTGTATACACTTTAAATGATGAATATGATGAATGCACTTGCATTTCTCCATTACTCTTTACACATTCGAGAAATAGGTAATCTTTCTTCTCTATTTCTCTTTATCTTTTAATTTCTGTTGTTACATTGAGAGACGATGTAAGTTCTAGGTTGAGGTGGTGAAAAAGTTATCATGCTTAATTAGAAAAGAAAAAAAAAAGATTTAACAATTTAAAAAGTAAAAAAAAAAAAAAAAAATTATTAATTTTTTCTTTTTTATGTTCACATCTTCATTTTTTGTGTTTAGTTTTATTTTTGTTTTGTGTGATTTAGTAATTTTGGAATTAAAAAAAAAAAAAAAAAGTTCTCCCAAAAATTTATCATTTCTTTAAATCAAATTTAAGTAAATAGTTAAGTCTTTTGTACTGTTAGATTAATTTTGGAAAACATATCATGAAATATTATGTAATTATTTTTGATAATTAGTTAATTTTTGTCATAACTAGTATTTCTTGATAAG
Organism: Hippophae gyantsensis; assembly: GCA_030763125.1. NCBI lineage: Eukaryota > Viridiplantae > Streptophyta > Magnoliopsida > Rosales > Elaeagnaceae > Hippophae > Hippophae gyantsensis. Next base: position 29,293,637 of record CM061030.1, read on the forward strand.
ATGTAGAAATTATATTAAACAAATGGGTATTTATGAATTTGTTTTAGTGAGAACTACCTTTGTGAGATATAATTTGAGCCTAATTTCCTTTATTCGATGAAATATATATTTTTCTCTCCAAACACATTTCTTATTTCTTCAAATTCTTAGATGATCTCTATAGGCATTAATATTGAATGTATGAATTTTTAAATCTCATCTTAATAGAGTGTCGTATATTTTTTATTATTATTTTTGCTTAGATTAAATGATTTGAGTAGAAATTGATAGTATATACTTTATCTCATTAGATGTGGTATTTACAAAAAAAGAGACATATACGGGGTTCACAAACCAAGATCGAAACAAAAAAGCCACAAAATTAACCATTCACCAAAATCTAAAAAAAAAATGTCTGATATACATGGGTTGACTCTCTAAAAAAATGATATATATTGAAAAGTATCTTGAAGAAAAATAGAGAAGAAGAATATATAGTATAATCTACATCTTATGACACATTCTTTCTAAAATTGTGAGTAAGGCTAATTACAAAAAAAAAGATATAGGAAATAATTCCACAAAAGTCATTGCAATTTCTTCATTTGTAAAAGCATATATCTTGAAATTCTTTCTTAATGAGTTTGATTTATGCATGAAAATAATTTTATATATGATATCTTTATAATTTATACATTCGATTCCTTTCATGAGATCAATATCAAAATAACACTTTGAGCCTTTATTCTTTATACGTATATGCGAACATATTAGTTCATTTCTATACATGACTCTTTCGCATATAAATTAGTATGAGTGTTTGAACCCATGGGATTCGGTCTTTGAGAGTATTGACTTGTGAGGAATATAAGTCGGCAGATTCTAATTCATGACAAATTAGGTAAAATTAAATTGATACATTTTGAAATGAAATATGAAAATGATTTTCGACTAATTATTATAATAAAATCATGATTGTTTAAAGAGATTAAAAAATAACTTATGCTTGAGATTTTAATTATGATCTTAAAGGAGATTAAAAAGTATGAGATATTTTTGTGATATGTTTTTTTGTTCTTTTATTCTTAAATTAATTTTTGATTGTGTTGTGATTGTTTTTATAGTTTCTTTTATTTAGTTCAATGTTTGTGGGTATCATTCTTGAAAACCTCACGAGACTCAAACTTCGTCATAGAGCGACCTAGGGGTTTAACTTGTTGCATAGGCTAAATGCAACCGTTTCAATCCACGAAAGTGATTTAGGATAGTTTAATTTTTAGTTTTTATCGCTTCTCTTGCTAAGGGACTAGCGAAGAAGCAGTTGAGGTTGTGATGAGTGCTTTCAAAAAGCCTTAAAATAACCATGATTTTATGCATTAATTGATTAATATATATATATATTTATATGTTTTATCATATATTTATATATATTTATCTTTTCGGAATCAGGTATTTTTATTGTTTTTCGTATTTTGGCTTAAAAATGCAACTTAAAGACACAAAGAGGAATACTGGAAGCAATATATCACAAATATATTAATAAATAAATTGGGAAAGGTCAACAAATATGGAAAAAATTGGACAAAATGGGTCAAAAGGGTCAAAAATGTCAAAAAGGAGAAAATCGCGCCATTGTACTATGCCTTGCCAGTGCGTAGAAGCCCGCGTGCGGCCAGAACGCGCGCGGCAACGCGCCCGGTCGCGCGCGACGTACGATCCGCGCGGCTACTCCCGGTCGCGCGCCGGCGCCTTGTGCGCCACCTGCTTTCGCCGCGGCGCCTACTGCGCGCATCTTACTCGCAGCGCGCCCTGCGGCGCCAGTAACCCCTCCAGCCGTAACGCCTTTTAAGCCCCATTTTCCACGTGCACGGTAGCCCGTGACGTCATCTTGGCGTCATTAATGACATCGGCAATTCCAATCTGGCGTTTTACATTTTTAATATTTTTTTAACATTTTTTTACTCATTTTTCTCTCCATCCTCACCTATAAATACCCCCCTTCCCTTCACTTCAAAACACACCTTCAAAACACACTTCTCTCTTCTTTCTTTCTCTCTTTTCTTAGATTTTTAGGTTTTTTTAGTTTTTCTTAGTTTTTAGCTTTTTTTTAGTTAATTTCTCTTAGTTTTAGAGTTCTTCCCTTTTTGGGAAGAACTAGTTATGTTTTTGTAATATATTAGCTTTTGATTCAATAAATGGGAGTGCAAATTCCGCTTGGAGGTTTTCCAGCAACGAGAATAGCATCGAAGTTCTGTAAGGATTTTATTTTCTTTACAGTTATTTTTTATGCTTTATTCTTACATGTTATATTTAATTTGTATGCGTGATTAAATTTAACTTTCTTTGTTGTTTATAAACATGATGTAATAATAAACGTTGTTATGCTTGCGAAATATTAAATAGGTAAAAATCTCTCTAAAATGAATTGATTTTATTTTTATTCAAGATTTTATATTAAGAATGTTAGAGAAATATATTATTTTCATTACAAACTTAAACACGAAAATTAGATTTTAAGGTTTAGTTATCGATCGATTTAAGTAGTGCTCTTCTTTTATTTGATGGTACAATCGCATAGGTAGTTAGAGTGAAGCTCTATTTCAAAAGTTTTTATAAGAATTATTATCTGAAAATGTATTGACAACATGTTTTTGTTAGTGGTTTTAAAACTTGAAAGTTAGTACTCGGATAACTAAATTCTTAGGTTTAATTTGGACACCTTGAATAAAGTTTAAAGCTCTAACCCGTAAAATTGGCATTTAAATGGTTCATTTTCAATCTCTTAGAAAAAGAAATTAATTTAATTAACCAAATTAGTTATCAGCCAGCGTAGGTGTTAATTGATTTGTTTAGTTAACAAAGAATATCTAACCCTTAAAGGTGGTATTCATACAAAAAGAGAATCGATAAATATCAATTCATATCTTTAACAACCTAAATAATATGAAGCAAGCATAATTAACTTAATTATTATATCAATAAATACTCCTTGTTTTAACGGATAAAATTTGCATAAATGTTTATTGAATCTATGTTTATTTTTATGTAATTAGATTAAAAACACAAAACCCCAAAATATCGTGACGGGATGTTTAGGATTTAATTCGTTTTAAAAGTTTGAATAATAAATTAAAAACCACATACATTCCTTCCTTAGATCGACCTTGGGAGTATACTTATCATTTTCTACGAAATGATTCGTGCACTTGCGAGAGTTTTATAAATACATAAAACCAAAGTATCGGGCAGGATCGGCGATGTCGGTTCTGCCCCGATCAGTGATCGAATACATGTTTTGATTTGAGTATAATAGAAATGAGTAAATTTTGTAAAAAAAATTAAAAATTTAAAGTCGGTTCACGCAGTGAACCGACTTTAAATTTTTAGTCATTTCATTTAAAATCGATTCAGCAAACCGACTTTAAATTAGTTTAAAGTCGATTTTTAAGCGACTTTAATACCCTTTTTGTAGTAGTGACGACGAGTACAAATACATGGGACCTAGTTCTAATATTAGTGGCAAATGAGTAGAATACACGAAAAAGCTAAGTGAAGAAGAAGTCAAACCTTTTTCTCACTCTTGGTTATATTTTAGGTTTAAAATGGTTGCCTATTCCTCCAAATCTAAAGATATAAGAGCATTTAAAAGGATATACATCTATTTATATTTGTAAAGTTATTTTGATCATAATTTTAAAAAATCATAGAAATTGAAAAAATATGTCTTCAAAAAAATATAATATTTTAGAGCAAATATGATTTTGTTATATTATTTTCAATTTTAGTTGTATAATATATATGTATAAGAATACACTTTGTTTGCCTATTAGTATTATTAAAAATAAAAAAAGTGGAACCGTAAAGGTAATAGTATTTATTAATTTTAAATTTTCATCAAAAAATATATCTCACTATCGGCATAATCTATAACATAAAATGTGGGTTGTGATTCCACTCGACTACTGGTATTCTATTTTCTTTCTTCCCTTTCTTGTTTGGGTGGAATTTGGAAAAGATGTATATTCAGCTATTCTTGGGTTTAGGGAATCATTGTACTTGGTTTTCTCACAAGTCTAAACCAATCGTGTTTCAATTAATTGATTATAATTTGTTCTTCTTAATCAAACTCGAATATCTTATTTATACCATATAGTTGCTTCCTTGCTTCATACTGAATTCAAATTATATTATAAATTTGATCAATAAAACACGTTACACATTGATTTTTGAGTATTTCCAAGAAAATTACACTCTTAGATTTAAGCACAAACTTTTTTTCTAGGAGCAAGATCCGAGGTTTTATTTCATCTATTTTTGCAGCAACAATGAAATCGTTCATGCTCAATCCTCATGCAGAAAAACAAACACATTTCAGAGACCATGTAAAATTTCATTGAATTTAGTCCTAATTAATGGAACTATTAGAGGTCTGGAATCAGATGGAAGTTCAAGTTTAAGGAGGCAAAAAGTGGACCCAGTTGAATTGGAATATGGACATAAGCAACTAAGTGATTTTGTTTGAGAAAAAAATTATTGAGAATTAAGAACAAATAAGTTTTATATTGATAAAAGAAGAACGATAACATGAGTTTGTAAATACATAAGTCAACTTTATTCAATGAATTAACCTTTCAGAATGAGAGTTCATTATCTTATAAAAATCTATAGTAGCTATTGGGTTAAAGATAAGCTTAAAATGGAGCATTACATAATTTTTTTTGTGAAAAACAATCAAAATAGACTCCAACCATTTAGCAAAATGAGTGCCTTGTACTAAGAGGTCGTAAAGGCTCAATTATGAGATATCGATCCAATCATAATTTGTAAAAGCATTATAGCTTCATCAAGTTTACACAACAACATAGAATTATCAATAATATCTCACATTGACATTTCGCCAAACACTATAAAAGTAAGAAGAAAAAAGAATAAACAAGGAGAGAAAATTTTACCTTCTTAAGGAGTGTCTTTGCATCCCCTTCTAACAATGGAGTTTGAAGAGGAGAGACAAGACTACATTGCAGTTGGGCAAGAGAAACAGCTGACAAATTGGAAATAAGAATTTTGTGCTCAGTGCTAAAATTACCCTGAACCTTATCTCTAAACTCACTTTCTATCTCAACAGGGAATGGATCTTTGATACCAAAATCATTGAATCTCTGGCACCAAAATCACCTAGTAGGCCACAGGCTTGAACATGAGTTCTTAGGTCGAGTCGAAAAAAAGTTGAAACATGGAATAAATGAGAGAGACGACACTGAGAAGGAGCTGAGTGATGAGGAAGGAGAAGTCGGAAGGAAAGATGAGATGTAGCGATGGATATTTTATTTTAATTTTGGTGATTGTTGCCTTTGTCTATATGTACTATTTTGTAATTTGTTACCTTTGGTTTTCTTCTTTTGATTATATGTTATGGGTGGCTATGGCTTATGGACCTCTCAATTTATCGCTCATAGTCATAGCATTGAGAGGATTGAATGATTGCAATTTGGTACCAATCAAGGTATGATGTCATCGTACGACACGTACAACCACACATAATTAAAAAAAATCACGTACAAAGCATATTTTATTTTATTTTACATATATAACTTTTTAAATTATGTGTATAAAAAAACTATTAAAAATTAAAACAAATTACAACAATCATTATGTACACTTAGCTAATCATTTTTCTATGCCTTTATTGAAGTTTTAATGCTATGATTATTTTTTTAACAAAACTTTGTTCTAAAAATTTATTGTTAGTTTTCTTCAATAATTTCTTTATGTCAAAAAAATCATATTATCTTTTTAATTATTTTTTTTGTTCTACTTTTCTTGTAAATTAATTTTCTTTAAGGATGGATTGTTTCTTACCAACTATTTCAACCCTTTTATTCATCTACTTTATTTCAAAAATTAAAAAATATTTTAATTCTCAATTTATATATATAAACAAGCACAAAGAGTGCATTAACGAGATGAGAAGTGGGAAAGAGGGATTTTTATAATGTGTTTTGAATAAGATGATCTTTTCTTTTTTTTCCTTTTTTAATATGAAAAAACAATAATAAAAATGTGAGGTGTTAAACTTTTTATCATTATGAAATAAAGCTATTTTTTGCAAGATCTCCCTTATAATATCATCTATATATATTTTAAGTGGATTCTTTTTAATATTTAAAATGGTTGTAAATACAAAATTTATAATATAAAATATTCATCAATAAATTATTTGGTTAAATAAGAAAATTAGGATATATATTTATCTTTTTTTATTTTTTTAAGATAAAATTAAATTTTATTAATAAATATTTAAGATATAATTTAGATTAAAACTTCTTTATCAAAATAACAACTTATCTTCCATCAATGTTACCACTTGTATTCATCATATAAGGTTTATATATGTCATTTACACGATTATGTTTTTTAGAGAATAACATTTATCATAAATTAAATATGTAATTGTAAATAAAAAATAATAAGTCTCGATAAATCACTTATAATTTTTAAAGTTTAAATATTTGACTTTTATTTTTTTCAAACTATGACAATATGCAATAAGAAATTACTTTACAATTATCTATCCTGCCACAAATGAAAGCCTCATCTCATTTCGTGCTGCCCCTAAAGACCGATAGTGAGAAGACTTGATGCTGAAACACAAACATGAAAATCAGAGTTGGAATCCGTACTGTAGTCGAATTAGTGAAAGATAACGAAAACGAATATTGGTATATTTCAATGCACATTAATTGGAGAGGACAAATATTGAAAAATGTGCAAACCTTTAGTTGAATTACTACACCAGAATCACGTCTCCCATGCAACTTTTGCGAACAAGTCTGCACATCAAATCTGCTAGAATTTGATTGTGCTGCATGTACAAATCCACGAGAATTATAGAATGCTAAGCAAATAATGAATGTAACTGATGCTAGTGTTTGGCAGTAAATAAAGTACCACTCGAAGCAAGAAATAAAACTTGAATTTCATTTTAAGTACGACCATACGAAGGCCGGCTACTTTTTGTGCAAAGCCCCATATATGACCTCAAGTAAAAACTAATAGTGGCATACTGTATCAGACCAAGGAAAGTATACAACTAAATCAAGAATATAGAGACGAGAAAAACATCAGCCAAGTGAAACTTACTAGTGTATAGTTCACAAGCATCCAATTTTTTCTCATAACCTTCAGAAAACAGTGTCTTTTGGTGTCCATAGTTCTTTGCATTAAGAGCAGCCTTTCTCAGTAGATTATCCGTATCATCTTCTCCTTCAGAAAATACAGAAGGGCTAGACCAACCACTACTATTTGCATCTCCCTTGCTCTTCCGAACAAACTTTAACAGCCTCTTTAGTCCTATTGGTGCATCTTTTTGATAGACTATTGAAGGAAGATTTTCAGCATTTCCCCACTCAATATTATCTGGTTCATTACTCTCTTCTTGCAGCATTTGAGACAAAGTGTGCCGGACCCGTGGACTTGACAAACCCAGTGGTACACTATTGGCCGAAGAGCTAAGTTGACATGTACTCTCATTATGTGAAAACATGACTTGCTCCTCTGGTTCCACCCAAGTTGATGGAGAGATACTTGGTTCTACAGCTTGAACTTCAAGAGATAATTCTTCAACATTATTTAAGTGCTTCCACTTCATCTTCTTCGCATTTTACTCGTTGGAGTCAGGCACCTAGATATTTGAGGAGTACAACTTGGAGCTGACCACCTTGCTCTCCCCCATCTCCTATGACAAAATTTAGCTAACGTGACTAGCTTTAAAAAGTCTACCTGGCCTTACATGGATAACTCAATTGGATTTTCTAAAGTTTATAATCAAAATAAAACCTAACTTTTAATTGCTTTTCATGCTCATATGATTCAAAAACTACCTCCTAACTCAATTGTCCCTCATAAATTCTTTAAATAGAGTGATGTTGTTCGATCACTATCTTCATAAATTCTTTAAATAGAGTGATGTTTTTAGATCACTATCTTCGAGTGATCAGTATAGGATTGAACTACTCACTTCTTTTCTCTCTTCTTTTCTCACTTCTTTATCACTTATGTTTCTAACTAATGTGACCTTTGTGTTATTTTGTTGTTTTCCTACTTATTTTATCTCCCTATAAGTTTTTCCACCCTTTTATCATAATGCTTACAAATTAAACTTTTTAGAGAGGGACCAATGATGTTTTATGGCTGGGATGCTTTTGACTTGAATTAAAGTGTGTTTGTTTTGACATGTGTATTCTTTGAGGGTATGTATGGCTAAATTCTTATGTCGAATTTAAATATAACTTTTTTCTTTTACACATGCCACAACTCTATGAATTTGTATGGACATTTTGAGAAATTTGTGTTAATTTCATGCTTTGATGATTTGTTTAGCTCTCACAAGCTCTAGAGTCCACTTTATTGCCTTTAAGGAAAAATCTTGGGTACTGCCTAGATACAAGGAAGATTTAGGTTTTCTTTGGATCGTTTGAACTTTTCAAGTCTCCTCTAATTACTTATATCCCTTTTTACTCTACTTTGAGCCTTTGTGTCAATCCTTTTCATTGTACCCTTTTAAACCTTGCCCAAATGTTTTGTCCCACTAACCATGTGCATCCTTTGTAGAGCATATGTGCCCTGAGTTTGTTTGTTCCATGTTTTCGGTTTCTATTAAAAGGGGGGAAGAAAAGAATGAAAAGAATGATGATGTTAAAAAAGGGGGAAAAAGAATGAAAAAAATAATGTTGTTACAATATATAAATAAAAAAAGGAAGATAAAGGAGGTATAAGTTATTGAATATAATGTGTTTTTCTCACAACTATGTTTGCGAATGAGTTTTGAGAAGTAAAGAGAAAGGAACCCATTTTGAGGGTTTTTTTTGTAAAGGACATGAACTTATTTGATAGTTCTTGAATGGACAAAAGTGTGTTTAAGCCTAATGGTAATATCTATCCTACCTATACTTCAACCTATCATTACTAGCTTTGTGAGACCTAATGATTTCCTCTAAGTTAAAACTTACATTAGTGGAGAGAGATACTAAATATGGACTTATAAAGTTTGATACAATTTGAGTCTATATTTCTATTTACTTGTTCACTTAAACATATCTTGATGGCATATAGAGTAAACAAGTTTAGCATATCACACATAATGTTTATCATCAAAAAATTAGTCATACCCTTACATGAATGCATTATAGAATGATAACTTTGTGGATATTTTCGTTGAATGTTTTGGTTAATCGCAAAAGGCCCTCTGGTTTTCCTTCCTATCCTAACTTTTATTTCTTCCACTAGTTTCTTTACAACAGTTATGCTTAGAGGATGTAGAGTTATCCTAACTTGAGATGATATTATTAATTTATTATCCTTTCATGTTGTTTAGTTTCTTTATTTTCTTCTTATCCTTGTTGAGTTTGAAATTGTCTTGAATATGCATCATTCTCACCTCTTTTTCAGTGTGTTATGACTTTTTATCATCCTGTTGTACCTCATATTCATGTTCACCCATTTCTTCAGCCTTAGTCAGACCTTACTCAACCAATTCTAAAGGCCCTCTCTACTCTAGTACTTCTTTTATTAGCCAATTTTTTTCTATATTTCTTTATTTGGTGGAGATGAACACTTTGTTTCCTTTGAGCTCAACCTTCTTTTGACTAGTTTGCTACGAATGTTTTCCACTCTCAAACTACCATGCCAAATTTTACTTTAATGAAATATCCTCACTTTGGTGTATCATCCTTAGGTATTTATTTAACATGTTTACTATGTATTTTATAGATGTGTTCAATTTTCCCTTTGAGACTAACCACTATTTTGATTAGTTTTGCTAATAACTTTCTCAACCCATAAAATTCGGATCCATCACCCATTATCCCTTTTGATGCGAGATAGCCTTCACGTAGTGGTGTTCAAGAAGATGATGATACAAGAGAGGGAGAGTATTGATCTTGTTTGTCATTTTACTTTTATTTATTTCATATTGCTTTAGTTTATTTTTGAACTTATCTTTGTAAAATAAATTTTGTTTAATGAATATTAGTTTGCTGTTATTTTTCATATGTGACTAATTTTATTTGACTTAATTTAATCTGCCTAGTTGAATTTTTGTTAGAATTATTGCATATTTGTATTTTTATCTCTTTTATATAGGGGTGCTCTTTTGACTTTTAGTGTCAAAAAAGGAGAAAAGTTTTTTGTACATAACTATATATATGTTATAGTTTTGTATGCTGCATAGATTATAAGAGTAGGATTACACTACATATTTTAGTTTGAATTGCATGCATTCAAGGAGAGTGTTGCATGAAGTCAAGAGGAGTTATGCATTTATGCTTGTGCTTATACCTATCATTCTGTACCGGTGTAGAGATAACACAATAGTATATGGATAGACTTCACAATGTTTCTACCTGATACATTCACGGGGTGTGTTTGTTTCATGTTTCCATGTCATAAATATATATTGAAGTTTTCAAGCTTCAGATATGTAGTGTTCTAAGACCATCGTGTTTCAAAGTGACAAAGCAGATGAGTTGTTACATAAAGATGGATGGAGCACACAATATGAATGTACCTGGTTTAAGTGTGTCTTTCGGGTTTGGGTATGTGTCTATATTTTTTTCCATTGGAAAAAACATCCTTAGGTATTCTTCATGATCATCTCACGACAAATGTGAGTATGTATTTAGTTATGCATTGTTTTCACATGAAAAGCCAAGAAGGAAGAACATAAGTCTTGTTGTATTATGTATCTATGTGTTGGCTTCTCATGTGCAAAACACATGTTTTCGTATTTTACATAGTATATCTATCTTTCTTTGTGTAAGGTTGATTACTATGGACCAGTAACTTACACATACACATAGTTAGGGGTACTTTGTATGTGAGCATGTTTACATACACCACGAAATTGGTTTTCGTAGACTATATGGTAGGTAGAGTACTGTAGTTTATGACAAGTGTGCCGAAGTTGTCAGTTGAGTTTTTCATTCATTTCAAGTGTAGGTATTTTTGGATGTTACTCAGTATTTTTGGTAACAAAAAACCTCTCTTTTTTAGTACCTCACGAAAAAGCTCACCACCATTCTTGTGGCTGACGATATGGTTGGCAATGTGTCTAACGAGGTAGGCATCAAATTTATATAAATACCTCTCATTTCTCTCAACTCTTTACTCATTTTTTTAGTATCGAAACCCTACCAAAATTATCACTAATATTTGTATATGTTATTTAAATTATTTTGAAGAAATTACATTTAAGTGTGGGTTTTTTTGAGCTTAGTTATCAAATCATTTTTTTATGTGCCTATATGGTGTGACTAAGTGTCTCCGGTATATGATTTGAGTTATATGGTTAACTATATGTCCCTCGAAGTCGTAAGTGGAAACACTTCTTATTAATGATCTAGTTTTACCAACCATACCATATTGGGTAGTGTTGGCTGTGGAGAAAATCTGAGTTTGTGTGTTGAACAAAATAGTTGCAGAAACAGCAAGTAAGAGTAGTAATAGGTAGTTTGGACATAGGTCCCAACTGATAGATATAATAGTGGTTTTATTGTCTATTAGAATTGCAACTTATTTATTGTTTAGTGAATTATTTACTACTGCGTGTTTGGCTTAAGTAACCCGGGAATGTTACTATATAGATATGGTCTCTTTGTGGTTTTACCTCGTTATATCACCTATTATGCATGATCAGTTATTGATATATTATAACCTGAGTTTATTGTGCATATGTTTCTACATATTGAAGCATAAACTCTGATTAGAAAGCAATAATTATTTACTTGCATGCTTTCTATTTTGTTAAATGGTATTTGTTGTTACAAGTTATTTACTTTTCGATATTATATTATTTGTGCTTCTGCTATATGTATAGCTTAAGTGTTTTACATTTTTTTTTCTTGCAAGTTTAAGTCCGAGCCCTTTAAGAGTCTATTTCTCCTTACCCTAGACTTTTTAAGTACAAGTTTATGTTTTGTGAACCAGGTCATGGACTTTTTCAACCATTTTGAGGGAATAACTAGTGTCATAGCCCTTTAGAAGTCTCTATTGAATCAATTGTTCAAAATATTTATGCGTACTAGTGTTCCTAATACTATCGATAACATGGTAAGAGTACGGTATGTACTAGTTTGATTTGTCCCATCTAATATAAACTCTCATTATGATTTTAGGGATGTGGATCGGGATGAGTATGAAAATTATTTGAGTGATGTGGACTATTTTGAAATAATTGAAAGCCTAGTATTACATGGTGCTAAGTAGGAATATTCCAGTGAAAAACCTAAGGGTTTTGAAGCTAAACATTTAAATAAGGTTGTTCATATCTTGTAATATTTTGTCTGTTCTAAACTCATGCCCACTACTCATTACAATATTATGGATAGGGAAAAGGCTATATTACTTTATGTTATGGCATCCACAAAGTCCATGGATGTTGAAGCCATAATTTGCCATTAGATAAATTGTCTGCTAAACCACTGTTTGGATTACTTCTTCTCCCAACTCATTACAGCTTTATATGCTAAAGTGAGGATGAATTACCCAAAGGTGAGGTGTTAGTACAACATGGTGAATTATTGAATCGAGCATATTATAATGAACTCACATCAAACACTAATAGAATCCAAAAGGGTAAAAGAGTTGCTTCTTCATCAAAAATGTCATTGAAGGATGAAATTCATCATCAAAATTAAAAAGTGACATGGTAAATTATATCCAAGCTTGTACTACCTAGCATGGTGAGTTTACAAATCGACAGCATCTATTCAAGGTGAATATAACCATACTTTTATTGAGAAATAACAGTTAACACTCAATCATCTAAAAGGTGATTCATGTCATTCGAGAAAACCTGAGAATCAATGGTATGATTTCATTTTTACACCACCCGAACACTCATATGGTGAAGAACAAGGACCGGAAGATATAGAGGATTGAGCTCCAATTTTGCTCTGAAGGTTTATAAGGACTATAAATATTGGTTATTTTTGTGGAAAAAATATTTTCATGATTACTTTTTTTTAAGCTCGTTATCAAGTCTATCAAGCAAAGTTGAAGAAATGTCAAAATTTCAAATAATTGTACTTTAGGTATATATTTTATAACTATAATACATAATTGCACTCATGCATTTAATAGCTAGTATATGTTCATAAAATCAGAATTATTTTTACTACTAAAATATTTATTTAAATTTAAGTCAATTTATGAAATTATTAATTAAATATTTCTTAGATGTATTTTAATATTTTTAAGATATGTTTTAAAAATGTTTTTTTATAATATTAGGTTTTTAATGAAATTTAAAAAAATAAAGCACAAAATATATTCAATCTTAATATACTAGATTATTATTATTATTATTATTATTATTATTATTATTATTATTATTATTATTATTATATACACGTTAGTGTTGAGAAAGGAACGCTGAATAGAAGTTGAACAGCCGAAAAGCTGATGAAACTGACAAGGAGGATTTTATATATATTACATTGATTTTGTCATATAAAGATTTTTGGAAAAACTATTTAGCTTGAAGTCAATCGACAGTGCATGACATGGATGCAATAAGTACTTGATTAAGTAATTTCTAGTAATTGAAGATTCAATGAAAATAGGCTATTTATTGGGCCGTAAAGGTAAATATAAGTTTATTTATAAGAAGCTAAGGTTTTAATGTATATAGGACATGTGCAGATCATTGTTTTTTTTATTTTTTATGTAAGGGTATCTAGGATGAGGAGACTTAATTAGAAAATTGGTTTATATATCTAAACACCTGTATTTATTAGTTTATTAATTTTAAATTATCATATTTATATAGCTTATTTAGTGATTCTAACTTACATATTTAAATCAAATAATTATATAAGTGATCATAATTATTTGATTTAATTATTAAATTTTAAAAAAATTATTTTTATTAAACTTATTCTTAAACTTTTACTCTAAGATTTACTAGTTGTGTTTTTTGTGCTAACTATTTTTACAGTTTATTCGTGAACATATCTGATTGACGGGAAGCTTATTAGAACGTTGGTTTGGAAATCGCTCATACTAATATTAGAAACTGTGAAAATAGGGCAGAGACTCGTAAGTAAAGTACATTGAAGCAGTATCTTAAGGAGGGTAGCATAAGACCGAGTTTGTACTTCAACATTTTTTTCATAGGTAAAAATTAGGTGGTTCGATGGATCAATGGTTTTCCTCTTAGGTTATGGTTTTAGCCTAGGTTGTTCCAACCTTAGTGAGAAAATTTCACAACCTATACAAGTATCCAAACTCTTAAGCTCTTTAACATCAGACTATAAGATGAAAGTTATAGTGATAGAGGAAAATAAGAATGTGGACACACTAAACATTGATGAACTTATCAAGTCAATTCAAATATATGAGCTTACTCTTGATCCACCCAAGAAAAACAAGGATGTAGCATTCAAAAGCTCCAAAAAGGACATCTATGATAGTGATGAGGATATTAGTGATAAGTCACTAGTCTTGTTAGCACAAATATTAAAGAAGTTTGTAGAAAAGAAGGTGATCGCCACATACGAAGTGTGTGCAATGAATACGCAAGTATACATATCGTAACAGATAATATAATGATAAGAAAAGACCACGTAGATTATTTTATTAGAAGTTGATTTTTAAAACTAAAAAAATAAAATTCAATTTTTTTGTGTTTTTATATTTTAAGGAAGCAAAATTAAAATAAGTAAAAGAAAATAACAATAATTAATTTAATCATTTTTGGTAACTAAGAAAATATATGAGAAAATATCTAGGGATACTTAATCTCCCAATTTTCTAAACATGTGAATCACTAAAATTTTTCCAAATATAATTGAATCTAATTTAGCATATATTCTCCTCTCAAGTAAACTACACACCATATAGTAATTAATTTAATCACACTCTCATGCCAATTAAATTGCATATTACTCATTAAGTTCATTAATTATGGATCACATATATAAGAATCATACATTTCTGCCTAGAAACTATGCATGTTATTTAATAAAGAAAAATAATTAAATAATTCTCTCAAATCTATTTAATTGTCTGTATAGATAAATTATTGGCTAAACAATTAATAACATAAAATTCATATTAAATAATATAATTATAATTATAATTAGGGTACAATATTAGATGATCACATGGTGAAAATTGGGTTCATAAGATCCCTAAATTAATAAATTAACTATACATAATTGTGTTCATAAAGCTCATATTTTTCATAAAGTAAGACATAAAAATTGATAAAGAAAAGAGTAAAAGAAGAAATATAATCAATCTCTTGAATTGTAGGGTTACTCTTCTCTTGAATTTCTACCAAAATTGTATCCTCTCTTTTTAGCTCCAAAAATTAACAAATATAGCTTAGGTGCGATCTAGACCGTCAAATCGTGACGGTCCAAATCAGAGTGTGACACATGGTAAGGGAGACCATTCAAAGTCAACGCTCATTGAGTCATCGCCACATGGTGGAATGTGATTAGTGGTAACAGATGGCATGGCACACGAGTAATCATATACATAATAATCATACATTTCTGCCTAGAAACTATGCATGTTATTTAATCAAGATAAAAAATTAAATAATTATCTCAAATCTGAGTAATTGCCTCTATAGATAAATTGTTGACCAAACAATTAATAGCATAAAAATCAGATTAAATAATATAATTAAATTATAATTATAATTGGGATAAAATATTATATCATCATATGGTAAAAATTGAGTTCATAAAATCCCTAGATTAATAAATATTTTAGACATAATTTTGTCCATAAAACTCATATTTTTCATAAAGAAAGACATAAAAATTGATAAAGAAAAGAATAGAAGAAGAAATACAATCAATCTATTAAATTGTAGTACTAATTTTCTCTTTAATCTCAACCAAGATTGTATATCCTTTTGAATTTTTCTGTATTTCTCTCTCTTTTTAGCTCCAAAAACTTATCAAACTTTTGCTAATGACAACTCTTTAAGGTTTATAGGGTGATTAGGGGCTTAAATATAGCTCAAGTATAATCTAGATAGTCAGATAAGTTTCAGATTAAATAGGCTGAGATAAAAAAACAAAATTAACAATGCTAGCAAATCACAACATGATACGTGGCACACAAAAGTCACTAGGAGAATCAAAGAGCGATGTGTGGCAAGGGAGACTGCCGAGCAAACGCATACTGAGTAAGCACCACGCGGCGTAATGTGATTAGCGAATGCTGATGGCATGGCACACTAGTGGATCATGGGGAGCAATCACGTGATGACATATGGTAGGGTTATTTAACCACGCTTTAAACTTGAATTGACATCTTGTCAACACGTGTCACGCTCTTCTTCACTCATCACATGTGGTGATTTACGATTCGTTGTCCCTACTTGCGTGGTGTCCATATGGCTTGCCCAGTTAGCTTTTTTGCTTGCGTGGTAGGCCACATGGCAGCTTCTAATTGGTCTTGCGTTAAAAATTCATTAAAAAAATCCATAAAAATTTCAAAAAATCCCAAAAATAATATTTTCACCTCTTTTCACTAAAAAGTTTGTATTTTAATATTTTTAGCCCCAAAAATACTATTCATTAAATAAAACAAGTAAATATTAAGTAAAAAAGTGTGCTAATAATTCTACTTCTATAGAGTCATCACAATCCCAAACTTAGCCAAGTCTAACAAAATAAAATGACATGGGTAGTATATACATAAATATATATCTATTAATACATGCATATTAATCAAAAACTATCCCTCTCAAAAGTTGTACAATTTTATGACAAGGAGATTCACATAATCATCAATCAACGTTCCATTAATACAAGGATATCTAAGGTTTTTGACAAATTGATTCGTGTGTGTATGTTGCACATGATATCATCCAATGCACTCATGAAATCAACCTATAAAAGTATGCTAATCAGTTCAATCTTAGAAAAAGTCTCATAAGTCTATTTTTCATATCCCTTTCCACTAATATAAATATACACTTAGCTAAATATCAATAAGGATTTTACATGGTTGTAATGTAAGGCTTAGGTGTGGGGTCGATAAATGAAGACATTTAGGCTCTTTCCACACCTTAGCTTTCATTTAATTCATCATGTACTTTTTAACTGCAATTGAGCTTTAACTTGATATTTTAGTGAACCCTCTTTTTTCATTCTTTTCATATTCTTTTATTCTACATCTCTTTTCTCTTTTTTTATTGTAACCTCACAATACCCCTAAACTTATTTTAAATTCTATTTTCTTTTTCTTTAGAGGGATAATTGTGTTATGAGTTTTGCTTCTTTCTTTCCTCTCTTTTTTTATAGGGTGCATTACATTTCACCTTACTCTATAGCATAACACATAATTGCATTTTTTTTCTTTTCATACAAGATAAAGGTGCAAGGATAAATGTAATGTTTATTAGTTAGGCATAAAATGTGGCTAAAAGATATGAATAGTTCTTTGTTAGGCTCAAATAGATTACTATCGGTATTAACAATGTTTAGCTTGAAAGGCTAAATCAATCCAAATAAGGCCTAAATCATTTATCTTTCTAAATACCATCTAGGATTTTTCCTCAAGGGATGATCAAATAGATTCTAAAACTTGTTAGATCTGATCGACTTGCATAAACTACTACAAATTTTCTCTCAATAAGCACAACAAAATCAATCATGAACATGTGCATAAAAATTTAAATCAATCCAACCAAAACTAGCAAGCATATCATATGATTAATGCTATCTTTGAGTTAATATGTTTCATATCAAGCATGCATGCATTTAGTTTCCTTATATTTGTTAATTTTTACCCAAATCATGATTAAAAACATCCTAAGAATTAAAAACAATTCCCTAAAAAATTTAAAATTCATAATAAATACTAATGTAGAGAATGAAGTTACCTCTCCCAAACTTCAATTACACATTGTCCCTAATGTGCATATGTAAATATGAAAAATTAAAAGGAAAAAAAATCCCTTAGTCTTGGCACACCACATCTGTCGCTAAAATCCTCAATTTTGTTGCACCATTGATCTCCACATTTATTCACTCACAAAACAAAAACAATGAACATATAAGTAAAATAATGTTGAGTTGCCTCCCAACCAGCATCATGTTTAACGTCCTTGACTAGACGGTCATATCACGTCCTAAGGTGCATCCACTAAGGTTATCACAAATGCTTCATTTGATAATTGATCTTTATAATAGTGCTTCACTCTATGCTCATTAACCATAAATCGCTCATTATCTTTGTTTTTTGATTCAATGGCTCCATGGTTTGTTACCTTAGTAATGATGAATGGACCTGTGCATCTACTATTTAATTTGACTGGAAACAATTTGAGTCTTGAGTTGTATAGTAATACTTTTTGACCCAGTTCAAAGATACGGTGCACAATTTTCTTGTCATGCCATCTTTTTTGTATTTTCTTAGTAAAGATTGGAATTATCATAAGTATTCCACCAAAATTCATCCAATTCATTTATTTGAAGCATTCTTTTCTCACCACCTACATCTATGGACATATTCAACTATTTCAATGCCCAATATTCTTTATGATTCCATTCTAATGGTAAGTGACAAGCCTTTCCATAAACTAGCTAATACGGGGTGGTACAATTGGTGTTTTAAATGCAATTATGTACACCCATAAAGCATCATCCAAATTAGATGACCAGTCCTTCCTAGAGATATTCACAATTTTCTCCAAAATTATTTTCACTTCTCTATTGGATACCTCTATTTTCCCACTTGTTTGGGGATGGTAGTGGATAGACATTTTTTTCTTAATCACATACTTAGACAATAAGGAATTAAATGTTTTATTGCAAAAGTGACTACCTCTATCACTAACAATGATCCTCGGAGTTTCAAACCTAGTGAAAATGTTTTTCTTCAGAAATTTCATGACAACTTTGGCATTACATTTGTTGCTAGCAATGGCTTCTGCCCACTTTGACGCGTAATCCACTCTTACAAGTATATATTGGTTACCAAAGGATGGAAGGAATGGTCCCATAAATTTGATTCCCAAACATCAAACAATTCCACTTGAAGTATACTATTTAGAGGCATCTCATCTCTTTTTGAAATATTACCTATCCTTTGACATTTTTCACACATCTTTACATAATTGTAAGAATCTTTAAACAATATGGACCAAAAATAACCAGATTGAAGTACTTTAGTTGTTGTTTTTGTGCTCTCAAAGTTACCTTCATAGTCTGAGCTATGGCAATGGTAAAGAATACTTTCAATTTCATCATTTGGGACTCATCTTCTCAAAATGTCATCACCACATTCTTTATAGAGGTAAGCATCATCCCAAAAATACTGTTTAATGTCATAAAATAACTTCTTATTTTGTTTCCTTGTGAGGTGATATGGAAAAATGTTGGCAGTGAAGAAATTTGCAATGTCTCCATACCATGGGACTTCTATTTGCTCATCTAGAAAAGATTCCCTAATCACCATATTATCATCCATTTTTGTTTCCCTCTCTAGTCTAGAAAGATGGTCTACTACTTGATTTTCTATTCCTTTTTTAACATGAATTTCCAAGTCAAATGCTTGTAGAAGAATAACCCATCTTATCAATCTTGGTTTGGCATCCTTCTTTGTCATAAGGTACTTTATTACAGAATTATTTGTGTAGACAGTCACTTTGGTGCCAACCAAATAATATCTGAATTTCTCAAAGGCATATACAATGACAAGAAGCTTTTTCTTTGTAGTAATATAATTCATTTGAACCACATTTAGTGTCTTACTTGCATAGTATATGGTACGAAAATTTTTGTCTCTTTGTTGTCTAAGAACAGCTCCAATAGAAAAATCACTGGCATCACACATCAACTCCAAGAGCTTGTTCTAATTCAGTTTGACTATAACTAGTGCTGACACTAGTCTCTCTTTAAGCACTTGAAATGTTGTTAAACATTTATCATCAAACTTGAAAGGCATGTCCTTTTCCAAAAGATTACACAAGGGTTTGGAGATTTGGGAAAAATATTTTATGAATCTACGATAAAAACTTGCATGCCCAAGAAAACTCCTCACTTCTTGTACATTGGTATGTGGTGGTAGTTTTTCA
This sequence comes from Hippophae gyantsensis, assembly GCA_030763125.1. Classification (NCBI taxonomy): domain Eukaryota; kingdom Viridiplantae; phylum Streptophyta; class Magnoliopsida; order Rosales; family Elaeagnaceae; genus Hippophae; species Hippophae gyantsensis. The sequence continues at coordinate 29,313,717 of CM061030.1, forward strand.
ATCACATTTATCTTAGCTTTATCCACCTCAATACCATTAGCTGAGATTTTATGGCTCAAGATTACACCATCGTATACCATGAAATGACATGTCTCCAAGTTTAAAACCAAATTTGTTTCTTCACATATTTGTAGCACTAGGGAAAGGCAATGTATACATTCACAAAATTAGTTTCCAAAGATGAAAAAATCATCCATGAATATTTCTATATGCTTCTCCACGATGTTTAAGAAAATAGCCATCATGCAGCGTTGAAATGTCACAAGTGCATTGCATAATCCAAATGGTATTCTTCTAAAAGAAAAGGTTCCATAAGGATAAATGAAGGTGGTATTTTCTTGGTCTTCAGGTGCCACATCAATTTGGTTATAATCATAGTATACATCTATAAGGAAAACGAACAAATGCCCAGCTAATCGATCAAAAATTTGATCCATGAAAGGGAGTGGAAAATGATCCTTCCTTATAGCTTTATTTACTTTACGAAAATCTATACATACTCTTCATACTGTGACAATCCTAGTATGTATTAACTCATTGGACTCTATTACCTCATTGGACTCATTTTCTACCATAATGATTCTTCCTTTCTTCGATACACATTGGACTAGACTTACCCATTCACTATCTAATATTGGGTAAATAATGCTCATGTCTAGTTACTTGAAAATTTCCTTTTCCACCACTTCTTTCATAATAGGATTTAAGCTGCATTGTGCATCCTTGGTGGGTTTAGCCCCATCCTCTAGCAAGATTTTATGCATGCATATAGATGGGATTATGCCTTTTATGTCAGTAATAGACCAACCTATATCTCATTTGAAGTTCCTTACTTAGATCAGTCGAAATTATGACTGGAAGTGTCTCCTTATCACCCAAAAATGAATAACGAAGATGGGATGGTAAAGGTTTAAGCTCTAATTTGGGTGGCTCTTCAATGGATGGTTTCAAACGTGAGCTTATTTCAAGACATTCCAAAAATGCATTTAGTACATGATGAGTGCTCAAAAAGCACTAAAATAACCATGATTTTATGCACATTAATTGATTAATATATATATATATTTATATGTTTTATCATATATTTATATATATTTGTCTTTTTTGGAATCACGGGTATTTTTATTATTTTTCAGGTATTTTGGCTTCAAAACGTAACTTAAAGACTCAAAGAGGAATACTGGAAGCAATACATCACAAATATATTAATAAATAAATGGGGAAAGGTCAATAAATATGGAAAAGTTGGATAAAATGGGTCAAAAAGGTCAAAAATGTCAAAAGGAGAAAATCGCGCCCGCCCTTGATCGCCCAAGGCGCCTAGCCAGCATGGCGCCAGCGCCACGCCCCGCGTCAGCGCGCTTGGGCCGCCTTCCGCGTGCACCCGCGCGTGTATCTCCTGCTCCCGCGCACGCCGTCGCGCGCGCTTATCTTCTGCGCGCACATGCGCCTGCTGCCATTTCACCCCATTTTTGCGCGCGGCCGCCTCGTATCATCTTGACGTCATCAGTATGACGTCAGCAATTACCACTCTGCGTTTTCACATTTTTTTAACATTTTTCCCCCACTTTTTCTCTCCATTCTCACCTATAAATACCCCCCTTCTCTTCACTTCTAAACACACCTCAAAACCATTCTTCTCTTCTCTTTCTTTCTCTCATTTCTTAGTTTTTAAGCTTTTCTTAGTTTCTTTCTTAGTTTCTAGTTGTTCTTAGTTAATTTCTCTTAGTTTTAGAGTTCTTCCCTTTTTGGGAAGAACTAGTTATGTTTTTGTAATTTATTAGCTTTTCGATTCAATAAATGGGAGTGCAAATTCCGCTTGGAGGTTTTCCAGCAACGGGAATAGCATCAGTTCGTAAGGATTTTCTTTTCTTTTTAGTTATTTTTTATGCTTTATTCTTACATGTTATTTTTAATTTGTCTGTGATTAAATTTAGCTGTGTTGGCTATTTGTAAACATGATATAATAATAACGTTGTTATGCTTACTTGAAATATTAAATAGGTAAAAATCTCTAAAATGAATTGATTTTATTTTTATTCAAGATTTTATATCAAGAATGTTAGAGAGAAATATATTATTTTTCATTACAAACTTAAATCTGAAAATTAGATTTTAAGGTTTAGTTATCCTAGGTCTAATTTAGAGTAGTGCTCTTTTATTTGTTGGTACAATCGCTAGGTAGTTAGAGTGAACGTCTATTTCACAAGTTTTTATAAGAATTATTATTTGCAAATCTATTGACAACATGTTTTCAGTAGTAATTTTAAAACTTGAAAGTTAGTACTCCGCTAACTAAATTCTTACTTTTAATTTCGACACCTTGTATAAAGTTTAAATCTGTCTAACCCCCACCAAAGGTGGCATTTAAATGGTTCATTTTCAATCTCTTAGAAAAATGAATTAATTTAATTAACCAAATTAGTTATCAACCCCACCCATAGGTGTTAATTGATTTGTTTAGTTAACAAAGAATATCTAACCCCACCAAAGGTGGTATTCATATAAAAAAAAAGAGAATCAATAAATATCAAATCATATCTTTAATAACCTAATTAATATGAGCAAGCATAATTAACTTAATTATTATATCCATAAATACTCCACCATTATAAATGATAAAATTTGCATAAATGTTTATTGAATCTATGTTTATTTTTATGTAATTAGATTAAAAACACAAAACCCCAAAATATCGTGACGGGATGTTTAGGATTTAATTTCGTTTTTAAAAGTTTGAATAATAAATTAAAAACCACATACATTCCTTCCTTAGATCGACCTTGGGAGTATACTTATCATTTTCTACGAAATGATTCGTGCACTTGCGAGAGTTTTATAAATAGATAAAACCAAAGTAACGGGCAGGATCGGCGATGTCGGTTCTGCCCCGATCAGTACACACATGAGAGGCATGTTCTCCAAAAAGTTCACACAGTTTACAATATCAACCTTTGATTCCATATTTTCAAAATTAAAATAGGTTGCGTTATTTTTTGGTGAGATCATATCCTTGTTCATAGCATCATGTGCTAAATTCATAAGTGGGGGTGATTCAACAAGTTTTGTTAAGCTACCAACATGAATTTTTGTGCCTATATGATTGTCATGGTATTCATAGTATGTGTGTTCACAGAATTAACAAGCACATACTCTAAAGCAACAATAGAGCACATGTCACATAAGGGGTTAGCTCATCAGTACCATCTATTTGAAAGTAATCACTACCATTTTCAGCATCAGAAAATTTAATTTCTTTAAACACATTAAATGTCATTTGTTCATCTTGCACTCTTATTGTAAGCTCAAATTTTTGTACATCAATGAGTGTTTTTATAGTTTCTAGGAAAGGATGACCAAGTATGTTAGGAATATCATGGTCCTCATCCATGTCTAACACAATGAAGTCTATAGAAAAGATGAATTTGTCTACTTTTATTAGCATGCACATCTTCTACCATACCCTCATGTATGTCATCTACAATGTTACTGAAGTGGGTTTAGCTTTACCAACCCCCAATTTCTAGAAGACTGATAATGGCATGAGGTTAATGCTAGAACCCAAATCACGTACATAAGAATCATACATCTCTACCTAGAAACTATGTATGTTATTTAATCAAGTCAAACAATTAAATAATTCTCCCAAATCTATTTAATTGTCTATATAGATAAATTGTTGGCCAAATAATTAATAGCATAGAAACCAGATTAAATAATATAATTAAATTATAATTGGAGTAAAATATTAGATAATCACATAGTGAAAATTGGGTTCATAAGATCACTAGATTAATAAATTAACTAGACTTAATTTTGTTCATAAAGCTCATATTTTTCATAAAAAAAGACAAAAATTGACAAACAAGAGAGTAGAATAAGAGATACAATCAATCTCTTGAATCGTAGCACTAATTTTCTCTTTAATCTCCACCAAAATTGTATATCCTTTTGAATTTTTCTGTATTTTTCTCTCTTTTTAGCTCCAAAAACTGATCAAAATTATGCTAATGTGGTATAAAAATTTCTTAAGTTTGTGCTTGTTTGTCATCATTATGATAGGAAATACCATATAAAACCAAAATGTAGATTTTTGATGAATGCTCCTAAACTTAATCGTTCTTTCCATGTTTCACATAGTAGGACCCATAAGAATCATCCATCTATGCATGATACATCATATTCAAGGATAAATGGAAATTATAATAACATGTTCAGAAATTCTACTAGGAAGCATAAAGTCTTACATTCAAAAAGGCAAGTAAAATTCAGAATTTTTAATGCTAGAACTTATTATCATCATTCTACTATGTGTACTGCATCTTCATTTGGGATGAATGAGAAAAGTATAGCTAAGTCCAAGAACACGCCTATAAAACCTAAGGTAGTAGAGTCTCAACCCAATGATATAGAGAAATCAAAATGAAAGAAAATTTGGGTTAGAAAAGATTGTTTTTTTCTAGTCACCTCACTTCTTTTATTCTTTCATCTAGGTATTTTTGTTAGAGTGCTTAAATGATCCTAGGTGAAAAATATTTATTATATTTATTAGTTAAACTTACAAAAAAGAGAGAGAGAAGTAAAATCATTATTTGGCCAACAAAGTATTGGACTTATTCAACAGTTACAGACATATAACCTTATTTTTAGTGACTTAACTCATTTTAATATTTATTGTATAACTTATTATACAATTATGACTAATGCACACATATATTCTTGTACATGTGATGATCGATGTTGAAATTCTATTAGGAAGCATAAAGTCTTAGGTTCAAAGAGACAAGTAAAATTCAAAATTTTTAATGCTAGGACTCATTATCATCATTCTACTATGTGTATTGCATCTTCATTTGGGATGAATGAGAAAAGTATAGCTAAGTCCAATAACACGCATATGAAACCTAAGGTAGTAGAGTCTCAACCCAATTATAGAGAGAAACCAAAATAAAAGAAAATTTGGGTTAGAAAATATTTTTTTCTAGACACCTAACTGATGAGTGCTCAAAAAGCACTAAAATTACCATGATTTTATGCACATTAATTGATTAAAAATATATATATTTATATGTTTTATCATATATTTATATAAATTTATCTTTTTCGAAATCATGGATATTTTTATTGTTTTTCAGGTATTTCTGCTTAAAAACGTAACTTAAAGACTCAAATAGGAATACTAGAAGCAATACATCACAAATATATTAATAAATAAATGAGGAAAGGTCAACAAATATGGAAAAATTGGACAAAATGGGTCAAAAGGTCAAAAATGTCAAAAAGGAGGAAAATGTGCACGGAGCCGCCCATCCCGCGCGTGCCAACGCCCAGCCGCGCACAGCACGCCCACACCGCGCGCGCCTTGCTCCAGTTCCACGTGCGCTGCTCCTGCCTTCTGCACACGCCGCTGCCATTTCGCCCCATTTTCGCGTGCAGCCGCCCCACGTCATGTTGACGTCAGCAATCACCACTCCGCGTTTTCACCATTTTTTAACATTTGTTCACCCACTTTTTCTCTCCATCCTCACCTATAAATACCCTCATTTTCTTCACTTCTAAACAAACATCAAAACAGATCTTCTCTTCTCTTTCTTTCTCTCATTTCTTAGTTTTTTTTAGTTTTTCTAGTTTTTCTTAGTTTTTAGCTTTTCTTAGTTAGTTTTTCTTAGTTTTAGAGTTCTTCTCTTTTTGAGAAGAACTAATTATGTTTTTGTAATTTATTTGCTTTTCGATTCAATAAATGGGAATGCCAATTCCGTTTGGAGGTTTTCCAACAACAGGAATAACATCGAAGTACTGTAAGGATTTTATTCTCTTTATATTTATTTTTTATGCTTTATTCTTACATGTTATATTTAATTTGTATGTGATTAAATTTAACTTTGTTGGCTGTTTGTAAACATTATATAATAATAACGTTGTTATGCTTGCGAAATATTAAATAGGTAAAAATATCTAAAATGAATTGATTTTATTTTTATTCAAGATTTTATATTAAGAATGTTAGAGAGAAATATATTATTTTTCATTACAAACTTAAATCTGAAAATTAGATTTTAAACTGTCTAACCGCACCAAAGGTGGCATTTAAATGATTCATTTTCAATCTCTTAGAAAAAAGAAATTAATTTAATTAACCAAATTAGTTATCAACCCCACCCATAGGTGTTAATTGATTTGTTTAGTTAACAAAGAATATCTAACCCCACCAAAGGTGGTATTCATATAAAAAAGAGAGAATCAATAAATATCAATTCATATCTTTAATAACCTAAATAATATGAGCAAGCATAATTAACTTAGTTATTATATCCATAAATACTCCACTATTTTAACAGATAAAATTTGCATAAATGTTTATTGAATCTATGTTTATTTTTATGTTATTAGATTAGAAACACAAAAAACCAAAATATCGTGACAGGATGTTTAGGATTTAATTTCGTTTTTAAAAGTTTGAATAATAAATTAAAAACCACATATATTCCTTCCTTAGATCGACCTTGGGAGTATACTTATCATTTTCAACGAAATGATTCGTGCAGTTGCGAGAGTTTTAAAATAGATAAAACCAAATGAACGGTAGGATCGGCGATGTCAGTTCTACCCGATCAAGTTTTTGGCACCGTTGTCGGGGATGGTATCAAGTTTTTGGCGTTGTTGCCGGGGAAGGAATAACGTTTTTAAATTATTTATCAAATTTTTTAAAACTTTTTGTGTTGTAAATAATTGTGATTTTTTTTATTTAAAATAAATAAATAAATAAATAAATTTGTTTTTTGTGAATAGTAAAAAAACAAATTAAAATTAAAAAAATATTTTCCTAAAAAAACCAAAAAAATAAATAAACTTACCGTTCATGAATATTAAAAAAATAAAAAATTTTAATTTCATAAAATAATTATAGCATGAATAGTAAAATAATTTTGAATTTTGAGATATGAAGTAAAAAAAATGTAAATAAATTTTAAATAAAATAAATAATAAATAAAATAACAAATAAAATAACAAATAAATAAAATAAATAAATAATAAATAAATATAAAATAAAATAAATAATAAATAAATAAAAATTCAAAAAAAAATCAAAAACTTTATTTTCAATTTTTTTCTTTTTTTCTTTTATCTTTTTCAATTATTTTTTTCACTTTTTTTATTTTATTTTATTTTATTTTTGTCTTAATTTTTAATTTAATTTTTTTCCCTTTTTATTTTTTTTATTTTTCTTTTACCTTTTACCTTTTTCAATTTATTTTGTTTTTGGTTTAATTTTTTTTTTTAATTTTTGTTTTTTAACTATTTTTTTATCTTAAATTTTTGTTTAACTTAATTAAGTTAGATTTTTACTAAATTTTCGTTTAAGTTAATTAACTTAGGTTTTTAATAACTTAATTTACTAACTTATATTAATTTAATTTTCTAACTTAATTAGCTTAGATTTTCATTAACTTAATTAACTTTCCTTTTTATTAACTTAAATTTTAACTTAACTTAACTTAATTAACTTAATTTTAAGAGCATGAAAAGTAAAGATCTAAGGGAGTTCTGTCTAGGAGACTAGTTCTTGGAAGCCTTTGTGCCACTAGTCTTTCCTGGGAACGTTGCTCTATCTAGGAGGATGGTTTTTAAGGAGCCTTTGGCCCATCATTCTTTCCTAGGAGCACTCTTGGTTAATACTGATTATGTTATTTGAATTTAGATATTATACTTAAAAAAACAAAAAAATTCTGAAACTATCTCTAAAATTTTAAAGTTTTAATTACAATCTAAGGAGTTAGTTATTTTGTTTGATCTAGGTACAATTGTGTTTTGATTCCTTTAATTATTTGATTTGTACCTAGACGTGTATGATCTAAAACTCACAAGCATGTCCCTAGTTTTAAGTACAGAAAAATTTGAAAATCCATAGGACATGACTGAAAAAGGTATAGGTAGACAAACTTGTCTTACTTGTAGGTTTGATTGACTCAATGATGCGGGAACATTGAGTTTACTTAAAATGAAATCTCCAAGTTATGTTTTGCTAAGACGTTAAACTAAGCGTTGGATGGGAGGCAACCCATCATTTTAGGTAATTTTATTTATTTAATTTCTATTGTTTATTTTAGTTTAATTACATGTGAATAATTTTAAAATTGTTAAAACTAAAAATATTTGTTGAGATGTTAGAAGTTTACAACAATCTGTCTGTGTGCACTTTAATGAACATGATGGATGCACCTACATTTCTCCATCACTACTTGCAACATTTTTAAGAAATAAGTAATATTTCCTCTTTTTTCTCTTTATCTTTAATTTACAGTTGTTACATTGAGGACAATGTAAGTTCTAGGTTAGAGGTGGTGAAAAGTTACCATGCTTAATTTAAAAAAAAAATTAAAAAAAATAAAAAATAATAATTTTTTTTATGTTCACATTTTCATTTTTATTGTGTTTGGTTTTATTTTATTTGTGTGAGGTAGTAATTTTTGGAATTTAAAAAAAAAATTCTCACAAAAATTTATCATTTCTTCAAATCAAATTTAAGTAAATAGTTAAGTCTTTTGTACTGTTAGATTAATTTTTGAAAACATATCATGAAATATTTTGTAATTGTTTTTGATAATTAGTTAGTTTTTGTCATAACTAGTATTTCTTGATAAGATGTAGAAATTATATTAAAACCAAAATCGGTGTTTATGAATTTTTTTTTAGTAGAAACTACCTTTGTGAGATATAATTTGAACCTAATTTCCCTTATTCAGAGTGAAATATATATTTTTTCTACTCCAAACACATTGCTTATTTCTTCGAATTTTTAGATGATCTCTATAGGCATTAGCATTGAATGTATGAATTTTTTCTCATCTTAATAGAGTGTCGTATATTTTTATTATTATTTTTTCTTAGATTAAATGATTTGAGTAGAAATTGATAGTATATGCTTTTATCTCATTCGTGCATGACTGCTACAAAAAAAAGATATATATGTGGGGTTACCTAAACCAAATCAAACAGAAAAGCGACAAAATTAACCACTCACCAAAATCCTAAAAAAATGTACAATCTATACATGGGTTGACTCTCTAAAAAATGATATATATTGAAAATATCTTAAGAAAAATATAGAGAGATAAAGAATATATAGTATAATCTATATACTATGACCCACGTTGCCTACAAAGTTGTGAGTAAAGGCTAATTACAAAAGAAAGATGAGGAAGTAATTCCCTGAAAAGTCATTGCACTTTCTTCATTTGTAAAAGGCATATATCTTGAAATTTTTTCTTAATGAGTTTGATTTATGCATGAAAATAATTTTTATATATGATATCTTTATAATTTATACATTTGATTCCTTCCATGAGATCAACGTCAAAATAACACTTTGAGCCTTTATTCTTTATACATATGCGAACATTTAGTTCATTTCTATACAACTTTTTCGCATATAAATTAGTATGAGTGTTTGAACCCATAGGATTCAGTGTTTTGAGAGTATTGACTTGTGAGGAATAGAGTTGAAGCGAATTCGGATTCATGACACTGAAATTGGGTGAAATTAAATTGATACATTTTTTATATGAAATATGAAAATGATTTTCGACTAATTATTATAATAAATCATGATTGTTTAAAGAGATTAAAATAACTTATGCTTGAGATTTTAATTATGATCTTAAAGGAGATTAAAAAGTATGAGACATTTTTGTGATATGTTGTTTTCTTTTAATCTTAAAAGTTAATTTCTAATTTTGTTGTAATTTTAGTTTTAAAGTTGTTTGTATTATTTCTTTTAATTTTTACATTTAGTTCAATGTTTGTGGGTATCATTACTGAAAACCCTCATGAGACTCCAACTCGTCCACTAGGGCAACCTAGGGGTTTAAAGGCTTGTTGCATAGACTAAATGCAACCGTGTCAATCCACGGAAGTGATTTAGGATAGTTTAATTTTTAGTTTTTATCGCTTCTCTTGCTAAGGGACTAGCAAGAAGCTGGTTGGGGGTTGTGATAAGTGCTCAAAAAGTACTAAAATTACCATGATTTTATGCACATTAATTGATTAAAAATATATATATTTATATGTTTTATCATATATTTATATAAATTTGTCTTTTTCAGAATCACGGGTATTTTTATTGTTTTTCAGGTATTTCTGCTTAAAAACGTAACTTAAAGACTCAAATAGGAATACTGGAAGCAATACATCACAAATATATTAATAAATAAATGAGGAAAGGTCAACAAATATGGAAAAATTGAACAAAATGGGTCAAAAAGGTCAAAAATGTTAAAAAGGAGAAAAACGCGCACGGAGTCGCCCAACCCGCGCGCGCCAACGCCCAGCCCACTCCCGTGCGTGCCTTGCTTTATTTCCGCGCACGCTACTCCTACCTTTCGCGCGCGCCGTTGCCATTTCGCCCTATTTTCGCGCGCAGCCGCCCCACGTCATGTTGACGTCAGCAATCACCACTCCGCATTTCCACCATTTTTTAACATTTGTTCACCCACTTTTTCTCTCCATCCTCACTATAAATACCCCAATTTTCTTTACTTCTAAACAAACATCAAAACAGATCTTCTCTTCTCTTTCTTTCTCTCATTTCTTAGTTTTTTTTAGTTTTTCTAGTTTTTCTTAGTTTTTAGCTTTTCTTAGTTAGTTTTTCTTAGTTTTAGAGTTCTTCTCTTTTTGAGAAGAACTAATTATGTTTTTGTAATTTATTTGCTTTTCGATTCAATAAATGGGAGTGCCAATTCCGTTAGGAGGTTTTCCAACAACAGGAATAGCATCGAAGTACTGTAAGGATTTTATTTTCTTTATATTTATTTTTTATGCTTTATTCTTACATGTTATATTTAATTTGTCTGTGATTAAATTTAACTTTGCTAGCTGTTTGTAAACATGATATAATAATAACGTTGTTATGCTTGCGAAATATTAAATAGGTAAAAATATCTAAAATGAATTGATTTTATTTTTATTCAAGATTTTATATTAAGAATGTTAGAGAGAAATATATTATTTTTCATTACAAACTTAAATCTGAAAATTAGATTTTAAGGTTTAGTTATCCGGTCTGATTTAGAGTAGTGCTCTTTTATTTGTTGGTACAATCGCCCGGTAGTTAGAGTGAAGCTCTATTTCAAAAGTTTTTATAAAAATTATTATCTGAAAATGTATTGACAACATGTTTTTAGTAGTGGTTTTAAAACTTGAAAGTTAGTACTCGGATAACTAAATTCTTAGGTTTAATTTGTACACCTTGAATAAAGTTTAAACTGTCTAACCCCACCAAAGGTGGCATTTAAATGGTTCATTTTCAATCTCTTAGAAAAAAGAAATTAATTTAATTAACCAAATTAGTTATCAACCCCACCCATAGGTGTTAATTGATTTGTTTAGTTAACAAAGAATATCTAACCCCACCAAAGGTGGTATTCATATAAAAAAGAGAGAATCAATAAATATCAATTCATATCTTTAATAACCTAAATAATATGAGCAAGCATAATTAACTTAGTTATTATATCCATAAATACTCCACTGTTTTAACAAATAAAATTTGCATAAATGTTTATTGAATCTATGTTTATTTTTATGTTATTAGATTAGAAACACAAAAAACCAAAATATCGTGACAGGATGTTTAGGATTTAATTTCGTTTTTAAAAGTTTGAATAATAAATTAAAAACCACATATATTCCTTCCTTAGATCGACCTTGGGAGTATACTTATCATTTTCTACAAAATGATTCGTGCACTTGCGAGAGTTTTAAAATAGATAAAACCAAATGAACGGTAGGATCGGCGATGTCGGTTCTGCCCGATCAAGTTTTTGGCACCGTTGCTGGGGATGGTATCAAGTTTTTGGCACCGTTGCCGGGGATGGTATCAAGTTTTTAAAAGTTTGAATAATAAATTAAAAACTACATATATTCCTTCCTTAGATCGACCTTGGGAGTATACTTATTTGGCCAACAAACTATTGGACTTATTCAACAGTTACAGAAATATAACCTTATTTTTAGTGACTTAACTCATTTTGATATTTATTGTATAACTTATTATACAATTATTACTTATGCACACATATATTCTTGTACATGTGATTATCTATATTGACATGAACTTATTCACACACTCATGAACACACATATATATTATGCTTGAAGTTTATGAATTCTGTTAAAAGACTTTAAGACTTCAACTAATCTTGACTGTAAAATTATGTTGAGTTCTATTTCTTGTTTTCTAAAGTTTTACCATAGAGAGGCTCTTAGTATTGGGAGGACTACCTACTGTGAAATATGAAGCTACTGTAGTAAACGGAGAAGGCTACCTCATAACTAATATGAAATTCATCATGCTAGGTTTATGGCTCCTACAAAAAACAAAGATTGCGCAAAAAGCAACTGCTTATAAAACTTGTACTTAGAATGCACAAAAAGAAAGGGCCAATAGAGGTTAAAAAAATTCATTTGTCTCATTTATAAAATAAAGATAACAAAATTAGGTCTTCATTTGGTAGATAAATTTTATTTTGTAAGATTAAAGACTAAATTATAATTTTATATGATAGACGACATCTTTTCTTTTGAGTCTTATTTGATTGATCATGAATTAATTAATTGACATATTTATGGAGTTTAAACATATATATTGCTTTTAAGTAAATTTCATTATGTCATTATAAGTGTGAAGTGTGCTTGTGTGCCTCTTCTAAGTTTAATACCTTATCTAGCTACTTATGAAAATAAAAAAAAATCATATTTTTACTCATTCACATCTTATTCTTATTCATTAATTTTTTAATTGTTTTTTAAGTTAGGGTGTCACAAAGCTTAAGGGGAGTTTAAACCACATTGCACTTCTACATTAATTTTCTTTTACATTGCTCTATATTTAGGGGAGTTTAACTTCATCAATTTATCCAATGGTTTACCCTTCTCATATATCAAAAGGGGGGAGAGTGTGTTTCATTTTCATGATTTATTGTGTTATGCATATAGGAGGAGAACACATTTAAGGTAAGAATACTTTCCATCATTTTGTTTTATGTTAAGTTTGATTAGTATGAACGCATGCATTAAATGATCATTCTTTACACTTCGTTTATTTCTATATAAATTAACTGAATGTACAATGAAGCTTTCAAGCCAAGTTTTCGTATCTTTTTTTTATGTTATTTTAATTACTTACAAGCTTGTCAAGTGCAGCAAAGGTGGATTCAATAAACCATAGGATAGTCCCACTATGGAATCTAGAACACCAATTTAATTTTTTAATTACTCATATAAGTGTCATGTAGTGAGTGAGAGGTTTTGTCACACGAAAATGTCAAAAGGGGAGTTTGTAAGGGCTATGAGTGTCGACTATTTTCGTGGACAAAATATTTTTATTTAAACTTATTTTTAAACTCACTATCAAGTCTATCAAGTAAAGTCGAAGAAATGTCAAAATTCTAGATAGAACATGTACTTCGGGCATATCTTTTATAACTATGACACATAGGATGTACTCATGCATTTAATAGCACATGTTTATAAAATTTGAATTATTTTTACTACTAAAATATTTATTTAAATTTGAATCGATTTATAAAATTATTAATTAAATATTTTTAAGATATGTTTTAAAAATAATTTTTTATAATATTACGTTTTTAATGAGATTTAAAAACTTAATCACAAAATATATTCAACCTTAGCACAAAATATATTCAACCTTATTATTATTATTATTAATTAGGGTTGAAAAGGGGTGGCTAAATAGAAGTTGAATGTTTTGATATTTTTAAGATATGTTTTAAAAATAATTTTTTATAATATTAGGTTTTTAATGGGATTTAAAAACTTAATCACAAAATATATTCAACCTTAGCACAAAATATATTCAACCTTATTATTATTATTATTATTAATTAGGGTTGAAAAGGGGTGGCTAAATAGAAGTTGAACCGCCGAAAAGCTACCGAAACTACTGAGGAGGATTATATATATTAAATTGATGTCGAAACTACTGAGGAGGATTATATATATAAATAATTTTTCCAAAAATCTTCATTTTACAAAATCAATTTAATATATATATATTAAATTGATTTTGTAAAATGAAGATTTTTGGAAAAATTATTTAGCTTGAAGTCAATCGATAAGTACTTGATTAAGTAATTTCTAGTGATCGAAGATTCAATGAAAAGAGGCTATTTATTGGTTTTTTGAACTAAGGGTATTTGGGATAATAAAACTTAAGTAGAAAATATCTAAACAACTGTATTTATTAGTCTATTAATTTTATATATTTATCTTCTTATAGTTTATTTGTTATCGTGTTCTTTCATATTTAAATCAAATAATTATATGAACGATCATAATTATTTGATTTAATTATTAAATTTTAAAAAGATTATTTTTATTAAACTTATGTTTAATTTTTTTACTCTAAGATTAACTAATTGATTTGATTTAAGTGATATATGTTTTAAATCATTTAGTTACAATTATTTATTATTAAATTTATTTTAAAACACACAGGGACTTGTTTTTTGTGCTAACTCTTTTTATAGTTGATTATAGACACATCGGTTTGACGGGAACAATTATTTTTCATAGTAAAAAATTAGGTGGTCTAGTGGATCATTCCTCTTAGGTTATTGTTATGGCATAGGTTGTTTCTATCTAAAAATATTGTATGTTTGCTCTTACACGCTATTGCATGCTTGATCTCTTTGTTTAGGTTATTAAATTATAAATTGATAAAAAATTAAAATAACATATTCATCTCCCTCCTTTAGATTAATTAGATCTGTATCTTATAAACTTTCAATCTTTATTAGTTTGTACTACTTTTATGTATTTTGTTTTAGTTTAGACTTTTAGTTTAATTATTTTCTTTGGATATTGTTTTGTTTTTTATTATTTTATATTTTATGTAATTTGTTTTATTTTAAGTTTATGTGAACCATGATTATTTTATTTAGAAATGTTAAAATTTACAAATGTTTGCTAAGATATAATATATGAAAAGTACACAATAATTTGTCTGTATGATTTAAATTGTTTGAGATGATAAATGCACTTCACTTTTTATATCATTATTTGATCACATAAAACAAATGAGTAAATTTTATTTTCTTTATCTTTATTTTTAAATTTATATTTGTTATATTAAATATAATGTAGATTCTAGGTTGTGGGTGGAAGAAAATTTACATAAATTTAAGCATTTTTAAATTTTTTTTATCAAACATGCGTTTACATTTATTTGTATTTATTTTCTTATTTAGTTTATTTATTAGTTTAGAGATAATTAGGCCCAATTTATAAAAAAATTGCAAAATTATTATGTCTTTAGTTGATTTTAAGTAAATAATTGTCTTTGCACCGTTTGGAATGCTTTGAAAAATGTCATGAAATCGTGTGATAATTAGTATTTCGTCATAGTTTGTGTTTCATAATTGAATGGTAAAATATAGATAAATCCAAAATTTATATTTAGGAATATAATCATAGAGACTACTTTTTGAAAATATTTTGAACTTATAATTTGTTCATTCTGAGTGATAATATTTTTCTACTCCTCTAAATACTCTTTTTATCAATTCAAATTGATAGATGATCTTCATTGATTTTGCATTGAATATTAGAATTTTTACATTTGATAAAATATCCTATACATATTTTTAATTTAAATTGAATGAATTAAATGGAAATTGAAAATGTATGCCTTTTTCACTAAAACATGACTTCCAAAAAGATATATATGGGGTTTCAAAAAGCCAATACAAAAAAAGAGTTGAATTAACCACTCACCAAATCACACAATTACGTACATGGGTCACAATTATGTAAATGGTATAGCTAAATACTATAATCCAATAGTTGTTAAAGTGGTGAGAATGGATATTAAAAAAGAAAGATAGGAACTAAATTCCTTTGATGTCATTGCATTTTCATTCATTTATCTCTAAAAGAATATACTTAATATTTTTGTTTGATGATTTTAATTTATCCATGAAAATGTATGTGATTTTTTTATAAACTTTTTCATTTTATTTCTTTAATGAGATCAAGGTTACACATTTTTCTTCTTTAATCATATGCGAACCCATTATTTTATTTCTTCACATAACTTCTATTCGCATATAACTTTGATTGAGTGTTTAAACTCATAGAATCAATGTAATATTGAGAGTGTGACTTGTGAAAATTAGACTCAAAGTGAATTTTGATTCCTAACACTAAAATTGGGTAAGTAAAAGTTGATACATTTTTTGTATCGAATATGAATTTGCAATTTGCAACTAATTTTTACAATAAACTATGAATCTTTGGGATGTTGATTCAACTTATACTTTAGATTTTGATTATGAATTTAAAAGAGGCTAAAGCATGAGAAGTTTTGTTATTTTTAATTTTAATTTTTAATTTTTTATTTATTGTTATTTTTTATTTTTTATTTATTTTTTTCATTTAGTAGGATGTTTTTGGGTATCATCACTAAAAGCCTTCATAAGACTTAAATTCATCTACTAGGAAAATATAAGGATTTAAAGACTTGTTACATATGCTAAATGCAACCATATCAATATACATAAATGATTTAGGTTAGTTGAATTTACTAATTTTAGTTTTTGTTTTGAGTTTTTTTAACGCTTTCCTTACTAGAGGCTAGCAAGAAGTTACTTGGGGGTTGTGATAAGTGCTTGAAAAGCGCAAATATTACGTAATTTATTTACACTTAAATGTTATAAATATATTTCAATTTGCATGATTCTGTCATTAATTAAAGAAAATCTATATTTTCAGATTCCCAAGTATGTTTTGTTGTTCTATAAGTATTTCTGGCTTCAAATTGATTAAAATGATAAATACTTGAAAAATCATGCTTGAAGTACTCATTTTCAACTTAGAAGAATAAAATAAGAAATATATATATAAGGCTTACATGTGTTCCAACCAGTTGTAAGAAGTGAGAAAAAAAATAAGAAACTAAAAAAAATGTTAAGAGTATAGAGAGATAAGAAAGAATGATTTATTGTATTGATTTTGTTTTCATTGGTGTGTTTAGAATGTACATAGAGAACCTTATTTATAGGGTTGTAAAGAAAAGTATGATAGTACAAGTGTGGTACAAGTGTAGTACAAGTGAACTACATAAAGCAAGTTGTTTTCCCAATTGAAAAAGAAAACAATTAACATTATCAGAAGCAGAAACAGATCCTAATTTACCAAAAGATTCTAAGGGACGAAGATGTCCTATAGACATATGACCTAGACAAGCATGCCATATGTTGATGGGAGTAGTAGAAGCAACAATAGAGGGATGAGAAGAATTGGGTAGATGAAGTTTGATAAGTTCAAGTAGTCGTCCAACTTTATGGCCTATCCTAAGGATTTACCCTGTTTATGGATCCTGCATATGAAAACCAAAAAAGGAAAAGGTAATAGTAAGACCAAGTTCACATAATTGATCAATAGAGAGAATATTCTGAGTAAGGTTACGAATATGAAAGGTGTCAGAAAGTGATATAGAAAATGTGGAAACTTGACCTATAGCATTAACATGCATATGTGAACCGTTAGCAGTTTGAATTAAAGGTTTGGAGATGGAAGATTATGTGGGAGAGAAGATGTGAGTATTATAAGTCATATGGTTACAACAAGAAGAATCAAAATACCATGAAGATTTACCCGATGTAAGAGATAAGGCAGTAGGGGAGGATTATTAGATTTTGAGAGGACATTTTTAAGAAGACCTTCGAGTTCTTCAGTGGAGAAGGTAAATTTTTCATGATTACCCTCAAAAACAACAGCAGTGATAGAGATGAGTTACTAGTTTCACTTGAAGCATTTTGATAGGGATTTTGAGAGAAATTTTGGAAAATTTCCTTGATCCTTCTTGTGACAAAATCTACATACTTGAATGTGACATGTGAGAAGGTCATGATTGGTGTTATGGTAGTAGGTGCAGCCTTGTTGTTTGGAGCCCTCTTTAGAACCTTCTTTAGGGCAATAAGAGGGAGTGGCAAGAATAGAATCTGTAGTATGAACTTTGAAAACCTCAATTTGAGCTTCTATAGAGCGAAGCTCAATCATAGTAGTATCTAAGGATGAAAAAGGACTGCGCTGAAGAAAGGGAGCCTAAATAGGTTCAAATCGATTATAGACAACCATGAGAAAAATAATAAGATGCTGGCGATTATGGTAAGTTGCAAACATCTCAGCATTAATTTTTTTTATCCAAGTTGGTTCAGAGAGAGTGAGTTGATCCTAAATAGCATGCATCTTATAGAGAAATTGGCTAATCGTTTGATCAGACCTCTAATGTTTGGTATAAAGATCTATCAGAAGTTGATATTGATTGGCCAAATATGTAGTAATGAATCGAGCCTCAAGAAATTCCCAGACTTCCTTGGAAGTGTCAAAATGCCTAAATTCACCATGGATTGAGGGTAGAGTGGTGTTGTGAAACTAGGTAATAATTTAATGATGTTTACTCTCCTAGTCTTCAAGACGGTCAACAAATAGAGTCAGTTTTAGTGGTTTCTTTAATGGGTATAGTGATATCACCATTAATGAAACGTCATGCCTTGCATCCTTTTAAGAAAATCTTCATTGGTTATGCCCATGCTAAGTAGTTAGTATCATCAAGGGTGGTAGAAATTAGTTTGGGGACATCATTTTAGTCCATTTTAAAGGAATAATAGAGGAAATATAAGGGAACAATATAAAGGAGTTTATATAGGTCAAAACAAGCCTAAAACTAGTTTGAATCAGAGGAGAACCAACCGGGATGGTGCTGAACCGGAGCTATGAAGAGAAAAAAATATTATGGTGAACTAGGTCGGGGTGCGACTAGAGTGTGAGTCACATGGGTTCTACGAACAGATCCTTTAGGTGGCATGTAAGGGCACGTGAGATGTTATTTTGGGGTGATTTTGGTGGTGTTGGAATTTTTTGGATGAGCGAGTCTTATGATTGTATTTTGGCTTTGATTGGATTAGTATAAGTGATAGTGGTTTATTGTGATAAACAAAGGTAAAATTTTGATAGAAATTCTAGAGGTATATAAGAGGCTCTGATACCATATTAAGAGTATAAAGAGATAAGAAAGACTGATTTATTGTATTGATTCTGTTTTCATTGGTGTATTTAGAATGTACATAAAGAATCTTATTTATAGGGTTGTAAAGAGAAATATAATAGTACAAGTGAAGTATAATAGTGTAAGTGTAGTACATGTAGTACAAGTGTAGTATAAGTGTAGTACAAGTGAAGTATAATATCTAATACAACTTAACAAAATAGTTGGACTTGAGTTGCAATGTGGCTATATGTTGGCTGCATCGAGATCCTTTATGGAAAAATTGAGGCAAACCAAAATGAAACATGGGCCATTATGTAGACAAATATGGGCCATGGTGTGTGATGTTTAATTTGTCACGATCCTTTTTTTTCTAATTTTCTCTACTATAAATAGAGCCTCATTTCTCAATATTAGACACCAAAAAATTATCAACATCAATTTTCAAATAGTTTTTACCATAGGTCCAGATTCTCTCAATATTTGAGAGCTAAATATTTTATTTTTCTTTTAGTTTAATGTTTAGTTTATATAAAATTTATATTAAGTGATCATAAATAAGAGGTAATAAAAAGTTATTTCATATCAGGCGATATAAAATCGTTACTCTAATATAAGAAATATTATGAACATTAATTTCTCTTCTATGGAACATAACACATCTGTCTATCCATCTTTTGGATATAAATCTAATATGTATTATTATTGCGTTTCAATAAATAATGTTGTATTTTTATAATTTATTATAAAATAATTTACTTATCATTCATTATTTTTAACATATATAGTTGATTGTGATAATATGATTTTAGTTATATTGATATATTTGTGTAGACTATTTAAGAAAATATTTTTTAATCACTATTAAACACAAATTATTTTTTATTCAAGATTTCTATAAATTTTATTATTAAAAAAATATATTAATGATATATTTTTTGTAATAGATTTAAAATATGAAAATTAAGTTTCAGGTATATCAATCTAGATCTAATTTAAACAACTTGAATAAGAGTTTAAATTATTAGCTAGACCGAAGTTGTCATGTTAAATAGTTTGATAATTTCTTAGATAATAAACATATATTAATTACATAATTAACGGCACTATCGAAGGTGTAAGTAGATTTGTAATTTAGGATGATATTTAAATGAGATTCAGTAGATAATCTATTAATTTTTAAAATAAATCTCAACTTTTTTTACTTATTTTTAATAAGATGAGATATTAATAAAACAGTATTAATTGAGATATCTTATTCGTTTCTAATGAGTCTAAATGAGACAAATAAGAATACAAAAATAATTAAAAAAAATATGATAAATGATAATTCATAACGTAAATTTAATAAGAAAAATAATAAAATAAATGTTTTAAATTATGCTCATTATGGCTATAATCTAAATAAGATTATATAAGACAATATTACACCATGAATCCATTGGAAACATTAAATAAGATATAAGATGGGATGATACAGACCATTTTACATCTATATTGTTAAGTGATTTAATTAATAATGAATAAAGACCCAACCAAATGTGTTATTTATACATATAAGATATTAGAAATACTTAATGATTGTATTTTATTCTGTGAATTAAGGAATATACATGGTGCTTTTATATATGAGTTACAAGTAAACTAGATATGCCTAAAGTAAACTATATATACATTAGCAGATATGATATTTATTAACAGATATATATATATATATATACATTAACAGCTCCCCTCAAACTCAAGATGGATGTGAGACTAGCTTGATATTGTCAACCAAATTACGAGTACATCCCTTAGAAAGTGCCTTAGTGAAGATATCTGCAAGTTGATCATTAAAAGCTTGAGAGCACCATAGGCAAGATGAGAACAAATAAAGTGACAATCAATCTCGTTATGTTCAGTCATGGAAGATATTATTATGAGCAATATGAATGGCACTATGATTGTCACAATAAAGGGGAGTAACAGAGGATATGGACACACCTAAATCCTTTTTGGAGAATTGTGTTTCAACCATTTTTGCAAAGTTACTGTATATTGGTAAGATTTTAGAACGAGATTTCATAGGAAAGATCCAACTATAACGACCATAATCATCAATAAAAATAAAAAAATATCGAGATTCACCAATACTAGTAACAGTAGAAGGTCCTTAGACATCAAAGTGAATTAACTCAAAAATACTATTAGAGATAGATTCACTATTATTGAAAGGTAAAAATAGCTATTTTCCTAACTGGCATGAAGTACAATCAAAATTGTCTTTGGAGATAGAACCCAACAGACCTTTGGAAGCTAATTGTTGTACCCGAGTGTATGGGGCATGACCAAGATGAGAATTCCAAAGTGCAAGAAAAGTTAAGGAAGAAATTGCAGTAGTAACAAAGATAGGAGCAACATGTAGAAGATGAAGATTGTTCACGGGAAACATACACTCGACCTTAGGACCGATCCCAAGCTCTTGCCCCATCCTCGGATCTTGCACAATACACCTAGAATAGTCAAAAATAAGGCAATATCCTAGTTCAGCTAATTGTCCCATATAGCATAAATTATAGGATAGGTCAGGTACATGGAAGACCCTAGGAACAGAAAGGTTAGAGGTAAGAACAAAACCTAGACTATTCCCATGCATGGTGGAACCATCAACTATATGAATATTAAGAGGATGTGGTGCATTGTCAAGTTTGGAGAATAAATATGAGTAAGGTGTCACATGATTACAACATGTAGAATAAAAAAGCCAAGTTTTAGACTTACCATGAAGAATTGAGAGAGTAGTGGAAAAAGATGCATTACCATCCATATGAATAGCCTGAGTTATGATCTCCTATAGTTCAGTGGAAGAGAGGTTAATAGTGGATCCAGAAGACTAGGACTCTATTGAACTAGAAGGCATCATCAAAGTAGGCTCAGTATTATCAACAATAGTAGTAGATTTGTTGTAACGGTAACAAGTCTCAATGGTGTGACCATGACGCTTGCAATAATTGTAGAACTTATTTTGGGCTTGAAAGGTTGCAAACCAAGCTTCTTCTCTAACCAACTCATTTACAGTAGTATTAAGAGAGGGATGAGGACTACGATTAAGAAGCTGACCTTGGATGGGCTCAAAGTCCTTATGAAGTGACATCAGGAACTCAAAGAGACAAAAATAATCCCTAATTATAGCATATTGCTGAGCATCCATTGGGCATGCCCAAATTGGATCACAAAGGTCAATTTGGTCCTAAAGGAAGCAAAGCTGGTCATAGTATTCATTGATGGATTACCCTGGTTCCTGTTGAAGTTTATGTAATTAAACTACTAACTAATATTTCATGGATCTATAAGTAGTGGAGTACCTTTTGGCCAACATATCCCAGGTTGATTTGGCATCATCAAAGTTGCCCAACAGATTGGAGATGGAGGGAATAGAAGTATTCCGAATCCATGTGAGGATCATGTCGTTACGACTATCCCATTCAATCTTGTGACCAAGGAAGGCAGCATCTTTTTCTCTTACTCTTTTGACATGAATGATAATTGCACCAATACAGTAATGCTAGAGCATGTGACCCTTAAGAAAATTGCGTATAAGATCAAGATAAGTAATTTCGAGTTCCCTCCAATACAATATTGATGGGGTAAGGAAGAAAAACATCCTTTTTACCATTTAGAAACACAATATGAAAAAAAGACTGCAAAAACGAAGTCAATGCAAAAAAGTGGGTAGGAAGAACCTGATTTGAAAAAAGTCAATGGTCAATCATAGTCAATGATGATTTTAGCTTCACGTGTGATGATATCAGCCCTAGGTGACATGGTGATGACATCAGTGTTAGGTGGTAGTATGCCGCACTGATGACATTAGCATGACCTGAGGGTTGTGTGTGAGGCGCACGAGGAAGAGGTGTAGTTCTTGTGTGCTGCGCGTGAGGACGAGGATGGTTATGGGAATTCTATGGTTGTATAGATCGGGGCAAGCCGATTGCTATGGAACTTGTATAAATGTTATTGGAGAAACATGCATGGCAGTGCATGAGCACGTGAGGAAGAGTTACGTTTCCTTTGTGAGCCATATAAGGGCACTTTTTGACTCCAATGGTGGCGAGGCTTCCACGGTTGTGTAGATCAGGGTATCATGATCACTGTGGTACCTGCAGAAAGGTTATGAGAGTAAGATGCACGGCAGATATGGTGATTACAGTGGTTTGTGTGGTGCAGGACTCCTCAATGACGGCGACTGCAGACCCAAAACCTAAGGACAACAATTGAAAGACGTCGAAGGTTCAACGGTGAGTGGCAGAAGTGGTTGTTGTGATGGAAGAAGCGATAAGGGTGGAGTAACACTAAAAGAGACAAGACTGTTAAAAGAAATGTTATAGTTGTTGCTCTGATACCATGTTAGAAATACTTAATGATTGTATTGTATTTCATGTCTTTTAAGGAATATACATAGTGCCTTTATATAGGAGTTACAAGTAAATTAGATATGCCTAAAGTAACTAGATATACATTAATCTATTACTAGATATACATTAACACATAGAATTCTATAATTCTTATGGATTTATAGATGCAGCACAATCAAATACTAGCAGATTTGATATGCAGACTTCTTCACATAAGTTGCATGAGGGATGTGATTCTAATGCAGTATATTCAATCATTATCGTTATCTTCCAATATGGATTCAAACTCTAATTTTCATGTTTGTGTTTCAATATTAAGGTCATTCTTCTCATTTTTAACGTTTAGGGTTAACACGAAATGAGATGAGGCTTTCTTTTGTGGTAGGAGAGATAATTGTCAAGTAGGGTCCCTACTAAGTGTTTGGTTACTTTTACATCTAATTCAAGTTTTCTCAAGGAAGTGCCTCAAGTGTATCTCACTATCCGCATAATCTATAACGTAAACCGTGGGTTATGATTCTACTAGACTACATGCATTCTATTTTCTTTCTTCCTTATCTTGTTTAGGTGAAATTTGGAAAAGATGTATATTCAGCTATTCTTGGGTTTAGGGAATCGTTATACTTGGTTTTCTCATAAGTCTTAACCAATCACACTAGGTGTTCCAATTAATTGATTATAATTTTTTTTTCTTAATCAAACTCAAATATCTTATTTAGACCATAGATTTGTTTCCTTACCTCATATTGAATTCAAATTATCTTATAAATTTGATCAATAAAACACGTTACAGATTGATTTTTGAGTATTTCCAAGAAAATTACACTCTTAGATTTAAGCACAAACTCTTTTTCTCATAGCAAGTCTGAGGTTTTTATTTCATCTATTTTTGTAGCAATAATGAAATCGTTCATGCTCAATCCTCCTACAAAAAAAATGAACACATTTCATAGACCATGTAAAATTTCATTAAATTTAGCCTTAATTAATGGAAATATGAAAGGTCTAGAATCAGATGGAAGTTAAAGTTTAAGAAGGAAAATTTTTTTTAAAAGATCTACCCTGACTTGATTGTGATTTCCAAGTGGAGATTTGGAAAATGTTATGCTGCTTTTACAGTCTTTTTTATTCTATTGATGAGCTCAATACCACATTCATAATCTCTAAACTTCCATAAACATTGTAGTTTAAGCCAACCTTCATCGTTTATCAACCTACAGCCAATAACCTAGAAGCACAAATCAACAAACTTTGGGAAGAATTATAAAGTTGACTTTGAAGAACTTATGATACTAAATGGCCATTTGAGCTTTATATTAATATAGGGATTATAAAATGGTATCCTTAAAAGATTGTTTTTTTGGGCTTAAAATAGATTGTTTTTAAAGTGGTTTAAAAGTCAAGTTAAAGTTCAAGAGAAGGTCGTTGAACTAGGAGGATCTTGAAAGGATTCTGAAACCTTTGATAAAAAATGGAATGTGGATCTAAGGAACTAAGTGATTTTGTTTGAGAATATGAATTTATAAATGAGAACATGAGTTTATAAATGCACGAGTCAACCCTACTCATTGGGTTAACCTTTTAGAATGATAGTTCATTGTCTTATAAAAACCCATAACAGCTATTGGGTTAAGAAAATTAATGAATATTAAGCTTAAAATGAAGTATTGCATAAAATTTCCCTGAACCTTATCTCCAAACTCACTTTCTATCTCAACAAGGAATTTATGTCTGCCACTAAAATCACTAAATCTCTAGCACCAAAATCACCCAATAGGTCATAGGCCTAAACCTGATTTCTTAGGTCGAGTCGAGAACGAGTTGAGACACAGACGAAATAAGAGGGATGATGTAGAGAAGGGGTAGAGTGATGAGGAAGGAGAATTTGGAAAGAAAGATGGGAGGTAATCATGAGTATTTTATTTTGGTTTTGGTGATTGCAGCCTTTATCTATATGTACTATTTTGTAATTTGGTACCTTTGGTTTTCTTCTTTGTATTATATGTTAAGGGTGGCTATGGCCTATGGACCTCTCATCTTGTCACCTATGGCTATTGCATTGAGAGGGTTGAATTGTTGCACTTTGTTGCCAATCTAGGTACGACATCATCGTGTGGCACGTACAACCACACATAATTAAAAAAAGTCACATATTAAGCATAATAGTTTTTATTTTACCTTATATATTTTTAAATTTTACGTATAAAAAAACTCTTTAAAATTAAAAAATACATAACAAGCATCATGTACACCTAGTTGTGCCTTTATTGTAGTTTTAATGATATGATTAATTGTTTTAACGAAACTTTGTTCTAAATTTTTGTTAGCTTCCTTCAATAATTTCTTTATGCCAAAAAAATCATATTATCTTTTTAATTACGTTCTTTTGTTATTCTTTCCTCAAAAATTAACTTTTTTTAATGATAGATTGTTTCTTGTCAACTATTTCAAACCTCTTATTCATCAACTTTATTTCAAAAATTTAAAAAAATTAAAAACTATCTTAATTCTCAATTATATATATATATACACACACGAATGGTGCATTCTGAGGTGTGAAGTGGGAGAGATGAAATTTTATAATTGGGGTTTTGAATAATACAACCTTTTTATTTTTTCCCTTTTTTCTATATGAAATTAAGTAATAAGAATGTGCGGTGTTAAGTTTTTTATTATGTTGGAATCGAGCTATTTTTTTCGCAGGATTTCTCCTACAGTGTCATCTATATATATTTTAAGTGAATTTATTTTAATATTTACTGTGGATGTAAATACAAAATTTATAATATAAAATACTCACCAATAAATTATTTGTCAAAATAAGAAAATCAGGATATATATATATATACCTCTTTTATTTATTTTTTAAAATAAAATAAAATTTTATTAATAAATATTTAAGATACAACTTACATCAAAACTTCTTTATATAAATAACAACCAATCTTCCATCAAAGTTACCACTTGTATTCATCATATAAGGTTTATATTTTTGATTTGCACCATCATGCTTTTTCAAACTATGCCAATATGCAATAAGCATTAAACTTAGAAGTATTTTTGATGAAAATTTAAAATTAATAAATACTATTACCTTGATGCTTCAACTTTTTAATTTTTAGTAATACTAGTAAGCAAACAAAGTGTATTCTTATACATATATATCATTTAACAAAAATTGAAAATAATATAACAAAATTATATTTGTTCTAAAATATTATATTTTTTTAGAGAAACATTTCTTCAATTTCTATGATTTTTTAAAATTATGATCAAAATAACTTCACAAATATAAATAGATGTAAATCCTCTTGAATACTCTTAGATCTTTAGATTCGGAGGAGGAAGCAACCATTTAGAACCTAAAATATAACCAAGAGTGAGAAAAGGTTTGACTTCTTCATCACTTAGCTTTTTCATGTATTGTACTCGTTTGCCACTAAGATTAGAACCAGGTCCCATGCATTTGTACTCTCCGTAGAATACAGTCCTGTAAAAATTTAAAAATATATAAAAAATTAATTCAATTCAATTCAATTTTTTCCTCTTTTAAATATTTTTATATAATACCTAATCAACAATGATATATTAAATTCATCACATACTTATCATTTTGAGGGTTAAAGTTGTCACTCCAACCATCAGGATTGACTACATTGCTCATGGTGGTATAAGAATAAACCACTCTAGGTCTAGACTTCCAAGCTCGACCTAAATATGTACCATTACTAGATCCAGTTATTTTTCCATGTACAAATGAATAACCGGTGAGCTCTTTTTCATTTTCTCTTGCGTGGGCAGTGATAACTGTTAATCCTTGATCTCCAATTACTTGTATGTCGGTGTTCTGTATTATTTACTCTTTATGATTAGTAAAATAATAATTTAAATTAAAACAATTTTATAATTTTATTGAGATACAAATATACCAAATATAGAGATGTTCCACTTCCGAAGATAAAATCAACTGTGCCTTCAACGTGACAATCCTTAAAGAAATGAAAGCCTCTATCGTCACATAGAGTATCTTGAAATCCAATTATTTTGCAATTATAAAATGCAGCTTTGTCTCCCGAGATTCTGAATGCAACGGCTTGTGCTCCTTTTGCAGCTCCATCAGGCTTTGGTGCGCTATTCTAAGATTATTAACACACAAAATTATAAAAAAAATAAGATTGATGATCACACACACATATATATTTATATATATATATAACTTACATAAAAAAATCACTCAATTTTAAAATTACATACTAAAAACTATTTTGACAATTCCAAGAAATTGATTTATAAAATGAATAATATATATTATAATTAAAATAAATAATCAGATAAAATCAATCAAAATAAAAATTATCAAGAATAAAATTTTCCAAAATGAAATATAGCACATACGCAAATGTATATACTAATAAGATACACATATATAAATACCTTTATAATAACATTAACTGCACTGAAGTAATCGGATTCCACGATCAAAGTGGCACTATCAACGGTTCCATATTGTGCTGCAGTGCCAGCAAATGTTATGCTTGGCATGTTATTTGGTGAGCCATAAAAAGTGATAAAAGGTTTTGTTCTTTCAATTTTTATTTTTTCTTGATAAATTCCTCCCTCGATGTAAATTATGGCACGTTTAGTATTTCCTGTGGGAATGCTGTTAATGGCATCTGTGATGGTTTTGAAATCTCCACCATTTTTCATTACCTTGATAACTTTATAACCATCTTCAGCTGTGACTAATGCAGGATCAAGTGTAGCTTTACGCTCTGTATAAGGTTTTATGTTGTCACTAAACCAATTATCTACTTTTGATATATCTTCTGGAATAGGTGTTGTGTCATCTCCAACAACAGTTGTTGTAGTAGTACATAATATCATTAATAGAATTGCTTGAACAAGCATACATGTGACTTTTTTAAACATTTTTTTCTATTTTATTTTATTTTCTTAAGGGCGGAATGAATTGGTTGATTAATTAAAAGATTGTATTTATAAGGCTTAAGAATATTAAAAAGATTAAATTAACGTTAGAACAAGAGGGCTTCTCGCATATATTTACTAAAGAGAGTTGTGGCCTTTATTGCAGGGTAATACAAATCCATTCATCCATAGATGACTACTTCTAATAGCCATTAACCTATAAGTTTGAAATTGTTATGACTTATGATTATGATAATGAGCATCTTAAATTGTGGTCGATAAAATTCTCCTCTTAACTTATAAATAAATAAAAAATTATAATTTTGTACTTTTTTTGACAATTTTGCATTTCAAACTTGAACACAAAATTATAATTTAGATTATATTTCCTATGAGACATATATTAAGCATAACTTAAACAAGGAGGATACACGTTCAAAAGTAATCAAGTGTTATTGTTACATACTCAATTACTTTCACTATTATTCTCAATGGTATAAATAAATAATAAATATCACTCATTCTTCAAAATAATTAGTAATAGGTATATGAGAATGTCCTATAAGTTTTTTAATGCAATAAAATGAAAAAAATATTATCATAACTTTATACATGCATTATTTTACATATCTTAATATAAATAACATTATATATGTATATGTTCTCAGAATATTTAATAGTTTTTAATTAAATATTGGGTGACATGTATTCAACCTTTTCTTATTAAATATTTAGTTATATATATATATATATATGATCTCATAATTATTTCAATATTTGAATTCACGTTGGTATAGGATTACATGTTAAATTATAAATGATTAAACATTAAAATAATTTGGAGATCATATAAGTTAATTGTATTAAGATATGTAAATTGATAGAGGTATAAAATTGTGATAAAAGTTTTTTCATTTTTATTTCACTGAAAAACATTGATGCATATTCTCATATTCCTACTACTATTTGGGTTAGAAGAAGGCGTGATATTGATTTATTAATTGAATATGGTCGGGCCGTTATTCATTATTAATTAAATCACTTAATACTATACATGTTAAATGGTCTCTATCATCTCTTCTCACCAATGGACTCATTGTGTAATATTTTCTCATTTTATCTAATTTAGATTATGGCCTTAATGATCATAATTTTAAACATGTATTTTATTATTTTTCTTATTAAACTTAACTATAAAGTATTATTTATCATATTTTTTTATTTTTTTTGTATTCTCGTTTGTCTCATTTAGGTCAATTAGGAATAAATGAGATATCTAAATTAGTACCGTTTTATTAACATCTCATTTCATTAAAAATAAATGAGAAAATATTAGATGTATTTTAAAAATCGTATGATATGAAATAACTGATGAGTGCTCAAAAAGCACTAAAATTACCATGATTTTATGCACATTAATTGATTAAAAATATATATATTTATATGTTTTATCATATATTTATATAAATTTGTCTTTTTCGGAATCACGGGTGTTTTTATTGTTTTTCAGGTATTTTTACTTAAAAACGTAACTTAAAGACTCAAAGAGGAATACTGGAAGCAATACATCACAAATATATTAATAAATAAATGGGGAAAGGTCAACAAATATGGAAAAAATGGACAAAATGGGTCAAAAGGGTCAAAAATGTCAAAAAGGAGAAAATCGCGCCACCGCGCCGCCCAACCGCGCCGAGCCCCGCGCGACCTAGCGCGCACGACGCCCACGTCCGCGCCATCAGCGCGCGCTCCCGGCGCTCCGCGCGCGCCTGCGCGCGTCTCTCCTGCTCCCGCGCGCGCCCCTGCGCGCAGTGCCTGCCTTCCGCGCACGCCCCTGGTGCTGTCAGCGCGCGCCGCTGCCCATCTGCGCCCCATTTCGCACGCGCCACCTACCCGCTGACGTCAGCTGACGTCATTTTCACCTACTACGCGTTTCCATCATTTTTTCACTCACTTTTTCTCTCCATCCTCACCTATAAATACCCCCTTCTCTTCACTTCTAAACACACCTCAAAACCATTCTTCTCTTCTCTTTCTTTCTCTCATTTCTTAGTTTTTAAGCTTTTCTTAGTTTCTTTCTTAGTTTTTAGTTGTTCTTAGTTAATTTCTCTTAGTTTTAGAGTTCTTCCCTTTTTGGGAAGAACTAGTTATGTTTTTGTAATTTATTAGCTTTTCGATTCAATAAATGGGAGTGCAAATTCCGCTTGGAGGTTTTCCAGCAACGGGAATAGCATCGAAGTTCTGTAAGGATTTTATTTTCTTTACAGTTATTTTTTATGCTTTATTCTTACATGTTATATTTAATTTGTCTGTGATTAAATTTAACTGTGTTGGCTATTTGTAAACATGATATAATAATAACGTTGTTATGCTTACGAAATATTAAATAGGTAAAAATCTCTAAAATGAATTGATTTTTTTTTTATTCAAGATTTTATATTAAGAATGTTAGAGAGAAATATATTATTTTTCATTACAAACTTAAATCTGAAAATTAGATTTTAAGGTTTAGTTATCGCGTCTAATTTAGAGTAGTGCTCTTTTATTTGTTGGTACAATCGCCTGGTAGTTAGAGTGAAGCTCTATTTCAAAAGTTTTTATAAGAATTATTATCTGAAAATGTATTGACAACATGTTTTCAGTAGTGGTTTTAAAACTTGAAAGTTAGTACTCGGATAATTAAATTCTTAGGTTTAATTTGGACACCTTGAATAAAGTTTAAACTGTCTAACCCCACCAAAGGTGGCATTTAAATGGTTCATTTTCAATCTCTTAGAAAAAGAAATTAATTTAATTAACCAAATTAGTTATCAACCTCACCCATAGGTGTTAATTGATTTGTTTAGTTAACAAAGAATATCTAACCCCACCAAAGGTGGTATTCATATAAAAAAGAGAGAATCAATAAATATCAATTCATATCTTTAATAACCTAATTAATATGAGCAAGCATAATTAACTTAATTATTATATCCATAAATACTCCACCATTATAAATGATAAAATTTGCATAAATGTTTATTGAATCTATGTTTATTTTTACGTAAGTAGATTAAAAACACAAAACCCCAAAATATCGTGACAGGATGTTTAGGATTTAATTTCGTTTTTAAAAGTTTGAATAATAAATTAAAAACCACATACATTCCTTCCTTAGATCGACCTTGGGAGTATACTTATCATTTTCTACGAAATGATTTGTGCACTTGCGAGAGTTTTATAAATACATAAAACCAAAGTAACGGCAGGATCGGCGATGTCGGTTCTGTCCTATCAAGTTTTTGGTGACGTTGCCAGGAAAGGAATAGCGTTTTTAAATTATTTATCAAAATTTTAAAAACTTTTTGTGTTGTAAATAATTGTGATTTTTTTTTATTAAAAAAATAAATAAATAAAAAATTTTGTTGTTTGTGAAAAGTAAAAAAAAATTCAAATTTCAATTTCATTATAAATAAAAAAAATTAAAATTTTAAATTTCATAAAAAAATTATAGCATGAATAATAAAATAATTTTGAATTTTGAAATTTGAAGTAAAAAAAAAAGTAATTAAATTTTAAATTAAATAAATAAAAATAAAATAAATAATAAATAAAAAAATAAAAAATAAAAAATAAAAAATAATAATTTTAAACATGTATTTTATTATTTTTCTTATTAAACTTAACTATAAAGTATTATTTATCATATTTTTTTATTATTTTTTGTATTCTCGTTTGTCTCATTTAGGTCAATTAGGAATAAATGAGATATCTAAATTAGTACCGTTTTATTAACATCTCATTTCATTAAAAATAAATGAGAAAATATTAGATGTATTTTAAAAATCGTATGATATGAAATAACTCCCTTTTGTTGCCTCTTATTGATGACCACTTAATCTAAATTGTATATAAAATACGATAACCTTTTTGAGTTTCATCATAACTAAGGAAACAACAAAGTCTAGAATGAGGCTCAATTTTGTTGTTCTCATAAGGCTGAAGAAGAATGAAATAGGCAGAGCTAAAGGAGCGAAGGTAATGATAGTTAGGGGATGACCCAAAAGGCGTTCATACAGAGTCTGATTATGAATGGAAGTGCTTGGAATGTGATTAATGGCATGAACAACATGAAGAATGGCTTCACCCAAAAATGGGGTAGGAAATTTGGCAAAAAGAAGAAGAGCATGAACAGTGTCAAGAATATGACGAAGTTTTCTTTCGATTAGACCATTTTATTTAGAGGTGTCTGGATAGGTTAGATGCCAACCAATCATCTATAAAGAGAGGGATTAGACAATGGTTTCCATATATAGGAGAAGCAAAATGGTGCCTTTATCATTGTGATGAAGAAATAAATCAAAATCATAAGGACTGGCAGTGTAACCTAAGCGAATGATGGTGGAGTTGAACTTGGCAAACCATCCTCGTGGAGCTTGTTTAAGGCCATAAAGTGCACATCAAAGATGACAAACCTTGTTTGTTTTAACAGAAAGACCAAGAGAAGGTTGCATATAGACTTCTTCATGCAGATCCTTACCAAAGAATGCATTTTTTAACATCCATATGAAAAGGTCCCATTTACTAGCAGCGACAAAAGCTAAAAGGGTACGAACAGAGGAAATACGGGCAATTGGAGCAAAAGTCTCTTCATAATCAATCCTATACTCTTGTGTAAAACCTTTTGTAACAAGACGGGCCTTGTAGTGCTCAATGGACCTATTAGAGCGAGTCTTGATCTTATAGATCCACTTACAACCAACCATAGACTAACCAGGAGGGAGAGTAACCAGATCCCAAGTATGGTTTTTGGTTAATGCATCAATTTCTTCTTTCATTACAATTTGCCATAAAGGGTTTGTAGATGTCTCATGATAGGTGTGAGGCTCATGGAGCATAGCAAGGGCAGTGTAACAATGATAGTAAAGTAAATATGGAAGGATGGATCTTACCCGGGTTTAGTGGCAAGGTGGAATGTTTTATGGAGGATCTTCAGGCGGAGCAGGAGCAGAGGACCTATGCTTAAGTTGGGGTAACTCATCATCAACCTGTTCTTCTACAACCTATCTAGGAGAATCATCAAAAATATCTGAAGATTGAATAGAGAAGTCCAAAGGAGGATTCAGGGTATCTGTAGAAGGAACAGGAGACTCATCTAAAAATATTTCTAAAACATTAGAGTTAGTTAGGGAAGAACGAAAGTGAGAAATTTCAAGAAATAAGAAATGTTCCCAAAAGACAACATTATGGGAAACAAGAAGATGATACGAGACAGGATCATAGCATCAATACCCTTTTTGAGTTTCACTATAACCAAGAAAACAACAAAGTCTATATCGAGGCTCAAGTTTGTTGTGTTCATGAGGCTGAAGAAGAATGAAACAGGCAAATTCGAATGAGCAAAGGTAATGATAGTCAGGGGATGACCCAAAAAGGCACTCATACGGAGTTTGATTATGAATGATAGTGCTTGAAATGTGATTAATGGCATGAACAACATAAAGAGCAGCTTCACCTCAAAATTGGGTAGGAACTTTGGCAGAAAGAAGAAGAGCACAGACAGTGTCAAGAATATGAGGAAGTTTTCTTTCGACACGACCATTTTGTTGAGAGATTCCTGGACAGGTTAGATGATGTACAGTACCATAGGAATGTAACAGAGCTTGAAAATCATATTGAGTATATTCAAGAGCATTATCAGATCAAAATTTTTTGATATGTTTGTAGAATTATGTTTCAACCATTTTTGCAAAGTTATTGTATATTGGTAAGATTTCATAACGAGATTTCATAGGAAAGATCCAACTATAATGAGAATAATCATCAAAAAACAACAAAATATTGAGATCTACCAATACTAGTAATAGGAGAAGGTCCCCAAACATCATAATGAATTAACTCAAAAATACTATTAGAAATAGATTCACTATTATTGAAAGGTAAAGTTGGCTATTTTCCAAACTAGTATGAAGTACAATCAAAATTGTCTTTGGACATAGAACCCAACAGACCTTTAGAAGCTAACTGTTGTACCCGAGTGGATGAGGCATGACCAAGATGAGAATGCCAAAATGAGAGAGAAGGTAAGGAAGAAACTGCAGTAGCAATAGAGGCAGGAGCAACATGTGGAAGATGAAGATTATTCATAGGAAATATACGCTCGACCCTAGGACTGGTCTCAAGCTCTTGCCCCATCCTCAGATCCTACACAATACACCCAGAATAGTAAAAAATAAGGCGATATCCTAGTTCAGCTAATTGTCCCACAGAGCATAAATTATAGAATAAGTCAGATACATAGAAGACCCTAGGAACAGAGAAGTTAGAGGTCGAAAACGAAATTAAATCTTAAACATGTTGTCACGATATTTGGGGTTTTGTGTTTTTAATCTAAAAATAAACATAGATACAGATTCAATAAACATTTATGTAAATTTTATCTTTTATAATAGTGGAGTATTTATGGATATTATTAACTAAGTAATTATGCTTGCTCATATTATTTAGGTTATTAAAGATATAAATTGATATTTATTTATTCTCTCTTTTTTATATGAATATCATCTTTGGTGGGGTTAGATACTCTTTATTAACTAAACAAATCAATTAACACCTATGGGTGGGGTTGATAACTAATTTGGTTAATTAAATTAAATTTTTTTTTCTAAGAGATTGAAAATGAACCATTTAAATGCGAACTTTGGTGGGATTAGACAGTTTAAACTTTATTCAAGATGTCCAAATTAAACCTAAGAATTTAGTTATCCGAGTACTAATTTTCAAGTTTTAAACCCACTACTGAAAACATGTTGTCAATACATTTTCAGATAATAATTCTTATAAAAACTTTTGAAATAGAACTTCACTCTAACTACTGAGCGATTGTACTAACAAATAAAAGAGCACTACTCTAAATCAGACCGAATAACTAAACCTTAAAATCTAATTTTCATATTTAAGTTTGTAATGAAAAATAATATATTTCTCTCTAACATTCTTAATATAAAATCTTGAATAAAAACAAAATCAATTCATTTTAGATATTTTTACCTATTTAATACTTCGCAAGCATAACAACGTTATTATTATATCATGTTTACAAACAGCCAGTAAAGTTAAATTTAATCACAAACAAATTAAATATAACATGTAAGAATAAAGCATAAAAAATAACTGTAAAGAAAATAAAATCCTTACAATACTTTGATGCTATTCTCGTTGCTGGAAAACCTCCAAACGGATATTGCACTCCCATTTATTGAATCAAAAAGCAAATAAATTACAAAAATATAACTAGTTCTTCTCAAAAAGAGAAGAACTTAAAAACTAAGGAAAACTAACTAAGAAAAGCTAAAAACTAAAAAAAAACTAAAAAAACTAAAAAAAAACTAAGAAATGAGAGAAAGAAAGAGAAAAGAAGATGTGTTTTGAAGAGAAGAGAATGGGGGTATTTATAGGTAAGGAAAGGAAGAAAAAGTGGGTGAAAAAAATGATAAAAAATAGTGGAAACACGGAGTAGTGAATGATGATGTCATTGATGACGTCAGTATGATGTGGGGTCGGCTGCGCGTGGAATAGGGTGCAAATGGGCAACGGAGCGTGCGGACTGGAGCTGGGGCGCGCACAGGTGCGCGCGGTCAAGAAGTGCAGCACGCGCGGGACTGGGCGGTTGCGTGCGGGATTTCCTCCTTTTTGACCCATTTTGTCCAATTTTTCCATATTTGTTGACTTTTCCTCATTTTTGTTTTTGAATATATTTGTGATGTATTACCTCCAGTATTCCTCTTTGAGTCTTTAAGTTATGTTTTTAAGCGAAAATACCTGAAAAACAATAAAAATACCTGTGATTCCGAAAAGATAAATTTATATAAATATATGATAAAATCATATAAATATATATATTTTTAATCAATTAATGTGCATAAAATCATGGTAATTTTAGTATTTTTTGAGCACTCATCAATCATCCCTAGGGATGTGTCACTGATGATGTCATAGGACCAAAGTGCGACATGTGAGGCGTGTGAATTTGACGCACAGTTTCTATTGGCGACACATGCGACCTCCGATGATTATGAGACTTCCACGGTTGTGTAGATCTGGTCGAGTTGATCGCAGTGGTATCTGCCGAAAGGTTGTTGGAGCAAGATGAACGGCGGCATTTGGTTTCAGTTGGAGACTCGTAAGGAAGATATGTAGTTCCTT
Source organism: Hippophae gyantsensis (assembly GCA_030763125.1). Lineage (NCBI taxonomy): Eukaryota > Viridiplantae > Streptophyta > Magnoliopsida > Rosales > Elaeagnaceae > Hippophae > Hippophae gyantsensis. The sequence goes on from CM061030.1 coordinate 29,350,293, forward strand.
TGAGTGGCGCGTGAGGGAGCATGTGGACACCGATGGTTATAGGACTTACATGGTTGTTTAGATCAAGGCGAGACGATCACTATAGTACCTGTAGAAGATTCACGGTGGAGATGATGATTGTAGTAGTCTGTGTGGTGTGGGACTCCTCAACAATGGTGACTGTAGGCCCAGAGCCTAAGGACAATAACTAAAAGATGTTGTAGGTTCAACGGTGGGTGGTTGCAGCGGCTGTTGTGACAGCAGAAGCTATAAAGTAGGAATAACACCAAAAAAACAAGATTGTTAATAGAAAGGTAAGAGCAGTGACTCTGATACCATGTTAACAATACTTAATGATTGTATTATATTCTATGAATTAAGAAATATATATGGTACCATTATATATGAGTCACAAGTAAACTAGATATATATTAACAGATATGATATACATTAACATAAGAAATTATCAATAATCTTGATTTATATTTTATTAAACTAATTAAGTTTACCAAATATAGTCAAATAGTTAAATATCTCATTTATTATTCATTGATTTATTAATTGCATACTTACCGTTAATTTGTGTGAACCAACCTATCTTTTATTCTTTTATTATTTTTGTCATTAGATTAGTATTTTTAAAACTCAAAATATTATAATAGAATGTTTAGGTTTATTTTTCGTGTTTTCTTTTAAGAGATTTGTTCAATTATTTAAAACCACGTAATTTCTTCTTAAACCTACCTAGGAGTACACTTATTGTTTTTTATAAAATAATTCATATACTTACAAACTTATTATAAGTTTTAAGGTATTTAACTCTCAAATTTTCGTGCATCATATGTATATGATCTCCTACACCACATATAATAAGTGTAGCATAAAGGGTACTGCTTGAAAAGTAATTAAATGTTACTGCAACATATTCAATTACTTTCAATGTTATTCTGAATGGTGTAAATAATAAATAAATCAATTTCACTCCCTTTTCTAACCCAAATAGTAGTAGGAATATCAGAATATCGCATCAATTTTTTTAATGAAATAAAAATGAAAAAACTTTTATCACAACTTTATACCTCCATCAGTTTACATATCTTAATATAATTAACTTATATGATATTAGAATTATTTTAATGTTTAATCTTTATCATTTAACATATAATCCTCTACCAACATGAATTTAAATATTGAAATAATTATAATATCACGTATATAAAATTAAATATTTAATTAGAAAAGGTTAAATATATGTAACCCAATATTTACATAAAAAATTAAATATTATGAGATCATATATTAATATAGTGTTAATTATATTAAGATATGTAAAATAATGCATGTTTAAAGTTATGATAATATTTTTTCATTTTATTTCATTAAAAAAATGAAAGGAAATTCTCATATACCTACTACTAACTACGTAGAAGAATGAGTTTTATTTATTAATTATTTATTTTTTATTTATATTATTAAAAATAAAAGTAAAAGTAATTGAATATGTAACAAGAACATTGATTACTTTTCAATTTGTAACCTTATTGCTTAAGTTATGCTTATTATATGTAGCATAGGAAATATAATCTAAATTATAATTTTTTGATCAAGTTCGAAATTACAAATTATCAAAAAAAAAAAAAGTGCAAAATAACAATTTTTTATTTATTTATAAATTAAAAGGAGAATTTTATCGACCACGATTTAAAATGAAAATTATCATAGTTATAAGTCATAACAATTTCAAATTGATAGGTTAATAACTATTAGAAGTAGTCATCTATGGATCCATAAAGACCACATCTCACTTTAGTAAATATATGCGAAAAGTCTCATTGTTCTAACGTTAATTTAATCCTTTCAATCTTCTTAATCCTTATAAATACAATTTTTTTTAATTAATCAACCAATTCATTCTGTCCTTAAGAAAAAAAATAGAAAATAGAAAAAAAATTAAAAAATTCACATGTATGCTTGTTCAAGCAATTTTATTAATGATATTATATATTACTATTATAATTGTTGTTAGAGATAACACAACACCAATTCTAGAAGATATATCAAAAGTAGATAATTGGTTTAATGACAACATAAAACCTTATACAGAACGTAAAGCTATACTTGATCCTGCATAAAATTATACATAGCGTAAAATTCACATGAACCCTTGAAATCATAAGTGGTTACACTTCTTGTTAATGATCTAGGTTTACCAACCATACCGTATTGGGTTGTGGAGGAAATCTGTGTTCAAGTGTTGAACTAAATAGTTGCATAAGCAACAAGTAATAACAGTAGTAGATAGTTTGGAAAGAGGTCTCAACTGATGGAGATAATAGTGGTTTTATTGTTTGTTAGAGTTACAACTTATTTATTGTTTAGTAAATTATTTATTGCTAAATTTTTACCCAGGATTGTTACTATATAGATACAGTTTTTATGTGGATTTATCTCGTTATATTGCCTGTTATGCATGATTAGTTATTGAGCTAATATAATCTGAGTTTGTTGTGCATATGTTTTAACATATTGAAGTGTAAACTCTGATTATAAAGCATTTATTGTTTTCTTTATTTCTATTTTCTTAAACGATATCTATTGTTACAAGTTATTTACTTTTTGATATTATATTATTTGTGCTTCTGCTATATATACAACTTAAATGTTTTATGTTCCGTTTCTTGCAAGTTTAAGTCTGAGTCCTTTAGGAGTCAGTTTCTCCTTACCCTAGTTGTGAACCGATTCATAGATTTTTTCAATCATTTTGATGGAAAAATTGGTGTCATAGTGGCTCTAGGATGGAGACAAATTGTCAAGGAACTAGAACCCGCTATTGAATCAATTTTTCAACAATTGTATTCGCACTAATGTTTCTAACACTATCAATAATAGGGTGAGAGTATGGGATGTACTAGTCCAGTTTGGCCCATCTAATATAAACTCTTATTATGATTTGATGGATGTGGGCCAGAGTGAGTATGAAAATTATTTGAGTGATGTGAACCATTCTAAAATAATTGAAATCCTAGCAATAGATGGTGCTGAGTAGGAATAGTCCAGTAAAAAACCTAAGGGTTTTGAAGCTAAACATTTAAATAAGGTATCTACATCTTGTAATATTTTTTCGGCTCCAAACTCATGCCTACTATTCATTACAATAATATGGATAGAGAAAATACTATATTACTTTATGTTATAGCATCCACAAAGTCCATGGATGTTGAAGCCATAATTCACCATTGGATAAAATTATCTACTAACAACCACCGTTTGAGTTACTTCTTCTCCCAACTCATTACAGCTTCGTGTGCTAAAGTGAGGATGAATTACCTAAAAGTGAGGTGTTAACCTGGTGAATTATTGAATCTAGCATATTATAATGAACTCCCATCAAACAGTAATAGAACCCAAATGGGAAAAAGGGTTGCTTATTAATCAAAAATGTCATTGAAAGATGAAATTCATCATCTAAGTTAAAAGTGACATACATGATAAAATATTTCCAAGCTTCTATTACCCAGCATGCTGATTTTACAAATCAACAACATCGTGTTCAAGGTGAATATAACCATACCTTCCTTAAGATACAACGGTTAACACTCAATCATCTTGAAGTTGATTCAAGTCATTCGAGAGAATCTGAGAATCAATTGTATGATTTCATTTTTACACCACATGAACACTCAAATGGTGAAGAACAAGGACCAGAAGATATAGAGAATTGAGCTCAAATTTTTCTCCGGATGTTTATTAGTTTTTATATTTTTATGTATTTTGTTGTAGTTTATTTGTATGAACTTTTAGTTTAATTATTTTTTTAGATAATATTTTATATTTTATGTAATTTGTTGTATTTTAAGTTTATATGAACCATGATTATTTTATTTAAAACTATTAAAATTTATAAATGTTTGCTAATATATGATATATGAAAAGTTCACAACAATCTCTCTGGGTGATTTAAATCATTTTAGATGATAGATGCACCTAACTATCTACATCATTACTTGATCACATAAAGCAAATGGGTAAATTTTTATTTTCTTTATCTTTATTTTTAAATTTAGATTTGTTACATTGAATATAATGTAAATTCTAGGTTGTGGATGGAGGAAAATTTACATAAGTTTAGGCATTTTTTAAATTTTTTATTAAACATGTATTTACATTTATTTTTATTTATTTTGTTTTTAAAAAAAATCAAAATTATTATTTTCTTAGTTGATTTTAAGCAAATAATCGAGTTTTTGCATAATTAGGTTAATATTTTGAATATGTCATGAAATAATGTGATAATTAGTTTTTTGTCATAGTTTGTACTTCATAATTTAATGTTAAAATTGAGATAAATCTGAAATTTGTATTTAGGAATCAAATAGTGAAAATTTCTTTTTTAGAATATTTTGAGTCTATAATATTTTTATTTTAAGTTATAATATTTTTCTACTCCTTTAAACACTATTCTTATCAATTCAAATTGATAGCATATCTCTATAGGTTTTACATTGAATATTAGGATTTTTACATCTGATAAAATATATGTACATATTTTTTGTTTAAATTGAATGACTTAAATAGAAATTAAAAGTGCATGTATTTTTCACTCATGCATGACTTCTAAAAAAAGATATATATGGGATTCCCTAAATCAAAACAAAAAAAGAGCTAAATTAACAACTCACCCAAAAAAGAAAAAGAAAAAATCATATAACTAAATATTATGACCCATTAGTTCTTAAAGTGGTGAAAATGGATATTACAAAAGAAAAATAAGAAACAAATCTCTTTGAAATCATTACATTTTCATTTATCTCTGAAGGCATATACTTGATATTTTTACTTGATGATTGTAATTGATGCATGAAAATGGTATATGATTTCTTTATAAACTTTTTTATTTGATTCATTTAATGAGATCAATGTTATACATTTTTTGAACCTTTCTTTAATCATATGCGAACCTATTATTTTATTTCTTCACGTAACTTTTTTTTTTTGCATATAACTTTGATTGAGTGCTTAACTCATAGGATCAGTGTAATATTGAGAATATGACTTGTAAGAATTAGAATCAAAGTGAATTTAGATTCCTAACACTAAAATTGGGTAACCATATCAATATATGGAAATGATTCAGGTTATTTGCAACTAATTTTTACAATAAAATATGAATATTTGGGGTGTTGATTTCACTTATACTTTAGATTTTGATTATGAACTTAAAAGAGGCTTTATTTGACTTTTTTACTTTGTTATTTTAATTTTAGTTTTTATTTTTTTATTTGTTATTTATTTATTTTTATTACTTCTTTTAGTTTTTTGAATTTAGTAGGACGTTTGTGGGTATCATTGAAAGCCCTCATAAGATTTAAATTCGTCCACTACGACAATATAGAGGTTTTTAAAGCTTGTTGCATATATTAAATGTAACCATATCATTATATGGAAACGATTGAGGTTAATTTAATTTATTAATTTTAATTTTTGTTGAGTTTTTTTTTTTATTGTTTTCCTTGCTACAGACTAGCAAGAAGTTAGTTAAGGTTGTGAGGAGTGCTTGAAAAGCATTAATATTATGTAATTTATTTACACTTAAATATTATAAATAGATTTGAATTTGCATGATTATATCATTATTTAAAGCAAATATATGTTTTCGGATTCACGGGTATGTTTTATTGTTCTTCAGGTATTTCTAGCTTCAAATTGATTAAAATAATAAACACTTGAAAAATCATGTTTGAAGTACTCATTTTCAAATTAGAAGAATAAAAGAACAAATATATATAAAGCTTACATGTGTTCCAACCAGTTTTAAGAGGTGAAAAAAACTAAGAAAGTGAAGAAATAACAGTTTGACTTGAGCTACGAGGTGGCTATATGTTGACTATAACGAGATCCTTTCTAGAAAAATCGAGGCAAACCAAAAAAAAAATGGGCCATGGTATGCAATGATTAATCCCTCATGATCTATTTTTCTCTATTATAAATAGAGCCCTGTTTCTCAGTATTAGACACCAAAGAAATTATCAACATCATTTTTCAAATAGGTTTTGCCATAGGTTGTTTCTCTAAGTTATTGAGAGGTGAATATTTTATTTTTATTTTAGTTTAATATTTAGTTTATATACAATTTAAATTAAGTTATCATAAATAAGAGGCTATAAAATAGAATTATTTCATATTAGGCGATATAAAATCATTACTATAATATAGGGAATACTGTGAATATTAATTTCTCTTCTATAAAACATAACACATCCGTCTATCCATCTTTTAGTTATAAATCTAATCTTTATTCTTATTTCATTACAATAAATAATGTTGTATTTTTTGAATTTATTATAAAATAATTTATTAATCATTCATTATTTTTAACATGTATAGCTTGTGATAATAGGATTTTAGTTATATTGATACATTTGTGAAGATTATTTAGGCAAATATTTTTAATCATCCTTAAACATAGATTATTTTCTATTCAAGATTTCTACAAAATTTATTATTAAAAAAATATATTGATGACATATTTTTTTGTATATTTAAAATATGAAAATTAAGTTTCATGTATATCAATTTAGATCTAATTTAGAGAACTTGAATAGGAGTTTTAATTATTAGCTTGATCGAAGTTGTCAAGTTAAATATAAATTGAGATAAGATGTTAATGAGATTCATGAGATAATCTATTAATTTTCAAAATACATCTCATTTATTTTTAATGAGATGAGATGTTAATAAAATGTATTAATTAAGATATTTCATTTGTTCTTAATAGACCTAAATAAGACAAATAAGAATATAAAAATAATAAATGATAATTTATAATATAAGTTTAATAAGAGAAATGATACAATATATGTTTAAAATTATACTCATTAAGACTATAATCTAAATGAGATAAAATAGGAAATAAAATAATATGATATTACACTATGAGTCCATTGAAAACATTAAATGAGATATGAAATAAGATGATACAACTCATTTTACATCTATTGTCTTAAGTGATTTAATTAATAATGAATAACGGTACGACCGAATGTGTTATTTATACATATAAGAAAATATCAATAATATTGATTTATATTTTATTAACCTAATTAATTTTAACAAATATAGTCAAATAGTTAAATATCTTATTTATTATCCATTGATTTATTATTTACATAGATGCTTGTAATTTCTGCGAACCAATCTATATTTTATCCTTTTATTATTTTTATCATTAGATTAATATTTTCAAAAATTAAAAAATTGTAACAAAATATTAGATTTATTTTTCGTGTTTGTTTTTAAAAAATTCGTTGAATCATTTAAAACTACGTAGTTCTTTCTTAGACCTATCTAAGAGTATATTTGTGGTTTTTTATAAAATAATTCATATATTTACAAATTTATTATAAATTTTAAAAAAGTTAACTATCAAATTTTAATGAAACATATAATAAGTGTAACTTAAACGATGAGGGTACAGCTTAAAAAGTAATTAAATGTTACTACACTATATTCAATTACTTTCGATGTTATTTTGAATGGTATAAATATCACTCTTCTTACCCAAATAGCAGTAGGAATACGAGAATATCGCATCAATTTTTTTTAGTGAAATAAAAAATGAAAAAACTTTTATCACAACTTTATACCTCCATCAATTTGCATATTAATATAATTAACTTATATGATCTTAGAATTATTTTAATATTTAATCTTTTATAATTTAACATCTAATCATGTACCAACAAGAATTTAAATATTAAAATAATTACGAGATCATATATATAAAATTAAATATTTAATTAAAAAAGATTAAATACATGTAACATAATATTTAATTAAAAAATATTAAATATTATAAGATCGTATATTAATATAGTGTTAATTATATTAAGATATGTAAAATAATATATGTATAAAGTTATAGTAATATTATTTTCATTTTATTTGTTAATAAAGTGATAGGCAATTCTCATATGAAGAATGAGTAATATTTATTATTTATTTATAACATTAAGAACAACATGAAAAGTAATTGAATATGTAACAAAAACACCTAGTTACTTTTCATTATGTATCCCCGTTGCTTAAGTTATGCTTATTATATGTGTCATAGGAAATACAATCTAATTTATAATGTTTTATCAAGTTCGAAATTATAAATTATAAAAAAGAGAGTTTAAATTATAATTTTTTATTTATTTATAAGTTAAAAGCAGAATTTTATCGATTTAAGATATACATTATCATAATCATAAGTCAACAATTTCAATTTGATAGGTTAATAGCTATTAGAAGTAATCATCTATGGATTTGTATTTCCCACCAATAAATACAATCTTTTAATTAATCAACAAATTCAACCTGTTCTTAAAAAAATAAAAAAAAATAAATTGAAAATATAAAAAATTCACATGTATGTTTGTTCAAGCAATTTTATTAATAATATTATGTATTATTATTACAACTGTTGTTGTTGGAGATGACGCAACACTAATTCTTGAAGATATATCAAAAGTAAATAATTGGTTTAATGATAACATAAAACCTTATATAGAACGTCAAGTTATACTTGATCTTGCATTAGTCACACTTGAAGATGGTTATAAAGTTATCAAGGTAATGAAAAATTGTGGAGATTTCAAAACCATGACAGATGTCATTAACAGCATTCCTACAAAAAATACTAAATTGTATCATAATTTACATCGAGGGAGGAGTTTATCAAGAGAAAATAAAAATTGAAAGAACAAAACTTTTTATTACTTTTTATGGTTTATCAAATAACATACCAAACATAACATTTGTTGGCAATGCATCACAATATGAACCATTGATAGTGCCACTTTGTTAGTGAAATCCAATTACTTCATTGCAATTAATGTTGTTATCAAGGTATTTGTATATGTTTATCTTATTAGTATATACATTTGTATATGTGGTATTTTTTATTTTAAACAATTTTATCTTTCATAATTTTTATTTTGAACGATTTTATCTAATTATTTATTTTAATTATAATACTATTGTTTATTTTTTAAATCAGTTTCTTCAAATTGTCGAATACTTTTTAATAAGTAATTTTAAAATTGGATGATTGTTTAGATGTAAGTATATTTTAATAATTATGTGTGTACATACCTGCATTTAACTAGTATATATATGCTCTTTAATCTTATTTTTCATTTTGATTTTTATAATTTTGTGTTAATAATCTTAGAAGCACACCAAAGCTTGATTGAGTTAGAAAAAAACATTGCATTTAAGAAATAATTGCAAAATAGTTGGATTTCAAAGATACTCTATGTGACGACAAAAGGCTTTCATTTCTTGAAGGATTGTCACGTTGAAGGTAGAATTGATTTTATCTTCGAAAGTGGAACATCTTTATATTTAGTATATTTATATTTTAATAAAATTATCAAATTGTGTTTAATTTAAATTTTTATTTTACTTATAAAAAATAAATAATACAAAACACTAACATACAAGTAATTGGAGATAAAAGATAAACAATAATTACTGCTTACTCAAGAGAAAATGAAAAAGATCTCAATGATTATTCATTTGTACTTGAAAAAATAACTAGATCTGATATTTGTACATATTTAGGTCGGGTTTGGAAGTCTAGACCTAGAGTGGTTTATTATTATACCAACATAAGTAATGAACTTCGTCATATTTGGTATATTTATATTTTAATAAAATTATCAAATTATTTTTAATTTAAATTATTATTTTACTAATTATAAAGAGTAAATAATATAGAACACTAATATACAAGTAATTAGAGATCAAAAATTAACAACAATTGTCCACGCAAGAAGAAATGAAAAAGAACTCATTGATTATTCATTTGTACATGGTAAAATAATTGGATCTGGTAAAGGTTAGGTCGGCTTTGGAAGTCTAAACTAAGATTGGTTTTTTCTTATACCACCATGAGCAATGTAGTTCATCCTGTTGGTTAGAGTGACAACTTTAACTCTCAAAATGATAAATATGTGATGAATTTAATATATTATTGTTGATTAAGTATTGTAAAAAAATATTTAAAAAGAGAAAGATTGAATTAAATTGATTTTTTTTATTTTTTATTTTTTATTTTTTGTAGGATTGTGTTCTACGGAGAGTACAAGTGCGTGGGGATCTGGTTCTAATCTTAGTAGTAAACGAGTAGAATATACAAAAAAAAAAATTAAGTGGTGAAGAAGCCAAACCTTTTCTCACTCTCGGTTATATTTTAGGTTCTAAATGATTGCTTTGAATTTAAAGATCTAAGAGTATTCAAAAATATCTACATCTATTTATATTTGTGAAGTTATTTTGATCATAATTTTAAAAAATTATAGAAATTGAAAAAATGTGTCTTTAAAAAAATATAATATTTTAAAACAAATATAATTTTGTTATATTATTTTCAATTTTAATTGTATGATATCATAAATATATATTACTCATATCAATTTTTTTATATAATGTTATTTTTAAAAAAATATTAATAATACACGTGCATTTGATATATATATAATATACTTTATTTTCCTATTAGTATTCTTAAAAATATAAAGAGTAAGCATAAAGGTAATAATATTTTCTAATTTTAAATTTTCATCAAAAATGTGCTAAGTTAAATGCTTATTGCATATTAGTATAATTTGAAAAAAATAAAAGTCAAATATTTGAACTTTAAAAATTTTAAGTGATTTATCAAGACTAATCATTTATTTATATTTAAAATTATACATTTAAATTACACTAAATATTATTATAGAAAAAACACAATCTTACAAATCACAAATACAAATCCTGATTTTCTTATTTAGTCAAATAATTTATTGTTGAGTATTTTATATTTTAAGTTTTGTATTTAAATATATTCTAAATATAAAAGAGAATCCACTTAAAATAGATATATATAATTGAGAATTAAAATAGTTCTTAAATTTTTTTTAATTTTTGAAACAAAGTTGATGAATAAAAAGGTTGAAATAATTGACAAGAAACAATCTATCCATAAAAAAACTAATTTGTAAAGAAAGAGGAACATAAAAAGGTAATTAAAAAGATAATATGATTTTTTTAGCATAAAGAAATTATCGGAGAAAACTAACAATAATATTTTAGAACTAAATTTTATTAAAAAAATTAATCATATCATTAAAACTACAATAAAGACACAAAAATGATTCGCTCACTGTAAATGATGCTTGTTATGTATTTTTTAATTTTAAAGAGTTTTTTATACATACTTTAAAAGGATATATATGTAAAATAAAATAAAATGTGCTTTGATATGTGTTTTCTTTTTTTAATCATGTGTGACATGTTGTATGATGACTTAATATCACAATTGGCACCAAAGTGCAACAGTACAATGCAATGGCCAAAGGTAACATCTGAAAGATCCATAGACCATAGCCACCCATAACACATAATCCAAAGAAGAAACACCAAAGGTACCAAATCACAAAATAGTACGCAATCACCAAAACTAAAATAAAATACCTATGACTACATCTCATCTTTCCTTCCAACTATCACTCTACTCCTTCTCAAAACTATCTCTCCCATTTCTTCTATGTTTCAACTCGTTCTCAACTTGGCCTAAGAACTCAAGTTCAAGCCTGTGACCTATTGTGTGATTTTTGGTGCTAAAGATCCAGTAATTTTGATACGAGAGCTTCATTCCCTATTGACGTAGAAAGTGAGTTAAGAGACAAGATTCAGAATAATTTTAACATTGAGCACAAAATCTTATCCCCAATTTGTCAACTCTCTCTTACTCAACTACAATGCAATCATGTCTCTCCTCTTCAACCTCCATTATTAGAAGAGAATGCGAAGACACTCCTTAAGAAGGTAAAACTTTCTTTCTTTATTTACTCCTTTTCCTTCTTACCTTTATAGTGTTCGGTGAAATGTCACTGTGAGACATTATTGATAATTCTACGTTGTTGTGTAAACTTAAGGAATCTATAATACTTTTAAAAATTATAATTAGATTGATATCTCATAATAAAACCTCTACAATGTCTTAGTATTGGGCACTCACTTTGTTGAGTTGTAGGGGTCTGTTTTGATTGTTTTTCACAAAAAAGAATTATACAATGCTCCATTTAAACTTAACATTCATTAATTGTGTTAACCCAATAGCTTCTATGAATTTTTATAAGATAATGAATTCTCATTCTAAAAGATTAATCTATTGAGTAGGGTTGATTCATGTATTTATAAATTCATATTATCATTCTTATTTTATCATTATAAAACTTATTTATTCTTACTTCTCAACAATTCTTTCTCCAAACAAAATCACTTAATTCCTTAGATTCATATTCTGATTCAAACCAATCTAAGTGGGTCTATCATGATTAACTCCTTTTGAATTTTGCCCTTAACTTATCTTATTTATCAAAGGTTTTAGAATCCTTTTAAGATCCTCCAAGTTCAATAACCTTCCCTCAAACTTTGATGACTTTTAACCCACTTTATTTACCCAAAGGTTTTAGGGTCTTCCAAGTTTAATTTTTTAAACAGACACGTCATTATAAGATTTAGAGAAATTTGTTTTATACCCAACAAAACTCACATCTAAGGATACCATTTCATAATCCCAATAGTAATATAAGCTCATATTGCCATTTAGTGTAATAAGTTCTGTAAATTGAACTTTATAACAACTTTGTTCTTCCTAAACTCGTTGATTTGTGTTTCTAGGTTATTGGCTGGAGGGAGATAAACGATGAAGGTGGGCTTAAACTACAACGTTTATGGAAGTTTAGAGATTATGAATGTGGTATTGAGCTCATCAACAGAATATACAAACTGTAAAAGCAGCACGACATTTCCAAATCTCCACTTGGGGCATCCCAATCAAGTCAGGGCTGATCTATGGACATAAATTGGTAATATTTCAACTGACCACTTTTTGCCTCCTAAAACTTGAACTTCCATCTGATTCCAGACCTCTAATAGTTCCATTAATTAGGACTATATTCAATGAAATTGTACATGATCTCTAAAATATTTGTTTTTCTACAGGAGGATTGAGCATGAACGATTTCATTGTTGCTGCAAAACTAGATGAAATAAAAACCTCGGATCTTGCTCCTAGAAAAAGAGTTTGGGCTTAAATACAAGAGTGTAATTTTCTTTGAAATACTCAAATCAATCTGCACGTGTTTTATTGATCAAATTTATAAGAAAATTCGAATTCAGTATGAAGCAAGGAAGCAACTCTATGGTCTAAATAAGATATTCGAGTGATTACGAAAAACAAATTATAATCAATTAATTGGAACACCTAGTGTGATTGGTTCAGACTTGAGAGAAAACTGAGTACAATGATTCCCTAAACCCAAGAATAGCTGAATATCTTTTCCAAATTCCACCCAAACAAGAAAGGGAAGAAAGAAAATAGAATACCAGTAGTCCAGTAGAATCACAACCCTAGATTATGCCGATAGTGAGATACACTGGAGGCTCTTCCTTAAGCAAACTTGAATTAGATGTAAAAGGAACCAGACACTTACTAGGGACCCTACTTTACAATTATCTCTCCTACCACAAATGAAAGCCTCATCTCATTTCGTGCTGCCTCTAAATGCTGAAAGTGAGAAGAATGACCTTGATGCTGAAACACAAACATGAAAATCAGAGTTGGAATCCATAATGGTTTTTTCTTTTCCAAGAAAAATCCGTACTGTAGTCGAATTAGTAAAAGATAACGAAAACGAATATGGGTCTATTTCAATGCAAATTGGAGAAGACAAATATTGAAAAATAAATCTAAGCAAGATGTGTACAGTGTACTAATCTATATCATATGTGCAAACCTTTAGTTGAATGTACTGCAGCAGAATCACCTCCCCCATGCAACTTATGCGATGAAGTCTGCACATTAAATCTGCTAGCATTTGATTGTGCTGCATGTACAAATCCACGAGAATTACAGAATGCTAAGCAAATAATGATTGTAACTGATGCTAGTATTTGGCAGTAAATAAAGTAGCACTCGAAGCAAGAAATAAAACTTGAATTTTATTTTATGTACGACCATACGAAGGCCGGCTAGTTATTGTGCCAAGCCCCATATATGACCTCAAGTAAAAAATAATAGTGGCATACTGTATCAGACCAAGGAAAGTATAGAACTAAATCAAGAAGATAGACACTAGAAAAACATCAGCCAAGTGAAACTTACTAGTGTATAGTTCACAAGCATCCAATTTTTTCTCATAACCTTCAGAAAACAGTGTCTTTTGGTGTCCATAATTCTTTGCAGTAAGAGCAGCCTTTCTCAGTAGATTATCCGTATCGTACTCTCCTTCGGAAAATACAAAAGGGCTAGACCAATCACTACTATTTGCATCTCCCTTGCTCTTCCGAGCAAACTTTAACAGCCTCTTAAGTCCTTTTGGTGCATCTTTTTGATAGACTATTGAAGGAGGATTTTCAGCATTTCCCCACTCAATATTATCTGGTTCATTACTCTCTTCTTGCAGCATTTGAGACAAAGAATGCCGGACCCGTGGACTTGACAAACCCAGTGGTACACTATTGGCCGAAGAGCTAAGTTGACATGTGCTCTCATTACGTGAAAACAGGACCTGCTCCTCTGGTTCCACCCAAGTTGATGGAGAGATACTTGGTTCTTCAACTTGAATTTCAGGAGATAATTCTTCAAAGTTATTTAAGCCATCATCATGGGCAGCAGCAACTGAGCCCAAATTCTCAGTCTCACTACATGGTTGTTGATTAAGTGGAGCTTCAGATTCTATGGGAGCATCAGAGGGATCCATAGACATTATATTTCCCTCTTGATGCTGACCATCCAGTTCAGATACACTAGCCACCTCAGTTTCCTGAGTGATAACTGGATATGTACAATTCTTTAGAGATTCCTCAGATTGAGAAGTTTTTTTCTTGTCAATAGGACTAGTGCCAGTGTTTGTCCTAGATCCCTTGCGGAGAAAAGGTTTAGATTCTACAGGCACTACACTGCTTTTCTTGGTCACCCTGTTACGCAGAGCAGACTTTGCTGGAGTCACACAAGAGCCATCATTAGGTGCTATCACAACTTTTTCTTTTGATGATTTGTTTATCGTTTTTGGTGTAGGCTTCTTTTTATCATTCAAACTCTTCAGGTCCTTGTTGCCACTAGCCCCACAATCCTTTAAATTTTTCTTTTGGTGCTTGGGTTTTTCCATTTTAGGATTTGATTGAGGAAGAGATTGTGTTTGTTGTGGCTTTCGATGTATTGGAGTAGTACCAGAAGAAGAGATTCCAACAGGAGTATTAGCTGGTGAAGTCGCGGTAGCAGTAGGCGAAGGTGTTGAAGGCCATGACTTACGAGTAAGAGGCAAAGGTGATGGTCTAGTTAAACTCTTTTTTGTGGCAGTAGCTTTCAAGGCTTCCTTCTTAGGGTTTACAGGTTGTGGTGAATTTTTAAGTGATTTTTGGGGCTTATGTATAGCATGTTTTTTATCAACATCACTGACAATCTTAGAGGCCATTTCAGCTTTCCTCACATCAAGAATTTGCTGCATTGCTTTTATTTGTGCTTCTTTCTCTGATCTCTTCTTAGAATTATTTCCTTGCAGTTTTTCATCCCTTTTCTCCTTGTAGTGGTCATAAAATCCACCTTTCTGCTCTGAAGGAATGCTTTTGTTTCTACTAGGTTGAGGCTTTGCATGCTTAGCAGGCTTTGACTCCATCATTTTCATTAGCATATAATTTAATTCTGCTTCCTTTAGTCGGTTCCACTCTGTTGTAGTGGTTGGTTTTCTGGTATTTTCCTCTTCCTGGGCTACATTGATATCAGCTTGGGCATCTAATGGGTCAGATGAACTATTGTCCAATCTTTGTAAGCTTACATCCATTACAGGGGTTTCAACAGTACTTTGACCTACCATGGAATCTGGCCCCAATTTCACTTCTGTTGAACACTTTGGAACATCATCTTTTGCTATCTCGATAGGAGCTTTAGGAACACCTTCAGACTCTGGTTGGCATTTAGCAGAGGTTTCCCCCACACATGAACTCCACCTTCTAAATACAGATTTGTTTGCACTGATGGAGATATTTGTTAATGACTTCCTGTTTTGATTATCTGCAGTTTGATCCCTTTGTTTCCTTTCAAAAAGATTAATTGCATCTTGAACACACATCCTACGTACGTCATTCTCAGGCTTCTTATTTGACTGTTCAGGTCCTTCATCATCACTACTATTTACAGTTACATCTCCTTGCAGCCAATTCTTTTCCCTAGCTGAAAAGTAACTAAGACTCTTAATGGCTAATGCAGGTGCCTTGCGTTGTCCAGTTCTCCCAATCTGTACCCTCCGCATTGGAGATGCAGACCTTCTTGGTGTTGCAGATCTAGTAAGAGTTCGACTTCTTTCTGCAGACATATTTTCCCCCTCACTTGAGTCAGAAGAATCCTCATTCTCTGTCAATCTCTGCAACTCAACTTGAGCAGCTTTTGCAGGTGAAACACCATATTTCACAGGTGTAGTTGAATTTATTGTTATTGATATCTGAGCATCCTTATCTATCTTATTTGTGTAATCATCCTTTGAATTGCTTGAAAATTGGAATTTATCATCACTTTGGACATCACTACTAGTACTCTTCTGGTTGAGTTCCAAGATCTTAACCAAAGAATTTCTGCAGTATTTAATGGTCATATTCCTATCATAAAAACTTGACTTTTCCCATTGAACTATAATTTAAATATGAAGTAAAAGGACAACAAATAAAACAAACGTTACGTGGAGCATACAATCTGAAACTTGAATGTGCCTTTTTATTTCACTGAGAAACTCACCTCAAACTTGTGTCTCCAAAATGTTCGTAAAATTTAGCTAAATCAGCAATATCCTCAGAGAAGCAGGTGGCACAACCAGCTCTCTCAAAAGCTGCTTTTAATTCCCCTCTTAAAGCCGTCAGCCTCAAGTCTATAGCCCGTAGCAGTTCATTCCTGATGTTATAGATTTCAACACTATATTAATGCCAGAAAATTAAAAATGAAACTAACGGAATCTCAAAGAACGTACTTTGAAGCATCTGATGATGGCTCAACCCCAGACTGCACAAGCAACAACAAACACAATTTACCAGGTAGCTAAATAAATAGCAATCAGTAAATAAAATTACCATAAGACTCCAAAAGTAACTTAGAAAATGAAATGTTTTGTGCACGGTCCGCAAGTAGTTACATCAATATTGGTAAAGAAAGGGAAGCGGGTGGTATAACCTTGCTATATAAAGAAAGATGAAAATTTTTGGCTTCCTCCAATTGAGAAATCTCGTTCCCAATAACATTGATGGAATGTATCAAGTCCGGCAAACCAACAAACTGTAAGAATCTGGTCAGAGGTAAAATAATTACAACATAGAATATGTAACTAAGTTATTCTGCTACAAACTGAACGGAACACAAAGAGAACACTTTCATGATGAGAACCTTTTCAAGGTTGATTTTGTGAACCATGCTGCAGCAACCAGGTTTTCTGGCAGTACAAGCATGAAATTAGCATTGGATCCTTCCAAGTACAACTCGTTTACTTTGGGTAAATGTGGCAAAAGCATTTCCAGAATTCCAGCTGCCAAATTCTCTTCTTTTCCATTACTGCTAACAATTGTTTCATACCTGAAGAAATTTATGCAGAAAGGACAAGCTTAAGAAGAAAGCTTATGTAACCCATGCAGAGGTCTATGAGCTCTGGCTTCAAAAAGGAAAAGAGGTCAATCTCAAAGCTGACAGACACTAATATTAGAATGTGGGTTTCTGGAAACAAATAATTGTCAATATTTTGAAGGCATATGACATAGAGAACTTTTTCTTTTCAAAAATAACACAATGGACATGATTCTGTGTAAAAGAGAATGAGCCATGAAATACTATGCAACACATACATCTTGATCCAAATTTAATTTTTCTTCATGCAATCATGCTTATGAGTTCCTTCTATTACCATCTTAATTTTGACATTTGAGAAGAAATAATACTGGAAACTTTTTTATAAACAGAACCATGCTCTAATAATAATAATAATAATAATAATTAAAAAAAAACACCAGAGTCAGATTTCAGATGGATATGATAATAACGGAAGCCTCTACATATAAGTGGACCCTGGAAATAGGTATCTATAAATACAAATTACTTTCACTTTATTATGTTGCTTGAAAATTTGAAATTACTCTTAACTAGCGTTTTGGCATTGGTGCAATCCTATTTGGTATGAAATTTAACGCAAATCTCTCCCCAGTTTCCAATCCATAGTGGTTACATAGTGCAGCATCCATAAGCACACCCATAGAGCCAATATTTAATCCCAAAGCTTTTCCTATTCTACATTTTAGTCCCATGCCTTTTTCTTTCTTAGATTTAATCCTTTTACATTTTTAACTTTCACGCATTTTGTACAAAATTTGTAACCAACTTGAAATAGGATCTTAGCGGTCAAAATTGACCACCTGTGCTTAATTGTTCACCACATGAGTCATGTGGTGGTTAAATTAACCCCTACTTAATCCATGTTCCTAAATTTATTTTCTTTTTTATCATTATTTGGTTTGGGCATTTAAAATAGAGCAAAAAGTTGCCATAATCCCTTAGATTAGGTTATTTAAGTAATTTAGTCCTGTAGTTTAAGAATAGTGTTTGTTTTATCCCGTTGTTTTCAAAAAATTGTCAATAAATGACAAAATTAATTTTTGAGTATTTTCATAATTAAACATATCGTATCGCTTATACATAATTTCATTATTAGGGACTAGAGTAGTCATTTTGATCATTATTCTCATCATTCAATAACGATCCTAACACTTTGGTGACGTTTGGTTTACAGAATGAAAAGTGAATAAAAATAAGAATGGTAATAAAATTGAATGAAAAGGAAACAATATTACTATTATAGTGTTTAGTTTGATCACTGGAAAGAAAGAAGGAATCAATATTACAATGTTTAGTTTACAAGTATAATGGAATAGAAAACAATGCATATTATCTTAATATTCCTATGTTCAATAAAGTTTAAATAATGTCATTCAATTGTTATTTTTTCTGTCAGCCAAATTATATTATTAAAATTATTGTTTTTTTAAATAATTGTTACTTAAAAATATTATTTAATTTTATAAAAATATTAAAAACAAGAAAAATATTTTTATTTGGATTAGGGTTTATTGTGTGTTTTTTAAGGGTTAAATTGGAATAAAAAATGAGAATGGAATAAGAATTACTAAGGGGGGAGGTATTGGAATTGTTATTACCTCTCTTTAAACCATTCCATTCATGATATATAATACAACCAAACATAGAAATGTATGAAATCAATTCCATTCCTACTAAGGAAACATGTTGTTTGTGTTATTCTCTTTGTCTTATTCATTTTTTAGTTCTAATCTCTGTTTTATCATCACTTAAATAATAATATTTTAATTACATGTGTCAAATAATAATATTTTATTATATGTTTTACTGAAAATGCCTTTCTATAACCCATTTCGCAATAAAAACAAGGGAAAAAAACTCATTTTCCATTGTAAAGGACTAATGATCACATGAGACCTAAGCTACAGATTTAAGCGAACCTTTCCCCTTTAAAATTAAATAAAATTAGGAACATGGTTTAAGTTGGGTTAATTTAAACACAAACACATGATGAACATTTAAGTAATTTAAGCACTCACCCCCAATTTTGATGGTTGAAGTTGTTTCAAGTTGATTTCAAATTTTGGACTAAAATGTGAATATTAAAAAGTAAATAGATTAAATGATAAAGGAAAAAAGTTAGTATACCAAAGCGTAGAACAAGGACCATTTGGTCAGTTTAAACATAATTTAGTAAAACTAGTAGAAATTTTTAATAAAACTATAACAGCGCATAAAGTTCCTCAATCAACAGTTGCATAAAATAATAACCTGTTCTGGGCCGGAAAGATTTTAATTGAAGCATAATCTAAAGGTGTGTCACCATCTATGCCACCGATTCCACCTTCCATTTTTGAAACCACTTGCTATATGGCTGAACCGAAAATCTACACAGGAAGAAGATGAACAGATGTGATAAAGAAGCAACCAGGATAACGTCTATAGAAAACATTACTTATTACTTCAAAGTTCAATTTATAATAGTGGTGCTCACGCCTGAAATGATTCTTTGTTCTATACGAATTGCATGCTAAGCACACTCCAATTGACAAGCAAATTGCGCATCAAAAACTCGGATGAGAAAAACCAAATCATAGTTCTGTTTTCTGTGTAGCTGACTAATAAGCATTGCAGTTTTTCAACAAAAAAAAAAGAAACACGACCGACAGAATAAAAAAAATACGATTTGAACAGAATGAAGCATCATTCAAGTTCCCCAGCTCTTTTGCAATTAAGACTATGCAGATTTCTAAATAATTCAAAAGAAAATGACAGCATTTTCATTCAGATCTAGACGACAAAAACACCTATCTCAGCGAAACACTGGAACACGGTACAAATTCGAACTCATACTAATTACTTCTAAAACTCATCAGGCGACGAACTAAAATTAAACGTAGCTCAACAATCTCAAAGAAGCTAAAATAGCTACTTGAATTTCATTCGGTTTGCTACTAAATTAATTCAAATTACTAAAGAAAAGAAACATAATCGAAGCCAGAATCAAAATGAGACCAAGCTCAGTAAAAATCTGAATCCCGTGAACAAATGCAAAGAAAAAAAGGCGCAATTACCACCGGCGCGTATTCAAATGGAACAGCGCGAGGACAGAGAGATCTCTACTTGAACCAGCAGAAGACGAACAAAATGCGAAAATGAGACCTTGAAGAATAAGAATAAAGAGAAACAAAAGCGAAGTGTTTGCTTTTTGACAGTGGCAGCTTACTCCATTCCGTTCTTTGCTAAAAAAAAAAGCCACCGCGTTGATTGCGTTTGGCTCTATTATACACCACCAGAGGATAATATTAGGAAGCACCTCGAGCGCGTGTTTCCACGCTCCACTTTTTGCAACTTTTCTTTCTCTCGATTTGTTTCACTTTTAGTCTTTTTTTAATTTTTTTTCTTTCTATTTTCTTATTATATTTGGTATTATTTCGATTTTCTAACGCAAATGCCGCTTTCTTCGCTTATATCCGTATCACATCGTCTTGTTGTGTTGCTCAAAAAACTGGCACCAAAAAGCGAAGAGACGCTACAACGAAAGAGTAGTATTATATGTAATTTATGGTAAATGACGTATTAATTATTAATATAAGGTAGAATTGAGATTTAAAATTATTAAATGTAATATAATATATTTTACGTATTAAATAGTGATTATAGTTGTCAGAAAATTTTATATACCAAGTCCAACAATAAATTCGTAAGTTAATTTCAATAAAATAAATAAATATCTAATAATTATTTTTAATTAATTTAAAGATATAATTGTGGTTATATGAGTATGATACTATAAAAAGAAAGATAATAATTATCTTTTAAAGATAATTATTAATAATTATTATTTAATTATCTTACAGAAAGTTCAAAATAACTATTCTATAATAATTTGAGATATTAACGTTTTTGTTTTTATCTTGTATATCCATGAAAAATAATGTCAATAAAAATAAATATCAATATTAATTAAATTATATTATATAAATTAATATATTTATTAAATTATAATAATAAATAATTTTATCAATGAAAAGATAAAAATAAATAAATAAATAGTCAAAATGCTCATCTTATTGCTCCCGAAATGCCTTTGATTTTCTTGTCTTTACCTTTTTTTCATTTTTTATCGTTGAGAGATTAAGAATGCTGTGGATAAAAAATTTATATTAATTTTGAAATTATATTATTTAAATTTTATCTCATATTATTATTAAATAAAATAATTTTTGAAAATATTTTAACTATATTACTCAATATTATTTATGTATCAAAATCTCAGGGCACTCCCTCCTCCCTTTCTTGTTATACTAATTTCATTCAAAACTTATGATTATATGAGTTTGCATCTATATATCTCTATTAGTGTTATCTAGATACTCTTATAAAAAATATAACTATGTTTTTATTTATTTAATTTTTAAAATAATTTTGACTAAAATATTTTAAAAATTAATTAGATTAAATCATTTGAATTATTTAGCCTTTTAAATTAGAAATGAGTTCATCTATTTACTTAACTTTGTAAAAAAATCCAACAAATTATATTATTTTAATTATTTTTATATTAAAATATTATTATTTTTTTATCAAGTGATTAAACGCGATTCAAATATGAATCTTTAATAATGATAAAGTTATCATTAATATGAAAAAATTTACAAAATATTTATTTTTAATATTTATTAATTATCATTATTTTATTTAAATGATTTGTTAATTTTTAATTTTTATTAAGAATAAAAATATATATTTAAATAAATTTTTTTTGAATTTTTTTTATTTTAATTTTTCTTAAATAATTTCATATTAAATTTCACTTTGTTTATTGTTAAAGACTTATATTTTAATCACAATTTAATTATTTTATAGAAAATAATAATATTTTAATAAAAAAATCATTAAAATGATATAATTATTCATTAATTAACTCTTTTTACAAAGCTAAGAATCTAAACGACACAAATACATGACCTAGTGTAGATTTAGGTGGCGTTTGGTTCGCAGAATAGAATCAGAATCAGAATGAAAATGAGAATGGAAAATAAACAATATTGTTTGGTTTGATCATTGGAATCAAATTCGAAATCAAGATTACAGTGTTTGATTTGCCACTAGATTAGAATGAAAAAAATTGTAAATTATCTTAATACTCCTACATTCAGTAAATTTCAAATAATATCATTTAATTACTACTTTTTTGTCACATAAAATACATTATTGAAATCATTATTTTTCTAAATAATTATTACTTAATTAAAAAGAAAATATATTATTAAAATTATTATTTTTCTAAATAGAATTTAGGGTTTTGAGGTTTAGGATTTGGGATTTAGGGTTTAGGGATTTAGGATTTGGGGTTTAGGATTTAGGGTTTGGAGATTTAGGTTTTAGGGTTTAGGATTTAAAGATTTAGGGTTTAGGGTTTTGGGATTTAGGGTTTAGAATTTTGGGATTTAGGTTTTAGGGTTTAGGGTTTTGGATTTTGAGTTTTGGATTTTGAATTTTGGGTTTTGGGATTTGAGGTATAGGGATTTGGGGTTTAGGTTTTAGGGATTTAGGATTTATGGTTTAAAGATTTTGGGTTTAGGGATTTTGGGTTTAAGATTTTGAGATTTTGGGTTTAAGGTTTTAGGTTATATTTGAGGTGAGGGTAAAATTGAAAAAAAAAATTAAAATGAGAATAAAATCATGATTTATAAAGAGGAGAAAGAATTACATCCTTTAATAATCGATTTCATTATGTCCCCTCCATTCAATCCAACCAAACATTGGAAGAAATCAATTCTAATTTTTTTTCTATTCTTTCCAATCAAACATCACCTTAGGTGCTACCTTACTCTAAAAATTAAAATAACATTTTTTTGTCATCTAAATTTAAGATCACATCTCAATAATATGTAAGAATTTAATTATATACAAAAGTAAATGTAACTATTTAAATCAATTAATATATATACTAAATTATAATTTTATATTAAGTTATAATGAATATACTTTTTTAAATTTAAAATGACTATTCCATGAATGATAAGGATTAATAACCTATAAATATAGTTTAATCCTCCACGTGTTCATGTGTCAAATTAGCCTAATTTACTTTTTAATGGGATTAACACTAACAATAATAACTTTTTAAATTATTTTAACTATACACTCCCCTCCCTCATCCCAAAAAAATTATATTCCTCTTTGAAAAAAAAAACACTCTCTCAAAGAACTAGGGTTATTCATACAAAGTGATTTCTTACATTTTCCTATCAATTTCTCTTAAGGATCATTCATGTTCTTTAAGGTTTTATGTTTTCCTTCTCTTTTCAGGAAGCAATTTTGTCTTCTTTGGACTTTTATTTTACGCGAGGTGCACTCGGTTTGGCTTGCTCTCGATAAACCTCTCGTGCCTGGTGTTAGAATTCTCTTGTCTGCATATGGTTCTGGTTCTGGTTCTAGGGTAGTTTGGGTGGATTATAGATATGAGCATCTTCCCCAGCTCTGTTATCACTATGGTTTGGTTACACATGATACAAAGGCTTGTTTGACTGGTAGTGAACTTAATGTGGGGTTTGGGGGTAGACATGCTAAATATGGGGAATGAATGTGCTCTGACTTTGCTCTTAGCACTCTTGGTCGTGTTAAAGGTGGTTTGAATTCTTCTGGCCATATTAGTATGGAGGCTAGCGTGAGTCCTAGCTCGGATGATAGTAATGAAGACACACCTGGTAGTGTGCTTTTGGATAATAGGGATGCAATAGACTTGGGTGTTACTGTGGAAACTTTGTTTCCAACCAAAAGAGCTAATCGGAGGGTGTTTATGAAGGAGAAAGGGACTTGTGTGAGCAATGGAAAGCTACTTACAGCTAGTAGTGGCAAGCGTCTACATATGAACATTGAAGATTCTTCTAATCTTTTTTGTGCACCTGAGGATACTAGCTAGCATTCTCAATCTGTGATTTAGGACTGTTTTGCTCTTTCCTACTTGTTTTTGGTTCTGTTTTGTTATTTGATTTAATAAATTGGATGTAGTTGTGTTTTGGCTCTGTAAATGTTATTTTTTTCGTATTTTTGATTTTTTTTTGTAATGTTATTTTGGTTTGTTGTATTGGTATTTGTTTTTTACTGGTTTGTTTGTTGTTGGTTTGTGGCTTTGGTTTTGGTTTGTTTAAGGTGGTTAATTTGTGCAATCAACAGATATTAATTGATAGTTTTGATAGCTTGGTTATTATGGATAGGGTGTAACTTATTTGTTAAGCCTTTGTATTTTTAGATTTTGATTGTAATTGTGTTCCTTGTTAATAGAGTTTTTCTATTTTGGATAAAAAAAAATTATTTTAATTATAAAATAGAAAATAATATTTACACTAATCGTGAATGCACATCACATTCATAGACTACCATGATATCTTTTCCACTTTAAATAAGCCAAGTCAAGGAGGACAATGACAATACTTATTAGGGACACACATGTCATTCCCAAGTGAAGTTTCAGCTCTGTTTTGTGCTTTATACATAGGGGCACACGTGTCATTCCCAAGTGAAATTTCAGCTCTGTTTTGTGCTTTATACAATAAGCTGAAGATATAAAGTGGCAGAAGAAGACAACTTTAGCTATAAAGATTGAAGAGAGTCCATCATTGTGAAGCAACAGCAGAGGATTATTGGAGTTTGCCATATCGTAAAGCCATTGCTCCACTCATTACTTATTTGCTTTACTATGAATTTTGAGACCCCTTAGTGAAAAAGTGCAATCTATTACTACATCACATTTAAAAGAGAGATTCAAAAATATAAATGCTCAGCAAAAGAATAATGCCTATCTTCAATCCTAGAGAAAGCACTAAATAATGAACAATTGCTTTTGGGGTAACCTTCAATTCATCAATCCATCAAACCTACATTAATTAACCTTATATCGGAAAGTAACTTCAGCCACAAGGATTTTCATAAAAGCACTTCTTTAGGTAAGAAGTTGTGTTACAATTGAAAAATTATTTAATTTTAGATAAAAATTTTTTTTTTACTAAAATCATTTCAGATATAAAGATATAAAGCTTATTACAGAGTAATTTTAGTAAAAAAATGAAATTTGTGTTAAGACATTGGTCTAATATAAAAAAAGTTATTATAGATATTCAGTGTCGTGATAAGACTTATTATAACAAGATAATATTTTACCACAACATTAATAAGCATACATTAGAACGATTGGTGTGAGAATGGATTGGCTTAGTATGAAAAGGTTTATCATTGATATCTAATATCGTGGTAATACATACCACGATAAAACAATGTCTTAGTTAAATAGTGATAATTCTTACTTCAGTAGCGATATTTGATAAAAAAAAATATAATCTAACTCAAATGTCGTATTAGTTTAACAAATCACTCTGGTGCAATCATAATTAATATCATAGATAATTATTAATTAAAATGATATGATTTAATTTTTTCAACCTATAATTAACTATTATATAAATTGTGATAATGCCACAACATTATATTTTTTCTTTTATAAAAATACATATTCAAATTGTACCTTAATCTTGGGATTGGTATCTTAGAGATACTCAATTAATATATTTGTACCTCAAATGTCTAATGTTATTAAAAAGTTTCGTTGTAATACCTCAATTTAAGTATTGATATCTTAGGTTTTTTTTTTAATAAATTAAGTAGAGTTAAAAAATAATTCTTTTCTAGAGGGTGAACTTAACACTTTCTACTAAAAATTATAAAAAATAAAAATAAAAATCATTAACTTCTCATCTTTAAAAAAATATAAAAATATAAATAAGTATTAAAAAATCATAACATTTCAACAATTTTATTGAGACATGATAAAAATATTTTTCATGACTAATTAACAAGAATAAATTAAGAATACATACAAACGTTGTAATTTTTACTTATAATTTTTTTTTTTACAAAAATTTTATCGTACAAAGTTCATTTATTTTTCGGTATGAAATGTTGAAATCCAATGTTCGGAGAAAATATCAATATAATGTTATTTGTAAACAAATAGTAAACAAAACATGTCTACTGTGTAGACACTTAACTTATAAATGGACTAATTTATATTAATGTTGTCAGAACAAAATCTTATAAAAGTTAACAATATTTTTATTTTTTCGGTCTTAGTTAATTTTCACAAAAAAAAAATACTTCACTAAAAGGGCATAAGGTTATTTAAAAAAATTAATTATTATTAAAAAATATGTAAATGTATTAATATTTAAATTAAAATATTAAAATAAAATATTTTAATAACATGCTATTACTCGTAGGTAACGGATTCCTTAATCTCTCTTTTTTTCGAATAATGTTATCCTCTAGAAAGTTAAACTTAATTTTTTGCAAAATTTCCGATTTTTCGAGGGATTGAAATAGAATTTATGGAGAAGAAGATTCGTTTCAAAATATCGGAAAATTTTCGGAAAAAAATTATGTTTCAGTTATTCATTTTTAATTTATACTAATTTTATATATTTATTTATTATATTCGAAATAATAAAATATTATACAATAAAAGCTTGTTTTGATACTAAAATATTTTAAGATTTATATGCATTATTTATCACAAACAATATTATATAATGTATGTGATTAAAATTTTAAAGTTCATATTATATAATTAATTTACTTATCATAGAATATATTTCATATAACATTATATGTTATAACAACAATATTATATAATGTAAGTGATTAAAATTTTAAAGTTCATATTTTATAATTAATTTACTTATCATAGAATATATTTCATATTACATTATATGTTATGTTATATAGCTTGTGAAAAAACTTAATGAATTGATTAGACTCTACATATTTATTTATAACATATTATTTTACACAATATAAAATAAAATAAATAATGCATTATCCATTACTAATTGATTAATGAGGTTCATTTAAAATTTTAAAGCAAATTTTCATGTTCCTTTTTTTTAATAAACAGAACTTTTCATAAAAATAAAGTACCGAAATATATGGATATAGCACATGATATGCATCCTTATCCGTCATTGCCATAACTATGCTCCAGCATTTTCCAATAAATGGCACCAACATGTTGAAAAGGATCTATGACTAGACAACTTAATCGTTTATATGGATAGCCAGCCAAATGTGGCTCAATGATCCAATTACAATTTCTGAAGATGATGAAAATTTCATTTTTTATCATTAAAAAACCTTACAATAAAACAAGAACAAAAACTTCAGATTTTCTTTGCGTTTAAGAGAGTTTAAAATTTTTTGACCGTTAATATATTTAAATTAATGATTTTTTATCCAAAATGTACATATTTAATGAAATTCTAATTTCTATAAAAAGAAAAAAAAATTACACACCATTTTGATGGCTAGATAGAAAGTATTGATTCAATACACACAAAAGTAAAGCGTAGCATTTTTTTCTTTCTAAAAGCTGTCGATTCCAAGGAATATTGAAGTCCACACCATGGCAAGGCACATTATAAATAGTTCTAAATACGTATAGGGAGAGAAATAATTACAGATTCGAGTGCATATAGGAACATATGAATTGGTAATTGGAACAAGGAGAATAATTATACAGTTCCAGAGAAGAAACATGGTCGATCAATGACAAATAAGAGTTAAGAGCAAATCCAATAGCCACTAGGAACCAATATGTGAAATCATACGTTAGTTAGACCATACATGAACTAGTCCATGCCAATTGCCCGTGTAGATCTCATTCCGCTCTTCATTGTAGAAAAGAGCAGTAATATCTTCCAAAGCTTCTGCAGTTGTGCTCCTAATTCTTGACGAGTTAGTCCCCTTTCTTG
The DNA here is from genome assembly GCA_030763125.1 of Hippophae gyantsensis. Taxonomy (NCBI): domain Eukaryota; kingdom Viridiplantae; phylum Streptophyta; class Magnoliopsida; order Rosales; family Elaeagnaceae; genus Hippophae; species Hippophae gyantsensis. The sequence goes on from CM061030.1 coordinate 29,378,739, forward strand.
AATTGCAACTAGCAACAGAACAGTTTTCACTGATGCAGCATTTATCTTTCAGGATGCTGTTATTTGCTCGTATTTTGGCGAGGCATTTTCCTGTCAGAATATTGCTGATATTGATTGACCCTGCTGCAATATAGATGCAAACTGCGTTAGAAAATGAAAACCAAACTTTCAAGGAAGGATGCAAAATCTCGAAAGTAACAAATGAATAGTATCAAAGTGAAAGTTATATACTTGTATGGTATCACAGTGGCAACAGCCAATCCATTTAACACAGGGTGTATAAATACACAGAGACAAAAGGGCCTAAATAAGATTAATCATCCAACATATTGCAACAAAGCTCTATACAAGGAGTTTTCCAGGCTGAAGAATCCATGGATAATGTTACGAACAATAGAATACCAAAAACAAATCTCATGTCAATATTAATATTAACAATCAAACCAAATAAATGAATACACAAACTTCTTTTTCATTACCATTCCTATTGGGATTATGGCCATACTGCACATCTAAATTAATCACATAGAGCTATCATAATAACACAATCCCAAAGAGAGATCTTATGTGAACACAAGACTAAAAATACAAGCTCATAACCACCATAACAGAAATGACCCAACTGACTGCCTTGCATAAATGCAGAGCAAACGCAACGAGATTGACGGAAAAAAAAGTCTATGAACTCAAAAGGATAATTAACAGATATCACCAAATAAGATGTACAAACTTTGAGCACCTGAAAAACTCCTTCATCATCAACCTTACTTTCTTTAAACCCCACAAAAATGTGCAAGGCCACTCACAATAATCAAACTGGGACCTTCCCCAACATGGCAAAGGAACAATTTACTTAAATCAAACCAATTTATAAAACATAGCGTGCGCAAGAGAGAGAGAGAGAGTTAAACAATCACGAGAAAAAAGGAGTGAAGAATAATGGAAGGTTCTGATATTCTTGTAATACTCATTATAATTTTGATACATTCTTATGAATTAACTAGTTTACTATTACCACAATTTTATTTTAGAAAAAAAGATAGTTCAAATTCATTACTTTTAATGTGTCAGAAAAATTACCATTCCCATCGGACAAAGGATCGCTAGAATCAGCCTTGCAGTATGAGATAATGAGATCCTGGTCACTAGTTATATATATATTATTAGTGTTGCAATCAGGATGCCACAAAAGATGATCCTCGAAGGAAGTTACAAGCTCCCCTCGGAAGTTCCAAACGGCCACAGTACGATTTCTGAATGTCAAGAACAACTGGTTTTCATAAAGAAATATAAAAGCTGAAGGCGTCATGAATTCGGTTCTACTAACTTCTGTTTGCTCAAAATTTCGAACCTACATACTTTATCAGTTAGCAACCAAGATAAATAGTAGTATAGAAGAAATGGAAATATATGTATCAAAAACCAAGAAATTTGCTCACATCAAGAATCTGGAGGTTCTCATTCTCTTGCTTGACAAGAAGCTTTTCATTAAACTGCTCAATGAAATCGACCTTTTTATTACGATGAAGCAGATGATTGAATGACTTCAGAACAGTGCCATCCTCTATGGAAAGAATCTTAAGAGGAACATGCCCAATGGCCTTGGTATAGATCAAAAGCATGACACCTGGACTGCTTAAGCAAAGGAGGAAAGAAACACACACATACACGAAAAAAGATAAGCATCCATAACCAAAGTATGGGACAAAAACCCACTGCAAACATATTGCCAAAGGTCTAAAAGAACGGCAAAGTGGTGATAAGAATTAGCTTCAAAGTAACATGAATCACCACTGCCCTGCCCTGCCTGGGTCTAAAAATGAGGAATGTGAGGGAATCTCACCTGATCTTAATCTCTTGAACATGCTGATCTGATATGGAATATAACATTGTGTAGTTCTTCAGGTCAAAAACCTTGTATATACTGCAATAAACGATAATTTAAGGCCCATAACTCAAGCACAGTTTATACAGAAATGTCTCAACATAAACAAATAATCATAAGAACAAATATGTACCTATCTTGTGCTGAATAGGTCAGTACCTTCCCATTCACATCATCAAACTCAACAAAACCAGGCCATTTCAGCGACTCATCTTCAAAAAGGGAAAAGCCAGCATCTGGTTTACCCCTTCGTATGTATCTGAATCATAAAACATTAACCAAACATGACTTTTAGCAAAAATACAGTTAGATAGGGGGAAAAATAGTAACCAGTCATTATTCACATCATTTATTATTATTATTTTTAAATTGAATCGGGACAGAAAAGGGATAACATACTCAATCCTTGTGCTTCTGCATTTCAAAGAACTGAAATTATCTGACGCATAAACTGAAACTGTAATGAGGGAATCGTTATTTTTATTGTAAAACAAGCTTCTTATGAATTCATCCGGACTAACATTCAAGAAGCATATCCTCTGGTTACTCTCTGCAAAAATAATACAAAGTTTTTAAAATATCAAACTTAGTGAAGGATATAGATTACAACAGCATATCAAATATGAACTCACAAACCTAACAATTATTCCCACTACCTCTGTTAAAAGCTGCACAAACACCAGATTGTGCAAGAGCAAACACAATGTCACGTGCTGCAACAATCTCAATGATTTTTGACCTCTTCAGCAGAAAAGACAGTGCCATGGAACAATGACCTTTTGGATTGTGAGTATCATATTCCTCCTATCAATATTCCAGCCAATATCATCAGAAGTTGTTAAAAAATATTCAGACTCGTGAGATTGCTACAAACAGTAACAGTGCAAAAACTATTCATTTCAAGAATAATTTGAAAGGAATGGTCATTCAACGATCCTTTAAACTCTTAAAGAACAATAAACATAAGCATATTATTTACAGTGCAAACATGACATGTTCTTCAAGTTTTAACAAATACTACAAATCAAATGACAAAAGAGTTCTACGTTTACCCAAAAGTCATACCAGTATGGCCTTGATGCATAAATGAAACATGAAAACTTACCCTACCCTGAATTAAGAATTCGATCTACTAATTAATCACATTTTTTAGTAAATTAAGATGTCATGTTCTCAACTAGCATGGTTCTTAGGAATTTTTCCCAATCAATAAATCTCTAATGCGATTGGAGATGATCTGCAACCCCAATTGCTTAACAACAAAAACCCTACCTAAACTCCAATCCCCAAACCACAACTATTCCGATCGAGTAAAGTTCAAAATAGAGTAGCATACAGTTACGCTTCCGAATAAGGTACATGAAGCATAGAGTAAACACAATTTATTGTTAAATACTAGAACAGAAACATATTAGAAATAAATGAAACGAACCTGTAGACGAATATTGCGAAACCTTTCCTGGGCAGCGCTCATAGTGAATGCACGGTCGCGCTTGGAACTAATTTCCCGTCGCTGAAGCTTATTAACACTGTTGAAAATTCCATCAACTCCCCCAACCCTAGGTCTCTTCTCTGCCACAACTCGCCTACCACTGCACGGTCGAGGGTTCGCCGACACCCTCCTTCCTCCACCTTCCATTCACTCTTTCTCTCTCTCCTCTGTATATTTTCGTACACAGCATTCACTTCAAACCTAAACAAACATAATAAACCATCAAATTCTCTCGGTAACAGAACTCGTTAGCTTCCTAGCTATCACAAAAACCCTAATTTTCCCAAAGCCAAAATGATAGTAGTAGGAACAGTCTAAGGCTTTTAATTTGTTATTCAAAGGAAAAAGAATTCAATGTTACAATTGAAAAATCTTCTAGTAGTCTCTGTACGTCTAGCTATTCCGCTACTTCTCTGTCACCGTTTCTTTGTAAGCAGTATGCAGAGCAGTGAAGGCTGGCAAGAAGAAAGAGACATTTGTGTCAGATTTTTCAAGTGTCCGATCCTTTACAAAATAATCATTTTTTTATAAATCAAGTTGTCTACCCATTTTTCATTACCTTATACAACAACTTATTACATAAGCAACATTTATTTACAAAATCCAAATTTGGAATTTGACGGCATTTTAATGGGGTTTTAGAGCTAAATTAGGCGAATGGTTAAATCCAACATTTTTATTTTGGAATAAGATCAGGCCTGTGCTGTATTTTAATTTTTATTATTCTTAATTTTTTAAAAAAATAATTAAAATTATAAAAAATAATAATTTTAAAATAAATATTAAAAATCCTCTGATGGATAATAATCCAGTTGTTTAAATGATTTTATTTCTACTCTTTAATGAAAAACATATATTTATTTATATTTTAATAAAAATTAACATATTTTATCTTACAAGGTAAAAATAAAATTTCTTATATAAATGAAAGTTATAACTTATGTCATATAATTAAAACTAATAAAATTGGCACACCGTAATATAAAATATATATGAATTTAATTTAATTTGATATTAAATAGGTTAAAATTGAATTAATTTTGATATTAAATAAATTTAAATAATTATAATTTAATTTAATAATCGTTTAATTATATAATTTTTAATATAAAATGTGTCTTATATTTTTTTTACTAATAGTAAAATATATGTTTAAAATATAAAAAATGTTATTTTATAATTATAAATTTTAAAATATTTTTTTTATTTTTTAAATAATTAAACAACTATTTTATTAAATCTTATGCTTTAGTAATTGAATAAAATTTTGGATTTAAAATTATTTTTTTCAATAAATAAATGTCATGTAATCAATTCTAAATTTCAAGCAACGTAAAAACTAACATAAATATTTATTATTTAATTTTATATTATTTTAAGCATATATTATATATATAAATAAGTATTAATTTAAATAATAGAAATGTAAAAATTGAAAATAAGTTGACCTTGGAATCCCTACTATCATCTTTATTACGGAATCAGGAGTGATGAATTAGACAGGTTATTAGATTAAGATAAAGAATCATGAATGATTAATTAAGATTTGGAATGATAAATTAAGTTAACATATAATAAATACAGAAAAAACAATTAATTTTATTATATTTTGTGTTTTAACCACACCTACTTCTTTGAAATATCTACGTGGAGTTTTTAGGTGTTGATCGTTCTTGACCAACTTAAGACACGTGTTTATTTCGTTCTTTTCAAACTTTAAACTCTAATATTTACTTTTAAGATCTTATTAGAAAATAAATTAATATCATTTAAATTATTTGATTGATATTCATTTTTAATTTTTAAGAACTTAAAGTATTTAAAAATTAGGTCATAGATTTGAGGTTAGAGAAAGACGAAAAAAATGGATTACACGTTTAGGAACTATGAATCTTTTCAAATAAATTTTTCAATATGTGAGTAACGTGAATTTCAATTATGATCAAACATTTTATTTTATCTTTATACTAAGTAAAAATATTCTATTAAAAAAATATATGATATAATATAAGTATAAGTTTGGTCAATTTTGTGAAAAAATTAACTCTGATAAGAGTATAATTTGAAATGGATTGATTTATTATTTTTGGATTTGATTGATCCAATTTTAAGCATCTAGTAATATTTTTACACTAATAAATTTAATTAATAAATTTATTAAATTATTAAATTAATATTTTAATTTTAAAAATTATTAATTAATTTTAAATTTATAATAAATATAATTAATTAAAATTATTAAAATAATTAGTTATATTTAACTGTGTTTGGAATCAAAACAGTAAAAAGTAGAAAAAGTTATGGAGTATAAAGCAGAGTGTCAAAATGAAAATAGTAAGAAAATTCCGTTAAATTAAAGAATTTGATTTTATTAATAAAAAGTTAACCTTCCTATTAATAATATATTAAATTTTATAAATAAAAATAATAATAAGTGAACCATACACATTATTAAAAGTTGCCGAAAAAATGAAAGATGGCCTTGATAAAAAAAAAATATTGTTAAACTAAATATAATCTTGATGGTTTGGCCATCACTGCTCCAGAGTATGGGATAGAGAGTTGAAATGAATCAAAAAGTAGAAGAAGTCGGTTACATGACAATATTCATCGTCACCTTATTCGTTGCTGTGAAAAGTTGCTGAAAATATCAAAGATGGATTAGGCCAACAAATTTAATTAACGATTTCGCGGCGGGACGCCATCACAGCCTATGTGCTCCGTGCGAGTAATCTGACACCCGGCTGCAAAAATGCTTCGCAATGTGCTAGATTCTCGAAGCTATTCGTATCCAACAGGTAGAGGTTTATCGTCATTAGTACCGTATTTGGAAGGCACAATCTTTAGTAAGACTCAGTAGCTTCTCTCTTCTTTATTTCTTTTAAATTTATTTAATTTTTCCGGGTTTTGCTCTTAGTGGCAATCTTTATGGAAACTCATCATTTTTCAGGAGATGTGATGATGCCAAGAATTACACAAACGGGATTGGATAATCAATTTCATTTTCTGTCTAACAAACTTCAATGGATGTTGAAAGGTTGGCTGAGGCGAATATTGGTTTTCCTATTTTGGTGGAAGCACATACTTTTAATCTGGGCTTCAGGTTCGAACGCAGTAACTCTTTTTTACAAATTCCATAAATATTTAAGTGTCTTCAATTTTGGCCATTGCTACTGCCAGATCTCAAATTGATTTGAATGAATATGACAATGTGTCAGAAAACAACTGTGTTTTAACTAATGTCAAAATTATTTTGATTTGCTCTTGACGAAGTTATTTGAGCTTTGACAATGGGATTACCCTCTGAGAATTGGTATTAGTTTTTTCTCCCTCGCATTTGATGTGTCATAGGGGAGTAGAAAAAGGCATTTCATGATAGTAAAGTTTTCAGATTGCATTTCTAAATCAAGACTTGATTAATTGTCCCAAGGGAGGAATTGTATGCTAGATGGATTATTTATTGAAAACTTGAGCAAAGGATTCGGTTGTAAAATTGGAATGAGATAAAAGAAAAGGAGAAGAACTTCTTTTGATTTATAATATTATGGAAAACTTCGGGTTTTGTTCTGATGACTGCATATGCGTGAATATTGAGTGATTAATTAGTTGAGCCATTTTCTTGGTTACATGTTTTCTAATTGACAATTTTACTTACAAAATGTCCTATAATTTCATGGTAGTTGACGTTTTAGTCTAAGATAACCAGTGCCGAAGTTTAGTTATTGAAATTTTGTACATTAATCTCCTTAACTATGCAATCACACTTCTTAAGTTTTTTACCCAGAAATATGGGTATTGCCTGATATGTCAAGTCAAAATTTGGTTTCTACTCAATTCAGACGCACCACTACTTGGGAAGGAAGGCATAAATGGGGTTTAACTCTTTATGTAAATAATATTTTACTTTCTATTAGAAGAAGTCATTCCTTTTCTTTAATATTTTTTGAAGTCATTCCATTCACTGCCAAACTGAAATGTGAATTTCGCTTATAATTTGTTACCTTTATGACGTAACTGTCACTTTCTTTCTTTTTTCCTTCCATGTATGTAGCACAAGGTTACCACAGCATTTACATACCAAGGATAAAATCGTCAGGTCAAACGTAACATGCGCTGGGAGCACCATTATTCATCCATATCCAAACAAATCCAGCAAGATTACCTTAAATGGTAAAATTTATTAAACTACCATATAAATGACCTTATTAGGCCTATTCAGCTTCTTCGAGCAGGGACTGGGACTTTTTATTTTCATGGCAAGGGTCTTGTAATTGTAAGCTCTCTTGTTGCTTGCTTTGCTGATCATCTGCAGAGAGGTATTTTGTTTCTTAATCTTTTTCTCTTTTTCTTCCTGCGGTTGTTTTGTCATATCTAGAGATATGTCCAAATTGCCCATTATATGCTTTGTAAAATATAATGATGATGAATAGAAGGAATATAAGGAGAACCACTGACATCTTAATGTTTCTTATATTTTGCATTTCAACTTGTATTTTTGAATCAATCATTTTTTGCTACAATATTGTTATGGAAAGAGATGGGTTGTCACAAGTCAATTGTAATCCCTACGATTGAGCAACAGAAACGAGCTTATTAATGGCTTAGGTGGGTAACATGGTTAAAAAATTCAAATAGGCAAACAAAAAAAGTTATAAAACATTACTTATGTACTAGACTAATCAAGGAAATTCCCCTTTAAACAACGCTTTATCTTACTGTTTTCCCTTCTTTTTGATCCATAAAGTGTTCTGAGTTCATTATTTCAATCTAAATTTTCCATACATTGATTTTTGATTCCTATCCTGTTCCGAAGTTGCTATGCTAAGAATCTGTGATTTGTGTAAATTTAGCGTTAAAATTATTTGATTGGCGTCAGAGTTGATTGGACATGAGTTTGCTTTGTTGTTAGTAGATTATGTTGGAGAATGTAACCACTTGATGTGAGAACTAAATCAATTCCCTCAGAGACAAAATGAAACATAAATCAATTCGTGCTACGCGTAGAAATTGAGCTAAGTCATTGTATGTGCTGATTTACGAGATAGAAATGAAAACGGTGCACAAATAAAGATGATATTAACATGTTAAGGGGGGGTAGAAATACATGTATTGATGTGGACAAACCAATTGTCTACATTAGAGTTTACTAGATAGAAATGGAAATGTTGTGCAGATGATATTGACATATTAAGGTAACATCACCTCAATGGTTTTGTCGGGAGGTAGAAAGACATGTATTTATGTGGACAAACCAAATGTCTATCATCCTTTAGAGTTTTCTTCTTTCAACCCCTCTTTTATGGAAAATATAAGGATCTCTTCTTTACGAATCCTTAAATTTATTTTCACTCTAGTGATGAATGCTCTATCTCTGACAAATGGAGTGTAGCGTCATTTTGGAAAAATGTTATGTTAGAAAAAATAATTAATTTATTCTCTAATGTTATTCTTGCCCTTCAGGTAACCTAATTAGAAAGTGTGGCTGGTTCCTGATTGTTTCATTAGAATGCGAAACGTATTAGTGAAATGAGAAGTCGGGAAAGGATCTACTGTAGAAGAAACTGTAAATAAGTTTTGCATGTTTCCTGCCCTGGGGAGGAAAATGGCAAGAAGAGAAAACAAAAGGGGGAAAAAACATAAAGAAGTCTCTTTTAGGAGATTCATAAATCCACTGTATGACTGCTGCTATTTAAATGTGATGCAGACTTGTGTTCTTAAAAGTCTGTGGATAAGCATTTATTTCTAGGAAAATTTTAATTTTTCAAAAAGATGTTTCCCAAAATAAGGCACGAGAACAAAAAATTAGTATTTTTGGGATGCTCACTGGCTACTGACATAAAAGTTAAATTTATAAGTGTGTAGAATTTTTTGGCTGTACTTGTGGGGTTTTGAAGCTAAGAATGCATATTAATTTAATTTTGGGGGGTTTCATGAGAGCTTCTCTATATTTATGTTTGTAAATGAGCTTGCCGTGCAATCCTACTTCAACTTTCTTGCATTATATTGGATTTTAAGTTTGCGTAGCATCATTTTAGATTGATTGACATCTTTATTTTTCTGCTAAATTTACTTTCTAAGATTGACTATAGGTTTTTGCTATCTTGATAATGTATCCTGTCCAGTATTTATACATTATGGAAACTTGACTAGGCATATATTCTATATGCTCATAAGAAGTTATTTTATTTTTATGGCAGGGTGATACTTAAGCTATAATGTTAAGAGGTCAGCACAGAAGAAGTGCACGGATAGCTGAGCTAGATGCTCGAAAGGCTCAGCAAGAAAAGAGCCAAAATAAGGGTAAAGGAATATGTGATGTATCAGAGGAAGATCTAGATTACGACCTAAAATTGAGAAGAAAAAAGGTCAAGAGTAGACCCATACAGGATCCATTTGTGAAAACATTTGAGCTTGGATCTCAGAAGGTCCATTCTATATTTCTGGCAACTTTTTTTATTGAATTGTGATTTATTAGTTTCAGCCGTTCATTCTTTCACGTCAGAAGATCTAAACCCCAATGTTCTGTTGCATTTACATATAGTACCATTTCTATGATATCTTGGTATATGTTTTTCTATTTTTCATTTTTCTCAGTCTGTCATTTGAATACGGTCAACTTGTAGTGCTCAAAGTGGAGCAAATGTCATTATAGACCCTGTTTAGTAACATCAATGTTAAAAATTGAGATATGCTGATATGCATTACTGTTCAAGGATGTTGAGGGTTGTGAAGGGCCTTTAACTATCTTTTAAGCATATCTGAATTTATAAATAGATAAAGGGTGAATTTACGACATACGCTTATGTTACATCATATTCACAATCTAAATTGGGTTAGCCTTATTTCATGATATCTCGGACAATACTCATGGCACTATTCACTTTATTTAAAAAAAAATTTCCTAATCATCTTTCTTCTCATAGTCTTGTAATAAAATACGGTACAAACCCGTGTAGATATTTTACAAACTTGTAAAAATTACACGTGTAATAATTTATACACATGCCTGTAAAATTTTTATGCACGCATGTAACTTGTTTTACTTTTACCTTTCCACCATCCATTGGGTCCCACATGTCACATCCAAGATTGTATCGTGAAATTTGTGTAACTCAAACATAATTATGAATTTCACTCAATCTTAAGCCCATATTAAGTGATTTTCAATAGACAATAGATAAATGAGTGGACAGAGGAATATTAAGAAGACATGCATAAATGAAGATTGGTTCTATTGTTGTTTTTCTAGGACAAAGATGGCTACCTTGCTATGTTGGACGGAACTTTTTTAGATTCCTATAGGATAAACTACTTTTATGTCATTTTGAGCTCATAGTTCTTGCATTAACCTCTCTTTTGTATGCCGTGAGAAAGCATTTGCTGAGTATTTAATGAATTTATTGTCCTAATTACAATAGTGACATATGCATTTTCTTCTGATATTTTTACATATTGTTGGTATTAATGAGCTTAAATCACTAGCTTTCCCTATGAAGGGCTTAAGTTTAATATTAGGTAACTACTGAAGTAATCTATAATGAAGCAAATGATTAGGTGCATAATGTCCCCTTTAGCTCTAATGTGTGAGGGTGTTGTTTTTGAAAACAAAGGGTGGGAACTTACTGAGCATACCCTTTAGAAAGAAGTGTAATAATGATTATTGTTATGGGAAATTTGCTGATTTCTTGATATATGAATTTGTTAAGACACTCTCATCCTGTTGTCTTATATAATAATATGTATCCTCTATGTGTGTCTATGTGATATTATTTTGTCCTCATCCTGTGGTCTTATATAATAATATATCCGTGTCTATGTGATATCATTTTGCCAATCTTGTTTTGAAATATTTTAAGACTTAAATGCGTTCAAAAATTCTATATTGCTCGAATACAGATTGCTCATTCCAGTATTGAAGACCATTGTAGAAACGGTGGTAAGCCTCCCTTTTCCTTAATACATAAAGAGGAATATTTTTAGCATTTTATAGGCAATAAGAATGACTTGGTAGTTTTTTTTTTTTTAAAACGACCAAACAGCTGTTTTGTCACCCAGAACTGCCTTACCAGATAGAAGCAAGCTTGAATTGTTACTTGGTATACTTCAAAGGTATATGCTTAGAATCATGATGGTGAATCAAGGTTTGGTACTTTTGGTAAAGAGATCGCTTCAGTCTTCTCTTTTTTTTTGGAAACTTTCTTTTCATGAAGAAAACTAGTTTCTAATCATCTTTTTTGCTCATATTATAGGAAAGACTCTCGAAAAATGTTTACAGAGCCAGTGAACAAAGAAGAGGTTTGCATTTAGCAACCAATTTTTAAATGTTCGTAGCAAATATATTTCTACCTTATGTTCCTGATGAAAGTATTATATTTTGTATTTGAAAGGTCAAAGGCTATTATGATATCATCAAAGAACCCATGGATTTTGGCTCAATTTCAGGAAAGCTAAATGAAGGAAGCTACCAAACACTGGAAGAATTTGAGGTGAGCCATGTAGCAGCTAAGTTCTATATTTTCTTTTCCCATTAAGTGTGTCTCAGAAGAAACAATCCTTCCCATCTTAGTTCCAATACAAGTCTGTGAGCACAAGATGAATTGGGATTTTTAAGTTTCAAATTGAGTCTTTGTTTTGCCAATGCTGATAGAAAATAGGATTCTTCTTTGAGTACTATTATTAGAAAAGCTATGATAACTTCCTGTGGGTGATTATGTATTTATGGCATTGCTTTTTCACCAATTGTACAGTTCTCCATTTTAGGCCTTTCTATTACTAGGCTTCAAAATGTACAAGGTACATAAAAAACTTCAAAGATGTTTGAATTGTTTCTTAGTCATACACCTTTAATAAGTGTGTTTTTATTCTCACATTTACTTATCTGATTTTTCTTTCCTTTTCTGCTCTCTCCTTTCTGGAAGTTTTACAAGCAATTAAATGGTGACCTTCTCTTGGCAGGATATTCATATAGTTCTTAGATAATTAATACAATTTTAATTTATCATTAATATCTTCAAATTGGCATTGTGAATTTCACTGTAGATAATACTATGCAAGGACGGTGACATGATTGTTTTCAGTTGTTTCATTATTAATTATTCTATTGGTTCATGCACAGCATGATGTATTTTTGGTAGCCAGCAATGCAATGCATTTCAATGCTACAAGTACTGCATATTATAGACAGGTAATTATCTTAGTCATTACTGCCTTAATTCTTTTAAGCAAATAAATGTCCTCAAAGTCTCCATTTTTTTCCTACGTGAATTTTGGCTTCCCAGGCTCGTATTATTAGAGACTTATCAAAGAAATTATTTGATGCTCTGAGAACCTTCCCTGAGGATTTTACTAGCGAAGTTATAACGGCACAATTGAGAGCTAGCAAGAGGACTAGGACTTGGGTGGAAATTCCATACAGGTGGGCATCAAGAGGTGGGTCTTAATATCTGGGTAAAAATGAGGTACATGTGTGTACACTAATTTCACATTCAAAAATATATGTTGACCATATGAAATTTTAATTATATTTTAGATTTACAATGTGTAAATCTCCTGTTAGTGCAGATTTGGGTTCTACAACTCTAAGCTGACAGCAATCAGACGATTGACTTCTCTGTTTTAATTTTAAAGTGCAGCTAATAGAATGCCAACTCATTGTCCTTTAACGCATGTAAACAGGCTCTAAAAATGAAAAATTTGAGAATTTTGTAAAAGATCGACGTGGGACCTATCAGTCTTGGAGATCATTTCAAAGTGAGAATGAATCAATTGTGTCCTCATTATACGAGGGCCCTAAACCAGTCATAGAGGTTCGTAATTTCTGCAAAATGGTGGTCCTTTGCAGTGTTGCCTCTAGTTTTGGTACTTAAGTGTGAATTTAAGAAGAGGGCATCAATAAGGATAATTTATTGGTTTATAACATATCGAAGGGTTTATCAGCATCTACTTGTACGCTTATTACTTTCCTGGTTATGCAGATTGAGCACAAAGCTAAAGAATATAAAAAGAGCTTGATGCAGTTTGTTCAAAATCTGGGGCCAACCGCTCAAATGGTAGCCAAGAAGAAATTAGAGAGATGCACTGCTGAAACTTTAAAGTTTCCCATCAATAATGTTGTATTGGAACAGAAGGGTACTACTGCCAGCACATCATTCATTCAAAACTGCATTATGAATCAAAACCTGAATAGCAGCATGCTTGGTCACACATTGTACGGAGAAAATGCATCAACACATGACAATCAATGCAGAAATAATGCTTTTAGTCAACTATTTGTTCAGGGGAACAACAAAATGATATATTCTGGTGACTTTAGTAGCAAGCCAGTCCAACAGATAAGAGAGGGTAGTACTTCTCTTGAGAAAAATATTGTCGATCAAATAATTGGGAGTTCTTACTCACGAGATGGAAAATCAAATTCTGCTACGTGGAAGTCATATAACAACTCTGACAAGTTCATCTCAAGTTCTTATGATAAGGGTAAGAATGTCCAAATGGTGGATCCATCTTTATTATATCTAACTGAAAATCATGGTGACCCCCATCAAAAATCAGTCCAAGCCATGAGAGGAGGGGATACTTCTCTTAGTTACACAGGAGCTAGTGAAGGGATTGGAGGCTCCAACTTTTCATCTTTATTTTTAGGATATGGAAATCCTTGCTCATCTGCTGCATGGAACACAAATAACAACAAAGGCAAATTCATATTAAGTACTGCTAATGAAGATAAGAAAGTCGAAATGGCAGAAAGGACTTGCTCTGATGCTAGAATGCAAGGTAACTTGTTTACCATAGATCAGGGTGCTAAGTCATCTACATCACTTCATTGGCCTTCCCCAGCTGTGATTGGACTGAATTTGAATCAACCTCAGTCCATGTACGGTACGTATTATAATTACCTCGACCGTGGAGGACATCAATTTCATGCTACTGCTACCGGAGGAAACACAAACCATGGGAGTAGTCTAGTGCAAGCAGGCCAAGCTTGGAATTGTTTTGAGTCAACACCTTCTGGGTCAAAGCCTATTCTTAATGTTCCAATGCAGGTTCAATCAAGATCATGTGCAGTGGGTGCGGCAACTAAAGCAGGGTACTCTCAGTCTTCGGGCTGCGGTGCAGCTCCTAACAAGCATTTTGCGGAGGCATCGTTCATTGTGAACCAGAGACATCAAATCAATAGCCACGGAGGGGATTGGGGCTCTGGAACTTCTCAAAATAATACTTGTCAGCTGTCATCTCCTGATGATATTAGCTGGGCTCTTCGGCTGTAAACCTTAATGGAAAAACTGCAAAATAGGACAACCATGCCCAGTTGTGACCTTTTTCTTTAGTGGAAAGACTTCATCGAGACTTTCTTATTGAAATAATGGGACTAACATGCGCATTGCTGATTGTTTTGTTTGTCCGTTTTCTCTCTCTCCCTTGTTTCTTGTGAGTGGGAGACTTACTTGAAACATTCTCATTGAAGTTAAGAGAATGGAATTTTATATTTTAATTTATTTATTTCTCTTCTAGTCCTTCTTGCTGCATATCATTTTCTATATATATATATAGGTCACTCTTCCTCTAGAAATAATTGGACAGGAAAAAGGTTGGAATTGTTTGGCATGATTGCCAGACTTGTTTTTCTTTAATGTTATAAGGAAAGGTCTATTTTTTTTTTTAATAATTGTATTAATTTTACAATTTATTTTCCCTATAATATTAAATCATTGATAAACTGTTACAGAGCAGATCGGGTTCATCGGAAATTGTGATAAATTTATTATGTTCAGTAGTCGTAAAATATAGTAATGTGGTTACAGGAAGCCTAGCGCAAGCAGTTGTTATAATGAAAGGGCTCAGTTACCGCTGAAACTTTCTACCAAAGTGGAGGGTAGTAAGGACATTTAGTGCTGTGAACTTTATACACTGCAGCTCCAAAAATGGTGGTTCAAAAGCGAAGAAGATAAAGGGCGTTGTCTGAGTTGGAGTTGCTGCGACCGTGCAAAGAGCAGAGGCTGACTCATGCAAAACAATGGAGATGAAATGGGTAAGCCGACCCAGAATCCCAAAGTTCTAGGATAGATTGGAAATACTCTCAAAATCGCCTTTGTCAATAGCACTTTTTCCAGTTTACGTATCCACAAAACCTTACCACGTAAATCCTGATGAACTCGTACAGCTCTCAGGCGCTTGCGATCACTCATGCCTCCGATTCCCTAATCACCTTGAAACGGAATCGGACTCAGAAAACGGTTTCATCGGGTCTGTTGCAGTTCAAAAACTCCGTTTAGCTCTCTCGCACAGTTCTATTCTGCTCTGTCTTCTGTAAGCCAAACGATGTAGTTGGTGATGTTTCTTGTTCAATGGGTCTGTTGGGAGATTTCTTTCAGATAGTGATTACGCCTCTCTCCCCAAAATGGTCAGTTGGTTGGCTTTGGCCGAGCCATTTCTGATCAGGGATTGGCGGCTTCAATCCACGATGTTATGGTATTAAATTCAGATTTTTTGATAAATTATTGGCCCCTTTTATTAATGGAGTTTCATATTTAACCTCTCATTAGGTACATGAAATTTTTCAAACATATGTTGTAAGCATATTCGTTATAATGTAAAAAGCAGATGGTTTTTAGGGGTTTAAGATAAAAATCTGAGGAACTATTATCTGCTTATTTTTTCTTTTTTGTTAATAAAATTTGATCAGTGTTTGCCCAGGTTATTCCTTCACTGCGAGGATTAGGAATTGGAAGGATGATTGTTCAGAGGATTATGCCTTTTACCAAATTTTTAAGCTTCAAAAGAGAATTTTAAACACTGATCTAAGTTTTGTTAGTTCTTGGGTTTGAGCCATTTTATGTTTGCTATGGTAATTTTGAGTTCATGGTAATTGATCTTCAAAGTTATGGCCTGGGTATAGGCTTGCTTGTGATGTGAGATTTCATTATTTAATCTGAGGTATTTCCCTGCAAAAGCAAACATGGCTATCACTTTATATTTTTGTTTTGCAATTCTTGTAGAATACTCATCCGTAGAGACATCTATGACATAGCAGCCCTTTGCTCAAAGGTGAGAGGCAAACATGGTTAACTGTAAAATTTTTGAAGCTTTGGGTTCGAGTCATTTATTAGCCTCATACTTTCCCTCTAAATCTTTTTCAGACTCTTCTTTGAAGCATGTGGATTTGGAGATGACATTTTAGGCTCCACTACAATGATGTATACTAGGAGTGTTTCAAATGAATCTTAAGGCAACCAGATGATTACACGTTTTGGTAGAAAGCTTTTGTTGGTTTTACAGCTTAAAAAAACCTCTGCTTCTTCTAAACACATCAAATGATATGTTTGAAATCGTAAAAGATGTTGCACGCTTTCGGAGCGAACAGAGTTCAAATAGCCATATCCCTCTTTCTTTATCTTGGTTTTATTATTATTATTGTTACCTTTTGTAGAATTCTTCGTCTTGGTTTTGATAAGTTGAATATCATGAGAGTGAATGATGATCACGTGAGAGATAGTTCTTGTGTGAGTGTTATTAGGCACATTCAAAGTGGAGATAATGTATGCTATTAGGAAGCATATTTATCACTTTACCATTGTCCATAAAAAACATTGACATTGTATATGTGGTTTGATCTTAAGTTGATTCTTGCCCTTCTGTGGCCGACAATAAAAGAATAAGATTACCCAGCAATGCTTCTTTGGTATAAAATAATTTCTAGGCATCAAAGCAAAGTAGCTATCTTGATAATGCAAAACAGCATCCCTACTTTTTAACTCTATTTCAACTTTATCCAAAAAAACCTTGTAGAAGAGTTTGAGTTATCTCACCATCTATTTTTATTGCTCTTTGCTTGTCATGGGGAAAATCTGGGTTGAAGTTTGCTTCATATCTGCTAGAGGACTCCAGCAATCTTCTTCCTTGTGGAAACTGCAAAGGTATGCTGTGGGCTGGATTGATCCTGACAACAAATATTGCACTAAGATTGATGCTTCTGGGAATTTAAATCCAGTTTGGAAGACCAAGTTTGCTGCTTGCATTGATGATTCAGAATCCAACTTCAATGATCTAGTCTTACATGTTGAAGTTTACAGCAGAGAGCCAATATTTCTTAGAGAAAAGCTACAGGGTACAACTACTATCATGTTAAAAGAATTTCTAGCTAAACATAAAGATGACTCTGAAGCTTCAAGATCAGTTATTGAAGAAGCGGGTAGCTACCAGTTGAGAAAAAGCAATTCCAACAAGCCTCAAGGATTTATTGACATTTCGGTACGGATTTCAGAGGACAGGGATAAGCCAAATTCATGTTTAGGTATCCATCTTTCACTGAATATTATTATTTCTTAGCTCATAGTCTTATATTCAAGCCTATTTATTGATTGATTTATATGTTTCATTTCAATTTTGTTTCGTAATTGACTTAAAATTTTCATTATTTTCTAAATGATGGCAATCTTTTGATCCAAATGTTGGAGCGCATCTTTATCCTTGTGTTGAACTTTTTTAGGGCGATGGGTGCCAGTGCACTTTTGCCTTGCGCTTCTCAACATGTGCACTTTAGTTATGGATTTATGGTGCACTTTAGTCTTGTTTTAATATGTTAAAAAAGGGCTAAAGTACAAGATGGATTTGCTTGCATAGACTAGCCAATTGTTTTTGGATGAATAACATCCAGTTCTGTTTGTAGGCAATGGAGGAGGAGTGATGGATAATAGCAAAACAACTAATACTATCAAATTGGTTACAAGAAATAGGTCTGCCCAAGACTATCAATCACAAATGCATATGGCTACTTTCCATAGGTCAGAATATCAAACACAAGCTAATTCCCCTTTCCCACACGATCCAGTGTCACGTCGAACAAACTATTCTAATCCCTCTGCAGTGGAACCAAGCCACCCACTACCACCGGCAAATGGACCGAGCTATCAGCCTCCCTGGACTCCGCCTCCTCCTTCTCCACCCCTCAATGTTGGTTACATACCAACCATTCTTCCAAAATCAGAGACTTACGTTAATGCGGCACCTTCTAGTGCAGCCAGGGGTCGCGGTGAGCGGCAGCCTGGTTTTTTAGTTGGAGTGGGTGCTGGAGCACTGGCAGCAGGTGCTGTGATATTTGGTGATGATTTTATGTCAGGAATCGATATTCCTTCAGGTTTTCATGATACCAATATTGTATCAATGGACCCACCTTTCTGATGGAGTTATAAACTTATTTCTGTAAATGCAACATGAACAAGCTTGGTTAAAATTTGGAGTGTTAAATGTAAATAAATACGTCGCATAACATTGTAGCCGTGCATATATTCATGTTATAACAAATGTCTCGTCAGTATTATGTAATTTTATGAATGCAAATATAGGGATCGACAGAGTTTTAGTTCAAATCAAACGATACTCAATGCATTTTGGTGAAACAGGAGTTAAATTTCGGGTTCAAAAATTATCTTCAAATCTGGGAATCAGTGAAGAATTTTTAACATCACTTTTCTTGCCCCAAGTCTAATTGAATCTCTCTTGTACACGATGCAATTTTTTGATAGCTAAAATAAAACTCTAGTCAATTTCAAAATATGATATGTGCGTTACCCACATCTTTAACTGTGCTGGAAGACGTTTTCAGTTTAAGCATTATACAAGGAAGACAGAACAGAAACTATTCACATCGAGATTAAGCTGTCCTATATACAAAGAATGATGGGATTAATATTTATTTAGTTCAGCAAATACAAGAACAGCCCTAACTGGGTCTGCTGTCAGTTTTCAAAAAACGTATATACTCCTGCTGCAACATTTCTCCTCCCTGTACTGGATCAAAACTGCACCTGTAGAAGCTGGAAAAAAAATGGTCCCAATTATGAGAAAAATTAGGGCTGCTAAACTGCACTCCTAATTAATAAAAAGAAAAACGCACAAAAACCAAAATAAATGGCATAAATGAACAAATGTATGATATATATAAATAGGCATGGATTCATTAGTCATGATATCATACAAACCGAGCACGAATACCAAAACCCTTTTGAAATCTGAGAAGCTAAATATTTTTTGCTTTCAATGATTATGCACTGAAAAAGGACACTGAAAAAATTATAAGCCGGCGAGAGGAGAGAATCTAAAGCTTTTAAATGTTTTAAATATTTCAACTCTGAAACTAAAGTTAGATGTAGTTGTGAATAAGTATACCTTCCATCCATACCAACGATGACAACAGTGTTTTGAGATCCAAATGCTGCTATGTATTGGGTGTCTTCTGGCAAGTGAAACTGAGCAAATGACCACTCAGAGCTGAAGTATTTTGGTAAAACCCCTGGAAAAATGTTTAATAAAAGAAAATAAACTATCTATTAGAAAAAAAAGAGAACCCAAAGAAAAATCTAGAAAACCAAACTTTTTTGTAATAAGAAAAAAGATATGCCTCTGTGCTTTACATGAAGCAGCAGATGGAATAGAGACCAGACAATTTGACTTCAGGAAGTTTCCCACTTCCATCAAGTTTCTGTATTTCATTCTGTGAGATCCAAATTATTTACTAGACACATCACCTTACCTCTCATAAAAGCTAATGATGAACTGGGGTTAGCACCAGTGTTTCGAGAAATAAGGGCATCGACAGATGTTGGAGAATTATGGTAAACCATAGCTTGTCCTTGAGAAACACTTGATTGAGTATAAGAATCCTCCCCAACAACTCTAACTCTGAGGCTGAATATATGTATAGTACCTTTGTCACTTGACACTGCCAACCACCGGACACTTGGAGAAAGAGCAATGCTATAGATTTCTGCTCTGTCCTTTCCTCTGCGTACCTACATGGAGGAAACAAATGAAAAGGAAACACAAGAAGTTACTAAGCTCCCCAATAATCTAATTGAAAGAAAACCACACAACCACTGTTCTTTTCGTATGCCATTGATAGTGCAAGTGAAAGGAATAGTAAGAAATATGACAGATTGGTACAGAATGTAAATTTTCCAGTAAAAGTATCAGATGAACTATGCTGTTACCTTCAACCTATAATGGTAGTTCAGAGCACGATGCAAAAATTTACAACTGGGGAAGGCTTATTCTAAGAATAAATTATAAACTTTAAGAAAAAAATTATTATACAAATTCAAAACGCAATATCCTACCTCTTGTAATTGAGTCCCATCCATTGTGTTGAAGATCCTTATTAAAGTTCCTTTGGCACTGGCTGTTGCAAGAAGCAGGCCATCCATTGTTAAGTTTAAGCATGCAATCTGAGAATCATGAGCATTAATTAACTTTGTCACATGCAGCCCAAAGTGTTCAATGCGAACCATTCCTCGTTGGAGACCAGGGCAAGCCAGCACACACGTATTTGACTGTTGTGAAAGACAGCACAATCCCTTAGGATTTGCCAGAGTTTCAATTTGATGAAGCAGCTTAAGATCCATAAAGTTGTAGACATATATCTTATGCTCAAGAACAACAAAAATACGATCTCGTCTTAATTTCACTGCACGAACCTCAGACCTAAATGTGAATTCACTAATGCAGCGGCTCTGATGATCGTCCCAAATCATAACTTTGTTTGGTGGGTACTGAGAATTAGACCCTCCACCAACAAGTGCAAGAATATTGCATCTAAACAGCATCTCAACAATTTTAAACCCCCCACTTTTCAGATCACGTCTGAAAGTTTCTTTGAAGGGATCACAATTATATATGCGAAAACCATGACTAGTACCAGCAGCAAAGCATCCATAATCCTGATTCCAGGATACAGATATCAATTCTGTTTCATCATTGTCGTTGATTTCTTGTACAAGTTGGCTATAAGATCCAGATTCTAGGGAATGGAATGTGCCAACCCTTGATGGTGGTCGTGATGTAATTGGTGAACTCATATGGGAAGAGGGCACAGTCATCATTAGTACTTGCTGCAATAAAACATTATGTGAATCATGGTTACCAAGGAAACACAAACATGAATTAGCTTATATTATGTCATAATAAAAGAATTTCTACTGCAATTGTGGGGTTCATAAGGGCAAAGCACCTAAATCTTTTGAGCATCATAAGAATCTATAATGATAATGTTCCTAAATCCAAGAAACTAACGAGTTAATGTATCTAATAAAGAGCACACAAAACAGAAAACATGTATGTACATAGTTGTGTGGCAGAGGGACCACAGTACATAACAACTGAATAAAACTTAAATCTTCTAACAAAGCATAAGAGATCTCTAGCTTCTTTAAAGAACTAACTAATTGCAGAGAGGAAAAAATGAAGAAAGAATCATCTACTGATTCAATTTAAGTGTTATGCATAACAAGGCATCTACCAACAACTTGTCTATATGAAAAAACATTCAAGTGAGCTATCTATCAGCAAAAGTCATCAGATGTCAAACCGAATTGGATGGATCATAATTCTTGATTAGCTACTTCCTGCAAACAGTTGACTCCCCTTTGACCAGCGGACTAATATCTTAAGACCCATATGATAGAAACTAATTATCGTCCTCACAAGATTAACAAACTCTCCAAAACAGCCGAAAATGTAGCAGCAGCAACAACAACAAAACTTCACAATTTGTTGAGGGATTCTTTGCACTTCTCCAATAACCCAATACCATTACACATAGCTTTTGAATAAAACAATTGATCAAGGAAATGCAATAAGCATATGCTCAAAGGAATTGAGACAATATAAAAGCTCCTAAACCAAACATAAACAAGTTCACCATAAGTACTTTCGGTTTATGTTCATGCGCTTCCTTTCAAAAATGCTTTCTCCTTAAACTGATTTAGGGTATGTTTATTTATGTTTCTGCGATCATATATAAGCACTCATGATAGCAAAAAAGAGCGCTTTATGACCAAATAAATTTTTTTCGTCATAAGTGCTTTTAGTGCTTAGAAGCACAGGCAAGCGGATCCTTAGACTAAAAGTCTGATATCTCTTTTAACAAAAGCATAGAGAATATAGACCCTTTATCTTCTCTCTCTCTCTCTCTCTCTCTCTCTCTTGTTATTGCTAGAATTATTTGCGGCACCAAAACGACAAATGGTATTTCTTCTTTCGTATCATCAATCTATCAGTGGTCAATCTACTTTAAATTTGTGAAAAATGTAATCGGCACCTGATTAAAATTTCGTGGACTATCATATATACAGATGAACAGCATAATGAATGATTTTTGCAGCAATAAAACTACATTATAGCAAACAATTTCAAATATACTAACGAAAGAAAGCAAACAACCGAGTTAACAATTAAACCTCTAATTTTTCAATCAAACAAAAGGGTACATCTGACAGCAGATAATTAATTATTTTATTCGGAAGCAAAAAAAAAAATAATAATAAAAACAGGTGAACAATTCGGATTCACGGAAATTAAAATGAATCGAAATTAAGAGAAAAAGATCTAGAAGATGACATAGAGACCTTCAATTGAGTTTCTTTGATAGGAGTTAAAAGGAATTGCCGGTATACGAATGACTAACCTTTGTTATGCTTTTCCTGATCTGAGACGCAGCCACAATCTCTGAGACGAGACAGACAATGTTACTTGTAATTTCTTCTCTATTTTTATTTTCTTATTCTTTTCTGCTTTATATATATATTTATTTATTTTTCTCCTCGTTTTGCCAGTAAAGCAGCAAAGTGTAAAGTTCTTGTTTTTTTTTTCTAATTATTTTACAAAAAAATAATAATAATAACAAAGGTCGTTATCAGTTTATTCAACAATTATAAGTGGAAGTATTATTTATGATTGATGAATACCCTCTCGGACATATTTTTAAAATGTATAATCATTAATATATATATATAGTATATATATGATTTTTAAATTGCATTCATTTATTTATATATATTAATTCATTAACCATTGTTTATATGACTATTATATCTATAAAAACTTATAATGATTAATTCATGGCCTTTAAACTTAATAAATTGTTATTATGAGAAATAATTTAAGACATATAATTATTGAGATACTATTTGTACTTTTTATTTATAATTTTTGATGAATTAAAATTGTATTAATTGAGATCTAATAATTGGATTAAAATCAAAGAAATAGAAATGAAACAACGAAACCCAAATAAATGAGTATTAGATTCTTCTATAAATATCAAATATTTTGAAACCATAAAATCCATCTATAATAATTATCTTCTTGTTAATTTCCTCTTTAAAATAATATTTTGTGATAAAATATTTATAAATTTTAAACATACAAAATAATTTAATATAATTTAATATTATTTATATGTAATAAAATTATTTATTTATTTTGTTTTAATAAAATTTAATTAATCATTATAAACAATTTTACTTAAATGATTTTATTATTCTAATAAATGCCATATATTATGTCGTTAAGCTATATTAGTAGTAAGTTTTTTGCATGTTTATTTATGCATAAAGGAATTAAGTTACAAACAATAATTCCTTTTCATTCGTTTATTTACAAAAGAAGCCTTTTAAGTGCTTAAGTTCCATGCAAATATAAAATAATTAATTTACTTATTTTTCAATAACTTAATTAAATAGTTCCAAAAATTAATCATATTTTAAAATATTCTTATTTAATATGCATATTGCTTTAAAAGTTTAAATATATTTTAGTAATTATATTATTAAATTTAGTAATCTTTTTAATACTTTTATTCTTAATCTGTCAAATATTTAATTAGACTTGTTATAAAGTGATCGAATTAAGTATTATTTATCAGGTTTAATATTTGTCATGAGAAGTGTGATCTTTAATGTGTAGAATGTATATTAATAACTTTATAATTTAACGGTGATCTAAATTATATAAAGTTTAGAAATAATACAATTATGTTATTGGTCCCTTGAGAACACAATTAAATATGACAATGTTCTTTAAATAAAGAAATACCTAATAAGACAAGTTTTGAATTCAGAATTTAAATTCACTTAGGATTCAATAAGGAAATTTCTAATAAGGTAAATTTTGAATTCATAATTTGAATCCGTGTAAGATTCAATAAGGAAATATCTAATGAGAAAATAGATTACAGATCACTTCTTGAAATTTAGAGGCATCTTTTCCTATACTAACGTCTCTTCGTCTCTCTCTCTCTTAATATAGTTTGGCTCTTTCTCTCTCTCTCTCTCTATATATATAATATATAGAAAACATAAAATATAAAGAAGAATTAAACAAGGAAAGGGTTTTCGGTTAAGAACTTGCAATTTGGGTATCTTTTATTCTACAGAATAGAGCGTTGTTACTACCGCCTCTCTTGCTCTCTCCATCAGACTTGAGAGGGATTACTTAGAGATCTAAAGACTTCTAGTGATCATCAGTGATTGTGTCTCTCTAGAAGATCATGACAATAGAACAAGGTAATTTAGAATCAAAGATTGAACGTTCACTAGAAGATCATGATAAATCTAGGATTTATGAATTGCAATATGGTTATGCATAAAACAAATTCTATCAATTGGTATTAGAGCGTACTCTAGTTGAACTATTAAATTTTGATTTTGGTTCAGATTTTTATAGTTTGGAAATTTTTTAAGAAAATTAATAAGTATAAATTTTTGAATAATTTTTTTGAACAAAAGGTTCCTTCTGTTTGGAAACTTTTAAGACAAATATTTAGATAATGGCATAATTTTTCCTAATTCAAATTATTTATGGTCAATAGTCAAATTATTCAAATCAAGCACTACTCTGTTCTGATCTGTATTTCCACATATGTATTATTTTGGTATTATGCTACAATTATTTCTGAACCATAAAAGAGTATACAATAATTTAATTAAACCAAACTTGACTTTGGAATTTATTCAAATGATTATTTCATCAATTGATTGTTTGAAGAATTAATAAGTTTATAATAAGTCATGTTTTAAATAAATATTTTGCCAAGGATAATATCAACTCCACCGTTAGAGAAGAAAAGAAAATACATGCATATAGGCAACCCCCACGAACAACTAAACCATCCATTTCGGGAGCTGCAAGGAGGAAGAAATTGGATTCGGATGAAAAATAAGAAAGATAGAACGATGTCGAGGTTGAAGTCGAAACCTAAGTCGAAGTTCAAGCTAAAGCAGGTGCCTAAGTTGAAGCTAAAGTCGATGCCAAAGCCGGTGTTGATGTCTTAGAATAAGGAACACCAAGTGAAAGAGCTGCCATCCGAAACTTGAGAAGGGGGACGATCATTATGAAGGTTTCAGATTAAGATATATTTTGAAAAATGATTGACCAAGCTATCATCTTACCAAAGTAAGTTCTCATACCGGCGTTGATCATTTGCCAATTTATACACAGAAGATATACATATAGTATTTGGTTATTGGACTCACCCAAAGAAAAGACAATAGTCAAGTATTGTATGTGTATACTTATGGTAATGAATGTGTAATAGTCATTAAGTTTTGAATGTAATTAGTCAATCAACACAAAGGAAGGTTGACTAATTGACATCAAATGGATTATTACATTTAATTGCTACACCTAATTATCTTAGAATAACGACTAACTCCAAAGAGCACTTATTGTTCGAAGATACTTAGTAGATTGAATATGTCTTATTTTGATTTTTTTTATTATAATTATTCGATTATTTGATTAGTTCTTTTTGAATATTTTTAGCAAAAATTATTGATCTTATAGCCAGCATCAATAACACTCCGATGCTGATGGGTTCTAATTACAAGGATTGGAAAGATAATCTAGAGATTATCCTTGGGTGCCTTGAATTGGACATAGCGTTGTAGGAGGCCAAACCACATGTGCATGTTGAAACTAGTTCTGAAAAGGAACAAAATGCGCATGTATAGTGGATGAGGTCAAATCGCTTATGTCTTTGAGTCATGCAGAAGACCATTCCTGAAAGTTTTAGGGGACTGGTTTTTTATTCCACTCTTGTTAAAGAGTATCTTAAGGAACTTGAGAAAAAGTTTGTTAGGAATGAGAAGGCTGAAATAGGTCTTCTATTAAACAAACTCTGCATAATGAAGTATAATGGTAAGAGCAATGCCAGGGAGCAAATTCTTGAAATGATGCATACCCTTTCAAAACTTAAGGGACATAAGTTAGTTATATCAGATGATATACTAGTCTATTTGGCCCTTAACTCTCTTCCTGCTTCACTTGGACAGTTCAAGGTGAGCTACAACTGTCAAAAGGAAACATGGATAGTTAATGAACTCATCTTGCACTATGTTTATGAGGAAGAGAGATTGAAGTTGGATAAGAGCGAAAGCACAAACATTTATTCTATCTCTAAGGGAAAAGGGAAACAGAAACGTAAGGCCAATTTAGATGCTGCAACTACAAGTTCATAAAAGAAGCCTATTAAGGACAAGAAATTGGTTATCAAATTAGAGCCGAATAAAGAAAAGAAAAGAGGTTATTTCTTCTGTGGATCTAAAGGGTATGTGAAGAAGAATTGTACCAACTATCACACATGGCGTGTCAAGAAAGGTATTAATTTTTCATTTGTTTATGAAGAAGTTAATGCAGTTTCAGTTTCAATAGAAACATGGTGGATAGATTCGAGTGCAACTAATTACATCTTTGTGTCTATGCAGGGTTGCCGAAGTTACCAAAAGCCAAGTGATGGTGAAAGATACATCTATGTGGGTGATGGAAATAAGGTAGAAGTTGAAGCTATAAGGCATTTTAGATTACTTCTGAAAACTGGCTTGTATTTGAATTTTTTTGATACTTTTATTGTACCGTCTTTTAGGCGGAACTTAATTTCTTTTTCTACATTGGACAAATTAGGTTTTACTTGTTCATTTGGAGATAGAAAGTTTGGTTTGTATCAAAACTCCAATCAGGTTGCTTCTGGTTTTCTATCTATTTTAGATAATCTTTATGCTTTAGATATTGTTGCTTCCTATAATGAGACCTTAAACAATGAAACTCGAAAATGTTAGACAAAAATTAACACATCAAGATTCAGCAGCACTTTGGCATAAAATTTTAGGTCATATTTCTCAATAGAGAATTACACATCTTATTCAAAGTGATATTCTACGGCCTTTAGACATGTCGGATCTCAGTCTGTGCATTGAGTGTGCGAAGGGAAAACAAACAAGCATGCATAAATATATAACCAATCGAATGATAGATGTTCTTGAGCTGATACATATAGACATATGTGGGCCATTCCTTACAACTACTAGGAATGGGCATGCATATTTTATCAGTTTCATTGACGACTATTCTAGATATAGTTATATATTTGTAATTAAAGAAAAGGCTCAAGCTTTGGACATATTTAAATCCTTCAAGGCTAAAGTTGAGTTATAGCTCAACAAAAGGATTAAAAGCATCAGATTGGATCATGGTGGTGAATACTATGGTCGGTATGACTGCTTAGGAGATCAAAGTCCAGGGCCTTTTGCTAAATTTCTAGAGGAAAATGGAATTGTGCCACAATATACAATGTCATGTTCACCCACAATGAACAGTATGGTTGAAAGGTGCAATCGAACATTAATGGAGATGATGTAGAGTATGATTTTTTATACCTCGCTTCCATTGAACCTTTAAGGAGAAGCACTTAATACAATAGTATATATTCTGAATTGGGTATCGACTAAAGCAGGGATCAAAACTCCTTATGAATTGTGGACTGGGCGGAAGCCTAGTCTCCAACACTTTAGAATCTGGGGTTGTATGGCTGAAGCTCGGCCTTGTAGGCCACAAGAGAAAAGGCTAGATGAAAGGACAATTAGCTGCCATTTTGTTGGATATGCGAAAAGGTCCCGCGGGTATAAATTTTATGATCCTACTAATAGAACAATTTTCGAGACAAATACAGTTAAGTTCTTTGAGGATGTTATGGTTCAAGTGGGAAATACAAATCAAATTGTCTTTGAAGAGAAACAAGATTCTTCTATACAAGAGGCATAAAAAATGGTACCAATTGTAATAAGAATATCTAGAGACTCATTGGTTCAAGATCGTACAGTGAATGAACCTACAATGAATGAACCTCTAAAAATGGAAGAGAATATGGTATAAGACAATGTTGATGTTGAAGAGGAACCTATACCACCTCAAGAACTTCAATAACAAGTGCCTTTAAGGCAATCCACAAGAGAGAAAAGAAGCACAATATCTAAAGATTATTGTGTTCCTTCAATAACATGAATTCGACATTGGCATGATAGAGGATGACTCTTTCAATCTCCATCAGGCTTTGGAAAGTACGAATTCTCATAAATGGATCGAGGCCATGAATGAGGAAATAAAGTCAATGTATGACAACATAGTCTGGGATATCATCCCATTACCTGAAGCTGTGAAACTTGTTGGTTGCAAATGAATATTTAAGACCAAGAGGGATTCAGAAGGTAATGTGGAAAGATACAAAGCACGGCTTATTGCTAAGGGATTTACAAAAAAAGAAGGCATTGACTTTACAGAAACTTTCTCACCTGTGTCTATAAAAGATTCCTTCAGAATTATCATGGCTTTAGTGGCACATTTTGATCTTGAGTTACACCAGATGGATGTTAAGACTATATTTCTCAATGGCAACATTGATGAATCCATTTACATGGTGCAACCACCTAACTTTGAGTCTGATGACTAATGCGTATTTTCGCAAGTGTACGAATCATTCAAGTAATAAAGTGTACAAAAGTATGGATATCGAACCCACAAGGAATGGCGTTATTAAGTACCGAAATTGACTAATCCTAATTTTATTTGAAAACCAAATTGTTGAAATTATTTAGGAAGAAAATTAACTTAAAACTAAATGCAAATAACAAAATTGAATGTTGTTCACAAATGATTAAAAACGCTAAGGAATTTGATTTCACTAAATCAATTCAATCCGATTTCAAGTCATATTATATGAGAATCAAAGCTAAAAGTGATGGTTGAAAAACCCAAATTTACCTAATACTCTCTCTCGAGTTATATTAGAATTACTTATCTATGAAAACCAACTATATTTCTATGAAGATTTAATCACAAACAAGCACATTACAATTTATGAAATTTCTAGAATAACCACATACATCATGCATTAGTTTTCACACTCGCATTCAACATACAGTATTTATCACAAGAAGCATTCATTACACATCTCCTCTCGGTCTCAATATAATGCAACAAATCATCTAAATCTTGGCCAGAAATTTAAAAGCATTAAGCATGGAAATAAATACTCAACTTGAAAACAATGAACTCATATAACAATAACAAAAGAAATCAGATTTTCTTGATTCAACTACATCATAGCCTTAGCAAAAACGAATTAGTTCATAATAGAAATAAGAACAACCATTATCTCAATTGAATTCATGAAGAACAAATCTGAATAAAATGCAGGAAATAAAAGCTAAGGAGAAGAGACGAAAAATTCTTGAAGATGAAGACTTGGTAGCAACAATGGTGATGATCCTTCAAGCTTTTCCAAACTTTCTCTCCAAAATTTCCTTTTCTCCTCCAAAAATGACTCAGATATGCTCTCTTTGCTATCTTTCTCTTTCTCCATCATATTGTATATATAGATCTAGGGTTTTGGGGGAAATTTTGGAACAAAACAGCATAAAAAATGTGTTTTCGGACTAAACTCGTTGGCGGCGACATTATTCTCGCCGCGGCAAGATTTTTGGAAAAGTTACGATTTTGGTTCCGCTAATTCTTGCCGACAGTGAGATTAATGTGGCTGGCGGTGAGATGCACTTGGCCGGCGATGAGACTATGTTGGCCGGTGGCGAGACTATGTTGGTCGACGGCGAGATTACTTTGCCAAAACCTATGCTCCCTGCATGATATTCGCCGTATTCTCTATAAGATTTTCGCTGGCGGTGAGAATCTTCTCAATTTTGAAACTTTGTTTTATTTTTATTTGCACTCAATCCCGATCATTGAAATTTGTCCCAAACTTCTCCAAAATCATGATTTTACCTGAAATTGCACTTTAAACACGAAATACCCGTGAAATGACATTTGTGGATTAAATAATCAAATAAACACAATTTTCACACAAATATCAACATTTAAATCATAACAAAAATGCAATAATTTGACTCTTATCAACAACCCCCAACCAGCTTCTTGCTAGTCTCTAGCAAGAAAAGTGATTTATGAATAAATTCAAAGGAGACATTAAAAGAAAATTCAAAGAAAATTTATTCTATTTACAACATTACATTAAGCGTATGCAATGAGCCTTTAAACCCCTAGGTGGTCCTAGTAGGACGAGTTATAGTCTCGTGAGGGCTTCTAGTGATGATACCCACAAACATCTTACCTATAACTATCTTAACTCAAAACAATAAAATCACATAACAATTAATTTGCACAAATGTCTCAAAAATTGTAAATAACACACAACACATAAAATAATTAAATGTCACCTAAGCTTTAAGAAATCTCAAATGCTAATTTCACTTTTGTTATTGACTCTTAAACATCCATCAAACCACAAACTAATAGTCATAATTCCCGGATAATATTATGCAAAACATCCACAAACAAAAAGGTGAAATCTCAAACTCCATAGGCTCACTTTTCAAACCTCTCTCCACTAATGAAGGAAAATACACCACTTTGGATCAATAGGACTTTATGAGACTTGTAATGTTAGGCTTAGGTATTTGGTTAAGAAAGACGAGAAGTGTAAAAATACAAATAAGAGCACTTATTACATTAAACACAACCAATTAAGTAAAAGAGTAACACCATTTAACCCAAATTGTTTCTTCCGATCATAACCCATTTTTTCACAGATAAACAAAGTTCTTCCTCAATCTTTCATCTCAGTACATCCATCACTAACACTCTTTTATTTACTAGAATGTGAAGGCTTTCTTCTTCTTCTTTTTTCATCCTTACTCCAATTGCTCTTGAAAAGCCAACCACTTTCTTCCCATATATGTGGAAGATTTCTCCAATTGTTCTTGAAAAGCCAACCACTTTCTTCCAATATATGTGGAAATTGTTTTTTTTTTGTTTTTTTCATCCTTACTCCAATTGCTCTTGAAAAGACATAACCCCCAACCAATTTCTTCCAATATATGTGGAAGATTTCTCTAATTGTTCTTGAAAAGTTTGTGTTCAAAATTAAGTGCTCTTAACAAATAAGGTAGGAATTATATATATATATATATTTTTGGCTCAATAAAAGGTAGGTTATAAAAGGCAAAAAGAAAGAAAAGTAAGGCTAACAATATATTTAAATAGGCTCAAAGAGGTTACTAGTGATATAAGGATAACAAGGTAGGCTTAAAATGGCACAATCGATCCAAAAATGGCCTACATCATATCCTAAACAATGCAAATCCAAATTATTTTGCCTCAAGAGGTTTTCAAATGAGTTCTAGAGTTTCTTGAGATCACAAAAATGTCCATGAAAAATTCGCACATAAGACTTCTCTAAGCATTTAGACTAATCAACCAAATCATACCACATACCAAAAGAGTCGCCAACTAGGTAAAATCAACATTTGAAATTATCTTTAAACCGAAGCAAAATTTAATGTCTTCTAAAAGCTACTTGTTATCACAATCACATTATTATCATCAACGTACAAATTAAAACAAGTAAAATACAAATGAGAAAAAAATAAAAAATAATAAAAAATAATAAAAATAAGACAATAAAGAAATAAAAGAAATTAAATCAAAATGCAAAAAAATAAATGGAAAATCAAAATTAAACACAAATAAACACACAAACAAAACTACTAAAAAAGAAGGGAAGAAAAGGTTTACCGTTTCCCGCACCCCCAACCAAAACCTTACATTGTCCTTAATGTAAGAAAGGAAAGAGAGATCTCCTTTCCGCCGGCGGCGAACGTAAGATTTTTTTTTCTTAGATGGGATGGCATTGGCTTTAGCTCAATCTTGTTGGCTCCATTCTTTACCACTGAGGTTGGAGTTTCATTTGTTCCCAACTCCTTAAATGTTTCATCACTGCACAAATATTCATCAGGTGGTGCCAGTAATTCGGAACATTGTCTCATCCCCTAATTTTCCTCCTCAATTGTTGTAGATTTCACAAGGCAAGCTTTTAGTGGTAGCAATGGAGTTCTCTCCTCAAAAGTTTCCGAGATTAACCTGTCAAGAGTGTTAATTTGAAAACAAGAATGTACGTCATTTGGAAATTTTATTTCTTCAAAAACATCAAAAGTCACTTGTTTATCTTGCACCTGTAGAATGAGCTTTCCTTACTGAACATCAATCAATGTTCTTCCAGTTTCAAGGAACGGTCTCCCCAATATCAACGGTATCTCTCTATCTTCCTCCATATCAAGCATGACGAAATCTACAGGGAAAATAAATTTGTCGACTTTAATTAAAACATCCTCAATTACCCCTCGAGGATATTTCACCGATCGATCCGCTAATTGTAAAGAGATTGAAGTGGGCTTCACTTCTCCCAGGCCTAGTTTCCTGAAAATAGAAAGTGGCATCAAATTAATGCTTGCTCCTAAATCACATAGGACTTTATCAAAATTGCAACTTCCTATAGTACAAGGTATAGTAAAACTCCCTGGGTCTTTCAATTTCTATGGCAGTTTTCTTTGAAGAACTACACTACACTCCTAATTTAGCATGATAGTTTCATAATCTCCCAGCTTCCTCTTCTTTGATAGAATATCCTTCATGAATTTTGCATACTTGGGCATTTGTTCCAACATCTCTACAAAAGGAATGTTAATATGCAATTTCTTAAAAATATCCAGAAATTTATCAAATTGATTATTAAGCTTTTTCTTATTCAATCTTTGAGGATATGGGATAGGAGGCTCATATTTCGCATATGGGGAAGGTTGAATATCTTGGGATCTTGATGGATTTTCTTTAGATTCTTTCATCTTTTTCTCCGATTTCCTCTGCCATTTAAGTTCTTTACCACTTCTCAATGTGATAGCTTTTGCATGCTCTTTGGGATTTATTGTGTCACTAGGCAGCGATCCTTGAGACCTTTCTACAATCTGCTTTGAAAGCTACCCCAGTTGGTTTTGGATGTCCCTGTTGATTGCCTCTTGATTTCTGAAATTTGCTCTTATCTCCTCAATGAACTTTCCCAAAATTTCTTCCAAATCTGTTTGTTTTTTCTCTTGGGGTTGGTAGGAAGATGATGACGGTTTGAATCCCCCTTGGTTATTTCCCCATGACAAATTTGGATGATTTCTCCAACCTGGATTGTAGGTGTTCAAATATGGGTTATGTTGAGGTTTTTGGAAATTTGAAACATAATTTTCTTGCTCCGCATTTGGTGAAGCAAATGGATTTCCAACTTGGCACTCGATACTAGCATGATTTCCACCACATAAATCACATTGTGTAGTTGGTTTGGATTCGAATTTGGATGACAAAGAATCCATCTTTCTTGAAAGAACAGCAACTTGAGCCGACAAAGCATTCACTGAATCAATTTCATGCACTACTGCTGGTCTTTTTGCAATTACCCGTTTTGAATGCCACTAATTGTTGTTTTCTACCATAATCTCTAACAACTCATGAGCATCCTCTGGTGTTTTTCCCATTAAAGACCCTCCAGCTGCAGCATCAATCATTGCACGATAGTTTGAAACCAACCCATTATAAAATGTAGATACTTGTAGCCAAATTGGTATACCATGATGTGGGCACTTCCTCAACATTTCTTTGAATCTTTCCCAAGCTTCATACAATGATTCTTGGTCATACTGTGTAAAAGATGTGATTTCATTCCTCAATTTTGCTGTCTTAGCAGGAGGAAAGAACTTGGACAAGAATTTCTGAACCAATTCATTCCATATTGTAATTGATCCCAGTAGTAATGAGTTTAGCCACTCCTTGACTTTATCCCGAAGTGAAAAAGGAAAAACCCTCAATCTTACAGCATCTTCGGACACACCATTTATCTTGTAAAGATCACACACCTCCAGAAAGTAAGCAATATGTGCATTTGGATCATCCTTTGACATTCCCCCAAACTGATTTGATTGAACCATTTGGATAAAGGATGGTTTTATCTCAAAGTTATTGGCTTGAACAGTTGGCCTCCTTATACCCAAAGTAGTTCCAACAACATTAGGCGTAACATAATCCCTCAAAACTCTACGATTTCCACCTCCCTCAACAAATGGTGGATCCATGGCTGATTGTCTATTAGGAGTTGAAGTTGAACATCTTCTCTCTTGATTTAGACGCCTATATGTTCTATCAATCTCCGGATCAAATGGAAGAAGGTTAAGGCTTCTTGTACGTCTCATACAAAAATCCTACAACCTTAAAATCAACTAGCATAAAAACAAAACATAGTTACCTTTTTTTATGATAAATAAAATAAAAAAGCAAAATAAACAAAATTAAAAAAATGAAACAATGATAAAGAAAATTAACTTCAAATTAAAACTAAGATTAGGTAGTATCGATATTAATAAAATCAAACCATTCCCCGGTAACGGTCCCAAAAACTTGATGCGTATTTTTGCAAGTGTACGAATCGTTCAAGTAATAAAGTGTACAAAAGTATGGATATCGAACCCACAAGGAATGGCGTTATTAAGTACTGAAATTGGCTAATCCTAATTTTATTTGAAAACCGAATTGTTGAAATTGTTTAAGAAGAAAATTAACTTAAAACTAAATGCAAATAACAAAATTGAATGTTGTTCACAAATGATTAAACACGCTAAGGCATTTGATTTCGCTAAATCAATTCAATCCGATTTCAAGTCATGTTATATGAGAATCAAAGCTAAAAGTGACGGTTGAAAAATCCAAATTTACCTAATACTCTATCTCGAGTTATATTAGAATTACTTATCTATGAAAACCAACTATATTTCTATGAAGATTTAATCACAAACAAGCACATTACAATTTATAAAATTTCTAGAATAACCACATACATCATGCATTAGTTCTCACACTCGCATTCAACATACAATATTTATCACAAGAAGCATTCATTACACATCTCCTCTCAGTCTCAATATAATGCAACAAATCATCTAAATCTTGGCCAGAAATTTAAAAGCATTAAGCATGGAAATAAATACTCAACTTGAAAACAATGAAATCAGATTTTCTTGATTCAACTACATCATAGCTTTAGCAAAATGAATTAGTTCATAATAGAAATAAGAACAACCATTATCTCAATTGAATTCATGAAGAAAAAATCTGAATAAAATGCAGGAAATAAAAGTTAAGGAGAAGAGACGAAAAACTCTTGAAGATGAAGACTTGGTAGCAACAATGGTGATGATCCTTCAAGCTTCTCCAAACTTCCCTTCCAAAATTTCATTTTCTCCTCCAAAAATGACTCAGATATGCTCTCTTTGACATCTTCCTCTTTCTCCATCATATTGTATATATAGATCTAGGGTTTTGGGAGCAATTTTGGAACAAAACAGCATAAAAATGTGTTTTTGGACGAAACTCGCCGGTGGCGACATTATTCTCGCCGCGGAGAGATTTCTGAAAAAGTTACGATTTTGGTTCCGCTAATTCTCGCCAGCGGCGAGACTATGTTGGCCGGCGGTGAGATTACTTTGCCAAAACCCGTGCTCCTTGCATGATTTTCGTCGTATTCTCTGTAAGATTTACGCCGGCGGTGGGATTTCAAATTTTGAAAATTTGTTTTCTTTTTATTTGCACTCAATCCCGATTATTGAAATTTGTCACAAATTTCTCCAAAATCATGATTTTACCTGAAATTGCACTTTAAACACGAAATACCCGTGAAATGACATTTGTGGATTAAATAATCAAATAAACACAATTTTCACACAAATATCAACATTTAAATCATAACAAAAATGCAATAATTTGACTCTTATCAATGACTCAAAGAAGATGGTTTGAAAATTAAATAAATTCATCTATGGATTCAAGCAAGTGTCTTGATAGTGGTATTTTAAATTTCATCAAGTAATTGTCTCATTTGGATTTGAGCCTAACTTGATGGATGAATGCATATATCACAAGTTCAGTGGGAGTACGTTTATGTTTCTAGTTTTATATGTTGATGATGTATTGCTTGCTAGTAATGATATAAACATGATGTGTGAAATTAAGAGATTTCTTTTCAAACATTTTGATATAAAAGATCTTGGTAAAGCATCATATGTGTTAGGCCTTAAAATAAGGGTATTTTGGGGCTTTCACAACAAGCATATATTGATAAAATTCTTAAGTGATATGGCATGGAACACTGTAAACCAAGAAACACCCATGTTGTAAAAGGAGACAAATTTAGTCTCAATTAGTGTCCAAAAATAGAACTCGAGAAATAAAAAATATACCAGATTTCATATGCTTTAGTAGTAGAAAGTCTAATGTATGCTCAAGTGTGTACGCGCTCAGATATTGCATACATCACAGGAAGTTTTGGTCGGTATCTCAATAATCCTGGTATGGATCAATAGAGAGCAGCCAAGAGGCTACTTAGGTACTTGCAAAGAACGAAGGATCATATGCTTACATATCGAAGATCAGATAAGCTTGAGGTCATTGGATATACTGATTCCGATTTTGTGGGTTGTATGGATAGCATGAATTCAACATCCGGTTATATTTTTATGTTGGCTGGAGAAGTGCAAAGCAGACCATGATTGCTTCTTCTACCATAATAGTTGAATTCATTGCATGTTTCGAGGCATCAAACCATGGAATATGGCTAAGGAATTTTGTCACTAGGCTACGTATTATAGATACTATTAAGTTACCACTCAAGATATATTGTGACAATAATTCAACAGTACTATATTCCAACAACAACATGAGCTCGTCGAAATCCAAACATATCGACATTAAATTCCTTACTATGAAGGAAAGAGTTCAGAGTGGACTTATAAGTATTGAGCATATTGGTACATCTTCTATGCTAGCAGATCCACTGACTAAGGGATTGGTACCCAAACAGTTTCATGAGCATGTCACTCACATAGGTATCTATGCCACAAAGGATTGTCAGATTTGGTGGGAGTTTGTATTTTATGTATCATGTTTTATGTTTTATATGATATACTTTTATAGATATCATGCAGTTATTCAGACTTTATTTATTTAGCTTTTAGTTATTCAGTTTATTATGCCATTTGATTTTTGATTGACCTCAAAATCAAGTTAAATTAAAGTGACCAAATTGAAAATAGGCATGTGGATCACATTACATGTAATTTCCAAACTACACATTTCCTTCATGATTCATGTCATTCAGTTATGTTTATACAATGATTTACGTTGGTTTAGTTTTACTTTATGAGACAAATACTACTTAAGTCCTTGTGAATATGATTGATGAACGGAATTGATTGATGATGCAAAAGGCTATGACAGCACAGTTTGAGTACTCAATTTAGTTTTATCAATATATGTATATACATATAACCCAAGTGAGAGATTGTTGGAATTAATTTCAATTAATTACAACATATATGGGCATATATGTGATATTAATATATATTGAATAATAGATTGTCAAATATTTAATTAGACTTGTTATAAAGTGACCGAATTAAGTATTATTTATCGGGTTTAATATGTGTCATGAAAAATGTCACATTTAATGTGTAGAACGTGTATTAATAACTTTATAATTTAGTGATGATCTAAATTATATAAAGTTTAGAAATAATACAATTATGCTATTGGTCAATGGAGAATACAATTAAATATGATAATATTCTTTAAATAAGAAAATACCTAATAAGACAAGTTTTGAATTCATAATTTGAATCCGCTTAGGATTTAATAAGAAAATTTCTAATAAGGTAAATTTTGAATTCATAATTTGAATTCGCTTAAGATTCAATAAGGAAATATCTAACAAAGCAAATTTTGAATTCATAATTTGAATTCGCTTAAGATTCAATAAGGAAATATCTAACAAAGCAAGTTTTGAATTCATAATTTAAATCCGCTTAGGATTCAATAAGAAAATATCTAATGAGGAAATAGATTACAGACCACCTCTTGAAATTTAGAGGTGTATTTTCCTCTATTAGCGTCTCTTCGTCTCTCTCTCTCTTAATATAGTTCGACTCTCTCTCTATATAAAATATATAGAAAACAGAAAATATAGAGAAGAATTAAAAAGGGAAAGGGACTTCGGTTAAGAATATGCAATTTGGGTATCTTTTATTGTACAGAATAGAATGTTGTTACTATCGCCTTTCTTGCTCTCTCTATCGGACTTGAGAGGGATTATTTGAAAATCTAAAGGTTTCCAGTGATCATCGATGATTAGGTCTCTCTGGAAGATCATATCAATAGACCAAAGTAATTTAGAATCAAAGATTGAACGTTCACTAGAAGATCATGGTAAATTTAAGATTTATGAATTATAATATGGTTATGCATAATTTTTTTTTTATCAAATATGAGTATTATAAAATAATTAGGTAACTATTTTTAGTATATCTTATTGTTTTCAAAAGTCCACCAATGGCATTGGTATAGGATGTTGGTAGCAATTCTCCAAACTGTGCCTAAACATTGAACACAGGAGTTATCAGCAGTGGTTTTCTTACTATTGCTTTGCAAGTAAACACTTTGTTGCAACAAGATTGCCGATTTTATCGTGTTTATATGTAAAATAACACGAAAAGAGAAACGCAAAATCTCTAATCAAATAAAAGGAATTTGTGATTAATAAATGTATTATTTACCTAGATAAAAGGAGTGATTAGTAGTAATTAAAAGATATATTTAAATAAAAAATATTTATATACCAATTATACTTATCCATAGTTGTTGATATTTACGTAAATTTTAATATTTTTAATATATATGTTTATTTTTTTAAATTATGTCTTTTAATTATTAATATATTATTTTTATTATTTTTAATGTTAAATCTAAATATCCATAATATAATAATAAATATTTTATTCAAATAAATTATTACATATAAATCATCAAAAATAAAATTTATAATGTATAAAATAAAAAGTTGTCCCACTTTTAACATTTCGACCCTCACTCGCAATTGGCAAAGGAAAATATTACTAACATTTCACAAAGTTATTCAATTACATGCTTTTAAAATATATAAAAGTTATTAACTAAAAATATCATAATTATTTAATTTAAATAATTTAATCTCATATATATTACATTAATCACCAAAAATCCCATATATTAACATTCCACAAAATCCTTCAAATATATACCTCTAAAATATATGAAACTTAAGCACCAAAAATCTCATAATTATTTAATTTAAATAGTTTAATCTTGTAATTATTATGTTGGGTACCATCGATCTCATAATTTTTGAAAAATGTTACAATAGTCCTGTTATTATATGTAAACAAAAAATTTAGTCTCGTAATTTTTAAAGAGACATCTATGGTCGTGTAATTTATGAAAATTTGGTACTATAAGTACTTATTTTTAATATTTTTGATGGACCATAAGTACTTATTTTAATAAATTATAGTACTAAAAGTACTTACTATCATAATAACAAGATTAAAATACTTATTTTAAAAAATTACGAAATGTGTGATACTTAACCTAATAATTATGAGATTAATATGCTTACTTAGTTAAAATTATGGGATTTTCATAACCTTTAGCCCTAAAATATATATCTCTAATCATTTTAGACATTGGGGTATGTGTTTGAAAATTTTGTAATATGTAACTAGAATTGACATTAACAAATCTTGTATAAATTTGAGAGATAATATCAATAATATTTTCAAGTTTTAAAATAATATCACTAATATCTATAAAGTTTAAAAAGTATCACAAATATCTCCAACTTAACAAAAGTTAAAGTCAACAAAAATAAATAGTAACTTTTTTATACATAAAAATAACAAAAATAATATAAAGTCAAGAAATAATAGAAATAAAAACACAAGATATCTCAAGATGTTTCTCACAAGAAATGGTAATTAGTAAAAAGAAATTTAAAGAAATACAAAAAATAAGATTAAATCTTAAAGAATGAGATAGATTAAAAAATTCATCATTCTTAAAAATAAGAAAATATTTTCAAAAAAATATATAATTTATTATATAATAAGTAATAAATAAATGAGTATTAATGTTATAAATACAAAAAAAATGTATAACATATCATTAATTGATAAAAAAACTATTATGGATAAACTATCAAAAATCTCCCAAAAGGATAAAAGAAAAATTATATACATCCATTTAAGAGTAATCCAAATATTAATAAAATTACATTTTAGAGAAGAAATTGACACACAAATAAAATTAACACTCCTAGATAATCGAATAATAAATAGAAAATATGCTTTATTATGAATGATCCGTAGAACTTAGAATACCATAAACTAAAATTCACATTATACACTAGGTTTGTTATTAATATTAATGATAAAAACTTAAACTAAATATTAAATTTAGCCTATGAAGTTGAAAGAGGAGAATAAAAATAATTCATTTTCATATGGTAGGATATTTATTAAAAAATAGTCATAATAGTTCAATATATGGACAAAATAATTTCAAAAAAATAGATAATTATCTTTGAAAGTGCCAAAGAGTACCTGACTTATGCACTCATTAAGAAAGAAGATAAAATGGAACATATGATGAATGAGCGAGTTAGGATTCTCAATAAATCAATAGCTTACTTGGAATCCTTCCTTAAGGAAAATAAAGATTTGATTATAACTTTAAAAAATAAACTTTGTGTGAGTGAAAAAGAATTGACTCAATCTTCATTTACTGTCAACAAAATAATTTTTGGTTCCTAGAAATTAAGTGAAATTATCAATATCACAAAGCCATTTGGTTATAAGCACGATATCAGGTATAATAAACATGTTTATACTTATACTTCTACTGCTCCTAAGTTTGT
Organism: Hippophae gyantsensis; assembly: GCA_030763125.1. NCBI lineage: Eukaryota > Viridiplantae > Streptophyta > Magnoliopsida > Rosales > Elaeagnaceae > Hippophae > Hippophae gyantsensis. The sequence continues at coordinate 29,419,878 of CM061030.1, forward strand.
CAAGTCTATTGATCAAGATTCTAAGTTGAAGTCAATTGCTACCATCTCTAAAGGTAACTCGTTTGTTATGTTCCAACCTAGTTCCTCTAGTAAGGTGAACCATTCACATAAGGCTAACACTTCTTATTACTCTAGTGATGGTCTACTGCCTCTACCTACTACTATCCCTACTTGTGACCACTGTGGTGAACTAGGAAATGTGAGACCTTGGTGTGAAAAATTTACTTCTCATCCTCGTATGAAAGTTAACATAAGTACGTCTTCTTTCTCTCCTTTGTATACAATCTCGGAGTCAAGGGTTTATATTTTCTAACTCCACTTGTCATACCTGTTATCTTTGTGGCACTAGTGGTCACCTTGCTAGTAGTGCCCTAGATATATGAGGAGTTCATCTTGAAGTACTTCACCTCATTCACCCCCACCTTATTTGTCTAGATGTAGCTATTGTGGCTCATCTGAGCATGTTCAAGTTGGTTTCATTATACACTTGAGGTATAGTGCAGAAAGAAATAATTTTTCTTCAAAATGTTCACCTGGTCCAGGTTATATGGATGACTCATCTAAATTTTCTAAAAACTATAAATAAAATAGATCATAAATTCAATATACACCTCATTCTCATACGAGTAAAGAATATCTTCTAGTTCTATTTCCCCTCACAAATTTTTTAAACAGAGGGATGCAGTTTGATCACTATTTTTGGATGATTTATTGGGGTTAAGTTGCTTAATTTCCTTTCTCTCTTTGTTTGTCGCCTTTCTGTAGGTCATTTTATTTGTGTTTTTATGTTTGATACTTCTTGTTTCTCTTACTGTATCTTTGGTGTGCACAGTATGTTAATTTTTGTATTTGTTGCTTTATGTATCTGATTGATCTTTTACTAGCTTTCTCTCATGCTAGTTGCTTTGGCATACTCATTTTTTTTGTCTTGCATACTACCTGCTTCTTCCTTAGAAATAAAACTGAAATTTAATACTTGATTAATTAATAGACCTCGTCTAAAGATATTAGTTAATTAATATTAAACAAAAGAATTTGAGCCCCGCCTAAGGACACTTTCATACCAAAAAGTAAAAATAAATAAATATTAATTTATATATTTAATAACCTAAATAATATGAGCAAGCATAATCACTGAATTATTATATTCATTATTCTCCACTGTTTATGAATGTATTAAACTGCATAAATATTTATTGAATCCATGTCTATCTCTTATATTTATGCATTATATTAGTTTAAAAAAAACTAAATTATTGTGACAGAATATTTAAGTTTAATTTTGTTTTCAAAATTTGAATAATATTTAGAAACCACACAATATTTCTTTATTGAATTGAACGTAAGAGTATACTTATCATTTCTATAAATGATTCGTACACTTGTAAAAAATAATAAAATTTAAAATAGATAAGTATTTATGAAATTGGTATTATCTCTGATTTCGTTCATCATAAACACAAAACACAAGAGAAGGAAGGCTAGGCAAAAAAAGAACATACACTAATAGGAGACACACAGAGAACCAACACACAATATATTAGGTACAGGAAAGAAAGACATAGTAAAACAATTAAGATGTATTCTATATGACATGAAACATCAATGAAAAAACTATAAATAGTATAATCCTAATACTTTGATTCTACATGATGCGCATGCAAAAGGTCGTAGCAAACCATCTAATCACAGTTTTAAGCAGAGTTAGTTAATTAGATTTTATTCAAGATGTTCAAATTAAACTTAAGAATTTAAAACTTTCAAGTTTTAAAACTATTTAAAAAAAATATGTTATCAATGCATTTTCAAATAATGATTCTTTGTAAAAAAACCTTTGAAATATAGTTTTGCTCTAAATACACAAATAATTAAATTTAAAATAAAAGAATATCACTCCAAATTAAGTCCAGATAATTAAATCTTAATTTTAACTGACATATTAAGTTTGTTATTAACAGTAATGTACTCATTCAAATAACATTCTTTATAAAAAATATTGAATAAAAATAAAATCAATTTATTTTAAAAAAATATTTTACCTATTTAATATTTTGCAAGCATAACAACGTTATTATTATATCATATTCACTATCAGCTAGACATGTTATAATTGATCACAAACAAATCAAAAATGACATAGAAGAAGCAACATATATATATGTACTACAAAAGGAATATAATTAATACCTTAATAATATCCTTACAGAACTTTGAAGAGTTGATTCTAAGATTGGAAAAACTTTGATAGTAATTACACTCCAGAATTTGTTGAATCGAAAACTAGAAACTAATAAAACATAAACATATTCTTCCTCAAAATTGAGGAAATAACTAAATAAATTCTAAAAGATAAAACTTGTGTTTTTATTGCTGCGTGATCGAATTACTACCAGATTTTTGACTAGTTCAAATCTCTTTATGTAGTGGCATATAATTATTATTTTTCTTTATTTTTCATTATTTCTTTTCTTCACTTTGGATAATATCAAATAAATGATATTCATTTAAGCTCCAAAAAGTGTGATAAATATACTTCAAGTATTTTTCTTTATTTTAATATATATATATATATATATTAAAATACCTACAAAACACTAAAATATAATAGAATAAAGCAAATACAAATTCATTCTATTAATTAAATGACATTAAAACATGGTATATTTAGTGCTTTTTAAGCACTTATCACAACCCCAAACCAGTTTCTTGCTAGTCTCTTAGCAAGAGAAGCGATTAAAACTAAAAAACTAAAAATTAAACTAACCTAAATCACTTCCATGGATTGACACGGTTGCATTTAGCATATGCAACAAGCTTTTTAACCAATAGGTTATCCTAATGGACGAGTTTAAGTCTCGTGAGGGTTTTCAGTTATGATACCCACAAACATTAACAAAAAAAATGAAAACAAAATAAAACAAATAAAATAAGAAGTTAACTAAAATTTAAAATAAAGTAAAAAGACTAAAATAAAATAAATAAATGAAATACAAAAATATATCATGCTTATAATCTCTTTTAAATTTCATAATTAAAATCTTAAGCATAGATTATTTCAAATTTTTAAATATTCATGATTTATTATAATAATTAGTTGAAAATCATTTTCATATTTCATATAAAAAATGTATCAATTTAATTTCACCCAAACTCAGTGTTGGGAATCTGAATTCGCTTCGACTCTATTCCTCACAAATCAATACTCTCAAAAACACTTAATCTTATAGGTTCAACCACTCATATTAATTTATATGCGAAAGAGTTTATGTATAGAAATGAACTAATATGTTCGCATATGTATAAAGAAGAAAGACTCAAAGTGTTATTTTAACGTTAATATCATGAAAAGAATCACATGCAAGGATTTATAAAATATTATACATTACTTTCATGCATGAATCAAATTCATCAAATAAAAATATCAAGTAATATGCCTTTTAGAAAATGTAGGAAAATGCAATAACTTCTTAGAGAATTACTTTATATATTTTCTTTTGCATTAAACTATTTCTCACAATTGTTTAGACTTTTTGGGTCATAGTATATAGATTATACTATTTATTTTCCTCTCTTTTATTCTATTTTTCTTTTTCTTATATTTTTTATAAGAGAATCCATTTTTTAGATAATGGACCCATGTATAGATTGTACATTTTTTATATGATAAGGTGAGTGATTAATATTTGGCTTTTCTGTTTGTATTTGTTTAGATAACCCTATATATATTAATAGAAGTCATGTATGAATGAAAGACATATACTATCAATCTCTACTTAAATCATTTAATCTAAACAAACGAAAAATAAATATATAACACATTATTAAGATGTAAAAATCAAGACATTCAATGCTAAGTCCTACAAAGATCAATTAATAATACTGAAGAAATAAGAAAAGTGTTAGAGTAGAAAAAAATAATATTTATTACTCAGAATAAAGGATAATGGACTCAAGATATTTCTAACGAGGGTAATCTTCACTAATTAATTCCTAAACAACGATTTTGGGTTTAATATAATTTCCACACCTTATCAAGAAAAAACTAATCGTGACAAAAACTAATTAATTATCACATTTCTTCATGATATGTTTTCGAAAATTAATCTAATAGTGCAAAAATACTTTATTATCGTTTAAATTTAATTCTAAGACATGATCAATTTTTGTGAAAAAAATTTAAAATTACTCTAAAAAAATTATAAATTACAAATAAAAGTAATAAATAAAATTATGTGAAAATTGTTTAAATTATCTAAGAATAAAAAAAAATGTAAAATGTGTAACTTTTATATACCCACCCCAACCTAGAATCTACATTATCCTCAATTTGAAATAATTATGCTAATTCATTAGCCTTGATGCTAATTCCTTTTCTACAACAAACATCAATTTGAAATAATTATGCTCATAGATAGAATATTGTAAATTCTAACACATCTCAAAATGTTAATTATGCATTTTCATAGGCCTCGTCCCTAATCTCTTCCAACCCATTAAGATGGGTATTTTTATTATTTTACATGTATTTTTGCTTCAAAAAATAACTTAAAGACTCAAAGAAAATACTGGAGGTAATACATCACAAATATATTGAGAAAATAAATGTAGAAAAGTCAAAAAGATGGAAAAATTGGACAAAATGGGTTAAAAGGGTCAAAAATGTAAAATAGGACAAAATCACGCGCGTAGCATGCCACACCATGCTGAGCATCCGCCTATGCATCTGCCTGAATCACACCGAACCCACGCGTGCCACTACGCCTAACCGTACCCCATCATCTTGAATTCGCACTTGCCACTGCCTGCGACAGCATTGACATCAATGTTCGTCTATTAGGCATTTTCCCATTTGTTTTTTTTATCATTTTCCCACTTTTTTACCCTTTTCCTCATCTATAAATACCCACATATATTCCATTACACAATACACCAAAAACACACTTCAAATTCATTTTATTAGCTTTTTCTTTCTTTAGTTTTCTTAGTTTCTTAGTTTTTTTAGTTTTAAAGTTATTCTCTTTTTATGAAGAATTAGCTATATTTTTGTAAATTTTTAGCTTTTTTATTCAATAAATGAAAATGCAAATCCGTTTGTAGGTTTTCCAAAAATAGAATTAGCATCAAGGCTCTGTAAAGATTCTTATTCTTTACCATTATTTTTATATGTTATATTTAATTTGTCTATGATTAAATTTAATATTGCTGGTTATTTGTAAACATGATATAATAATAACGTTGTTATGCTTGCAAAATATTAAATAGATAAAAATCTCTATAAAATGAATTGATTTTGTTTTTATTCAAGATTTTATATTAAGAATGTTAGAGAGAAATATATTATTTTTCATTACAAACTTAAATTTGAAAATTAGATTTTATGATTTAATTATCATGTCTGATTTATAGTAGTGCTTTTTTATTTGTCGGTACAATCGCCTAGTAGTTAGAGTGAAGTTCTATTTCAAAAGTTTTTATAAGAATTATTATTCGAAAATGTATTGACAAAATGTTTTCAATAGTGGTTTTAAAACTTGAAAGTTAGTACTTAGATAATTAGATTTTTAGGTTTAATTTGGACACCTTGAATAAAATTTAAACTGTCTAACCCCACCAAAGGTGACATTTAAATGGTTTTTTTTAATCTCTTGAAAAAATGAATTAATTTAATTAACTAAATTAGTTATCGATACCATCCATAGATGTTAATTGATTTGTTTAATTAACAAATAATATCTAACTCAATCAAATGTGATATTCATATAAAAAAAGAGAATTAATAAATATTAATTTATATCTTTAATAACCTAAATAATATGAGCAAACATAATTAACTTAGTTATTATATCCATAAATACTCCATTATTATGAATGATAAAATATGCATAAATGTTTATTTTTATGTTATTAGATTAGGAAAAACACAAAACCCAAAATATCGTGACAAGATGTTTAAGATTTAATTTAGATTTTAAAGGTTTGAATAATAAATTAAAAATCACATATATTCATTCCTTAGATCGACCATGAAAGTATATTTATTATTTTCTATGAAATGATTCACAATTGCGAGAGTTTTATAAATATAAAACCAAAATATTTGTAGGATTGATGATGTCGATTTTGTTCATCATGTTTTTCAGTGTCGTTGTCGTGAAAGGAAGAGAGTTTTTAAATTATTTATCAAAATTTTAAAAAAAAATTGTGCTATAAATAATTATGATTTTTTATTTATTTTAAGTTTAAAAAAATAGTTACGGTTCATGAATAGTATAAAAAATTGAAATCTCAAATTTCAAATTCAATAAAAAAAAAAAGAAAAAAGCTTTTACTGTTCGTGAATAGTATAATTATTTTTTACATTTCAAATTTCAAATTCAAATAAAAAAAATTTTAAATTTAAAAAAATAAAAAATTAAATATAAATTAAAATAATTTAAAAAAAAAATAGTTAATAAAAGTTTTAAAAAAATTTAATTAAATTCAAATAAAATTTAAAACAAAAACTAAAATGTAAAAATAAAAAAATATTATTTTATTTTCAATTTTCAATTTTATTGTATTTTCAATATTCAATATTCAATATTCAATATTCAATTTTTATTTTATTTTATTTTTTAATTTATATTTTTAATTCTCTTTTAATTTTTAATTAAAAAAAACTTAATTTATTAGATTTTAATTTACTAACTTAATTAACTTAGATTTTAATTAACTTAATTAACTTAAATTTTCTTTAAGAATTAACTTACATTTTTATTAACTTAATTAACTTAAATTTTTACTTAACTTAATTTATTAATTTAATTAATTTATTAATTTAATTAACTTATATTTTAATAACATGAAAATTAAAGATCTAAGGGAGTTAGTTTTGTCTTGAAGAGTAGTTTTGGAAGCTTTTGTGCCACTAGTATTTCATGGGAACATTGTTATGTCTAGGATGATGGTTTTTAATGAGCCTTTGTCCTACTATTCTTTTCTGGGAGCACTCTTAGTTAATATTGAATATGCTATTTAACTTAAAAATTATAATAATTAAAAAAATATTCTAAAATTATCTCCAAAATTTCAAAGTTTTAATTATAATATAAGGAGGTAGTTGCTTTGTTAGATCTAGGTACAACTGTGTTTTGATGTCTTAATTATTTGACTTGCACCTAGACGTAGGTTATCTAAACCCATAAGCATGTCTCATAGGATTCAGTGTTTTGAGAGTATTGACTTGTAAAGAATAGAGTCGAAGTGAATTCAGATTCTTGACACTAAGTTTGAGTGAAATTAAATTGATACATTTTTATATGAGAAAAAAATTCATACATTCAATGCTAATACCTATAGAGATCATCTAAAAATTTGAAGAAATAAGACATGTGTTTGGAGTAGAAAAACATATATTTCACTATGAATAAAGGAAATTATACTTAAATTATATCTCACAAGGGTAGTCTCCACTATTTGATTCATAAATACCGATTTTTAAGTTTAATATAATTTTCATATTTTATCAAGAAATACTGTTATGACAAAAACTAACTAATTATCTAAAAAAAATACTCCATGATATGTTTTCAAAAATTAATCTAACGGTGCAAAAGACTTAACTATTTACTTAAATTTGATTTATTTTTTTTTTGAGAATTTTTTTAAATTACTTTACCACACAAAGAAAATAAAATCAAACACAATAAAAATGAAAATTGTTAAAATGTTTGAATTTAAACACAATAACTTTTTACCACCCCCAACCTAGAACTTACATTGTACTCAATGTAATAATTGTAAATTAAAGATAAAGAGAAAAAAGAAGAAATGTTAACTATTTCTTGAGAATGTGCAAGTAGTGGTGGAGAAATGTAAGTGCATCCATGATATTCATCATTAAAGTTTACATAGATAGATCGCTGTGAACTTTTAACATCTTAACAAATATTTTTAGTTTTAACAATTTTGAAATAATTCAAATGCAATTAAACTAAAATAAAAAATAGAAATTAAATAAATAAAAGAAAATTACCTAAAATGATGGGTTGCCTCTCATCCAGTGCTTAGTTTAACGTCCTAGCAAGACGTTACTTGGAGGATTTTATTTTAAATAAACTCAATGTCCCCATATCATTAAGTCAATGAAACCTACAGGTAAGACAAGGTTGTCTACCTATACTTTTTCAATCATGTCCTATGGATTTTCAAAATTTCTTTAAAACTAAGGACATGATTATGTGTTTTAGATAACCAACGTCTAAGTGCAAGTCGAATAACAAAGGCATCAAAACATAGTTATACCTAGAACTTAACAAAGCAACTACTTCCTTTTATTATAGATTGTAATTAAAATTTTGAAATGTTGGAGATAGTATTAGAATTTTATTTATTTATATTCATTTATTTTTTATTATAATTTTTAAATTAAGTAACATAATAAATATTAACCAATAATGCTTGTAGGAAAGAATGGTAAGGTAAAGACTCCTTAAAAATTATCCTCCTAGATAGAGCAATGTTTGCAAGAAAGACTAGTGGCACAAAAGATTTCAAGAACTAGTCTCTTAGATAGAATTTTCTTAGATCTTTACTTTTCATGCTATTAAAATCTAAATTAATTAAATTAATAAATTAAGTTAAATTAAAATCTGAATTAATAAATTTAGTTAAGTAAAAATTTAAGTTAATTAAGTTAATAAATTAAATTAGTGAAAATATATTTAAAAAAAATAAAAAATAAAAATATAAGAAAATTTAAAATTTGAAATTAAAGCTAAAAATTAAAAGAGAATTAAATATCAAAAAATAAAAATTAAATGAAAATAAAAATTAAACGAACAGAAAAATTAAATTGAAAATTAAAACTTAAAAAAATTAATTTTTTATCAATTTTTTTAAAAAATTTTATTTATTTTGAAAAGAAAAAAATAAAAAATAAAGTTTAATTTTTTTGTAAAATTTTTATTGATTATTTTTTAAAAAATAAAATAATTAAATAATTTTTTTAAAAATATTATTTATATTTTTTTGAAAGTAAAATAAATTTTAAATTGTTTTTTCGTTTATTTTAAATTTTATTTAAATTTTTTTATTTGGAAGTTGAATTTTTTTACTATTCTCCAACCATAACATTTTTTTATTTTCTAATTTAAAATTTGAAATTTGAATTTTTTTTTTGTTTTACTATTAACAAACAGTAGTTTATTATTATTATTATTATTTTTATTGAATTTGAATTTTTTTTGTTTTATTATTCATGAACTATAAAAGTTTTTTTATTAAATTTAAAATTTGAAATTTGAAATTATTTTATTTTACTATTCACGAACTGTAATTTATTATTATCATTATTATTTGAATTTAAAATAAAAAAAATCATAATTATTTACGTCGTAAAGAGTTTTTAAAATTTTGATAAATAATTTAAAAATGTTATTCCTTCCAAGACAACGGTGCTAAAAGCTTGATCAACAAAACTAAGATCGACGATTATGCAAATATTTTGGTTTTATATTTGTAAAACTTCCGCAAGTGATTGAATCATTTCATATAAAATGATAAGTATACTCCCAAAGTCAATCTAAGAAAGATATATATGTGGTTTTTAATTTATTATGCAAATATTTGAAAACAAAATTAAATCTTAAATATCCTGTCACGATAGTTTGAGTTTTGTGTTTTTCCTAATCTAATAACATAAAAATAAATATAGACATGGATTCAATAAATATAGACATGGATTCAATAAATATTTATGCAAATTTTATCATTTATAATAATAGAGTGTTTATGGATATAATAACTATGTTAATTATACTTGTTCATATTATTTATGTTATTAAAGATATAAATTGATATTTATTGATTCTATCTTTTTTATATGAATACCATATTTGGTAGGGTTAGATATTCTTTGTTAATTAAACAAATCAATTAACGCCTATAGGTGGGGTCGATAACTAATTTGGTTAATTAAATTAATTTCTTTTTTTCTAAGAGATTGAAAATGAACCATTTAAATGTCATATTTGGTGGGGTTAGACAGTTTAAACTTTATTCAAGGTGTTCAAATTAAACCTAAGAATCTAATTATCTAAGTACTAACTTTCAAGTTTTAAAACCATTACTAAAAACATATTGTTAATACATTTTCGAATAATAATTTTTATAAAAACTTTTGAAATAGAGATTCACTCTAACTACTAGATGATTGTACCAGTAAATAAAAGAACACTACTCTAAATTAGGCTGGATAACTAAACTTTAAAATCTAATTTTCAGATTTAAGTTTATAATGAAAAATAATATATTTCTCTCTAACATTCTTAATATAAAATATTAAATAAAAACAAAATTAATTCATTTTACAGAGATTTTTACCTATTTAATATTTCGCAAGCATAACAAAGTTATTATTATATCATATTTACAAATAGTTAGACATGTTAAATTTAATCATACATAAATTAAATATAACATATAAGAATAAAACATAAAAAATAACTGTAAAGAAAATAAAATCTTTACAATAATTTGATGCTAATTCTGTTGCTAGAAAACCTCCAAACGGATTTGCATTTCCATTTATTAAATCAAAAAGCTAAAAATTTACAAAAATATAGTTAGTTCTTGAGAAGAACTTTATAACAAAAAAACTAAGAAATAGAGAAAAAGAGCTAAAAAAAACTTATTTATTGAGGTGTTTTTGGTGTGTTGTGTAATGTAGGAGATATATGTATTTATTGGTAAGGAAAAGGATAAAAAAGTGGGAAAATAATAAAAAAAAAGAAAGAAAAAAATGCGTAATAGACGGACGCTAACGTAGGAATTTGATAGTATCTAGAAAGTCCATCTAGAAAATAGTAAAATTTGTGCCTAACTAATCTTTCAAGCATTTGATTAATGAATTTAAGAGGAAAATGATCATTTTTAGTGTATAAATTCAGTCTCCTAAATTCTATACACATCCTCCATCCAGTGATTATCCTTATGGGTACTAGTTCACTTTTATCGTTCTTAATGACTATTATTCTAGACTTCTTTGGTACCACATACACTAGACTAACCCATTTACTATTAGCAATAGGGTAAATGATTTCTACTTCTAAGAGTTTAAGAATTTCTTTCTTAACCACTTCTTGCATAATAGGGTTTAGTCTTCTTTGGGCCTCTCTTATGGGTTTAGCATCGTCCTCCAAATTGATCTTATGCATACACATGGTAGGATTAATGCCTCTTGTATCCCTAGTACTCTAACCTTTGGCTTTCTAAAACTTCTTAAGCACTTTAATGAGTTCTTTTTCCTGGGTTTTAGTCAAAGTTGAAAAAATTATCACTAGATAAGTTTCTCCTTTTCCTAATAACATATATTTTAAATGCCTAGGTAAGTTTTTTAGTCCAAGTTTAGGTGGATTGGCCTCTTTCCCAAATGGGGAACTAGGTAGATCTAAGGGTGTACTAGGATTTCTTATTGGTTTAGCACTATTTAAAATTTCAAGGTACCCCTCAGTCTTCTCATCTAGATCTTCTTCTACCTTTTCAAGTATAAGAGTTGTTTCTAGTTTGTCTTCTATTCTATCCTGAAGAAAGGTACTTTGGACAATATTATCCAAAGGATCAACATTGAAAATTTCATCAATGGTAGAAATAGAAGGAAAAGGTGACGGGTTAAAGACTTTGAAATGAACAATCTCTTCTAAGACTATCATTGTCAAATTTCCATCTTGGACATCAATAATAGTCTTAGTGATTGCCATAAATGGTCTACCAAAAATTATTGTATATTATCTATCAGAGGTTAGATTTTCTTACATATCCAGAACTACAAAATCAACAGGTATGATTAGTTTGTATACCTATGCCAACACATCATCAACTATTCCCTTTGGATATTTAAGAGATCTATCTGCAAGTTGAAGGGACATAGTTGTTTGTTTTATGTCTCCTAGACCTAACTATAAGAATATAGAGTAGGGCATCATATTTATGCTAGCTCTTAAATTAAGCATTGCTCTAGCCACCTTCTTATCCCTTATAGTTATGTTTATGATAAAACTTTCAAGGTCTTTCAACTTTGGGGGAAGTAGATGCTGAAGCACATCACTTGAAATTTCTGATACTACTACTAGTTCATTAAGTTCATACCTCTTTTTCTTAGTGTTAAATTTCTTGAAAAACTTAGCATAGGAGGGCACATTCATGATCACTTCTAACAAAGGTAAAGTAATATTTACTTTAGAAAGCATTTTAAAAATATCATAGAATTACTTATCTTGTTTGGATTCCTTTAGCCGGTGTGGGAATAGTACTTGTATCTCGTGTGTTTATGCATCTTTTGAATTTTGGAAACGTTAGGTGACTCCCCAATGTTGTTCTCAGAAGGTTTGTCAGGATTAACATCTGTCTCTCCTTCTTGAGAGACTAAAATTTCACCTTTTTCATTACCTGAACTAATAGGTAGATCGTTAGAAATTTCAGGTAAAGTTTTATTGATTACCTTACCACTTTGAAGAATTCTTACATCCTTTGCTTGTTGTGCTTGACTAGGCAATCTTCTTGGTTCTTGTTTTTGCATTTCTCAACTAGCTGTCCAACTTTTGTTTCAATCCTTTTCATCAAAGCCTCTACATAGCTCAACCTTTTATTGTTCATCCATCGGTTATCATAACTAACTTGAATAAAAGTATTCAACTTATCCTCTAAGGTTGGCTTAAAAGGTTGATTTAGTGGGTAATGGTGGTTTTCATTTGGGCTTTGTGTTTGGAATTGGGTGTAGGCTTGGTTATTTCTTGGTTTCTATGAATGGTTAGAATGATTATAGGTTATGGGATGATACCTTTGAAAAGAATTGACTTCCTCCGTGGCATCAGTACTAGAATCACAAGCATATAAGCAATTATTAGCATTATGCCCGATTGAACAACAAACTTCACATACCTCTTGTTTTGACAACTAATGGGTAGTGAGAAGTTGCACTTGCTTAGTCAATTCAGCAAGTTGCAAAGCCATTTCATTCTTGGACCCAACTTCATTAACTCCTACTCTTCTTCATCTAGTACTCTTTTGTTTGGAATTAATACCCAACAACTCATAAAACTCAAAGGTTTTTGTTGCGGTTTTTTTTCCTATAGCTCCGCCAATAGCATTGTCAACCATGTTTTGACTCTATAGTGTCAATCCATCATAAAAGAACTTGTTCTTTAACTATAAAGGAAAGCTATGGTGTAGACATTAAATGAAAATAAGTTTGAATCTTTCCCAAGTTTCGCGAAAGGGTTCTTAATCCATTTGTGAAAACTTTACTATCTTTGTCCTTAAGTAAGTAGTCTTTTGATGGGAATAGAATCTATCCATAAACTTTTCATAAACTACCTCTTAAGTAGTTAAAGAAGGTGGTTTTAGAGTTATGACCCATGACCAAAATTTATCCTTGAGGGTGTATGGAAAACACCTCATCATAAGTTAGTCTTCATCAATTTCCTACAGTGGAAAGGTTTGAACAATAGCATAGAAATCTCTAATGAAATTTAAAGGGTCATCATTAGGGATACCATAAAAGGAAGGCAATAGTGAATGATGAATCTTTTTCAACTCATAATTTCTTACAACCTCTTGTAGTTATATGCCAGAAGTGACATTGCCAAAGATTGGTATTGCGTATTCCTTCATCAATTTATGCCTAGCTTCAGCATCTCCCATAACTTCTCATACTTGAAAATGAATCTCCTCCTCTTGATTATCAACGTTCAACTTCGAACGGGATCCTAGTTGAATAAAAAATATAAGTTTTAAAAATATTTCTTACTTTTTATATGCTAAGACTAAGTTTAGAGTTTTAAGAACATAAGGGACCTAAGTTTTTTTCGAAGTACTATCAGAAGTAAAATAAAACTTCTATACAAAAAATAAAATTAAATACTATACAAAAATTTAAAAAACATAAATAAAAAATGAACAATTAAAAAAAGTTATCTTTTATTAAAATAAATATGATTACATAAATGAAATAACAAAATGGGTGACCTCACATTTAGGACTAATTTTTTTTTGTTTTTTAATAAGACGTTACATAGAATATTCCAACAATTTAAAGATCCAATGTCTCCATATCATTGAATTTTATATGTTCTTCATTGAACTCAGTTAGTCTTTAATTGCTTTTGTAAATGCCTTACCAACTGTTCAACTTGGACTTTCATCTTTTTAATTGAAGCCTTCATAGAGTCCAACCATTGAGTTGTCTTTACTAACTTGAATAAAAGAATTCAAGTTATCCTCCAAGGTTGGCTTTTGGGAAGATTTCGTTACTGTTGTTGGTGGAATTGCTGGCCCTACTAGTATGAATTCTGTGCAAATGTAGGGTTTTTCTGCCTCCATGAGAAATTCAGATGATTCCTCCACCTAGGATTATAAGTGTTTACATTGGGATCATATCTGGGTCTTGGTTGGTACCCTCCTAATACATTGACCTACTCAAGTCCAGCATTTTCTTCTCTTTGAAATGGACAGGTATTAGCACCATGTCCTTGATTGCTACACAGACCACATTTCTCTAAGTTGGAAATGACATGTGTAGAGAGAAGTGCAACTTGCTTTTTCAGTTGTGCAAGCTACAATTGTACCTTGGTAGTGGAATCTATTTCATGAATTCTAGCCCATCTCACTTAGATGCTCTTCTATTGGGAATTAACACCCAATGTCTCAAAGAGATTGTATGTCTCTAAGGCAGTCTTTTCTCCAATTGATCCTCTAGCAGTGTTGTTAACAATAAACTGGCATTGTTGTGTGAGTCCATCATAAAAGAACTGGTTCTACAACTATAAAGGGTAGCTATGATAAAGGCATTGAGTGAGAAAGAGCTTGAACCTCTCCCAAGCTTCGTGGAAAGGCTCTCCTTCCATCTGAGGGATAGTAGCAATATTCACTCTCAGCTTTGATGTCTTTTGATGGGAGTATAATTTTCCCATGAATTTGTTATAAACCTTCTCCTAGGACATCAGGGAACCTAGAGGAAGTGGCATTAACCACGCCATTTCCCTATCTATTAAGGTGTAGGGAAAAAACCTCATTTTTAGTTGGTCTTTGGTAAGAGAATCGAGATGAAAATTCAAGACTATTGAATAAAAGTCCCTAATGAATGACAACGAGTTTTCATTAGGTAGCTCGAGAAATGAAGGAAGCATATAAAAATGAATATTTTTCAATTCATAATCTTGAGCAACCTCACCCAGTTGTATAGAGGCAGTTTCATGCCAATTACTGGTCATACAAACTCCTCCCTGGTGGTTTCTTATAACATGTGGGTTTTCTCCCATTTCTATTGGTTATGGTGGAGGATTAAGGATTGATTCTATGTTTGGCTAAAAAATAGGCTGATGGTTAGAAACTAGCCTTATCGACAGTTGTTTAAATTTATGAATATCATCTATGTATAGTGTAAAAGGTTTTCCTAAGGACCTCCTACCATGCATATACTATTGAAATCGTAAATTTAAAACACTTTTTCAGTTAAAAAGAAAAAGAATAATAAAATAACTATAAAAAATAGGATGATAGTTAGAAACTAACCTTATGGACAGTTGTTTAAATTTATGAATATTATCTATGTATGGTGTAAGAAGTTTTCCTAAGGACCTCCTACCATGCATATACTATTAAAAACGTAAATTTAAAACACTTTTTCAATTAAAAAGAAAAAGAATAATAAAATAACTATACAAATATTTAGAGAAAATATACATAGTATTTAATACAAAAATACTAAACAAACAAGTTAAGTTAATCTCGATGTGAAATAACATAATCAGTATTAACCAAGAGTGCTCCCAAGAAAGAATGGTAGGGCAAAGCCTCCTTAAAAACCAGCCTCTTACACAGAGCTACGTTCTAAGAAAAAACTAGTGGCACGAACGCTTCCAAGAAGAGGTCTCCAAGACATAACTCCCTTAGATCTTTACTATTTATGTTATTACACGGTTAAATTTTTTTATTTTTTATTATCTTTATATATTTTTATTTTTCTTTAATGGTGCCACAATGAACTATTTTTCTATGTCGCAACAAACTGGGTTAGTTATGCACTCCAATTTTTTAATTAATTAATTATTTATTTATTTAGATAATGAAATTTAAATATAAAAATTAATTTTTATTTACTTTATAAATTTTATATTTAATTTTTATAAAAATTCAAGATGTATTTTTAATTTTTAATTTTTTTAATGAAATTATTGTTCCCGAATTTACTGTTAAGGGAACAATAAATTTTTATTTTTTTATTTTAAATTAAAAATTTTAGATTTTACTGTTCAAATTTCCCTAAAAAGTCTCTAAACAACTTTTTCAATTTTTTATTTTTTTATTTTACTGTTTTTTAGAAATTTTTAAACAAGGATTTATCCAAAAAAATTAGATTTTTATTTTTTAAAAGATTTAAATTTGAATTTAAAACTAATATCTTTTATTTTTAAGTTTTTTAATGTGTATGATAAACAATTTAGATATTAATTTAAATGATGTCTTATATCTGATTTTTTTATGTTTATGAACTAAATATTCAAATCTAATATATTTTTTTATTTTTTTATTTGATTTTTGATTTGAAATTAAATTCTAAAAATAAAAATCACAAAATTTACATCACATAAAGTTTTTAAGATTTGATATTGATATAAAAATCACCATTACTTCCATGAAAATAACACCAAAAACTTTATGAACGAAATTAGGAATAATATCGATTTCATAAATACTTATCCATTTTAAATTTTATTAATTATCGTAAGTATACAAATTATTTATAGTATTAATAAGTGTACTTATAAGGTCGATTGAAGGAAGTAATATTGTATAATTTTTAAATATTATTAAAATTTTAAAAACAAAATTAAACCTAAACATTCTGTCATAATGGTTTGGTTTTTTTGAAAAAAACTAATCTAATGCATAAAGATAATAATAGACATGTATTCAACAAATACTCATGCAATTTAATAAATTCATATGCAATATATAATAATGGATATAATAATTCAGTAATTATGCTTCCTCATATGATTTAGGTTATTAAATATGTAAATTTATATTTATTGATTTTTTCTTTTTGATATAAAAGTGTCCTTAGGCGAGGCTCAAATTTTTATTAATATTAATTGAATAATATCCTTAGATGGGACCTACTAATTAATTAAGTATTAAATTTCAGTTTTATTTCTAAGAAAATAGCAAATCATCTAATCACAGCTTTAGGCAGAGTCAATTAATTAGACTTTATTCAAGATGTCCAAATTAAACTTAAGAATTTAACTATATGAAAAATAACTTTTTGGTTTTAAAACTATTTAAGAAAATATGTTTTCAATGCATTTTCAAATAATAATTCTTTGTAAAAAAACCTTTGAAATATAGCTTTATTCTAAATATCCAAATAATTAAATCTAAAATAAAATAGTATCACTTCAAATTAAGTTCAATTAATTAAATCTTAATTTTAACTCTTATATTAAATTTGTTATTAAAATTAATGTACTAGTTCAAATAACATTCTTTATAAAAATCTTGAATAAAAATAAAATAAATTTATTTTAAGAAAATATTTTACATATTCTATATTTTGTAAGCATAACAACATTATTATTATATTATATTTACTATAAACCTGATATGTTATAATTAATCACAAAAAAATCAAGAATGTCATAGAAGAAGCAACATAGATATATGGACTGCAAAAGAAATATAATTAATACCTTAACAATATCCTTACAAAACTTTGAAGAGTTGATTCTAAGAGTGGAAAAACTTCGATAGTAATTGTACTCCATAATTTTTTGAATCGAAAACTAGAAACTACTAAAACATAAACATGTTTTTCCTTAAAATTGAGGGAAGAACTAAATAAATTCTAAAAGTTAAAATATAAAAATCTACAGAAAAATGGGGAGAGAAAGTTGCTGAAAACGCAACTTGGAAGCTTATTTTCTTTGTATACAGGGGTTCCTATATATAGAAAAGAATGTGAGAAACACTTGTGCTTTCGTCGCGGTATGATTGGATTGCAACCAAACTTTTGACCAGTTCAAACCTTCTTGTGTCGCATCATACAATTATTTTTTTATTTTCCATTATCTCTTTTCTTCATTTTGGATAATATCAAATAAATGATATTCATTTAAGCTCAAAAAAGTGTGATAAATATGCTTCAAGTATTTTTTCTTTGTTTTAATATTTATATATTAAAATACCTACAAAACACTACAATATACCCATTAATATGAAAAAATGGATTTTTCTAAAATATAATAGAATAAAGTAAGTATAAATTCATTTTATTAATTAAATGATATTAAAACATGATATATTTAGTACTTTTTAAGCACTCATTAGTGTATCTTTGGAGATTTTTGAGGTGTTGTTTCTTGCATGTACCTTTGAGTATCTCACTATTTTGTGCTTACTCTGGTTTTTCATGTACATCTTTATGTCATTTAGATTATTTACCTGTCTTTTAGACTTTTGACATACTTGTAATGTTATATTTAACTTGTGTGTTTTGGTGGTACTCTTGTTATTTGAGTTGTTATCCCTATCTAAACATGTCTTGTGTTTCTATGTTGGAACCCGTGTCTTTCTAACATGCTTAGTTATTTTAGTACCATCCCATGTTCTTTCTTTCTTCTAACTAACGTTGATGTGATTTTTGTTGTTTGTCTCATTTAAGGCACGTTTTCTTGCTTCTTAGGCATTATTCTACCTTAACACCTTCCTTGTCATCCATTTGGTAGTTATTGTTTTTGTGTTTTGTGAGACTAACATTTTCTTCACTATGCTACTATTGCATGTAAAGTGTATTTTAGAGGGATCATGTTGTTATATGTTTTGCATGCATTTGACCTAAATTGAAGTGTGAATATTTTAACATACGTATTCCTTTAGAGCACGTATGGCTAAATTTTTCTTATTCATCTTTTCTAAAATGCAATTTTCCCTTGCACATGCCTTAAATTTATGAATTTGTATGGTTATTTTGAGAAGCTTGTATGGATATCTTGATTTAATGTTGTGTATGTCTCTAACAAGCTTTAGAATCCACTTTTCGTGTCTCTAAAGGCAAAATCCTAGGTACTACTTGGTTAGAAAAAAGAATTTAGGCCATCCTTGAATAGTTTGATCATTTCTTACCACCATTGTTTTCTTATCATAGTCTTCCTTATTTGAGCCATTCTTAGCTCAAATGTTCATTCCCACTTACCTTATACACCCTTTGTTGTGCTTGTATGCTCTAAAATGTCTATTTGACCCTTTTAGTTTCAATAAAAAAGAGGAAGAAGTTTGAAAATAGAATTATATTAAAAAAAAGGAAAATGGAGAAAATAAAAAGAAAAATGAAGTGTTAAAGTTTGTTTATGTTCAAAACAAAAGAAAATAGGAACAAAAAGAAAAGAAAAGTCAATTTTTGATAAGCATGAAAAGAAAGTGGTGCATAAATTCATGAATTTTGTGTACTATTCTCATAACTTCATTGATTAAAGTTTGAGAAGTAAAGATAAAAGAAACTATGTTTGAGTGTATAAGTGTAATGTATATGATCTTATCTGCTTGATTGGATCAACAAAGGTGTGTTCAAACCTAAATATCTTCTCTCTCCAACCCATACCTTAACCTCTTTTTACAAACTTTGCAAGACCTATTGATTTCTAGGCTAGCAATTACGTTAGTGGAGAAAGAAAGACTAATTGTGAACTTATGAAGCTTGGTCCTACTTTATTCTATATTTCATTTTGCTTGGTTCGTATAAGCATATCTTGATGGCATATAGAGTAAAAAAAATTTGCATATCACACATTATGCATGGCATCAAACATTTAATCATACTATTACTTGAGTTCATCATGGATTGATGGACATGTGGATTTTTATGTTGATTGTATTGACTATTCTTTAAGGACCCTCTGTTTTGTTAAACATGCTTTGTTTGCTTCACTTTTTTTTTGTTTTTCTTATCGTCTACTATGTGTAAAAGCTTCTATTTTGGGGGAGTTTTTGTAAGTAGAATGTATCACATATTTATTGTATCACATGTATACTTTTAGGGAGAGAGATGTGTCTCTTGTGTACGTTGTCAAATGAAGTTCTATGTTTGTTTTACTTCTTATTACTTGTCCTGATTATAGACTTTGTTGCTATATTGTTCATGTGATACTTTCTTCTCTTTTACTTCACATTTTATGAATCATGCATAAATACGATGCTAGTATGACTTTACCTGCTATCATGTAGTAGTGAGTTAGAGCTGATTTCTCATATGTTATTAATATAGTGGTATTTGTTGACTGGAATGCATGAAATTTGTTTTTGTCTGTGTATTCGGTTGGTTGAATATTGCATGATTTTGTTTTTCATTTGTCTATGTGTTATCTTTTATCTTTTTCGTATGACTTCATCTGATGCTTCTTATTATGTTTGCTTTAATCTTATATGCAATCTTGCATTAGTGTTAGGATTATAATAAATGTTATGTCTTCTCTCCCTCATATAGGAGTGTTCTTTTGACTTTCAATGTCAAAAAAAGGGAAAAAAAATTTATGCATAACTATATGTTTATTTCCATATTGTGTGTTGCATGGGCTGTAAGTGTAGGATTACACTATATACTGTTGTCTAACTTGCATGCATTCATGGGGAGTGTGGCATGAAATTAGGGGGAGCTATGCATGTTTACTTTATGTTTGTGACTATCGTTATGTACGTATGTAAGGACAAGATGATAATTTATGGTTAGACTACACATTGTTTCTACATGATACATTCACGGGATAATGTTTGTTTCATATGGGTAGGTTACAAGTGTAGATGGAAGTCTTCATGCTTTTAGTGTGTTGAGTGTAGTGGTCATGAGACCCTTGTGTTTCAGAATGAAAGTGATTGGATGAGTTGTTTTATTAAGATGGTTGGAGCACACAAGATGGATGCACTTAGAGTAGGTGTGTCTTTTGAATTTTGGGGTGTGTCGTTGTGTTATTCATGGAAACAAACAACTTTAGGACATCTTCATAATCATCTCAGGTTTGATAAATTTATGTATCTAGTTATGCAGTGTTTTGATATGGAAAACCAAAGGAGGGAATGTAAGTCATGTTGTACTTATGTCTATTTGTTGGCTTCCCGTGTAGAAAACACAATATCTATTTTATTTCATTCAATGTTCTATCTTCCTCTATGTAAGGTTGGTTATTATGGATCAGTAATTCATATACACACATATATTTAGGAACACTTTGTGTGCAAGTATGTTTACACATACCATGGGATAGGTTTTTGTAATGTGCATGCTAGATTGAGAGTATTGGTCTTCGTAGTGTGCATAAGCTTGCTTGCCCACATTGTCACTTATGTTTTTATTCATTTTGGGTTAGTGTATTTATGGTTAGTACTCGACAATTTTTGGAACAAAAAAATGTGACTTTTTAGCACTTCATCAACAAACTCCCCATAGATCTTGCTACCACTCTTGCCACCAACCTTGGTGAGGTGGTTGGAAGGTGGAAAATTTGAATGCTATAAATATCCCATCACTTCTCTTATTTCTCACCCACATTTTCAATGCCAAAACTTTGCGAAAATTATTACTGAGATTTATATCTATTTTTGAAATGATTTTGGAGAGCTTATATTTAAGTGTGGGTCATTTTTTATGGTTAGTTATCAAATTGTTATCCGTGTGAGTATGTGGTGTGACTATGTATCTCTCATACATGATTTGATATTTGTAGCATATTGTGTGTTCTATGAGGTTGAGAGTAGTTACACTTCTAATTACTGATCAGTAATTTCCAATCATACCATACTAGTTGGTGTTGGCTATGGAAGATAGCTGAGTTTTCTTATTGAGCCAAATAGTTGTGGAAGTATCAAGTAAAGAGTAGTAGTAGGCAGTTTGGATGGAAGTCTTAGATGATAGAGATAATAGTGGTTTTATTGTCTATCAAAGTTGTAACTTGTTTATTATTAGTGAATTATTTGCAACAGAGTGGTTACATTAAGCAACCTGAGGATGTTACCACATAAATATAGTCTCTATATGGGTTTATCTCATTAGATCGCATGCTTGCATGATCAACTTTTGAGTTAGTATAATCCGAGTTTGTTGTGTATATGTTTCATCATATTGAAATGTAAAATATGTTTAGAAAGCATTTGTTGTTTACTTGCTTTCTGATATTATATTATTTGTACTTCTGTTGTGTGTTAGTGTTTTCTTTATAGTGTGTGTGAGTTAGGATTTAGTCATTAAGGAGTCTGCATCTCCTATCCTTGGTTGTGTATCGAGCCATAAAATTTTTCAATAGAAAACACCACCTTCAACCTTATGTGTTAAATAGTATACAAGGATTTTTCAGTATCATCGCTAAAAAAAATCAATTACAAAGTTTTTAGGATGTTTGAGATACGTAGAAGCAAAAATTAACATAAATGAGAAAACCTTTACAAGCAAAAATTAAGAAAGATTATGTCTAAAAATGGACTGATCAAGATACTCAATACATTGAAAAGGTAAAAGCATAGATAAAAAAATCCCTAACACTTTACCATCTAAGATCAAATGACAAAATGATAATAAAAATAGATACTTCACATGAATATTGGAGAGCCATATTAAAAGCAAGAGTAGATGATAGGTGTAAGTCAGGTTGTTCTCAATGTCTACGTGTTGGCTCCCCATGTACAAAACACAATGTCAGTAATGCATACACGTACATAGTTAGATACATTTTGTATACGAACATATTTACACATACCACGCGATTGGTCTTCATAGTGTGCATACTAGGTTAAGTGTTGTGGTTTTTGATGAAAGAGTGATAAGTGCTTTAAAGCATTCAAAATATCGTGATTTTATGCATGTTTAATGATTAAATATATTTGTATTTGCTTAATTTTATTATCATTTTAAACAAATCTATATTTTTGAAATCATGGATATATTTTATTGTTTTTCAAGAATTTTAGCTTCAAATAAAAAATAAAATTGATCAATATTTAAAGAATTATACTTGAAGCACTCCATTAACTCTTTAAAACTTAAAAGTAGCATATGTAAAGTATTACATATGTTCAAAAAAAGGAATACAAGAAAATATGGGTTTAAAGTTTATCAGAATAGTGCATTCCACGGCGTGGATGTTTTATGTGCCGCGAGGCGAGGCTAATTATCTGAATATAAGGCATCCATATTCTATGCAGGCCGTGGCATGAAAATATTGTGTGTTGAGGCATGAATTAATTGGATCGTGTCCAATTAACCGTGTAATAGCTTGCATATGCCGTAGTGTAAATAATTGTGTGCTCCAATGCCAGACTTCTGATCCTTATTTTTCTCCTTTTATGCACTTATTATAGGACCCCATTTGCATTGTATCAATCACCTCTCATCCCTTCTAATCCTTCTCAGCTCTTTCTAAGCTTTTTAGCTTTTTTTAGTAGTTTTAAGTTCTTTTCTCAATTAAAAGTTGAACAAGTTTTAGTTTATGCAATAGAATTAGTTCAATTCATTAAGCAATAGAGTAATTTTGTTTAAAGAATATCCAGAACGTAAATAATACATAATTTATGTTGAGATATATATAAATTTATTATTTTTAGATTATCATTGTTGTTTTACACACTATATTTAATTTATTGATAATTTATTAAAATATGCACGTCTAGTTATAATTAAAATGGGATATTAGTAAGGTTGTTATATTTGTGAAATATTAAAGTAGTTTAAACATTTTTATAAAATGAATTGAGTTTGATTTCTTCATCATAATTAAAATAGAGTTTGTAAAAGAAAAATATATTGACGAAGTATTTTTCATAATAAATAAGAGAGTTAGATTTAAGATTTAATTATTTGAATCTTATTTAAAGCCAAATCTTACATGTTATATGAAATATTCAAGATCTAATTTAGAAAAGAATTATTTTAAAAATTTTAATAAGAACTATTATTAAAAGATATATTGACGATATATCTTGCATAATAGTTTTAAAATTTGAAAATTAGTTTTCAGATACTTAAATTATAAACTTAACTTAAACACCTTGATAAGAGTTTAAACTGTCACACCTTACTTAAGAAGACAAATTAAATAGTTTGTTAATATCTTAGAAAAGAAACAGAATCTAATAATTAGTCAATTTGTTGGCCTTGCTTAAGGATATTAATTGGTTTATTCTTAACAATTAAAATGATCATTTCCCTAGGATATTTTCATACAAAAATGAGAGAATCAATAATCTTAATTCATATTTTTAATAACCTACTTAACATTAAACAAACATAATTAACTAGCTAATATATTCGATAAATTCTTTATTACATGATAAATGTTTAATTTTCTAAGTGTTTATTGAATCTATCATTATTTTTATATCATTAGTTTAGATTTTAAACCAAAACAATCATGACAAGATGTTTAGGTTTTTTTTAAGAATTTGTTTAATAATTTAAAAACCACATGATTCCTCTTTAGACCAATCTTGAAAGTATACCTATTATTTTCTATAAGTGATTCATACACTTGCAAGCTATTTTATAAATCATACAAAATTTGTACGTCTAATTATGGCATATCATGTTTTTGGTGTAATTGCGAGGTAAAGCCAACAATAGCACTGAAAATTAAGATAACATTTGCTAGTATCAGTGAGCATGTGAACAAGTTGATATTTTTGTTTGATTTTTGGTTCGTTTTGGGTATGGGTATTTGCGGAATTAATTTAGCATCTTTGGAAACAAAAAATATCTTTGTTATCACTTGCCATCACCCTTGGCGAGGTGGCTGACTGAGTGCTATAAATACCCCCTCATTAATTGTTTAATTAATTTGAAAAACCTACCAAAACTCTATCAAAATTTCTATTGGTTTTAATTTCGTATTCACTAATTATCTTGAAATTGTTTCAATAATTGTGATACATTTCTGTGAGTGTAGAATAGCGAAAGTAAATATTTTTACATGATGAGTGACTACATCTCTATGTAGGTAATATTCAAGAGTTATGTTAGATTATTATACATATTATTGTTCTGTGGTATCTAATCACACCATTTTAAGTGGTGTCGGTTGTGGAGGAGATTCGATTCTTGAGTCGAACCAGGTTGTTGCCAAAGTAGAAAGCAAGAGCAATAATAGAAAGTTTAAATAGAGGTCCCAACTGATAGAGGTATTGGTGGTTTTATTTCTTTTAGAGTTATATCTATTTTATTACTTTAATGGATTGTTTGTTGTTAAGTGGTTGCCTTAAACAACTCGAAGATGTTATCACATAGAGATGATCTCAATGTCGATTTACCTTATTACATCGCTTGTTATGCATGATCCATTATTGAGCTAGTATATGAGTTTAATGTATGTTATATTATAGTGTAGTTTAAACTCTGATTAGAAAGCCTATATAGTTTTCCTACTTTCTATTGAATATAAATAATATTTGTTGTTCAAAGTTATCTACTTATGTGATATTATTTTATTTGTACTTCTACTTTGTAATCTGTTTAAGTGTTTGCTATTCTATTCATGCAAGTTAGGGCCAAGTCCATAAAGATTTTGTATCTCCTTATTCTGGTTGGGTATCAAGTCATGAAATCTTTTAGTTGGTATCAGAGTTGGGGTACTATTTCAGGGCTTAACTGTTCCATTTTGATTTATTTAACTCGCTTTTCACACATGCACTGTTCTCTCTCATAGATTCAGGAGAAAAAGGTAATATAGGTAGGCTTTTGAAGTTCAATGGGTTAAATTATGCCTATTGAAAATCTCAAATGAAGGCTTTCTTATGGTCCCTCGAAGACCATGTTTGGTATTTGGTTGAAAATGATTGGACGTATCTAACCAAAACTCTCCCTAATAATACTATGATTTCTAAACCAATGATTGAGTAGACAAAAGATGAAAGTAAGGAATCTGAATGGAATAACAAGGGACTATATACAATCATCAGGTTTATTATACTAGCTGAATATCAAAGAATTCAAAGTAGTACTTCTCTAAAATAAGCATGAGACATTTAGAGACTACTCATAAAGGTACTTATGCTGAAAAATGATCCAAAATTCTGAAGTTGAAAAGAGATTTTGACCTCTATATCAATGTAAAAGGATGAAACCCTTGATAAATTCTATACACATTTTTCAACATTGTCAATTGTTCCTACAGCTTGGGTAGACCTATTAGTGAGGAAAACGGATTGAGAAAATCATCGCTAGCCAACCCTATCAATTTCATGCCAAAGTTACTGCACTTGCGTCTATGTATAAGCCTAATGAGCATATTGTTAATGAATAAATTTGTAATCCTCAAGTATTTCAACTTTATCACCTGTTTTCCAAACAATATCAAATTGCTGCTAAAAAATGAATTGGCTTGGTTATCAAGACTACCAAGGGTAGTGGTCTCAGTAAAGATGGGAATGATATTATTGAGTGTGATGATTCTTTTGACTCTAATAAGGAAGAAATGGCATTTCTTAACAAGAGATTCACCAGATTTTTTAGGAAAAAGAAACCCTCCTCTGAGGGGTTGGAAAAGAAAGCTCAAGCACTAAAGGCTCAAAATTGAGTAAGATTGATGAAGACTCAGATAACAAAGTAGAGAAACCCAGCAAATACCATCTCAACAAAATCAATTGCTTTAAATGTGGGAAGCTCGATCACATTGTAGCTAATTTCATATATAAATAGAAAATCATGAATAAACGTGCTATGAAGGTTGAGGTTATGTTTTAGATAGTATCGACAATAATGATAAGGATGACTCTAACTTTCTAGAATTCTTTTATTTGATTTATATCATATATCCTCTAACTACTACCTTAGATGCTCGAGAGGTTACAACTAAATATGATAAAGACGAGCAAGTTGACTTGCTCGATTCGTACAATGCGCTTTTGTTAGAGCACATCAAATTAAAAAAAAAAGATAAGAAAAAGTCTTTAGAGAGATTGGATGAAGTGGAGCATAAGATAAACACTCCAAAGAAAACTTTTGAGTTAAAGAAGTTATCAATTGATGGTTAACAGCATGTCCTTACTAACAGATGTGAGATCATTCAAAAGTGACATTTAGATTTGCAAGAAAAGTCTGACGTAAATCTCAAGAAGATGAAGATACTTGAGGAAAAACTAAAGTGTTACACCTCTGGTAAAGCTATTCCTTTGTATGTCAATCATGATCCCCCGAATAATCAAAAGGATGAAATTGAATAGTTGAAGAAGTAGATAATTGTCCTTGAAAATACCAAGGAGTATTTGGCACATGTTCTCATTGAGAAAGAATATAAAGTGGAATAACTGAATGATAGAGTTAAGATTCTCAATAATTTAGTACCTTACCTAGAATCTTTCCTCAAGAAAAAGGAAGATTTGCTTATAAATTTAAAGAACAAACTCAGTATGAGTCGAAAAAACTGGCATAATCTTCATGTATTGTCAACAAAATGATTTCCAATTTCTAAAAATTAAATGAAATTATCAATAACACAAAGCCGTTTGGTGATAAATGCGGTATCAGGTATAATAAAAGGGTTTCTACCTCTACTACCACTACTCCTTAGTTTTTTAACTCTACTACTCAAGATTCTAGTTGAAATCAATTTCTATTGCCCCTAAAAGTAACTTTGTTATCACGTTCTAGTCTGGTTCCTCTAGTGAGGTGAACACTTTACCTAAGGCTAGTTCTTCATATCACTCTAGTGATGGTCTATTTCCTCTAACTATTGTTACTTCTACGTGTCATAACTATGGTGAACTTGGGCATTTGAGTGCAGGAAATTGACTTCTCATCTTCATGTGAAAGTCAGTGTAAGTACTTGTTCTTCATCTCCTCCATGTATTATGTCTTGAAGTCAAGGACCTAGATTCTTTAACTCCAATGTTTGTATTTGTTATCTTTATGACACTAATGGCCATCTTGCTATGCAGTATCCTAGATATGTGAGAAGTACTACTCAAAGTTCTCTACCTCATTCACCTCCATCTCTTATGACAGATTGTTGCTACTGTGGCTCATATGAGCATCTCCAAGTAGGTTGCATTATGCACATTAGGCATAATGTGGGAAGAAATAATTCAGCTTCAAAAACTGGATAGGATTTTCTGGAAATAATAAACAAAATAAATCTTGAGTACCATATACTTTGTATGCTCACATGACATAAAGACTAATTCTTAAATCAGTTGCCTCTCACAAATTCTTTAAACGGAAGGATGCTGTTTGATCACTATTTTCAGGTGATTTGTATGAGGTTAACCTATTCATTTATTTTCTCTCTTATAAGTGTAGATTTTCTTTGTGTGAATTTTGTGTTATTTTGTCTTGCTTTACTACTTTAATAAAAATCTAAAATATTGTGTTTTTCATGTTTGCACTCTTTTTTTTTCTCATTTCTCTCTCTTTTTTGGACTGTTTTGCAAGTTTTCTATCAAGCTAACATACTATATATGAAATAAAGCTTTTGGAGGGACCAATTATGTTTTATGGTTGGTAAGCTTTTGACTTAACTTGAAATATGGCTATTTTGACTTGTGTATTCCTTAAGTGTATGTATAATAAAAATATTTGTTCTTTTTGAAATGAACTTTTACACATGCACATGCCATAACTTTGTGAATTTGAATGGTTAGTTTAAAAAGTTTGTGTGGATTTCTACTTTGATAATTTGTATATATCTAATAAGGTCTAGAATTCACTTTAATGTCTCTTGAGGTAAAGTTCTAGGTACTGCTTGGATAAAGGGAGGATTTAGGCCATCTTTGGATCATTTGAATCTTTCAAGCCACCAATGTTTACTTGTCCTTCTTTACCCCTTTTTGAGCCTTTATGTTAATCTTTTTTTTCTTTACACCTTGTTATTATCCGAGCCCAAATGATTGTGGAACGTTTGTTTTATCTTCTTGAATACTAATTTAAAAAAGAGAGATGGAGAAAAGCACAAAACAATGAAGTGTTGAGAAATATTTTTTAAAAAAGGAGGAAAGAAAAGAAAAGAAAAAATAAAATGATGATAAATATGAAAGAAGGGTGCATAAATTACTGAATTTTATATATTGTTCTTGCAATATCATTGTTTGTGAATGAATTTTGAGAAGTAAAGAGAAAAGAACCCATGTTTAAGGGTATATATTTTGTGGACATGAACCCATAGGTTTGTGTTTGGTTTGTCAAAGATGTGCTTAAGCCTAAAAATATCATTTCTCTCTTACCCTTACCTAAGCCTATAATTATAAGCTTTGAAAGACCTATTGATTTTTTCTTAGTTAGCACTTACATTAGTGGAGAGAGAGGAGACTAAATGTATACTTATGAAGCTTGGTACAATTTGAGTCTATATTTCTATTTACTTGGCTCACATAAGTATATCTTGATGGCATATAAAGTAAAAAGGTTTAGCATAATACATACAGAGCATGTAACCAGATATTTAGTCATACTCTTACATGAATACATCTTGGATTGATGGCTATTTATATTTTTATGTTGAGCATATTGTTTAATCTAAGGGCACTCTTGTTCTTTGAACATGCTTAGTTTGGTTTCCTTTTTCTATATTCTTGGTTTTACATCCTGTTAGTTGTCCTATTTATGAGTTTATGTCTTGATTTATAATGCTTCCTTCTTCTTGACATCACTTTGTATGAATCATGTATAAATAGGACTAGAAGTATGACTTGTTTCATACATTGTATGCAATCTCTTGTTTCACATGTCTTCCTATGTGTTTACATGATTCCCTATTATACTGAGTTATTGTATGTTTCTTACATGTAGTTGATAGCTTCGTATTTATTATTTGAACGCAACACAATTTTTTTTGGTAGATTGGGATGTCTTTTTATACGTGTGTACATAATATGGGGTGAGGTTGTAGGATTAAATACACCCAAGTGTTGTTGGGGGAAGATAGTTGAGCAACTAGGAGTGTGTGAACTTGGAAAATAGTTGGACTCCTTATCAACTTCTTCTTAGGTATTCCCTAACACATTTATGTGGCATTGATGCTTGGGGGAAGATAGTTGAGCCACTAGAAGTTTGTCAACTTGGAAGATAGTTGGAATCCTAGTCAACTTCTTCTTACAGATTCACTGACACATCTATGTGGCATCAATGCTCGATCGCTTGTCCTGTCGATGTGTAGTATGCACATTACAAAGCCCTTTATACCCTTTCATAGCACGTATAGATATGGGGTTTGATGAGTGCTCAAAAAACACTAAAATTATCATGATTTTATGCACATTAATTGATTAAAAATATATATATTTATATGTTTTATCATATATTTATATAAATTTGTCTTTTTCGGAATCACGGATATTTTTATTGTTTTTCAGGTATTTTGGCTTAAAAACGTAACTTAAAGACTCAAAAAGGAATACTGGAAGCAATACATCACAAATATATTAATAAATAAATGGGGAAAGGTCAACCAATATGGAAATATTGGACAAAATGGGTCAAAAAGGTCAAAAGGGAGAAAATCGGGCTTTCCAGCCGCGCGGAGCCCCACGTGCTGCTTCCCAATCCCGCGCGCACCTGCCTCCAGTTCCGCGCGTGCCCCAACACGCTGCTCCTGCTCCCGCACGCGCCCTTGCGCGTAATGCCTGCCTTCCGCGTGCACCCCTGCGTGCCCAACTACCCTCCGCGCGCGCCGTTGCCCATTTCGCCCCATTTTCGCGCGCAGCCACCCCCATGACGTCATGCTGACGTCATCAATGACATCAGCAATTACACTCCGTGTTTTCATCATTTTTTTACCCACTTTTTCTCTCCATCCTCACCTATAAATAGCCCCCTTCTCTTCACTTCTAAACACACCTCAAAACACATTCTCTTCTCTCTTTTCTTAGATTTTTTAGTTTTTCTTAATTTTTAGCTTTTCTTATTTAATTTTTCTTAGTTTTAGAGTTCTTCCCTTTTTGGGAAGAACTAGTTATGTTTTTGTAATTTATTAGCTTTTTGATTCAATAAATGGGAGTGCAAAATCTGCTTGGAGGTTTTCCAGCAACGGGAATAACATCGAAGTTTTGTAAGGATTTTATTTTCTTTACAGTTATTTTTTATGCTTTATTCTTACATGTTATATTTAATTTGTTTGTGATTAAATTTAACTGTGCTGGCTATTTGTAAACATGATATAATAATAACGTTGTTATGCTTACGAAATATTAAATAGGTAAAAATCTCTAAAATGAATTGATTTTATTTTTATTCAAGATTTTATATTAAGAATGTTAGAGAGAAATATATTATTTTTCATTACAAACTTAAATCTGAAAATTAGATTTTAAGGTTTAGTTATCCGATCTGATTTAGAGTAGTGCTCTTTTATTTGTTGGTACAATCACCCGGTAGTTAGAGTGAAGCTCTATTTCAAAAGTTTTTATAAGAATTATTATCTGAAAATGTATTGACAACATGTTTTCAGTAGTGGTTTTAAAACTTGAAAGTTAGTACTTGGATAACTAAATTCTTAGGTTTAATTTGGACACCTTGAATAAAGTTTAAACTGTCTAACCCCACCAAAGGTGGCATTTAAATGGTTCATTTTCAATCTCTTAGAAAAAGGAATTAATTTAATTAATCAAATTAGTTATCAACCCCACCCATAGGTGTTAATTGATTTGTTTAGTTAACAAAGAATATCTAACCCCAACAAAGGTGGTATTCATATAAAAAAAGAGAATCAATAAATATCAATTCATATCTTTAATAACCTAAATAATATGAGCAAGCATAATTAACTTAATTATTATATCCATAAATACTCCACCATTATAAATGATAAAATTTGCATAAATGTTTGTTGAATCTATGTTTATTTTTATGTAAGTAGATTAAAAACACAAAACCCGAAAATATCGTGACAGGATGTTTAGGATTTAATTTCATTTTTAAAAGTTTGAATAATAATTAAAAACCATATACATTCCTTCCTTAGATCGACCTTGGGAGTATACTTATCATTTTCTACGAAATGATTCGTGCACTTGAGAGAGTTTTATAAATACATAAAACCAAAGTATCGGCAGGGTGCGCGGAAGGCGCGCGCTGGAGCAGGAGCAGCGCGTTGGGGCGCGCACGGGAGTGGGAAGTAGCGTGCGGGGCTTCGCGCGGTTGGGCGGCACGATTTTCTCCTTTTTGACATTTTTGACTTTTTTAACCCATTTTGTCCAATTTTTCCATAAAGAACATGGGTTGACCTACCTTTTCAGGGAATTACTTTCTCATCTTTCTTTTGTAATTAGCCTTTACTCACAAATTTGTAGGCATTGTGGGTCATAGTATGTAGATTATACTATATATTCTTTATCTCTCTATATTTTTCTGAAGATATTTTTCAATAGATATCATTTTTTAGAGAGTCAACCCATGTACAGATTGTACATTTTTTTAGGATCTTGGGAAATACGGGTCATAGTATGTAGATTATACTATATATTCTTTATCTCTCTATATTTTTTTTTTGAAGATACTTTTCAATATATATCATTTTTTTAGAGAGTCAACCCATGTACAGATTGTACATTTTATTTTTTGGATTTTGGTGAGTGGTTAATTTTGTGGCTTTTCTGTTTGATTTGGTTTAGGTAACCCCAGATATATCTTTTTTTTTGTAGCAGTCATGCATGAATGAGATAAAAGCATATACTATCAATTTCTACTCAAATCATTTAATCTAAGCAAAACTAATAATAAAAAATATACGACACTCTATTAAGATGAGAAAAAATCCATACATTCAATGCTAATGCCTATAGAGATCATCTAAAAATTTGAAGAAATAAGAAATGTGTATGGAGTAGAAAAAATATATATTTCACTCTGAATAAGGGAAATTAGGCTCAAATTATACCTCACAAAGGTAGTCTCTACTAAAACAAATTCATAAACACCGATTTTGGGTTTAATATAATTTCTACATCTTATCAAGAAATACTAGTTATGACAAAAACTAACTAATTATCAAACACAATTATAAAATATTTCATGATATGTTTTCAACAATTAATCTAACAATACAAAAGACTTAACTATTTACTTAAATTTGATTTAAAGAAATGATAAATTTTTGTGAGAATTTTTTTTTAATTCCAAAAATTACTAAATCACACAAAGAAAATAAAACCAAACACAATAAAAATGAAAATATGAACAATTTTTTTTTTAAATTGTTAAATCTTTTTTTTTAAATTAAGCATGGTAACTTTTCACCACCCCCAACCTAGAACTTACATTGTCCTCAATGTAACAACTATAAATTAAAGATAAAGAGAAAAGAGAAGAAATATTACCTATTTCCTCAGAATGTGCAAGTAGTAATGGAGAAATGCAAGTGTATCCATCATATTCATCAATAAAGTTCACACAGACAGGTCGCTGTGAACTTCTCACATCTCAACAAATTTTTTTAGTTTTAATAATTTTAAAATTATTCACATGTAATTAAACTAAAATAAATAATAGAAATTAAATAAATAAAAGAAAATTACCTAAAATGATGGGTTGCCTCCCATCCAGCGCTTAGTTTAACGTCTTAGCAAGAGGTAACTTGGGGATTTCATTTTAAGTAAACTCAATGTCCCCTCATCAATGAGTCAATCAAACCTACAAGTAAGACAAGATTGTCTACCTATACTTTTTCAGTCATGTCCTATGGATTTTTAAATTTTTCTGTACTTAAAACTAGGGACATGCTTATGAGTTTTAGATA
Source organism: Hippophae gyantsensis (assembly GCA_030763125.1). Classification (NCBI taxonomy): domain Eukaryota; kingdom Viridiplantae; phylum Streptophyta; class Magnoliopsida; order Rosales; family Elaeagnaceae; genus Hippophae; species Hippophae gyantsensis. The sequence goes on from CM061030.1 coordinate 29,453,612, forward strand.
ATCCACGTCTAGGTACAAATCAAATAATTAAAGGCATCAAAACACAATTGTACCTAAATCATACAAAACAACTAACTCCTTAGATTGTAATTAAAACATTAAAATTTTGGAGATAGTTTCAGACTTTTTTTTTTGTTTTTTTTTTGTTTTTAAGTATAATATCTAAGTTAAAATAACATAATCAGTATTAACCAAGAGTGCTCCCAGGAAAGAATGGTGGGGCAAAGGCTTCTTAAAAACCATCCTCCTAGACAGAGCAACATTCCCAGGAAAGACTAGTGGCACAAAGGCTTCGAGGAACTAGTCTCCTAGATAGAACTCCCTTTGATCTTTACTTTTCATGCTATTAAAATTAAGTTAAAATTTAAGTTAATTAAGTTGATAAAAAGGTAGATTAATTAAGTTAATAAAAAGGTAGGTTAATTAAGTTAGTAAATTAAATTAATATAAGTTAATAAATTAAGTTACTAAAAAACTAAGTTAATTAACTTAAACGAAAATTTAGTAAAAACCTAACTAAATTAAGTTAAATGAAAATTAAGATAAAAAAATAGTTAAATTTTTTTTTTTAAAAATTAAATCAAAAATAAAATAAATTGAAAAAGGTAAAAGAAAAATAAATAAAAAATTTAAATTAAAAAATAAGCCAAAAATAAAATAAAAATAAAATAAAATAAAATAATAATTGAAAATAATAATTGAAAAAGATAAAATAAAAAAAATAAAAAATAAAAAAAATTGAAAATAAAGTTTTTGATTTTTTTGATTTTTTTGATTTTTTTGATTTATTTATTTATTTAATTTAAAATTTATTTACTTTTTTTTTACTTCAAATTTCAAAATTCAAAATTATTTTATTATTCATGCTATAATTTTTTTTATGAAATTTAAAATTTTAATTTTTTTTATTTATTATGAAATTGAAATTTTAATTTTTTTTTTTACTTTTCACCAACAACAAAATTTTTTATTTTTTTATTTTTTTTAAATAAAAAAATCACAATTATTTACAACACAAAAAGTTTTTAAAATTTTGATAAATAATTTAAAAACGCTATTCCTTCCCCGGCAACGGCGCCAACAACTTGATCAGGCAGAACCGACATCGTCGATCCTGCCGATACTTTGGTTTTATGTATTTATAAAACTCTCGCAAGTGCACGAATTATTTCGTAGAAAATGATAAGTATACTCCCAAGGTCGATCTAAGGAAGGAATGTATGTGGTTTTTAATTTATTATTCAAACTTTTAAAAACAAAATTAAATCCTAAACATCCAGTCACGATATTTTTGAGTTTTGTGGTTTTTAATCTACTTACATAAAAATAAACATATATACAAATTCAATAAATATTTATGCAAATTTTATCATTTATAATGGTGGAGTATTTATGGATATAGTAATTAAGTTAATTATGCTTGCTCGTATTATTTAGGTTATTAAAGATATGAATTGATATTTATTGATTCTCTCTTTTTTATATGAATACCACCTTTGGTGGTGTTAGATATTCTTTGTTAACTAAACAAATCAATTAACACCTATGGGTGGGGTTGATAACTGATTTGGTTAATTAAATTAATTCTTTTTTCTAAGAGATTGAAAATGAACCATTTAAATGCCACCTTTGGTGGGGTTAGACAGTTTAAACTTTATTCAATGTGTCCAAATTAAACCTAAGAATTTAGTTATCCGAGTACTAACTTTCAAGTTTTAAAACCACTACTGCAAACATGTTGCCAATACATTTCCAAATAATAATTCTTATAAAAACTTTTCAAATAGAGTTTCACTCTAACTACTGCCGGATTGTACCAACAAATAAAAGAGCACTACTCTAAATCAGACCGGATAATTAAACCTTAAAATCTAATTTTCAGATTTAAGTTTGTAATGAAAAATAATATATTTCTCTCTAACATTCTTAATATAAAATCTTGAATAAAAATAAAATCAATTCATTTTAGAGATTTTTACCTATTTAATATTTCACAAGCATAACAACGTTATTATTATATCATGTTTACAAATAGCCAGCACAGTTAAATTTAATCATAGACAAATTAAATATAACATGTAAGAATAAAGCATAAAAAATAACTGTAAAGAAAATAAAATCCTTACAAAACTTCGATGCTATTCTCGTTGCTGGAAAACCTTCAAGCAGAATTTGCACTCCCATTTATTGAATCAAAAAGCTAATAAATTACAAAAACATAAATAGTTCTTCCCAAAAAGGGAAGAACTCTAAAACTAAGAAAAATTAAATAAGAAAAGCTAAAAATTAAGAAAAACTAAAAAATCTAAGAAAAGAGAGAAAGAAAGAGAGAAGAGAATGTGTTTTGAGGTGTGTTTAGAAGTGAAGAGAAGAGGGCTATTTATAGGTGAGGATGAAGAGAAAAAGTGGGTGAAAAAATGTTAAAAAATGATGAAAACACGGAGTGTAATTGCTGATGTCAATGATGACATCAGCATGACATCATGGGGGCGGCTGCGTGCGAAAATGGGGCGAAATGGGCAGCGGCGTGCACGGAAGGCAGTTGGGCACGCAGGGGTGCACGCGGAAGGCATGCATTACGCGCAAGGGCGCACGCGGGAGCAGGAGCAGCGCGTTGGGGCACGCGCGGAACTAGAGGCTGGTGTGCGTGGGGCTCCGTGCGGCTGGGCAACTGGGCGGCGCGATTTTCTCATTTTTGACATTTTTGACCCTTTTGACCCATTTTATCCAATTTTTCCATATTTGTTGACCTTTCCCTATTTATTTATTAATATATTTGTGATGTATTGCTTCCAGTATTCGTTTTTGAGTCTTTAAGTTACGTTTTTAAGTCAAAATACCTGAAAAACAATAAAAATACCTGTGATTCCAAAAAAGACAAATTTATATAAATATATGATAAAACATATAAATATATATATTTTTAATCAATTAATGTGCATAAAATCATGATAATTTTAGTGCTTTTTGAGCACTCATCAGGGTTCCATACTATATATCATCTTTAAGAGATGTTTTCTATTTGCATTTTTCTTGGTTTGTTTGTGCATTTAGTTTCTTGCTTGTTGTATGCTATTACCTTGCTATTGCCTTGGTGTTATTCTTTGTCTTTTTTGCATAACTACATGTGTTGCTTCTTATTGTGTTTGCTCTAATCCTCTCTACTATGGTGCATGAATGTTAGGATTATTGCATTTTTATTTGACTTCTCTCCTTCATATAAAGATGTGGTATATTGCATACTATGTGTATGTGCTTATTTTGACTTTTCATGTCAATAAGAAGGAGAAGTGTGCACAACTTATGTTTGTCTATACATTGTATTTTCTTGTTAACATGCTAGTTGTTGCATGTGATGGTAATTTTAGTTTGCACTACATCAAGATTATTTGATATGCATACACTTATAGGGAATGTTGTATATGTTTAGGGGGAGCATGCATACTTGTGTTGCATATAGATTGTGTTTGCGTGTACTATATGTTGATTGTGCTTATCCTATCAGTGTGTATCGTGTAGGAGTAACATAATAGTATATAATAGATTACATGTTATTTATGTATGATACATTCATAGGGTATGTGTTTGTTGTATGTGTGCAGGTTATATATGGATATTGTAGTCTTTAAGCTTCATATGTGCTATGCATAGTGGTGATGAGATCCTTATATTTTAGAATGACAGAGTGGATGAGTTGTTACATGAAGATGAATAGAGTGCACAAGTTGGATGTACTTGATTTAGATATGTTTTTCAAGTTTGGGTGTGAGTCAATGTTTTGTTCATGAGAACGACCATTCTTAGGTCATCTTCATAATCATCTCATGACAGATGTGAGTATGTATTTAGTTATGAAGTATTTTAACATAGAAAGCCAAAGGGGTAGAATGTAAGTCATGTTGTTCTTAGTGTATGTGTGTTGGCTTTCAATGTATAAAACACGATGTTTGTTTATTTTTACGAAATGTTCTGTCTTCTTCTATGTAAGGTTGATTATTGCAAATCAGTAGTGCACACATGCATATAGTAAAGTACAGTTTGTATGCAAGCATGTTTACACACACCACAGGGTTAATTTTTGTAGTGTGATTGCTTACTTGTCGACATTGTCACTCAATTTTTAGGTCTTTTTTAGTGCGAGTATTTTTGGAATTAACTTGATATTTTTGGAAACAAAAAAAAATATTTTTTAGCACCTTACCATCACCTTTACCATCATCCTCATCACCAACCTTAGTGATGAGTTTTTAAAAAGCACTAAAATTATCATGATTTAATATATTTAAATTGATTAAATAGATTTATATTTGTATGATTTTATAATATATTTTATATAAATTTATCTTTTTAGAATCACAGGTATTTTTATTATTTTTTAGGTATTTTCATTCAAAAATAAGTTAAAGACTCAAAGAAAAATATTGGACGCAATACATCACATATATATTGAGAAAAAAATGAGGAAAAGTAAAAAAATGAAAAAATTGGACAAAATGGGTCAAACAGTTCAAAACTACCGAGTCGCGTGAGCCAACGCCTATAAATCCGTTTGGAGATTTTCCAGAAACAGAATCAACATCAAAGTTCTGTAAAGATTCTTTTGGATATAATTTTAAAATGAATTCTTTAAAGTTATTCTTATGTTTTATCCTTATATGTTATATTTAATTTGTCTGTGATTAAATTTAACATGACTAGCTATTTGTAAATATGTATAATAATGACGTTGTTATGCTTGTTAAAATAGGTAAAACATTTATATAAAATAAATTGATTTTGTTTTTATTCAAGATTTTATATTAAGGATGTTAGAGAGAAATATATTATTTTTCATTACAAATTTTGAATATTAGATTTTATGATTTAATTATCCGGTTTGATTTAGAGTAGTGCTATTTTATTTGTTGGTACAATCGCCCAGTAGTTAGAGTAAAGCTCTATTTTAAAAACTTTTATAAGAAATATTATTCGAAAATGTATTGACAACATATTTTCAATAATGGTTTTAAAACTTGAAAGTTAGTATTTCGGATAATTAAATTCTTAGGTTTAATTTGGACACCTTGAATAAAGTTTAAATTCTTAAGTCAAAAGGGGAGACAGAAGTAGAATCACTTTTATTAAAACATAAAACAGGTTGTTTTTTCAATTGACAAGACAAACAATTTACATTATCAGAAATAGAAATAGATCCTAATTTACTAGAAGATGCTAAGGGACGAAGACGTCCTATAGACGTATGGCCTAGAAGAGCATGCCATAGGTTGATAGGAGTAGTAGAAGTAGCAACAGAAGTATGAAGAGAATTGGGTAGATGAAGGTTGATAAGTTCAAATAATCATCCAATCTTACGGCTTATCCCAAGGATTTTTCCTATCTGTGGATCATGCACATGACAACCAGAAGAGGAAAAAGTAATAGTAAGACCAAGTTCACATAATTGACCAACAGAGATAAGATTTAGAGTAAGGTTGGGAATATTAAAAGTGTCAGAAAGTGAAATAAAAGATGTGGAAACTTGTCCTACAAAATTAATATGCATATGTGAACCATTGGCAGTTTGAATTAAAGGTTTGGAGATGGAAAATTGTGTGGGAGAGAAGATGTGAGTATTATGAGTCATATGGTTACAACAAGCAGAATCAAAATACCATAAAGATTTACTTGATGTGAGAGACAAGGTAGGAGGAGAGGGATTACTAGATTTTGAGAGAACATGTTTAAGAAGACCTTCAAGTTCTTAAGTGGAGAAGGTAAATTTGTCATGATTATCCTCAGAAACAGCAGCAGTGACTTGAAGCATGTTGAAAGGGATTCCGAGAGGGATTTCGTGAGGAATGTTACGAGAGATTCCGAAAGCAATCTCTATGAAAGTGTCCTGGACCCTTCTTGTGACAATATATACATACCCGAATGAGACATATAAGAAGCTCACGATTGGGTTTGTGACAGTAGGTGCAACCTTGATGTTTGAAGCCCTCTTTAGAGCCTCCTTTAGGGTGATAAGAGGGGGTGATAAGAACAGAATCTATATAATGAGCTTTGAAAACCCCCATCCGAGTTTCTTCAGAGCGAAACTCAGTCATAACAGCATCTAAGGATGGAAAAGGACTCCGATGGAGTATAGAAGCCCGAACAGGTTCAAATCGATCATAGAGAGCCATGAGAAAAATAACAAAATGCTGGTGATTATAGTAAGTTGCAAACATCTCAACATCAATCTTATCCGTCCAAGTTGGTTCAAAGAGAGTGAGTTGATCCCAAATAGTATGCATTTTTAGAGAGAAATTGGTTAATGGTTTGATCAGCCCTTTGACATTTGGTATGAAGAGTTGTTATAAATTGATATTGGTTGGCCAAATTTATTGTAGTGAAACGAGCCTCAAGAAATTTCCAAACTTCTTTGGCAGTGTCAAAATGCCCAAATTCACCATGGATGGAAGGTAAGGTAGTGTTACGGAACCAGATAATAATTTGATGATGTTTACTCTCCCAGTCTTCAAGGCGGTCAACAAATAAGGAGTTGTTTTCAATGGTTTCTTGGATGAGTATAGAGATATCACCAGTTATGAAATGCCATAGCTTGCATCCTTTCAAGAAAATTTTCATTGCTTGTGCCCAGGCTAGGTAGTTAGTATCATCAATGGTGGTAGAGATTAGTTTTGGGACATCATTTCGGTCCATTTTAACGAAATAATGGAGGAAATATAAAGCAAATATATAGAAACAATATAAAGGAGTGTATATAGGTCACAAATATCCTTAAAAATGAAAAGAGGAGTTGAAAACAAGCCTAGAACCAGGTCTGAGGTGAGTCGGGTTGAAGTGAGCCAGGTTGGAGTGAGCCAAGTTGAGGTGAGCTAGGTTGGAGTGAGCCGGGTTGAGGTGAGCCGAGTTGGAGTGAACCGGGTTGGGGTGAACCAGGTTGAGGGTGAACCGAGTTGGGGTGAGTTGGGTTGGCTGTGATGAAGAGAGGCGAAATTTTGATAGAAATTATAGAGGTATATGAGAGGCTCTGATACCATGTGAAGAGTATAGAGAGATAAGAAGAAAGAATGATTTAATGTTGTATTGGTGTGTTTTAGAATGTACATAGAGAACCCTATTTATAGGGTTGTAACAAGTGTAGTACAAGTGAAATAGTAGAAGTGTAGTACAAGTATAGTACAAGTGAAATAGTGGAAGTGTAGTACAAGTAAAATAATACAAGTGTAGTACAAATGAAATATAAGTGAATTACATTATCAAATATAACTTAACAATACAAAAATGGCTAAATAAGCATACCAGTCTTCGAATATATTGTGTAGTAATTTGGCAAGCAAACTCAAACTTTGCATGTTGGTGCATTTATTCCAAATGTTGTAATTTATCATAATCACTCGTTATCCCAAAAACTACATTTAAAGAGAGAGATAGAGCAACCTTTCACAAACAAAGAACAAACACAAACTGTCTTTGACTACATTTTATCTTATTAGAAACTTAAATAACTCTATAACAGGAATATAACATATAGACTAACCACTCTACAACGTAGTCCACACAAAAGTTGTATTTATAGCGCAACAAGATTGGACCTTGCATCTTCTCCTGGAAAATAGTACAAAGGTCTCCTGCAACATTTATCTGCATTTGAATCCTTGTAATTTAGAATGCATTAATAATTGCATGGAATCAACAATATTAGCCATATTTAACATAGGTGGCTACAATGTTAAAGCATATAGAACCAGTGGATATAGATATCAAACACACTCATTAATTTATTAAAGAGCTTTATATTAGCACTACATAAGTCTTACATGATTCTAGGATTATGAGGTTTTGTGCTTTGAGAGAATTTGAGACATGGAGCACTTTATAGTTCATAGTACTAAACCAAAGAGAGAGCCCAAAAAGGGAAAAAAATCTACTGAAACAATCCTTAAAAAATTATACAAAGTAAAGACTAAACTTAAAGGCTACACAAGAATGACAAATATTGTGGTTTTTGTTAATTATCAATATATTTCATATATTTCTTATCTGCCTTTCCTGTATAAGAGTGATTGTATTTGTATACTAAGAACGAAAAAAAACCTAACCCTAGTAGTGCTACACATATGGGTGTTGTTGCACACCCATATTTCTCTGCTCCACTAAACATTGTTGTCTGCCATTTTCCTACTCCACTAAAAATTATTGTCTGCCACACTGTTGTAGTATATTTCCCTACTCCACTACACACGCCAACACTTCCCCTCAAGTTGGTACATATATGTCTCTTATGCCCAACTTGTCAAGTGAGTTGTAGAAGTTATTTGCAGGCACAAATTTTGTGAGTATATCAGCCAATTGATCTTTTGATTTAACAAATGGAAGTTGAATATTTTTTTCTTCAAGATTCTATTTGATAAATTTCCGATCCACTTCAACGTGCTTCGTGTGATCATGTTGAACTGGATTGTGAGAGATGGCAATGGCTACCTTGTTATCATAAAATAAGTTCATTTTAGAGTTAAGAGCAACACCAATCTCAATTAGAAGTTTTTTCAACCATAAGAGCTCACATATTCCCTTGACTATTCCTCAAAATTCAGCTTCAACGCTAGACAAGGAAACTACCTTTTTGTTTCTTGCTCCTCCATGTAACAAGATTTTCCCCCTCTATAAAATTAAAGTACCCAGCAGTAGATTTCCTATCCTTGATATTCCCTACCTAGTCTGAATCTGTATATCCAACGACTTTCAATTGTCCATTCTTTGAAAACATAAGTCCTTTCCTAGGGAAGGATTTTAAATAATGAAGTATTCACATGATGACATCCATATGGTCTTCACTTGGGCAGTGCACGAATTGACTCACGACATTTACAACATAAGCAATATCAAGTTGAGTATGAGATAAATATGAGTTTACCCACTAACCATTGTTATCTCTGTTTATCTACTGGTACTTGGTCCACATATTCTCCAAGTTTATGATTTTAGACCATTGGAATATCGACAGGTTTACAATCTAGTAATCCTGCCTCTGCCAGTAGGTTTAGAGTATATTTTTTTGGAAAAAAAATATGTCTTGTTTTGATCTTGTTACCTCAATACCTAAGAAGTATTTGAGCCCTCCTAAGTTTTTCATTTCAAACTCATTTAACAGTTGTTCTTGAAGCCTAAATATTTCTTCTTTATCATCCCCTGTAATGATCATGTCGTCTACATAGACTATAAGGGCTGTTATTTTTCCCAGTCGATGTTTTAGGAAAATAGTGTGGTCAAAGTTTCTTTTTTGAAACCTATATTTCCTCATTGCTGAACTCAACCTGCCAAACCATGCTCGAGGTGATTGTTTTAGTCCATACAATGCTCGTTGTAATCTACATGCATTTTCTTTTCCTGATGTAATAGTATATCCTGGTAGAATATCCATGTAAATCTCTTCTTCAAGATCACTATGAAGGAAAGCATTTTTTTACGTCAAGTTGGTGCAATGGCCAATCTAAATTTGCTACAAGAGATAACAAAACTATAATAGTTTTTAGTTTAGCCATAGGTGACAAGGTTTCCTGATAATCTATACCATGTTTCTATGTATACCCTTTTTCTACTAGCCTCACCTTGTATTGATCAACTGACCCATCTACTTTATACTTAATGGAGAAAATCCACTTGCATCCTACCATCTTCCTCCTTCGAGGTAACTCTCTTAACACCCATGTGTTATTCTTCTTTTATAGCTTGAGCCCAGTTTGGATCAGATAAGGCTTCTTCAACGCTACTTGAAATTTGACATGAGGAGAGTGTTTGTGCAAATGCCCTAATAGGTTCTGATAACCCTTGAGTAGATACTATTGAAAAATAAGAAATAATTCTACACAAAGAATAACTCTACATAAAAGAGCTCTCTACTTTGTATTATTCTCTTCATGTTTTCATTACAATTGTATAGCTATATATAAGGAAATTTTACTCCTTCAATTACTATTTAAATTAAGCATTTCTTGATTTACTCCTTGAATTAAGGATTCCTTGTTTTATTCCTTGAATTAAGCTCATTGTTTTATTCCTTGAATTAAGCTCCTTGTTTTATTTCTTGAATTAATCTTCTTGTTTTATTTCTTGAAATAAGCTCCTTGTTTTATTCCTTGAATTAAGAACTAATATCCAATACTCCCCCTCAAGTTGGATCCAGAAGATTTATGGATCCAACCTTGGATAGAAGTTGTTGAAATTGATGAGAAGCCAAGGGCTTGGTGAAGATGTCAGCCAATTGTTCGAAGCTTCTTGTATAATGTGTCTGAATCACCTGTGATTGAACTTGTTCGCGAACGTAATGACAATCAATTTCAATGTGTTTTGTCCTCTCATGAAACACTAGGTTTGATGCTATATGCATGGCTACCTAATTGTCACAAAATAAGGACATAGGAAGAGTTGTAGGAACATCTAAATCACACAGAAGACCTTTAAGCCATATCAACTCACACGTAGTTGAAGCCATTGCACGATACTCAACTTCGACACTTGATCTGGTAATGACAGTTTGCTTCTTACTCTTCCATGTGACCAAGTTTCGACTGACAAATGTACAGTAGCCAATGGTGGACATACGATTGATTGCATTCCCTACCCAATTAGCATCACAATATCCCATGATTTGTGTGTTGTCATTCTTCTTCATGATGATACCATGACCCACTGATCCTTTTAAGTAGTGTAAGATCCTTTTAACAAGGGTCAAATGCTCAAGTATCGAGGAGTGCATGAATTGGCTCACAATACTTACAGAATATGTGATTTCAGGTCTGGTGATTGTTAGGTAGATCAACTTACCAATCAGTCGTTGATAACTGTATTTTATATAGTTATTTTCACCTATTTTATTAATTTTAATTGTTATGTTCATGACATTTTTGTTTAATTTTAGTTAAATAAATTAATATTTACGGTTTATTTATTAAGGAATATATTTTTAAGAAAATTAAATATTTTGAATCGAAAACTAATTGCAATTTTATGTCCAAAAATATATTTCCAAATAAAATAGTGCTTAATTGTAATTTATACAAGTTGAAAATATAATTTAAATTAAAATCGGGCTTAATTTTAATTAATAAAAGTTTAAAATTTAATTTAAATTAGAAAAGGGCTTAATTGTAATTAAAGAAAGTTTAAAATGTAATTGGAATTAAATTTGTGGGTCAAAATGCATTTAATTAAAGTTATTTTTCTGCGCAGGAGAGTAGAAGACCACGCGACATCATCCACGCGCGAAACGTGAGCCATCAGATCAAAGAATAAACGGTTAGGATGCACGCGTGTCATTTAAATCCGACAAAAGAGAGTGGGTGTAGGGTTTCCTCTATCACGCGGCTCGGTGCCAGAGTGGGGCTCACTTGCCGCGCAGGGTGAGACCCATGTGTCTTGCGCGTCAACCAAGGCATGATCTCGTGCGGCCGTTTCACATGCGCCTGGTTCTATAGTGAATAGAAAACTACCATGTGTCCCACTTTATATTTCAACCAATCATATTTGGACACGCATCAAGGTTTTGGTGAGCGCGAAAACACAGAATCACGCACGTGTTCCAGCCGTTGTCCCCCACTTTCTCGCGCCCATTATCCCGTGCGATGAACTCTACGTGCAACCAGTTCCTCCGCGAATGAAATGCTGCCATGTGTCCGTATTAATCCTTGCAGCGAATCAAACGCTGACACGTGGCACGTAGATTGAATTTAAAAAAATCAGAAACGACACCCTCTGTTTCATCTTCCACGCGTGTATTAAAATAACAAATTCGATTTTCGCGTGGTCGTGGATTTTAAGGAAAATGTCATAGTTTTATTTTCGATGTAAATTTTTTACGCGTGTGTAAAAAATTGTATTATTTTAGATGTATTTTTTTAGCTATAAATAGGTTATTTATTGCTAAAAGAAGGAGTTTTTTGGAGTTTTGAGTTTTGGATTTTTAGTAGTATTCGGGGCTAGACTGTGGAACATGCAGAAGCCATTTTTGGCTTCTGTTATGTTCTACTCGTGTCAAATATTTACGATCCGAAATGATTTAATTTTCTTTTGTTCTTCATCTCATTTTCCTTAACTGTTGTAATTTTAATTTCTAATTTATGAAGTAATTTATTTTTTCTAGGGTTGTATTTTATCTAAATTTATGAAGCTTTGATTTTAATTATTTTTGAAAGATTTATAAGACGTTCGATTTGTTTATTCTATCTGTGCTTAATGTTTTTGATTATTTACGAATTTTATCAAATGATTCGTGACACTTAAATAAACTTGGAAGAGGCATTTTTGTGTATATTGCTCGTGGATAGAATGACATGTATGATGAAGGATATGAATATACCCTAATTGTATGTGTGGCCATTTGAGAACTTAGAACGTAATGAATCTTGGTGAATTTAATTCTCATAGGAATATAGTGAATTAATTTAACGAGGTGTGTCTATATGGAGCTCGGAAGAGATGTATGGATAAAATTAGAAGTTTTCGGTTGACAAATTAAATGTACTAAAAAATATAAATCAAGAGAAAATAATATGATTTGAGTGGATTAATTTGGTGAAAAAATGCAATCCTAGATTTCTTTTTATTTTGTTATAAAAATCTTTTTTTAACTTGTTCTAAATCAATGATCGTTTTGGATAAAATCAGAGGGAAACAATTTTAGTACTTAACAAACTGTAGTAAAAAATCTCTGTGTAAACGATACATTACTTACAAATCTTATTACTTGTGACCGTGTGTGCTTGCACATTTTATGTTCTCCAAAAGAGACAACATTCGCTGGTAATAACATATATCTGTGAGTGGCGTGCCCTTCAAGCTAGGTTTGAGCTTGCTGTCAAGAGAGGTAATAGCTGGTTTAGTATCGCTCATGTTAGCTTCCTTAAACAAATCTAGGACACATTTCCTTTGGTTAAGAAAGAGTCCCTTGTACGAGGTTACCATTTCTATACCAAGAAAGTACTTCAATATCCCAAGGTCTTTAATTGCAAACCTTTGTCTAAGGGTTTTTTTGAGGTTGAAAATCTCGTCAGCATTATCACTTGTAATTATCAGATCATCTACATAAATCAGCACAACCAATTTGCCCATAGCTCTTGTGTGAACAAATAGTGAGGAATCAACATTGTTGCTTTTGAAACCAACACTAGTGAGAACTGAGCTTAGCTTGACATACCAAGCTCGTGGGGATTGTGACCATAAATGGATTTGTGCAATTTTCACACTAAATCCAGTTCATTGCTTTGAGGATGCCCGGGTGGCAATTTCATATAGACTTCCTCTTTGAGATCACCATGCAAGAATGCATTCTTCACATCCATTTGGTATATGGACCACCCCTTGTTTACAGCCACAGACAATAGCACTCTTATTGTGTTCATTTTTGCAACATGTGCTCGAATGTTTGATTGAATCCCCGAGCCACCATTCTTATTTTATACCTCTCAATTGATCCATTTGACTTGAATTTGAGCTTATAGATCCATTTGTAACCCATGACTTTCTTGCCTTTTGGAAGTTTAGTGATGCTCTATATGTTGTGTTGATATAGGGCTTTAAGTTCTTCTTGCATGGCTTCCTTCCACACCTCTTGGTTGTTGGCCTTATGAAATTTTTGAGGCTCACTATAACTCGATATAGTGTTGAGGAATACAACATGGGCTAGTGCCACTCTATTATATGACACATAATTTAAGATGAGATATGTGGGTTTATAGGTGACAAAGTCTTGAAGTCTTGTGGGAGGTTGCCTAACACACATTGGACTACGTCATGGAGCAGGAGAAGTTATCTCACACTCATTCACATCTTGTACCATATTGTGAGGATCATTTTGATTAGCACCATCTTCATGCAGTGTACCATCAAGACGAGACCCTTCATTGTCACTTTCAGTGAGAGATGCATCAATGTTGACATGGTTGGGATCTTGTTGTTGTAGAGCCTCAAGTTTGATTCTTGGTAATGGAAATACATCCAAGATGATATCCCCTTAACTTGTGATTTCACGTGACTTGCTGAAAAAAGGGTTAGTTTCATAAAATCAAACATCTTTAGACATAATTAATCTTCTAAGTTGGGGATCATAACACTTATATCCCTTTTATGTAGATGAATAACCAAGAAAAATACATTTAACATCTCTAGGATCCAATTTATCTCGATGATGAGATTGAATATGTACAAAACAGATGTAGCCAAAGACTCTAAGGTGTGAGAGGTTAATTTTCCTTCCTTTCATGACCTCTAGGGGAGACTTGAAATCCAAGACTCGATGGGTAATCTATTGATGATGTAAGCAGCTGCCATTACCTCTTGGGACCAGAATCTCTTTGGTACATTCATTTGTAGCATTAATGCTCTAGTTTTTTCAAGTAACTCTTGGTTTTTGCGTTTAGCTACACCATTTTGTTGAGGTGTGCCAACACAACTTGTTTGATGCATAATGCCATGAATGCTCAAATATTGTTTCATGATATGGGTCATGTATTCGGTGTCATTATCAGACCTTAAGGTTTGAATTTTAGAGAAGAAGTGATTTTTAACAAGGTTATGAAAGTTCTTAAATACTTCCATAACTTCATTCTTAAACTTTAAAAGATATAACCATGTGACTCGAGAGAAATCATCAACAAAAATCACAAAAAACTTATAACAATCAAAACACTCATTAGTTGGTCCCCATTCATTAGTTGGCAAGTTTCATATGCAATTACATCATTTCCTAAGTTTGGAAATAAAGTTGACAAAATTTGTGGAGAAAGGTGAGCTAAACGTTGATGCCATAATTGATTATCTTGGATGGGGTTAAACTTAGCTTGAAACCCTTTGGGATTGCTCTTGGATATGTAATAGAGACCATCTAAGTAAAACCCTTCACCAATCATCTTTTTGGTGGCACAATCCTGAAAAATGACATTATGAGGAGAAAAAATGGCTAAGCAATTCAAGGTGTTTGTGATTTTTCCTATAGACAGAAGTTGGAAGGGAAAGGAAGGTACATATAAAACCGCCGACTCGATTTCATCTGACATTAATTTTATTTTTTCCTTTCTTAAAACCTTTACATTCTCACCATTTGTAATTGAAACTTGAGAAGGATTTGCTAATTTTTCAAACTTATGAGACTTTGACACATGGTTGGTCATATGATCTGTGGCACCTGAATCTACAACCCAAAAATCATGCAACATATTTATTTTAAGAGCAGTTTTAAAGGCTTTTATGATACCTTACATGTCCTCTTGTAGTATAAATAGTATCTACCAAGAAACCCACAAACTTGCTTAACAATGTTGTCGTCTTTCCTTCTTCTATGCTATCCACACAATCAATTCTAGCTCCTCATGTCTTGCTTTGAAGATACAACATAAACTTATTCATGAGTTCAGTTGGATTCGTTGTGAAGTTCTTGAATGGATCCGACCCATTAGAGGTAGAGGCAAAAGCATGATTTGCACGGTGTGTAGTACGATTCACTTTCTGTAAACCCTTATCCTTTATAAAATCAGGCTTTTAATTCTGGATGTAGAATCCAGCATGTGTCCTTAACATGGCACGTATAGTTGCAGTGTTGACACTTCAAGTTTGGATGCTTCCCTTTGTACTTCCTCTCGTTGGTTAGATAGGCTCTTGCCTCAGGTGCACTAGCCATTGTACCCTTGTTTATGACTTTCCTCCTTACTTCTTCACGTTGAATTGTTGCACATACACTGGTGAAGGAAGGAAGTTCAATATTCATGAGTATGTGACATCGTATATCTTCATATGTTGAATCAAGACTGGATAGAAGTTGAAATATCTTATCTTCTTCCGTTCTCTTTCATAGTAAAGCTATATCGGTTGTATGAAGACGATATATTTCCAACTCATTCCACATACTTTTCATACTTCCTAAAAGTTGTACAAAAGGCTTGCCATCTTGTTACAGATCTGAGATGTCCTTCTTTAATTGAAAAACTCGTGCAACATTGTTTTGACTGCCATACATTTCCTTGATTGTCTCCCATAGTTGGTATGCAGATTCATAATAACTGAATATTTTAGCTAATTTACGTTCCATGGAATTTAGGAGCCATGACATAACCAGTTGATCCTTGCTAAGCCAGGATTCATAGGTTGGTGAGAAAACATCAAGTACTTCGATGCTTCCATTTATGAACCCCAACTTGGACCTTCCACTTAGAGCCAGAGACACTGCTCTTGACCAAGACAAGTAATTAAACTCATTCAATAAGAACGAGCTTAATCTTTGATTTGGGTTGACATCCACCTCATGCATATTCACGAAGAAAAGCACTAATGAACTTTCAACTTCTGATCCTAGTGGCTTGTCTTTAGCCATTTCAAAGATTTAAGATGCAAAGATAATAATAAAGCATAAGGAAGTTAATTTTCCTATTTTGATACCATGTTGGAAAATAAGAAATAATTCTACACAAAGAATAACTCTACACAAAAGAGCTCTGTAGTTTGTATTATTTTCTTCAT
Organism: Hippophae gyantsensis; assembly: GCA_030763125.1. NCBI lineage: Eukaryota > Viridiplantae > Streptophyta > Magnoliopsida > Rosales > Elaeagnaceae > Hippophae > Hippophae gyantsensis. Next base: position 29,470,106 of record CM061030.1, read on the forward strand.
GTTTTCATTACAATTGTATAGCTATATATAAGAAAATTTTACTCCTTCAATTACTCTTTAAATTAAGCATTCCTTGATTTACTCCTTGAATTAAGGATTCCTTGTTTTACTCTTTGAATTAAGGATTCCTTGTTTTATTCCTTGAATTAAGCTCCTTGTTTTATTCCTTGAATTAAACTCCTTGTTTTATTCCTTGAATTAAACTCCTTGTTTTATTCCTTGAAATAAGCTCCTTGTTTTATTCCTTGAATTAAGGACTAATATCCAATGCATACATAATTGGCTATTGGATACTTGGATTGTCGTTCTTCCCTGTTTGGAGAGTATCGATTTAGAGGTTTGCCTCAATTGTGTCTGAAAGGTAGAACATAACCAATAGATATATTTATAGCATTAGTTTGTAAAGATGTGATAGGATAGCTTACCACAGGAGTATTCTCAAAAGGAGGATCATTGGGTACTAGAGAATGGAGGGGTGCATCAACCACTGTATCTTTTGGAGATTCAATCACTAGTTCAGATTCAGTTCTTAGAAGTTCAAGTTCGGGTCTAAGTACTTGTTCATCCATATTGTTGGCATTATCCGAGTATGCCAGATTGTTACTAATGTCTAACACTTCAACATCAAGCCAATTTCATTCTTCACAATAAGTCTCCCCTTGAAGAGTGTAATTGGAAACTGGTGATAGGAAAAACATTTAGATTCTAGGAAAGTGACATCCATGGTAATGTAGATTCTTTTAGTAATAGGATCATAGCATCGGTATCCCTTTTTTTGTACACTAGCCAAATATATACGGGATATACAGAAACACTATAACCCTAATTTGTTTTCTCTATTCACACAACATTCACTTCACGTTGTGAGGGTTGTGGAGCGGTGCTTTTTTTGCTACGTTCCATGTTTCTCCGAGACAAAAGAACGATATGGCTACCTATGACGGCGACTAGAATAGTGCAGCTCCAGTCAAACAACCATAATAAAAAATTGTGAGAGTTCGTACACCAGCCAAATGAACACAGATAAACAATCTGTGACCTCTCACGCAGATACAAAAACACGACCTTAGCGTCGTTTATCGCTACGTTTCAAGTTTTTCCTTCTCTTTGGAGAGAGACACAGAGAAAACACATGCAAACTCTAGCCTGAAAGTCCGAGTCACGTTCTATTTCTTTTCGAAAATGACAATTTTCTCCAGAAAATAGGTATTTTCGGTGGATTATGAGACCGACCCACAGTGACAACTAGAATGGTACGACTCCAACAAGGGAGCCGTATTGGACCCAACAACTACGGTGGATAGAATTGGAACGTAGAGACTACGATGGCCCCAACATGCAACTGGCGTTGGACCCAACCAGTTACGACAGACAGAACTGGAGCGTAGAGAGACTACGAAGGCTCCAACGAGCAGTTAGAACGGTATGGTTCCAATGAATAAATCAGAACGGCCATCCCAGATCCCATCAAAAACTAGATCAGCCAAACTAGCCAAACTAGCACACCAGATGAAACAGGTGTCGAGAAGAACAGAAACCAGCTCAACAGGTAGCTATCTTGTTTTATTAGGCAGCAATAATTTGCTCTGATACTGTGACAAATATTGGGGTTTCTATTAATTATCAATATATTTCATATATTTCTAATCTGTCTTTCCTGTACAAGAGTGATGATATTTGTATACTAAGAACAGAAAAAAAACCTAATCCTAGCAGTGCTGTACACCCATACTTTTCTACTTCATTAAATATTGTTGTTTGTCACACTGCTGTAGTATATTTTTCTGCTCCACTGCACATGCCAACAAAGAATGCCTGCAAGCAATACTTGATGACTTAGGATAAATCATACAATAAAATTCAACTACCATGTTTCAACTTTTCATCCCCAATGGACATCAAAAATGTGTACAATAGTAAAATATAGAAAATTATTGTCATTTTTTACTTGATATTTTAATCGTTTTCCCACCCTTGCAATGATTTTTTGAAGTCCAAACAGATGGTTAGGAAAGATTTATCTATCATGCATGCTATATTCAGAACATTATCAGTTTTAATGCCAGATAGCTAATGCATACAGAATAACAAATTATCACTTTAAGCTAAGGAAAGAAAGCTTTGTCAAAGACACAGATGTTACCCTAAACGTCAAATATAAGAAAACAAAATGATCTATAACAGCATTCAACCTATTGAAAATAAGAGCTCATCTTACCTGTTCCAGTACTGTGGCATATGATCCATATTGGACTTCCTTTCGGGATAATGCCCTTATGGCAGCAAAGATGCATTGGACCTGAGAAGCAAAGTACAAGTTAAAAGACAACGTAATTAGTCTCCTTCCATGAAGTATATAATCATCCTTAACAGAAAACAGCACAAGAAGTAAACAATATCAACTTGGAAACAGTACCTTCTCAACAACAGATGTAAGCTTAAATGCCAAATATAAACCCGTCATCAGTGATGAGAAAAGGCTTCCATAATCTTTATTCAGGAAGAACCGGTACCAAACAGGTGTTGGTAGCAATGCACGATACAACAGAAGTGTATATTCCAACAAAGTTAACATTTGACCCTTCAAAATGAGATAGCTGTCAGCAACTTATTGGAAATTAGAAGCCACGTGCACATAACATGCTTAAAAAAAATTCTGATGCTGAATTTATATACCACCTGACGACAGAAATTATGGCCTCTCCCATTCTTGTAATATATGAGCAACAAACACTTGAAAGCCATTGCTGCCTGCCCCATCAATGTATCTGAGAACAAAGAGCAGCAATTGCAAAGGAAATCCATGACGAGACAAGTAACATGAAAGGAAGGAACATCGACAAACACATAAATATGTATATACACGAGGCAATGAGTTTGCTAATTAAATCCCTCACTACTAAAATGCCGTAAATTAGATTTGTAATGGTAGATTGAGAAATTATATAAAATATTATTTTTAAAACTTATAACAATAAAAACAATTTTATAATAATATTTGAAAGATTAATCGGACAAATTTAAATTTACCAGAATCAAACTGATAATTAATGTTAAATTTTTGTACTAAATTTTTTTAAATAAAAATATATAAATTTTATAGTAAAAGTTATTTTTATGATTAAAATTTTAAAGATCGTTATATATTTATTTTTTAAAAAACAGATTTTATTACTGTCACTATAATTTAGCATGCCGTAACCTGAACGGTTAATATATTATTAAATTATAATTAATCATTAGTTATTAAATTTAAATTTTGTTACTTTTATTTATTATAAATAATTTATTTAATAAATAATTTATTTAATTTTTTATTATATTAATTAATCCAATACTAACAATATTAAACTTAACAGTATTTCGATTATTTTTAATTTATTGCAAACCATAATAAATATATCTTAATATAATTTTTATATGTTTAAATATATGCGTTAAATACGTTGTTTTAAGTTACTAAAAACACACACATGTTGATATAATAAAAAGGTTAAAAATTATTTTTTATTTGTGTAAGTTATACAATTCAATTAAACTGATAAGAATAACACAAGATTATTAATTTTGACATAACTATATATTTAGGCTAAAACAGTTTCGTAAATTTTGGTAGGGTAAATTTGATCATGAATGTTGATAATGTTGTAGTTTGCCTCTTAAATTATATAAAAAATATATAAATTAAATTAAATATGTAAAAAAATAAAAACTAAAGCCTGAAAATATACTTAATAAGTTTAATGTTAAGGAAAAGTTGAACGACTTAGCCATTAATTCTAACTACCATATTATTGAATTAGAAGTACAAAATATATAACCCCATTGATTCGATTATAATTTTTTTTAAATAACGGGGATACACAGCTCTATGTTTTATCTCTATGGACAAAAATATTAATATCTATGAAAATATTAAAATTTTAATTTTACTAAAATATCGAGAATATGGATGAATATTTGAAGAAAATTATAGATTTTTGAAATTATTATTATTTTTAAAATTTTGTATGAATTTTTTAAGAATATTTAAAGAATAATAATAAATTAATTTTTTTATTTAAATATGAGATTCAAATATGACATAAAATAATATATATAATGCTAAAATATTATGATTGCTATTATTTTTGTATTAAGAAAAATGATTATTTTTAATTTTTTGATATTTATAAAAGTTAATAAAAAGATGAATAATATAAGTATAAAATATTTTAAAAATAATATAAATAAAAAATACTACGAAAAAAATAAGATAAATATATATATGAATATAAAAAATCTTGTAACTAATTTTTTATAAATAAATTATAATTTGATGAGTTATAATTTATAATCAAATATTTACTACTTAAATAAATACGAAATTTATGAAAAATTAAAACGGATTTCAACTTAATTCATATTATAAATATAAGTTATATATATTTTAATTGATAAGATTTAAAAATATAAAATATGGTATTTTGTGGTATATATGTATCAATATTTTAAATATTTTTTAAATTTTCATTAAAATTTTATAAAATTATAAAAGAAGTTACGAAAATTTCAAAAAGAAAATTTACATTTTTCTATCCATGGAAATATAAGATATATTAATATTATAGAAAATATTTTAAAAAGAACATATTTATATTATTTATGAATATTATGGAAAATCTTTTTAAAAAACATCATATCTATATATATACTGAAAATTTCTACAAAAAATATCATGATATTTGCATCCATGATAATAATCCCAAAACCTAATCAAAAGCTCCATTGAAGAAGTTTTGGATTCATTATAGTTCTCGTAATAATTAATCAGATAATGGGATCATCTTCACTTGTTCCACTCACTAAAGAGTTGACTTTATCCACCTAATGGGATTTCATGAGATTGGTGTTTTATGTGTATTATGATAATTAAAAATGGAAAATAGCTGTTTTGCAATTAGTTAGTTAATGAGCAATGAGACCTTGTATTTTCTATATATATAAAAAATACTGGATAGACCAAGATGGGATTTAAAAAACCAAAACCTTTTTCAATAACATATTTAACATGTTTACAAAATAACTTAAAATTTATTTATTATTTTATAATATAAAAATATATATTATTTGTACAAATACATGAGTTTAAACTCACTTTAAATTAATAAGATTATAATTTTCTTAATCAATTATTTAAAATTAAATTTTCAATTCATATTATGCACATTTAAAATAAATAAGTATTATTCGAGTTAAAAAAAAGAATAATATGAGTTCAAATATATCCAATATATCATGAAAAAAATACATATTTAAAATATAGATACATAATGTTTTAAATAATATCAAAAAAATATGTTTAATGATATTTGAAAAAAATAATATTTTCTATATACACGTTTAATAACATAATGAGTATAGCACAACAAAATTGAAAAATTTGGGCAAGTATGGAAAGAGAGGAAAAGGGTGGGTGGGCTGTGAGATTATGTGGTTGGTGCCTTGTGTGTGCTATTAAGCCTTTAAACATTTTATTTTATTTTATTACTTTTACTATATTAAAAAATATATCATATGATGTTAAAGGTTTAAAACTAATTATTCTTTATAAATTAAAAGGAAATTGGATGCTTCCAAATTATGATTTAAAATAATACAAAAAAGATGAATCTTAATATCACACTACTTAATAAACTAAAATTATGCTTTACCTTTATTATTGAAAGTAAAATTGTTTTATCTAATTATTTATAATTTCAGAGCTATCTGACTTTTATTTTAATTTTTTAATGTCTTGAAAATACAAAAATGAAATTTAGAGGAAAAATTAATTGGATCAGGGTAATAGAAACATAGTTTTCTATTATAATTTTTCCTACTAAAAATATTTAAAATAATTTGATATTGAATGATATATAATTAAAATTTATTTAATATTATTAGAATGATATTTTAATTATTATAAATTTTAAATGTTGTAATATTTTTTAATCTCTCGAAATATTATATGCTTCTTAAAAACCCAAAATTATTTTGGGCTTGAGTCCTTGTCATTTGTTAGCCCATTCCAATTCAAAAGATCTGGACACCAGAAAGTCACGTGCTTTGACTGCAATTACTAGGGTTTTGTCTTTTCGAGCACGAATACGCAGTCGTGCACCATATAAATACTGCTTTAGGGTTTGGAACAAGCATTTCCCTGAGTACGAAGGAGCAATAGCGGAACCCAAAACCTAGCCATGGGGAGGAGTGAGTTATTTTCCTTCTGTGTCTCTTTAATTTCCGATTTCTTTTTCAATCTATCTATGGAATATTATTGTTATGATTTCTTGATTATGGATTTGATATTTCCGTAGATGTAATTCATAGATTGTTTTAATTATTGTACGAGCTGTGCTGTTTCTCTTATGTGAAGAAACGTCCATCCATTTTCGTTGTTTATATTTAATTATTTCCGCTTTAAATCTTTGAAATTACTTGTATATTTGGGATGTAGTCTATTAATTTATTGTTCTGATGCTAAGTTAGTAGCTTAAAAAGGTTCGATTAGTTCAAAGATAAAGGACTAAATTCGAATGTTTTTCGGCTCCTTTTAAATTGAAATGAGGCATTTTAGAATTTCCATTGAAGATAGATCCATTAAGACCTTGCTTTTATAGACCACCGTTGATTTTTGATTGTTGTCTATGTGGTAGGACCTGCAAGATGTTATCGTCAGATTAAGAACAAACCTTACCCAAAATCACGGTTTTGCCGTGGTGTCCCTGATCCAAAAATCAGGATTTATGATGTTGGTATGAAGAAAAAAGGTGTTGATGAGTTCCCATTCTGTGTTCATCTCGTGAGTTGGGAGAAGGAAAATGTTTCAAGTGAAGCTCTGGAAGCTGCACGTATTGCTTGCAACAAGTACATGTCTAAGTTTGCTGGTAAGGATGCTTTTCACTTGAGAGTGAGGGTGCATCCTTTCCATGTACTCCGTATCAACAAGATGCTTTCATGTGCTGGAGCTGATAGGCTCCAAACTGGAATGAGGGGTGCCTTCGGCAAACCACTAGGCACCTGTGCTAGAGTGGCAATTGGTCAGGTCCTCCTTTCTGTTCGTTGCAAGGACAACAACAGCCATCATGCTCAGGAGGCTCTTCGTCGTGCTAAGTTCAAGTTCCCTGGTCGTCAAAAGATCATTGTTAGCAGGAAGTGGTAAGTGATTATCTGGATTAAATATCAAACTTAACTGTTTTGCTGTCTCATTGCACATTTTACTAGTGCTCTAGGTCTCTTGCTGTTAATATTTTTGAAATTTGTTATTGTCTCAATTATTTTGTAACTAATTAAAACCAATTAATTAGGAAAAAATGATTGCTTAGTCCCATAATTATTGAAAAATAAGTATTTTAGTTTCTGCAATTATTTGTTGGGTCGATTAGGTCTGTAATTTAACAAACAAAACTAGTCAAACTAGTTCAATTAACATAATGTCATCAAAATTAAACGTTATACATAATAAAAAATGCATTTGTTAAGCACATAATTATTTAATTAAGGCTAACATAGTAATTTCAAGGTACAACAAAAAAAATATGGAAAAATTTAGAATCTCTTTTTTCCATTGTACAAAGAAAAAAATTTCAATATTGAAAATGGCGGAATTTAATGATATTATAATTTCATTTGGCACAAAATTGTTAAAATTCATCCAATATTTGTGAAGAAGAATATCTCTCACATGTATTATTTTACTTTATTTTATTTAAATGGAAAATTAGGATTTGAATTTATGCTACACTTTTTTTAAAAAATTGGGACCAATTAGGCCAAAACCAAGAACAACAGATTAAATTGCTCATTTTTAAAAATAATGCGACTATTTTGGCTCCTCACCTAATTAATTAGCGGTGATTTTGGACAAGGTTAAGTTATAGACTTTTATCATATAAAATAAATAAGACATTTTATGTTTTGGGCGTGTAGTCTTATTTGGCTTGAAAAATAATGTATTTTTATCATTTTCTTACATTGATTTCATCTTTAAATTATTGCCTTTTCAATTTCTAACTTACTCCACTTACCAAATACGTTGATGCATGATTCTCCAAATAGTGCGTGTGTATCATTTACCTTTTTCCTTTGTCTCAGGGGTTTCACCAAGTTCAGCCGAGCTGATTACTTGAAGTTTCGTTCTGAGAACAGAATTGTTCCAGATGGTGTCAATGCTAAGGTATTGATTTTTATTCATTCATTGAACTTGTAAGGATAATTTCATTTCAAGCTTCAACAGTTTTTAGGATCTCTTCTATGGACTATTTATATTGGGTTCGGTATCTTACAAGTAACCAAGCTAATGCATTGGTACCATTTATGTTCAATGTTATTAAAAGGTTCCGTTTAGTATCCCAAATCACTTATTGGTACTTTTTATAACCCATGTTATTAAAAGATTAAAAGGTTTTGTTTTAGTACTTTAATTCAAGTATTGGTCCCTTTTGTCAAATTGGATAAGGGTATTTGACAATAGCAAAATATAAAAAATTAATGGCTAAGAGGTTCCAATAATTAAATTAGGGTATCAAAGCGATAATAGAATAGGGCATAAGAATCAATACATTAATAGGGTATCGAACCTCATATAACAATAATTAGAACAGTCCAAATTTAATTTTTATTTTGTGTCAATACAGAATAATCTGAGTTTAGAAAATTTAACAAAATGACAAAAATTATGATAAAACGGCGGGCCATTAATTTTTTTTTCTTGTGGGGAATATTATTGTAACTTTTTTCTACTGTCTTCTTTTTCCCCTTAATTCCCATAAGTATCATTGTCTAATTTGCCCTTTGATTAAAAAGGAGTAATACTATTTAAAATTGCAAAAAGGATACCAATATTTGAATGAGTATTAAAGAGGAATGTTTTAAAAACATAGTACATAAAGGGTAACTATGTACCGATACCAAAGTATTAACTATTTTCACCGGTTATCTTAATCAAGTGATAAAGCTAATATTGGATTTCATCTTTTGTTTGTGCAGCTTCTTGGATGTCATGGACCATTAGCTAATCGTCAAGCCGGGAGAGCTTTTCTGTCTGAGAACATTGCTTAAGAAATAGTATTTTCCCTTTTAAAAACGTCTAAGCAGAACACTGAATTCTAATGTTATTTTTTTGGGGTTAATTTTCCGAAAAATGAGTTTTTATTTTGGTCTGAGATTCTGAAACTTGTGAGTTGATTGGTCATCTCTTTCTCATTATTATTCCTCTTTCGTTGATTTCCATTTAGCTTGTGTTTATTGACTAATTTGCAGTGCACAATAACGGAGATGTCTGTTTAAGTTGATTATTGATTATTGGCATTGATGTCGTAATAGAGAACTGAGATGAAATCGTGATACTAGTCGTGAATTGACTCCCACAAGTTTATTTATTTATTTATTTTTGGGTAATTTTATTTGGTTTGATTTGAAAATAACTAATAACTGAGATAGGGTTGGGTCTACTTCATAACGAGGGAGAAAAATATTTCTTTCTCCATTTTCATCACATCGCTGTATATAATTTTTCTTACTATTGATCTGAGTTTTTCTCTCTATATAACTTGATATACAACGTCACACTACAATGATTGAAGTTAATCTGTTCGTATAAATATTTTTAATATATATTATTTGTGTAAAATTTCATATTTAAATAAAATAAATGAAAATATATTTTCATTAATAAATAAATTTTGTAATTTTAATATTATGATATATGAAGTATAAATTATTATAATTATTATTATCATTGATCATTGTTAAATTAACAATATAAATAATTTAATTATATTTAAAATTTGAATTTATTATATTTAATTATATAATAAATAAATATGAATAAAGATTTTATGGGTGTTTAGGGTATTAAAATTTTAATTTATTAGTGGTGAAATTTTAATATCCGTAAAAAATCTGTACTTTTGATGGAAAAATCATGTTTCATTACTTGCGATGGGGATGGGGATAGATTTCTTACCTATCTTTCTTTAATGGAAATAATGTTTTATTACTTGTAACATTCAAGTTGGGATGGAGATGTCGTTTTTGCCTAGCTTTCTATGATCGAACCCAAATGTCAAAATGCTCACCAAAATCTTTAAAAAAAAATTGTATAAAAAGAAGTTTTTTGTTTTTTTTTTTGGTAGTTTGGGTTTTTATGGCATAATAAAAAAAAACAAATATTTCCTAATAATTCATAAATTAAGATATTTAATGATGAGTTAAGAAAAAGTGATTTTTATTTGCTTTAACTAATACAATAACTTCTTGTATTACTATTAGCATCAACTCTTTATGTAAAACAAATACAATTTTTTAATTTTTTTCCCCCATATTTTTCTCTTTATGTTTTCTTCGCTATTTTCTCCCTCTTCAAATAATGATTCCAGACACCCCAAACCCATTCTCGTCTCCTCCAATTGAGTTTCAATTTCGACAATGCGACTTTGCCCAAATTGCCCTTGCCTTCACCAGTGGTTTGGGCAGTGTTTGAAAATTAGCATTCTTTTGAAGTTTATATATTTTGTGGACAGAATGCTTGCTAGTAAAACATTAGAGGCTTTATATGTCTGATGTGCCAATTTATTATGACTTTGGAATCCCCAATCTCCAAAAGCTGATGGAGGGAACTTCAGAAAATTACTAATGCCATGTATTTGAAGCAACTCTGTCCTCTTACTTCAAATAATCGGATTAGTTTGGTGAAAATTTTCAGATATGATTGGAATTTTGAATTATATTGATTATAAATATACAATTTTTAATTTTTCTTTCCTCATCCCTTATTAATTTAAAGTATTCGTATACAAATTATGTGTACATTTAAATTCTTTAGATAACTTATAGTTTTAAGTGTTTTATTAGATTGTTTTCCTTTTAAAAAATGACCGGTAATAGTTGTATTATTTCCGATAATGTGCTGTCATTATTGTGTTTGTTTTTGGAGTAAAAATTCAATTATTTCTTTGATGTTGAGTTTGAAGTCAAAAACAAGGAATGATGCATTAATATAATTTGTATTCGTTTATAGTTTACCTTCATCATAATTCTGGCTTTATGGGCACTTAGAAGGAAAGAAAGTAAACAAAGTGCTTATTGATTATTTTGAAAAATACTTGAAAATAATTGATTGGAATGGCCTTTATTTCTTGATAAAGAGTAAAGATATTCAAATAAAGAACCACCTTGAAAGGTTTTTTCAATCATGTGATCAAACTGTTATCATTTTCTCTACTTTTTGTACATTTAATCTAAAAAAAAAAGTAACCCTCATTTCTATTATATATTTTTATTTTGTTTTGTTTATTATTATTTTAACTCTATTTTACAAAAAAAAAACTTATTATGCTTTTAATTTAGAAAAATCATATTTTTTAATTTAAATAAAATAATCTTTTTATTATGGATGAATATTTATGAAAAATTCTTAATTAATCACCAAAAAGAATCCGAATCATAGGGAATGCACTTTATATATGCTTACAATTAAAATTATTTTTGAAAACTATTTCTCTTGAGATTACTTTGAACATAAATGTTAAGCATCATAATTCATTACTAGTATTATATCAACAATTCCTCAAATTTTTATGAATTATATTCATTAATATGTAGTGTATCTTGTTAATTTTAATGATGTTATATTAATATTTATATGAAAACGAACCCTTTACATATAAATAAATACATGTAGATTAAATAATAAATGAAGAGGTTTTTTACCTAATTCATGAAATTGTTGTATGCAAAAATTTATCATAAATCAATTAGAACAATAACTACTTCATTCTCGTGAAAAATTGAAAAATAAAAAGAATAAGAAAAAAAAACTCTAGCACAACCTCCATTGTTTCCTTTACATTGCACGTTTAGCATCAACAACATTGCCTACATCAAATTTTCAATAGCTAGACACCATTAATATATAATAATACGTACAACTTGTTTGTTGTTTGTTGGGTAAAGCACTTCAATGAGTACATATTTGATGACATCGTTGTTGAGAATATTGATTAATTTTTAAGCTCTCATTCAAAATTAGATGTACGCTATGCACTTTACCTGCACTTTTTATTCTATCCCTACTAATTTATATAAAATTATATTACTTACACCATAATGTATAATGTTCATAATTTACTCTCCTATGCATATATATAGTGAACTGAGAGAACACAAAGAGAGAATATTATTATTGAATGTATTATTACAAATTTATATAAGTAAATTGATATTACATTGTATGTATTGTAAGTACTCTATACTAATAACTGAGTAACATTTCTCTACTAGCTCATTCAGTTATAGTTTATATTGATACAATCTAATACAACACATTACATAGTAGGTATACTATATCAGAACATCCCCCCTTAAACTAGAAGGTGATGGAAGCAACAAAAACTTCGGTCTCTAAGATAAGAACCGAGAGGTTGGGAGAGACTTGATTAAAGAATTAGCTAATTGATCAGTTGCACTCACATGATGAACATCCAAAAATTTCTTCTAAACCAAATCACGCACAAAGTGTAAATCAATCTCAATATGCTTGGTGCGTGCATAAAAAACATAATTATGAGCAAGATAAATAACACTAAGATTATCACAAAAAATAACTGAAAAGATAATAAAAAAACACCAATCTTAATAAGAAAAGCTGGTAGATAAAGCAATTCTGTTACAACTATAGTAACAACCCCATATTCAAACTCAGAACTAGAACGTGAAAATTTGTTTACTAAAATGCCACGAAATAAAGCTATCACTCATAAATACACAATAACCCCCGGTGTTATTCCTATCATCATTATAGGAAGCCCAATTAGCATCACTAAAAACAATCAATTAAGTGAAGATGAAACCAGAATGTACAAGCCTATCTAAGCATATGCTTAAGAACAAGGAAATAGGCGTTAGTGTACCATGAAAGAAACTGATATAATTTGTTAACGATAAAAGCAATGTCTAGACGAATTAAACAATAATATTATAAACCACCAACCAAACTCCTAAAAAAAGTAGGATTATCAAGAAGGATACCATGTCTTAGTAAGAACAGGATGAAAATACATGGTGTATCAATATGCTTGGATGGAGAAAGGCCACACATTTCAATTAAGTTTGTGATATCCCTTATGTTGATAGAGATGGATACCACTAGATCTATAAATAATCTCTAATCTAAAGAAAAAGCTAAGATCACCAAGATCATTTAAAGCAAACTGAGAATGAAGTTGATTAATGAGATCTATCACTAAATGAGATCACCACATGTTATTAATATGTCATTAATATATACTAGGGTCAAAAGAGTACTTGAAGAAGTAACTTTAACAAACAATGAGGACTCAGATTTTGCATTAAAAAAACCAAAAAAATAATAGAGGTGCTCAACTTTTGAAACTAGGTTTGAGGGGCTTATTTCAACCTATAAAGAGACTTGCAAAGATTACACACCATTCTAGGAACCACTTCATAATCATAAGGTGGATTTATATAAAATTCTTTAGTAAGATCCCCATTAAGGAAGGCATTATTGACATCCACTTATTAAATAATCGAACCATAACTAACAGTAATACTAAGAACAACTCGAATAATGATCACTTTAATCACTAGACTAAATGTCTCAATATAGTAAAGACCTTCCACTTCTAAGTATTCCCTAGCAAGTACCTTCACTTTATACCTATAAAGAGAATGATCATACTTAAGTTTGACCTTAAGAACCCATCTACAACAAATATTTTTCTTCTCAGGTGGAAGCTTAACAATTTCCCAAGTACCATTTATAACAAGAACATTGTACTCACTATCAATAACCACTTTACATTTAAGAATAACTAAAGCTTCTTTAAATGTTGTAGGTTCAGGAAGGATAATAGTAGTTTGTAAACCTTTGGTTTCAAATGCCCTTTTTACCACGTGTTAACATGAGATGAACATTGAAAATAAAAGATGATAATAGATAATGGAACATAAATAGATTCTAAAGGAGAAATAGGAACATATTCTATAGAAATAGAAACAAAAATAGATTCTAGAAGAAAAGGCACATGTGGAATAGAAGGAGGAGAACTGTTGTAGGTAGGCAAACAAGAAAGAGTAGAAACGGGTAATGCATCATGACAAACATGAGGCAAAAAAGAAGATATATATAGTAATGGAATAGAATGAAGAGTTGGTAGTTTAACAAACCAGTCAAAATGAATGAGTGAATGAGACTCTAGTGCATTAGAAAAGGGAAAAAAGACTCTTAAAAACTTACATGTCTATTCATATAATACTTGGAAGAATGAGGCTCATAACAAATGTATCCCTTTTTTTTGCTAGCATGACCCAAAAAGACACTCTATGGACCTGTTCACGATCCGGTTCGGACCGGACCAAACTGAAAAATCAAACCGAACTGAACGATTTTATAAATCAAATGGTCTCGTTCAGTTTGTATTAATTAAAAATGGTTCGGTCTAGTTTGTATTAATTTTTAAACCTATCGAATCAGACCAGACCGATTTAATAATATATTAAAATTTTCATATTATTTCTCATTAGAGGTGTCCAAAAATCGAACCAAATTAGAAACTGGATCGGATCGAACTGGACAGAATGGTTTTATAAATCAAACGATCAGATCCGGTTAGTTTTTTTCTCCCTAAACCGAACCGGACTGGTGGACACCCCTAATGTTGATTATATGCAAGAAAACAAGGAAAACATGCATATCTAAATACCCTTAAAATAGAGTAATTAGATTTTTTTGGAAATAAAATCTCATAAGGAGATTTATGACCAAGAATTTTAAAGGTTGTATGATTAAGTTGAAGTCTTAAAAGCATAAGACTAAAAAACTTTAGGAACATGAGCATGAAAAAGAAAATTTAGTCCCCTTTTAACAATCCAATGATGCCTAGACTCAACACAATCATTTTGAGCTGACGTATAAAGATAGATCAACCTGTTTATGATACCTTCATTTTCAAAGACGAAAACATTAGGTTGAAACTCTTTACCATTATTAGTTTGAAAGGATTTAATAGACACCTCAAATTATTTTTCAACCATGCATTTAAAGTAAGAAATAATAAAAGTATCCTAATTCTTAGTTTTTAAAAGCAAATATCCATAGAAAATAAGAATGGTCATCTACAATGGATAGAAAATATCTATCACCATTACAAGAGATAATAGTTGAAACCCAAAGATCCATGCATATCTACCAAAGAGGTTCTAAAGATCATCGATGAACATAAGTAAAAGACTACTTATGAGATAGAAATTTCACAACCCTTACAAATTTTTAAACTCTTATTTCTCCTATGTACATAAAAATTATTAACTTGAAGAAAAACATTGAAATGAAGGATGGTCTATCTGACTATGCCAATCAACTAAGGAAACACAAGAATTGAAAAAATGAAAAACAAAAGGACTTCCATGAGAATTGTGTGAAAGACCATCCTATAGATCTTGACCTTCAATTTTGTAGAGACTTTCCTTACTCTCACCTTGAAAAACAGTGCTCCCCGTAAATAGATCCTTGACATAAAAACAAAATAATGAAATTCTATAAAGATATGATTATCTTCATATAATTTTTGAACATAAATAAGATTTGTAGTGGTAGAGAGAGTGTGTAAAAGTGTATACAAAGAAATATCACATTTATTGTTAGCAAAAGAGTATTTGAACATACACAAGTAATTGAAAGTTGAGAACCATTACCAAATTGCACTTCATCACTTCCATTGTAGGTAGCACAATGGCTCACATTTGAAACTTCAGAGGTAATATAGTGATTATTACCTAAGTCTAGTAGCTCACTATTCCCTGAACCACCATTTGGAGTGCTACCCAAAGCATTCATGGCTATTGTAGGACCTTTTAGTGAACATTGATGATTGCTAGGCATAATATCATACAAGGGGAAGCAATTAAAGGCACTATGGCCTGACTTATTACAGATTTAACACGTAAACCTTTTGATGTATTCAGATGAACAATGAATTTAAATATTATTTTAAATTGCTTAAGATGCCATAAATTAGTATATAACAAGTAAGGATATTTTCTGTGGATGATTTTAAAAACTAATTCCTATTTACAAAAATGGAGAGTTTTATATTTGTAAACTAAATATTAAATCTATCAACTAAAAGTTAATAAAAACAAAAATGAAATATAAAAATTATGATAAAGATTTGAATAAAAAATGATTCTACATATATTGTAAATTAACAAAAGTATATCATAATCTCTTATTCTTTGATTATACCAATTTAAAGAATTTCGTAAGATCGAAAGTATCAATATTTTCTTACTTATTCATTGAGTTAAACAAACTCTTAATCTAAACTCTTTCTAATATATAACCTAGAATAAGCTCTCCAAATTTAATCTATTAAAAACATTCAATTTCAAGAAGCATATTGGATCAATGATAAACACACAAGCTCAATTTAATTATCTTGAATATTAATTCTTATTGCAAGTAATTTATCACTAATTATTTAAATTGATCAAGCGATTACATACTCAATCAAATGAATTTGATTAACGATGAATTAATCTGATTATTTAATTGTACACTTTAAAAATCAAAAACATTCATAGAAAAATTAAAAAGTAAAAATTAATACATAATCAAGATAAATAGTACATTGAAAATCTTATTAAATATTATAATCCATGTTTAGAGTTTTGAAATCATCCATAATCAATTATAAAAATAACTACTCTTGAAAAACATAAATTTAGAATATTACAATGATAACAATAATAGAAAGGAGAAGAAATCTTAGAATTATTATCTTTAATTATGTCATTAAATCTCTTTGATTACCTCTGGAGTCTTCTTCTTAATTTTTTCCTTCAGCTTAGATTTGTATTTTTTTTATTTTTTCTTAATTTTCGTATAATTTTGATATTGATTATATTTTATGGGATTTTGTTTAGATTTTTATATAAAAAAAACTGATATATTTTAAAATTTGAGTAGGATTAGTGCACGCGAGGTTCCATTTGTGCAAAGATAAAGGCGTAAAGCTAATCCATTCAACTAACACATGGCCATATATATGTTAATTTGATGACATGTGGCAGCACATGAGATAGAGCAAGAAAGTAATGAAATTTAGATTTGTCTTGCTAAATAAATCCACCTATTTTTATGAATTTGAATAAAAATTTATTAAAATCTCAAAAAATCCATAAAATCTAGAATATCAATATTTTTAATAAGTACAAAATAAATAATTTTAACTCGTTATAATATATAAATATAAAAAAATTTATATAAAAAATAATACTTATCACATTTCCTTTCTTCTATCACCAAAATTGTATTTATCAAATGAGCTATTAGAAGCCGAAGAAGACTAATTACTATAGAAGCTATTAATACCACCAATTGAGCCCAAAGAAGGTTGATTCTTAAGATATTGTTGTAAGCTCCATGAAGACTCTTATTATCATATGACTAATCTTTATCTTTATCAAGAAATCATTAATTAAAGTCACCACGAATAAAATAGAAGCATTAGCATGATAAACCTATTCTTGAGTAACTTGATGTTGCCTCTTAAGGATGGTTTCATATTGATCAAGCATGCTATAAAACAAACTCAAATTAGGAATGATTTCTCACTTGTTGATACCATTATTAAAAGGTAGATGGTTTAATCCAAGATCAACCAACAAATAGATAATCATATCATGATCAATCACATGAGCTCCATTGCAACCAAATGATGAGCAATACCTTTGGTTTATGCAAGATAATCTAAAACTGAGAGAGTATCTTTACGAAGAAATTACAGTTAAGACCTCAAATCTATCATCTTTGATTGAGATTTTGATCAAAAAATAATCTCTAACAAGAGTCATTGTTCACGAGCATATTTCTTATTTGACACAATAGACATTTCGTTGGTCATTATACCAAAAATCCAACCCTTATCCAACTATCCATTTGTTCATGCCATAGGAGGCAATCGTTATGATATAATTTTACAGACAAGGAAATCGAGATCAATGTTATTTATGAGAAAGATTACACAAGAACTCCAATTAAAGAAAAAACCTATGGTTGAGAGACTCGCAACTCGCTTTATGAGATTGCTAGAATGGTAAAACCATCGCAAAGAGGAGTCACTAGAGAACGAAAAACATCTCTATAAGAGGCCATACTAGAGGAAGATTGCGATCAATAAAGAAAATGATTGATGAAAATTTTTCAAACCCTAGATCTAAAAACTTTGATACCATAGTGAATAGAAAGAGAGAGAGAAAATGTAATGAATATTACTATAATCTCATATTACTATTGAATACATTATTAGAAGCTTATAAAAATAAACTAATATTATAATGTACATATCTTTACTAACTAATTTAGTTATAATTTATATTAATACAATCTAATACAACACATTAAGTATTAAGTAAAAAAAAATCATATATTTATTTTTATAAAACGTTAAAAATATATATTTATTTACATTTGAAAAAAAATGAACACGTGTTTTTTTTTCAGATAAGAGATTAAAAATAAAATTCTATGTATGAAGAAGATTATGTCTATAACTAAAACTTATTATTATTATTATTATTATTATTATTATTATTATGTTTATTATTATTATTATTATTATTATTATGTTTTAGTAGTGGAATACAAAAATATATTAACAAGGGAGCAGGAGGAACGAGTTTCTTATTAGTTGAATGTTTTTGTTACATCTCAGATTAATAATCGTATTGATCGAACATATTAATACATAAAAAAGAAAATTACATTACAGTGAACCAAACTGTAAGTTAAGTTGGAGAATAAATTTCAATCACAGGAACTGAAACGGAATTCTCAATTTCTAAAGTACCCAAGCACTACTCAAAACTCAAACAGTGCCCATATCCCTAAAATTCTCTTTTTATCTGTTTGCATAACAAAAAGTTGATTTTATTTTCCCCAATTATTTCCCACATTGTTGCTTAGTTTTTCTTGGTTTCTTGATTTCTATATTCTGCTAAAAACAGTCCATTTCTAGTTATATTTTATTATTTGCTCTACTTTGTAGCATATCAAGTTTTGGTGGATCCATTGCTGGTTAAAGCAGTATTGTTATTTATTTGATATTGATATTTTATCGAGCTGATTTTAATTAATTTATATATAATAGTTTCTCGGATTAATAATAAAATAAATAAAAATACGAATGTTTATTGCTGAGTTATCTTTTTTCTGTCTGCAAATAATATAAGTATAGGCACTGTGTTTTGAGTTCAGGTTTCCTATGTTTCTTTAAATTCAGTTTCCAACTCCTAGTGGTTACATCTTTGAACAATATATTGTTAAGCGATTCCACCTTACTCTTGTTTTTCACATTAGGGTCACTATCTGCATAATATTGAGAAGCGATTCCACCTTAAGTCTTGTGGAATAAAGATCCCTCGTATTATTATAATTTACAAATATAAAAGAACAAAGGAAAAAATAAAATGTAACTTTAGTTTTTTTCTTTATAATCACTTTCTTATTCTTGGATTCCATGTTACCATTTTCTTTTACCTCGTGTTTAGTTAATTGAAATGAAATAAAATATAATCAAAATTAATTTATTTTAATTTTATATTTGGTTAGCCGGAGAATGGAATGAATCAATTTCAAAAAGGAAAAAAATCATAATTAAGAATCACAATCTTATTCTCATTTTAATTTTTTTTTTCAATTTTACTCCAATCCCAAATATAACACTAAACCTTAAACCTTAAACTCTAAACCCTAAATCCTAAACCTTAAATCTTAAATCCGAAATCCTAAAACCCTAAACCTCAAATCCTAAAATCCAAAACCTTATTTTGAAAAATAATAATTTTAATCATAAACCTTAATCCACAAATATAACCCTAAATCTCAAATTCTAAAACCCTAAACCTTATTTAGAAAAATAATAATTTTAATCCTAAACCTTAACCCACAATATAACCCTAAACTTCAAATCATAAATCCCAAAACCCTAAACCCTATTTAGAAAAATAATAATTTTAACCCTAAACCTTAACCCACAAATATAATTCTAAACCCTAAATCCCTAATCCCTAAACCCCAAATCCCAAAACCCTAAACCCTATTTAGAAAAATAATAATTTTAACCCTAAACCTTAGCCTATAAGTATAACCCTAAACCCCAAATTCCAAAACCTTAAATCTTAAACTTTAAATCCTGAATCCCAAACCTCAAAATCCTAAATCCTAAATCCCAAACCTCAAAACCCTAACCCTAAACCCTAAATCTTATTTAAAAAATAAT
Source organism: Hippophae gyantsensis (assembly GCA_030763125.1). Classification (NCBI taxonomy): domain Eukaryota; kingdom Viridiplantae; phylum Streptophyta; class Magnoliopsida; order Rosales; family Elaeagnaceae; genus Hippophae; species Hippophae gyantsensis. Next base: position 29,490,427 of record CM061030.1, read on the forward strand.
AATTTTAATAATATATTTTATTTTTAAATAATAATTATTTTAAAAATTAATAATTTTAATAATATATTTTTTCTAACGAAAAAAAAATAATTAAATGATATTATTTAAATTTTATTGAATATAGAAGTATTAAGATAATATATACTATTTTTTATTATATTTCAATTATAAATTAAATATTATAATATTGATTATTTTTTTATTCTAATAAACAAATAAAACAAAATTATTTTCGTTTTATTCCATTCTATTCTTATTTTGATTTTGATTCTATTTTATAACGTTAACCAACAGTATATTAATTTATTCCTTACTTATTCAGGACTCCATATTTTATGTTAAGCAAAAAACCAAAACTTTAGTTTGCAAATTAGGGTTTTTTTACTCTCTTCTTTTTTAAAATACACTTTAATTTGTTAGGGTTTTTTTTTTCCCAAGGATTAAGGATGTGGACAGTTCATGCTTTTATGGAAAAGATCCTAACGCGCAATTACAGCAGTATAAAAAAAATTCTGAAAAATCAATTATCTTATAGACTTAAATTATTAAAAAAAATTAATATTATTTTTATAAATTTATTATTCTCTTAAAAATATTAACTTTATGCATCATATAAATCAAACACTTACAATTTAATAATTAAATTTAATTAATCTTAAATATAAAAATTATAATTTTGATATCACTCTAGAAACAGTTAAACCATAAACTCTTTCAAAAATTTAAACTATTAAAAAAATTATTACTTTTAATAATCTGTAAAAAATGCCTTTAATTCCAAAACATAAGAATAAAGAGTATCTTTTAAATCAAAGTTATGCTAAGAAACTAAATTGCTACTTTACCATAAACTATGTGATCGCAAACGCCCTTCACTTTTTTTTTTTGTACCCAACTAACTCAAGCTAAATCTACCCTACAACAGAAGATCCAAATATGATAATTTAGTCTTATAAAAATGATTGATCTGCTCAAATTAAGGAAGTTAATTAAGCTGTTAATTGCTGATGGACAAACAATAATATTATCAATTTATATGACGCTCTTCTGCATTTGAATTCAAGTCCTGTCATATAATTGATAAATTTTATATTTTTGGGGAAAAAAATAAAACAAAAACTCAAAGTTCAAATGAATAAACTTAAACTAGGAAGACGATTCTTTTATATGCCTTCTTATGTCTATTTCTTCGTCATAGTATCTTTAAAAAAAAATTAAAATATTTAATCTACATTTCTTAAATACTATTTCCTGCTTAGTAATTTTTACTTGGTTTAAATGTATATTAGTATTTAAATTTTATATAAATTTACATATAAATTCTTAATTTTTTAAAATGTTCAAACTTTAACTAAATTCATACATAGGTCTCCAAAATGTACGATTTGTTTGTTAAATTTTTAAAACTTCACACATAGATTCTAATACTAAAATACATATTTGTGAATCAAAAATTTAAGATATATGTGTAATGGAGTTTTAAAAATTTAGAAACTAAATCGTATGATTTAAAAATTTAAGTACTTATGTGTGAAGTTTTAGAAGTTTTATAATCAAATTATACATTTTAAAAATTTAAAAATCTATATAAGAATTTAGTTAAATATTTTTTACTTTTTAAGCTATTCTTTTCATTTCTTTTTTTTATCTTCCAAACAAACAAAAAAGTCAAAATCATCTTATCTTTAGTAACTTAGCAAATGATACATAAATGTATAAATTTTGATAAAATATTGATAAATTTATAATATAATTTATTAATTATTTAAATTTATCTCATCTTATTTCATTTAATTTTTAATAAGATAAGATGTTAATGAAATAATATTGATTAAAATATTTCATTTGTTTTTAATCAATCTAAATAAGACAAATAAGAACACAAAATAATATATGATTATTTATAATTTAAATTTAATAAAAAAATATAAGAACCTTTAAGATTAAAATATAAATAAAATGATATTTAAATTAAATAGGAAAATATTTTAACATATTATCCCATTTACATCTTATCATACCTTCTATTGCATTTAGAGATAACCAAGCTGAATGGTTTCAGTTTCCCACTTCAAAAACTGTTGTTATTAAATTAGCTTTTAAAGTGGCTCATTGATATTCTGCTAAATCCTTATCAACATGAGTTAGATAATTCTAATTTCATGGTTTTTTTCCTGTTGAACCAGGAGACAAAAACAAGCAAAACTGAAGTTATACTTGCCCATTTAATTACGTAATTTCTCTGTTGAAAATATCCATGAAGCTCAATTCATCAATTTATGTTCTTTTAATCCTCTTCTCTATCCTACCTATCCTTTCTTTAACCATTTCTGATCTTAACTCAGACAAACAAGCTCTTCTTGATTTTGCTTCAGCCACTAAAACTCACACTAAAAGACTCAACTGGAATACTTCAATTCCACTCTGTTCCTCTTGGATTGGAATCACTTGCAACGTAAATCAAACTCGTGTCATCAGTTTACATCTTCCAGGTATTGGACTTGTTGGTTCAATCCCATTCAACACTATAGGAAAGCTTGATGCCTTAAAAGTCTTGAGTCTCCGATCAAATCTTCTTAATCAAAATCTACCTTCTGATATTCCTTCTTTACCTTCCTTACAATATATCTACCTTCAAAATAATAACTTCTCAGGTGTTTTACCTTCCTCATTTTCACATAAACTCATTGCGTTGGATTTATCTTATAACTCCATTTCAGGAAAAATTCCAAATTCTATTCAAAATCTTACAAGACTTACTGTTTTGAAGCTCCAAAACAATTCTATCTCAGGTACTATTCCTAATCTCAAACTTCCAAGTCTTAAGCTTTTGAATTTTAGCTTTAACAACTTAAAGGGTTCTATTCCTTATTCATTTCAAAACTTTCCCAATTCTTGTTTTGTTGGGAATTCTCTACTCTGTGGATCACCTTTAAGAAATTGCTTTTCTTCTTCTCCTTCTCCTACTCCTTCTCCCTCTTCCAATTCTCTAATTGCTTTAGCAATTGTTGGTTCTTCCGTGTTGTGTTTTGTTATCGTTGTGACATTTGTATGTTGTATTAAGAAAATAAAAGCTAAAAGGAGTCTTATGTTTAAAGGGAAGATATCTAGTAATGGAAAGAGTGAGAAGCCACCAGATTTTGGAAGTGGAGTGCAAGAGGCAGAGAAGAACAAGTTGTTTTTCTTTCAAGGTTGTAGTTATAGTTTTGATCTTGAGGATTTATTGAGAGCATCTGCTGAAATTCTTGGTAAGGGAAGTTGTGGAACAACTTATAAGGCTGTTATGGAAGATGGGACAAGTGTGGTAGTTAAAAGGTTGAAAGAAGTTGTAGTTGGAAAGGAGGAGTTTGAGCTGCAAATGGAGGTTTTAGGAAAGTGTAGACAACATTCAAATATTGCTCCTATTCGTGCTTATTACTATTCCAAGGATGAGAAGCTTATAGTTTACAACTACATGCCGTTTGGAAGCTTGTTTGTGCGCTTGCATGGTATGGTTTACGTTAATTTCTGTTTGTTTGTACTTATGTTAAAAGTTATTTCACGTAAATGCAGTATAAGAAGATAGTGATTTTGAGAAGAAGCACAAAATGTGCTATATGATTCCTCGTATTATTAGTTCTAGCAAAAAAAAAAAATTTTTTGGTTCAGAAACACTTTCGTAGGGTCTAAAAGCACGATAATTGTGTTTGAGTTAGGAAGCACGAAAGGTGCTTTTTGAGATATGAAAACACTTATGACAAATTTTTATTCATAAGTGCTTCTATAGGTTTCAAAAGTAGAAACAAACAGATACTTGGGTCCATTTAGATGTACTTCTTTTAGAAGTGATTTCAAGAGAAGTACGTTAAACTAAAGTGATTTTGTTAAAAGTGGTTTTAAGATAAGTACTTAGATGTTTGAGGTGAAAATATTAGAAGTAGTTTTGATTTGCATTTTAATAATTATTTTAGAAAAAGAACAACTTATCCCAAAAATAAATATCACCTATATTTATGTTTCTCAAAATTTTAGAATTACTTCTCTTGAAGATTGTCAAAAATCTTAAGAAATGCTTTAGGTCGTTAAAAATCACTTTCAACTAAAAGTAAAAGCAGTTCCAAACATATCCCTTAGCCAAATCTCTATGTATAGCATCTAAAAGAATAGACGAATTTCCTTTACCTCCAATTTCTACAACTAGAAATGGTTTTCTATAGCTTATGCATATGCCTGCCACAACTTGTACTCAGATGTCTTGAACAAAACTCAAAGCACTATCAGTCTCTTCAATATACATTTTTTAACCCTTGTTTCCTTACATTAGGAAACAAAAACTCAGGAACAACTCCACTGAATTGGGGTGCAAGGCTAAAGATCATAATAGGAACTGCAAAGGGAATTGCCCACATTCATTCAGAGGGTGGTGCTAAATTTATACATGGTAACATCAAGTCCTCAAATGTCCTCCTCACACAAGACCTTGAGGCTTGTATTTCTGATGTTGGCTTGGCTCCCATAATGAATGACCCTCCAACAATGTCTCGATCCATAGGATATCGTGCTCCCGAAGCATACGAATCACGAAAAATTACGCAAAAATCAGATGTTTATAGCTTTGGTGTGCTCATCCTTGAAATGTTAACAGGTAAAAGTCCATTGCAATATCCAGGACATGATTATGTTGTTGATTTACCAGGATGGGTTTGGTCTGTAGTTCGAGAGGAATGGACAGCAGAGGTTTTTGATGTGGAGGTATTGAGAAGTCAATATGTGGAAGTGGAAATGGTACAAATGCTGCAGATTGCATTAGCATGTGTTTCTAAGGTGCCAGACAGTCGTCCTAGTATGGATGAAGTTGTTAAAATGATAGAGGACACAAGACCATTTGACTCTAAAACTAGACCTTCCTCTGTGTCTGAAACTTTCTAATTTGCAAACGCCATGAAATTAGAGAGTTTAGAAGCTGTGTTTTTTTTTTCAATTCATGAGATGCCTTCTCTCCAGCATCTTAATGCAGATGCATATATGAACAGATGGGTTTTCTTGGTCATGAATAGTAATTTAGTATGTATGCAAAAAACTTTTATTTTGAATAATATCCGATTGGTACCCGCCTGTTTCTCCCTCTCTCTTCATCGGATGATTTTATAATGGAATGAATTGTTATCTAATTTTATAAGGGTAGAAGAATTGCCATTACAGTTTTTGACAATCCCTGAACAATGTTTTTATTTTAGAAATGATAAAGTATCAAAGTTTTACGAAAATAAATTCAATTATTTAGTTTTTATATGATTTAATTATTTACTTGGTTTTACTTTTAAACTCTTATAAATATATATTTTTTTAGGTTATAAAAAATAAGATTGGTTCAATAATTGTATTGTTTTTAATACTTTGATCTCTTAATAAAAAATTTAAAATTTTTTATGTAATTATTTTTCATATTTAACGCATAATTTAAAAACTAAATTAAATAGTATAATAGAAAACTTATTTTTTAAATTATTTAATCAATTAACTTTTAAAATTAAATAAATTTAATCTATTATTTTTAAATTTAGATTAAAATTATTAAATATGAAAAATAAATAAACGAAAATTTTGTTAAGGAACCAGAGTTTTAAAATTGATAAAAATAGTAGATAAAAAGTGTAATTTATCCTAAAAATATATATATATGCAGTATATTTGGACATGCTTTTGTATTATTGTTTTCCACTGTGAAAATATCATTTCATATTTTATAACGGATGTGTTTATAATGGAGGCAAATTGGGTCTTAATAAACATGAATTTTATTATTAAAATATGAGTTTTAATTACAATTGCGTATTTTGTAAATATTTTTTACAATTTTCTTATCTCAACGAAGAGCTCACTATTTTTTTCTCATCACTATTTAAATTATATGCATTGTGTTTATGAGACTCTAATAATTGCTTAGTTTCTCGAAAAGTATAAAAATAAAGAAACTTATCGTGTTTGGATGCCTAAATAATATTTACACTATTTTTTTAAGTAAGTAATTTCACTGAAAAATTCAAAAAAGTTACTACATTTTTAAGTTATATATATTATTAATTTAAAAACTATTTTATATTGCATAAAATATGGTTTTGGAATAAATAGTTTGAGATTAACTAATTTTATGCATAAACTATTTGGAGCTTTTTTAACGGATAGGAATCTTCCGTTTCTCTTAAATTTTCAAATTGGTATCATAAAAGATATATACGATGAAGCAGCTGAAATAATCTCACATTAGGTCTCATCACTTTAAAGGGAGGAAATTGCATTCAAATAGTACCTTTCACTTTAAAGGGAGGAAATTGCATTCAAATAGTACCTTTTTTACCCCAAGTTTAACTTACGAAGATAAGATATTTTGCTTGTTTTGCTTCTTTTTTTTTTTAAATTCAACTGTCCATTGTTACTTTGATACATGAGATGAATTTGAGGATATTATTATAGAAAGAAAATATTGTTTAAACTTAAGTGAATTATAAATTTTATTAAAATTTTATAATTAAAAATAAGTACAAGTTAATGATTTTAGGAAATTATTATTTTCAAAGCAATAAATATTATTGCTTAAACAAAGTATAATTTTTATAGAAAATAATTATTGCCATTAGGTTGTTAAAGTAAATTTTTTAAATGTAAGTTAAATATTTTAAAAATATTATTATTATTTTGAAACTAAATCTTTTTTCATTATGCGAAAATAATGTTAATTATCTTGTAGATTTGAAAAAAAAAGTTATAATCTTTTAATTTTTAATCAAAATATTTTAGTATCATAATTTTAAAAAATATATATATTTTAATCATAAAAAATGAACTTTATTCTAAAAAGTAACACATATAAATCTTATGCTTTGGACTTTTATGATTAAATTGTATTTTTTTTAAATTATAAAACTGAAGCTCTTCAATTAAAAACACAAAATTAAAACTTTTATTTTATAAAAACTATAGATTTAACATGATATGTCAACCTATTCTAATAATAACGAGGAAAGCTAGAGTTTGCATTGAATCCTCTAATTACTTAAGTAATTGTACATTAGGATAGAAACTCTAATTTCTCTTAAAAATATTGCCCTTTTGATCATTACTTCACATGTAACTATAATAGCATTCAAATAATGTACTTTGATTTTACCTATTTTAACTTGTGATTTAAAAAAAACTTTGACACAAAATAAGAAACAATTTCTCCAACGTATAAATAGTTGGGAATTCACGTTCTCATCTTTGTGTTATAAATGTCCTTATTAAACCTATTGATAGTCGATGTGAAATTACAACTTTTAAATTTTGATTAATTGAATCTCCTGTTTTGAGTATTATTTCAATATCTTTTCTATGTGAGTTTCTTCAAACTTGATTTATTATTATTGATTTAATAATATCTACAGAACGCAGTTAGCAAGAATTAATTATTTAGGATAGGTTGATCGATAAAACAATAATAATCATGGATACAATTATTAATTAACAAGAGCAAAATGTAATATGTGTTTATGTAACCTGTTAGGTAACGGATCGGGCCGACACCTGACCCATACATGGCCTATGTTATACCTTTATTCTTGGTCATAACTGACCCATTAAATTGTACTTAATTGATTGGCATGATTTGTGGTTTGTTTAATCCATTATTTTTGAAAAAATGATGTTAGTAAGAGTCAAAATTTTCATATTTTATATATCAATTTATGAACAAAACGATGGGATGAAAGATACAAAAGAGAAAAGAGTTTATAATACGAGACTTTCTTCGACTCAAAGTGAACCCTAAAAAGCCATTAGAGAAAAAAGATGAACGATAATTACATACTTGTTAATAACAAAATTTGATCAATTATTTTTAAATTTAGATTGAAATTGTTAAATATGAAAAAATAAATAGACAAAAATAGAAAAGAGTTTATAATATGAGACTTTTTTCGACTTGAAAATAAACCCTAAAAAACCATCAGAGAAAAAAGATGGACGATAATTACATACTTGTTAATAATAAAATTTAGTCTATTATTTCTAAATTTATATTGAAATTGTTAAATATGAAAAAATAAATAAACGAAAATTACAAAAATTTTGTTGAAGAATCAGAGTGTTAAAAGTGATAAAGTTAACGAATGAAAAATATAATTTATACTATCATATTTTTAAAATACCAAAAACATGAATTCTTTAAGTTATATTGAAAAATATCTAAGCCACTTAGAAAGAGATTAAAAACTAAAATTTATTTATAAAAATGAGTAATGATATATAATTAAATTAATTTTTAATTGTTTTTATAAAGATGTTTTCCACCATGAAAATATCATTTCATATTTTATAATTGATGTATTTATAGTGGAGGCAAATTGGATCTCAATAACATGAACTCCATTATTAAGATTCTTAGTTTCAATGTATCATATAATTATTTTAAAAAAAATCATCTAATTTTAACTCTTTATAGTTTTTTTAACGGATAGGAATCTTCCGTTTCTCTTAAATGTTCAAATTAATATCATAAAAGATCTATCATGAAGCAGCTGAAATAATCTCTTTCTTTTGATGTAAATTTAATCTGTATCTAGGGTCTGATATAATCTCACATTAGTTCTCAAATTTTGAAAAGAGGAAATTGCATTCAAATAGTACCTTTTTTACCCTAAGTTTAACTTACAAGGATAAGATATTTTGGCTTGTTTTGCCCTTTTAAACCCAGCTGTCTATTATGAATTTGAGGCTATTATTATAGAAAGAAAGTATTGTTTAAACTTAAATAAATAATATATTTTGTTAAAATTTTACAATTAAAAACAAGGACAAGTTGATGATTTTAAAGAATTATTATTTACAAAGCAACAAACATTATTAACAATGTATAATTTTTAAAGAAAATAGTTATTAATAAGAAATATTAGGCTGTTAAAGTTAATTTTTGAAAAATTAAATATTCTAAAAATATTATTATTTTCTTGAAACCAAATCTTCCTTTATTCCCTTTTTAATATGGAGAAGAACGTTAGTTATACGATAGATTTGAAAAAAAAAAGAAGGTTATAATCTCATAACTTTTAATTAAATATTTTAATTTTATAATTTTTTAAAATATATATTTTAGTAATAAAAGAATACATTTTATTCTTAAAAATGAACACATAAATCTTATAGTTTTAAAATTTTATAACTTAAGTATTTTTTTAAAGTTATAAAACTAAAACACTCCAGTATAAAACACAAAATTAAAATATTTATTTTGTAAAAATTATGAATTTCACACGTTAATTAATTAACATGTCATGTCAACTTATAACCCGTTAATTAGTATGATATGTCGACCCATAGCCCGTTGGATAGCGAACCGTGCCGTGCTTGGCCCATGAATCATGCTTAATTGATTGACATAACACGTGGCCGTGGATCGTTATTTATGAAAACATGCTGTTAGTGGGAGTAGAACTCCCCACCTTCCATGTATCGAACAAAATGGGATAAGAGATACAGAAGACAAAAGAGCTTCTAATATGAGACTCTTTCTCCGGCGACAAAGTGAACCCTGAATAGACACCAGAGAAAAAGTATGGGCCATACCCACAAAGGAACTATACTTACATACCTGCCAATAGCGAAGCTCAAATCCATGTTATTTAATTGCACACAAGAAATAAATGTCATTGCTCAGCAAAACAAATATCACAACGGACTTATTTGTACGAACACTAAAGAAGTTGATTTAGCCCATGTGATAAATAAAAATCAACTACTTCTTCCTTGGTGATTCTAATTATCATCGATCAATGAATCATATGAACAATTCAGCATTTGTAAAAAATATGCATCTTTGGAAAAGGAATTTGTGTACCTCTGTTTCAGCTACTTCTGCTTCTTTTCATATATTTTATATATTTTATATATTTTATATATTTTCTTTACTACTATATTCACAAATTTATCACAATCTCAACTGATAATAACAGTTTCTTATTGATTATAATTTTATAAATTCAACAGTATTTAGCAATAATAAGAATAATATTATGTTATGTCATCTGTGATAAATCAAATTTGAGATAGAATTACCAAAAAAGAAGACCCCTTCATAGCACTAATATAAGAGATGGAGCAATAATCAGCAATAGGAAACTGAATAAAATATATTTGCAAAATTGAGCTTTCAATTTAAGTATTAAATGACATACATGCAGGGCATCAAATAAATAGCTATATTTAACATGAATGTTATGTATGAATGCACACCAACCAAAGGAAGAAAAAATAAATCTTTATAAAATAAGAATTTGAAACTGTGATTCACAATTGATGTTCTTCTGGTGGGCTGCATAATGTAAACAGAATTACAGAAGTGAAGAAATGCTATGACTCTGAATCAGAGCCAGAACTAGATTCTGATTCAGATTGCAATTCAAATGGTTGGATTCTGTTCGTATTGGCTTCAAGTGGAGGAAGTCCATCATCGCTCGAATCAAGCTCATCCTCTTCTTTCTGGGAGGATGGTTGCTGCAGACTTCCCTCAGAATCATTCACAACTGGGGATTTAAATATTTCCGGCCTGCATTAAGCGGTACATGCATATGTGAATATGAAGAAGAAAACATAAGAAATCAAGCCACATTGGCAAAGATTGCCACCAGACTATGATATGGATGATCTAATAATCTGTTGCACTCCAGATTCGAGAATAAGGCACTCACAACAAGATAAGCCTTTCTCTACTTTAGAGTAGAACAAGAGCTCATTCTACTTGCTTCAAAATAGTATAAAATCCACGTATTTACAATTTTAAATCCAAATGAATCACAATACATGTCAACTTCAGCAGATGGTCCCTAAATTTCCATAATGACACAGAATAGACCCAACTTTTTTTTTTAACCTTACTACAGTCATATGCATATTGCGAGAATGTATACATACCAATCTGGTGATTTCTGAAGAGATCGAACTTGTTCATAGAACAGAACTTTTGTTACAATGCACGCTATCTTGCTGCCTGATTGAAGAACCTTCTCTTTTCCACTCTCATCGACGACAACAAAACTTCCTACAATCTCAAAAAAAGTTTGAACCAAAGTGTCAGAACGGCTATGGCACCCAAACAAGGAAAGTACTATTATTTTTTATAAGAATGTATGAATTTAAAAATACTGGGTAAAAGTTTAAACATATCAAACAGAAAGTTCTTAGTATGAAATAATACAAACCTCGCTTAATCCACATGCTCTTTTGAAACTTTGCTGGAAACAAGGCCAATGATTTACAGCCTTTTGCATCCAATACCTTAAATAACCACAGCAACAATCAATCCAATACAAAATTATAAAAAGTTCTGAAATTTCCATAAGAATCAAGTGTAATCCCAATGATCAGTAGCAAAATTCATTATAGAAGAAGAACACCTCAATAAGATTGGAACCTCTAAGATCAACCACTCGCATGATACAGTGACCATCTTCAAGGGCTAAGCTATGTTCTTCTGTTGCCCTCTTAAGATTCTTCCTTCCTCCTTTCATATCTCCTTGATTGCTTTGTTACACTCAGGGACGGATCAAGAGCTTGTTATGCCCTAGGCCGATATTAAAAATGAGGCCTTGAAAAGTTGAAAATAGCACATTTGAATGATTGAAAAAGGTAATAAATCATCATATCAGATCACTATAAACTAGCTAATATCACAATAAAATATACACAAGGTCGGCAATTCTAAGATACAACTGAAACCAATAAATCAAGATAAGGAAGAGATTACCTATTACAAACTAAAAGCTAACCACGCATAATACTTCACGGGATAGGGCCGGCGGCAATAGAGTTGTAGGATACTTGACGGACGGCCAGCGTTGGTGTGGAAAAGGAAGAGAGTGAAATTAGGGCATGTTATGTGGAATCCAATGTACACTGGGGGTTAGGAAACGGGCGGTGAAGGTCATCCATAGCGGTCCCGTATCAGTTTCAAATACTCGCATAATAATTATCATCATCAACTAATAATAATTTATCTAAGAATTAATCATATTTCTTATTTTTTAAATATTTATTTAAAAATATATTTAATTTTAATATAATTTTTATTCTATTACATTATTTAAAATATTAACATTAACATTAATTTTAATTTTTTAATTATTTATTATATATTTCTATATAAAATTAAAAATAAGAATAAAATATTCAATCCAATTATTCTAAACATTTGTGTTTATTATTAAAAATTTATTTTACTATATAATTATATGTATCTAAAAAATAATATTAATGTACGTTCGATTAATCACAATTTCAGTAATATAATAATCATCATCGTTCCACTCTTTATCAGTTATGATTATTTTTAGAAAAAAAATCATCAAATTTTTACTAATAATTATAATTTTAATTATTTACAATTAAAATGTATATTTTTTGGGTTTTATTTCAATTTTGCTCAATATTTCCCCCTTTTTAAGTTTTCCTTTTATTCTTTTTTTGTTTTCCTTCTACTTTTGTAAATTTTTTTGATTTATTTTTCAAATTTTATTACAAATTTGTTGCCTGATGTTATATTATTTTTCTATTTATATAACTTATATATATTAATGAAGAAAAATAATTATTTAAACTTTTAAGTTTGATAAAGTTACATAAATTTACACCTAAATTACTCATATCTTGACATGTAGTAAAACAATTTAAAAATAAAAAAATAATTCATTTTTCTAAATAATTCTATCACGTCTTACGTTATACAATATAAATGATTTATGTATAAATATGAGTGTAAATTTGTGTGTTATTAATTTTGTTAGAAATTTTATATTAGTTATCAATAATATTTATAAGTGATATAAATATGTTTTTATTTTCTTGAAAAAGTATTAAAACATACTCATTTTATTTGTTAATTATGTAAATATATAGCATGAAAATATATTATATTAATAAATATTATTGAACACATTTTTTGAGGAAAATATTTTTTAATATATAAAAACTCAATTAATTTGAATGTGTTTTTGAATATATATTGTTTACATTGTGATTGGGTTGGATGAGATAAGATATGTCAGTCTTGAAGGCCTTTGTATCGTTATTGATTTTTTGTGTACAAAATATGGAGTCAATTTATTTTACTTAGTATATTTGTCTTTCTCTGTGTAAGATTAGTTACTACAGATCGGTAATACATACACACACATAATTAGGTATAATATATATGAGAGCATATTTACACAAATCACATGGTTGGTTTTTATAGAGTGTACACAAGGTGTAGTGCACGCTCGCTCACCAATGTTGTTACTTATGTTTTTGGTTTGTTTCAAGTGTAGGTATTTATGAAATTTACTTGATAATTTTTAAAACAAAAAAATGTGACTTTTTCACACCAAGGCAATAAGCTCCCCACCACCCTTGTCACCACCTATGGCGAGGTGGCTAGCGAGGTGGTAATTCAAGTTCTATAAATACCCCATCATTTCTCTTATTCTTTACCCTTGTTTGAGAACTTAAACTTTGCTAAAATTTACATTGATATTCATATATGTTTTCAAAATTATTTTGACAAGCTTACATTTGAGAGTGTGTTATTTTGTGATTAGTTATCAAATTGTTATCTATGTGAGTACATGATTTGATTGTATGTCTTTCGTACACGATTTGATATTTGTAGTGTACTATATGTCCCATGAGATTGTAATTAGTTACACTTCTAGTTATTGATAAGTGATTTTCAATCACACCATATTAAGTGGTGTTGGTTGTGGAGGGTAACCGGGTTCGAGTGTTGAGCCAAACAATTGCGGAAGTAACAAGTAAAGAGTAACAATAGACAGTTTGGATGGAAGTCCTAGTTGATAGAGATAATAGTAATTTTATTGTCTATCAGAACTGTAACTTATTTATTATTAGTGAATTATTTATTGCTTAATAGCTTCCTTAGGCAACTTGAGTATGTTACATACAGATACGGTCTCTATGTAGTTTTATCTTATTATTTCAATTATTATGCATAATCTGATGTTGTGATAATACAATTCAAGTTTAAGGTGTGTATGTTATAACACATTAAAAGCTTAAATTTATATTAGAAAGCCCTTTTATTCTTGCTTGCTTTCTTTTGATTTTATATAGTATCTATTGGTCTAAGTTATTTGCTAATTTGATATTCTATTATTTGTGTTGCTGGTGTGTGACCTGTATACGTGATTATTTTTCTATTTGAGCGAGTTAGGGTTGACTTCTTAAAGAGTGTGCATCTCTTTACCCTAATAGTGTATCAGGACATAGACTCTTTCAATTGGTATAACAGTCGGTGCACCCTTTTGGGATTAGCAACTTTGGTGTTGATTCTATTAACTTGTTTTGTCACACGTACGTACACATTCTCTCTAATAGAATCAGGTGAATGAGATAATATAGATAGGCCTCTACTTTTCAATGGATTGAACTATGCCTATTGAAATCACAATTGAAGGCCTTTTGTGGTCCCAAGGAAACTGTGTTTAGTTTCTTGTAGAAAATGATTGAACTTACCCAATTAAACCTTACCAGATAATTCTATGATTCCTAAACCGATGGTTAAATGGATGAAGGAAGAAAGAAATGAGTTTGAATGGAATATTAAGGGTGTATATAATATTATCAGGGTTGTATTGCCTGATGAGTACAGAAGGATATTGTACTAGGTCTAAACAAGCATGAGACATTCTGGAGACAACTCATTAAGGAACATATGCTGTAAAAAGATCCATAATTCTAAAACTAAATAGAGACTTTGAGCTATGCATTATGCAGGAAGTTGAAGCCTTTGATAAGTTTTATGCATAATTGTCTAATATTGTCAATAGCTCATACAACTTAAATAGACCGATCAATGAGGGGAAATAGATTGAGAAAATTGTTGTTAGTATACCTTATAGGTTTCATGCCAAGTTACAATACTTAGTCTATATACAAACCAAATGAATTTATAGTAAATAAGCTAGTTGGTGATCTAAGTCTTCAAACTGCATCATCTGTTGCCAAGATAATAGCAATCAACTACTGATATAGGAAAGAGCATGCCTCTTAAAATAGCCAAGGAAAGTGTTCCAAGTGAATGTGTTTTTACCACAGTTGCTGGTAATGATGACTCTAATCCCAATGAGGAGAAAATGGCTTTCTTGGCACAGAGATTCTCTAAATTCTTTAGAAAGAAGAAATCATCTTCCAGGAATACAAGAAGAGTTCAAACTCTAAAGACTCAAAATCTATAAAAGTAAGTGAATACTCAAATAATGAATCTGAGAAGCCAAGCAAAGATCACTTGAAAATGATCAAATGCTTTGAATATAGGAAGCCTGATCACATTATACCAAAATGTTTTCAAAAACTAAAGCACACGAAAAAGCATGCGATGAATGTTAAGGTTAGTGTTTTAGATAATATTAGCAGTGATGATAAGGATGATGCTAATTTTTGGATCTTTATTGCTTCTAGTAATGTTGTTGATCTTCCAACTATTGCCTTAGATATTCAAGAGGTTATTGTTGATGAAGATGACTAAGATGAACTGTTTGATTCCTACTATGCTCTATGATTGGAGCATATTAAGTTTGAAAAGGAAAAGAGAAAAGTTGTAGAAAGCCTTGAAGAAAAAGAATTATTGCATTTAGGAAAAATTGTAAGGAAAAGAATTCCTCAATTGACGGTTAACAAATTGACCTCATAAGTAAATGTGAGGTATTTAGAAGAGATATTATGATTTGCTTGAAATGTTTAATACAAATCATGAGAAAATTATGAAACTTAAGGAACAGTTAAAGGTTCCTACTATTGTTCAATTTTTTTTAAATCTCAAATCTACTTCTGATAAGAAGAATGAAGTTGAAATATTAAAAAGATATATTATTTCCATTGATTGCACAAAGGATCTTTTGACTCACTCTTTTACCAATAAAGATGCTGAGATTGAATAATTACACAAGAAAATTGAGATTCTTCATAATTCTGCTACATATATTGAATCTTTCCTCATGGAAAAGGAAAACTTGATTACTGGCCTAAAAGATTAGCTCAACATGCGAGATAAGGATCTGGCATATTTCACCATTTTTATCGACATAATGAAGACAAGTTTAAAATGTTAAATGAAATGATTAACAATATGAAGTATTATGGAGACGAGCATGACATTGGTTATAGTGAAGTTATTTCTATGCCTAAGGTGGGTTCTATCGAATTTGTGTGAGCTTCTAATCAAGATCCAAAGTTAAAGTTCGTTGCCACCGACACAAGAGGTAATTCTATTGTGTCTCCTCAGCCACATTCTTCTCGCAAGGTGAACCTTTCACCTAAAGATGGCTCTTTCCGTTTCTCTAATAGTGGTCTATTGTCTCTACCTACTGTCCTTCCTACTTGTCACCATTGTGGTGAACTTGGGCACTCCAGACCTCACTATAGGAAATTTTACTACTCATCATCATGTGAAAGTCAATGTGAGTACTTTTTCTCTTCTCCTCCACTTACTACTTCTCGAAGTCACGGACCCAGATTCTCTAACTCCACTTTCGAGTTTGTTATCTTTGTGACATTATTGGCTACATTACTAGGAAATGTCCTAGATATGTGAGAAGTACTACTTGAAGTTCTCCACCTTGTTCACTTGTATCTCCTATGCTAGGCTATAGTTATTGTAGCTCATCTGAGCATCTACAAGCAATTTACATTATGCATTTGATACACAGTGTGAAAAGAAATAAGTCTACTTCTAAAAGTCCACCTGGTTTGGTCTATATATGTAACTTAATAGGATTTTCAAAACAATTACAAATAAAATAAACCTCGTACCATATAAACTGCATCCTCACATAATTCAAAGACTATTCCTTAAGTCAGGTGTCCCTCACAAACACTTTAACCAAAGGGATGCTATTTGATCACTATTTTCTCAGTGATATGTTTGGGGTCGAACAGTTCTTTAATTTTCTCTCTTGTGTTTGTAGTACTTCTGTATATGATCTTTGTGTTATATTGTTATTTGTCTATTTGTGTTATTTCCCTTTACTATTTTACATATGTTGTGGCTATCATGTTGGCATTATCTTTTTCTCCTTTCTCTCTCTTTTCAAGATAGTCTTACAAGTTTTACTATCATGCTATCTTACTGCAAGTAAAATGAATTTAATAGAGACTTTATTCTTTTTGGTTGACATACAATTGAATTAAATTGAAGTATGTATATTTTGACATATGCATTCCTTTAGTGTTTGTATGATTAACTTATGTTGAATTTGAGAAAAACTTTTTACCTTACACATGCCATAACCCTATGAACTTGTATAGATATTTTGAAAAGTTTGTGTGAATTTCTTACTTAGATGATTTGTATGTCTCTAACAAACTCTAGAATCCACTTTGATGCCTCTTGAGACAAAATCTTAGGTGTCATTTAGATATAGAAAATATTTAGGTCTAATTTGGACCGTTTAAACTTTTCAAGACACCATTGTTTACCTATCCTTAGTAACCCTTTTTGGACTATTTTACTATCCCTTCATTTCTTTGCACATGAATGTTGGCTTAACATAAATGACTAATCATTCTTACCTTGCACACCCTTAGTTGAGTTTTTTTATTATTTTGGTTAAGCTTGTTTGCTTTGGAAATGTCTGTCTACCCCCTGATTAAAGAAAAAGAAAAAGAAAGAAAAAAATGATGGGTATAAGTGAATGAAATTTAAATAGTAAAGGAAATAACCTAAAATTGGGAATGTTTATGTTTGAAATTTGAGAATAAAAAGGAAAAAAAATCTAAGTTTGAGGATTCACTTTATATGGTTTTGAATTCTTTGCTTTAGTGCATTTGTATTTGGTCATCTAATGGTGTGTTTTAGACTAAAATATATTTTCTCTACTTCCCATTTTTCATCCTATCTTTATAAGCTTTCAAATACCTAATGATTTCATCTAGGTGACCACTTAAATTAGTGTAGAGAGGCTAAATGTGGACTTATAAATTTTAGTCTACTTGTATTTATATTTCTATTTGCTTGGTTCACATAAGCATATCTTAATGTCATATAGAATAAATAAGTTTAGCATAACACACACAATTCATGTCTTCAAAAATTGAGGCATGCCCTTACATGAATGCATTATGGATTGATTATCATGTGTATTTTTCTATTAAGTGTATTGGTTATTCTTAAAGGGCCCTATAGTTTTTTAACATGCTTGAAACCAGTTTTTTCTATCAAACCTCGCACTATTGGTTCCAAGACCTTCACCATTATGGTAGTTCTTTTTCCTAGACCTTTGTTCTCTATGTTTTCTTTGTTTGGTGGAGATGAACACATTGTTCCCTTTGAACTCTACCTCTCATTTGAACAGTTTGCTAATAAAATAATATTTTCACAAATTACTACACCACCTTCTGCCTCTTCTGTTATTGGAAGTCTTATCACAGTGGTATTCATAGGGATGTCGTTGTTAAAGTGGAAGACAAGGTGTGTTGAACTCAATTTATGTCTATTTGGTTATTGTTTTTTTTTCTACTATTTTGGAGGAGTTTTGAGAGTGTAGAATACATAAAATATTTATTGCCTTATATGTATATATTTAGTAGAAGAGTGTAGTTTATAAGTTTGTGTTATCTTGTTTTGTTTTTACGATGCTTTCTTCTTCTTGACATCACTTTGTATGAATTATGCATAAATAAAATTGTTAGTATAACATGTAACATGCATAATTTAAATTATCTTATTTCACATATCTTTTTATGTGTTTACCTGTTGTAGTGAGTTATTGCATGTTTCTCAAATGTTATTGATAGCTTGGTTTTTATTGTTGAAATGCACGACATATGTATTCTTTGATAGATTGGGATGTCTTTTTGTATATATATGCATAGTATGGGGTAAGTTTACAGGATTGCATACACTCAAGTGTTGTCAGAGGAATATAGTTGAATCACTAGGAGTGTGTCAACTTGAAAAATAACTAGACTCTTAGTCAACTTCTTTTTAGGGATATACTTACACATTTATGTGCCATTGGTGTTTGACTACCCATCATATTGATGTGTTGTAAGCACATTATGAAGCCTCTTGTGCCCTTCCATAACACGTATAAATGTGGGGCTTTGTATTATGCATAGCATTTGGGAGATGTTTTCTATTTACACTTCTCTTGGCTTGTTTGTGCATTTAGTTTCTTGCTTATTTTATGTTTTTACCTTGCCATTGTCTTGATTTTATTCTTTTTCCTGTTTGTATGACTTAATGTGTTGCATCTTATTATGTTTGTTCTAATCTTATGTGATGTGGTGAGTGTTATGATTATTACATTTTTGTTTGATTTCTCTCCTTCAAAAGAGGTATGATATATTGCATACTTTGTGTGTGTTTACTTTGACTTTCCATGTCTAAAAGGTTTAGAAATGTGCACAACTTATGTTTGTTTATGCATTATATTTATTTTTTAACATGTTATTTGCTGCAAGGGATAATGAGTGTAGTTTTCATTACATCATGATTATTTGATATATATACACACACACACATTTAGAGGGAGTCTGCATGTTTGTGTTTCGTGTAGATTGTGTTTGTTTGTGTTACATATTGACTATGCTTAGCCTATAGGTGTTCACCTGTTAGGGGTAACACGATAGTATGTAGTATTTAACTACATGCTATTTCTGCATGATACATTTTGTGATGTGTGCTTGTTTTGTGTGCGCCGGTTACAGGTGTAGAGTGAATTCTTTAAGCTTCATATATTTTTATGTGCAGTGGTGTTGAGACCCTCGTGTTTCAAAGTGACATAGTGGAAGTGTTGGTACATGAAGATTGATGGAACACACGAGATGGATACACTTAGTTTAGATGTGTCTTTCAGATTTAGGTAAGCATAGATGTTTTGTTCATGAAAGCAAACATTTTTAGGTTATCTTCATGATAATCTCATGATAGATGTGTATTTGTATGTAATTGTATAATATTTTTACATAGAAAGCCAAATGGGGTGAATGTAAGTCCTATAGACTTTTGTGTCATTGTTGAATTTTCGTGTACAAAACATAGTATCTATTTTATTCTTACTTAATATATTAGTCTTCTTCTGTGTAAGGTTGGTTATTGCGGATTAGTAATTCACACACATACATAATTAGATAGACTTTGTATACGAGCATGTTTACACACACACCATGAGTTTAGTTTTCGTAGTGTGCATACTAGGTGGAACACTCACTTGTTGACGTTGTCACTTATATTTTTGGTTCCTTTCGGGTGTGGATATTTATGAAATTAACTCTATAATTTTTGAAACAAAAAAATGTGGCTTTTGAATACCTTGCCCATAAGCTCAACAATAAGTTCATCTCCATATTTGGTAGATGGTTGGCGAGGTGGTTGACAAGATGGAAATTTGAGTTCTATAAATACCCTCATTATTTCTCTTATTCTTTACCCATAGTTTAAGAGCAGACACTCTACCAAAATTAACATTGAGATTTATATATGTTTTCGAAATTATTTTAGAGAGCTTATATTTGAAAGTGGATCATTTTGTGGTTAGTTATCAAATCATTATCTGTGTGAGTATGTGATTTGATTGTTTATCTCCCATATGTAATTTGATATTTGTAATAAACTATGTCTCTCATGAAGTTGAGAATAGTTATACTTCTAGTTACTAATCAATGGTTTCCAATCACACCACATTGGGATGATTTTGGCTGTGAAGGATAGTCAACTTCGCATGTTGAACCAAACAATTATGGAAGCAACAAGTAAAGAGCGGTAGTAGACAATTTAGATAGAGGTAATAGTGATTATCTATCAGAGTTGTAACTAATTTATTGTTAGTGAATTATTTACTATTGAATGTTTGTCTTAAGTAATTCGATGATGTTATCATATAGATAAGATCTCAATATAAGTTTACCTTGTTATATCAATTTGTATGCATGATCTTATATTATGCTAGTACAATTCTAGTTTAAGGTGTTTATGTTACAATATACTAAAATATTAAACTTCAATTAAAAACTTTTTTTATTCTTACATGTTTTATGTTGATTTTATATAATATATGTTAATCTTAGTTATCTGCTTATTCGATATTATATTATTTGTGTTTCTAGTGCGTGAATTGTGTAAATATTTATTTTCTTATTTGAATGAGTTAGGGATGAGTTTTTAAAATGTCTCCTTATTCTAGTAATATATCGGACCATGAACTCTTTCAAGATAAAATTGAATGAAATAGGATAGGATGCGAGATTATTTTTAAAACGAATTAAATAAGTATGTTATTTAAAAAATTAAATGTTAAAATGTTCAAGTAATATTTTTTAAATTTATATTTCTATAATTATAAATCTATTTAAATTAAAGTTTAGTTCTTATAGTACTTTTTTCTTAAAACTAAAATATTATTGTTATAATTAGGTCACCCAAATTTTTTTTTCGGTTTATCTTATTAAATTACAATTATTTTATGATATAGAATTATTATTATATAGCCATGTTTTTTCTTTTGCAAATTTAATTATATATTAATATAATTAAAGTATAAGTTATATTATAAAGTAATCGTATCATAAATTTTAACTTTGTTAAAATTCTTATTTTTTTCATTATTAATTTCTAAACTTTTAAACCTCGAATACTCATATACTTCAAACTTAAAGTTGAAATTATTTGGTTCTTAATAGTGTTACTCAACTCTATGTAATTTTTTAGGCATTTTAACCATACTTTATTATTATATGCCCAATGATGTAGAATTTAATAAACAAAATTTTTAAATAATTTATTTGTTAACTTTGATTTTTGTTGTGATTAGATAACAATGATTAGATAAACATTATATAAGTATTGAAGTTTAACTAATTTGATTTTATTATATTTTTAATTTTTTTTAATTTCATCTTATTAACTCATCGATTTATAGTAGATTGTAGCTAAAATTAAATATATTAAATATAATTTAAAAATATAAATTAATTAATTCATAATTTATTTTGAATGTGTTGAAAACATAAATTATATTATGAAATATATTATAATTATTTTAAAGTATTTAAAATATACACGAATGTACATAATGTTTACTATCAAAGTTGTAGACATGAACTTATAGATATTTAACATAATTGTGTTATAAGGGTATTTGATCAAGCAAACTTTTTGTTTTAATTTCTAAAACTCATATTATTTATTTTAAAATCATAACCTGTCAAATTAAAATATAATGTACTATATGTTCAAACTTTGTTATTCATCTTTAAAAAGAAAAAAGAAAGAAATATAATCTACAAAATAAAAATAATTACTTATTAACTTTTTTCTTATTTTTTAATTCATTTTTATCATTAGCAAGATAAAATTAATTTATTGTTGAAATCAATTAACATAATATTTTTTTTCTTTGTACTTGTTGTAAAAAGAATGAATATCATGAACATTAACATCTATTAGAATATATACGGTGGATAAAATTGAAAAAATAATAAATATAAAATAAAACTTTTTTGAAGAATAAAAACACAAACATAATAAATTATTAATCTATGTGCATAAAAATATTAAATAATTTGAAATTTAATATAAAAAATAATAATATTTCAATAATCTTTAGTAAAACTTACATTATTATATTTAACATAACAATGTTACATTTAATATCAATAATAATAAGATTTAATTTTTTTAAATGTAACTTATAGTATTATATGTAACGATAAAATAGATTTTATTCACATATAAATATTTTTAAAATGGAACTAATATTTTTAATAAAAAATAAGAAGCTACTTTTTATTTGAAATATATTTTCTATTTAAATGAATGACTATTAATTTTAATTATAATTATAAAAACAATTATTACATAAGTATTGAAAATTTTATTGTAATTCATGAAATTATAAAAATAAAAACAAACATTTTATAAACTAATGAAGTAAGTATTAAATATATAGTTATATTAGTAAGCATTTTATATATTCAATAAAATATATCATTTTTAAAATAATATATGTTATTAAATATTATATTTTTAATAGAATAATAAAATAATTACAATGGATTGTAAAATAAATAATAATATATTAATTTTTTTATAACAAAAAAATTGTGAAATTTAAATATATAAAATAATTTTCTAAAAAATAATATTTAAAAAAATATTAATACATATTCTTGAAAAATATGAAAAAAATATATTAGTATATCAAAATATTGTTAAAAAAATAAAAATATTATTTAAATTTTAAAAGTTGTATTAATAAAATAATAATATTTTAAATTTTATTAAGGCCTTTAACATATTGAAAAATTGAATTATTTACCTCATAGTAAAGTCCAATCACACTTAAAATTCTAGTTCGCTTGTATGATGAAAAATCTCTTAGTTCTATATTGGAGAATGAAGAAAATTGTTATGTGTCCTGTAATATAGAGCTCTCGCTCAATCTCTACTTTGATGTGGAATGATCCCACAACGTAAAGAAGCTCTCAAGCATATAAATTTTGTAAATGTTAAGTAATTTCTTTTTGGTGAAAAAAGTTATGTGTTTATTCTCATTAAACTTTTCCTTTTTATACATTTTTTTTATAACTAAAACAAACATCTATTTCTTAATAAAATATAGAATTGGAGCTAAAAATATGAGAAATGTGACCTGTCAATAGGACCATTACTACAAACATGACCACAACATCAAATACATGGTCTATGACTAACTGAATTTGAAATAATCAATAAAACAGAATAAGTATGCTTAATTAAGAGATGACATGTAACATTCCACCCCCTTGAAAATGGCCTTGTCCACAAGGATGTTAGGGAATCGCATCGAGTTTGTCCAATTCTTCCGGCATAGTCTTCATCACTTTTAAGTGATTTTTGAGTTGCTTATTGATTAGCGAGACATGCACCACAGGGTGAACCTTACTTCCTTTAGGTAAGAGCAGTTTGTATGCCACAAGTCCAATATGCTCAATAATTTGGTAGGGTCTATAGTATTTAACAAATAGCTTGTGCCTTCGATCACCTGTCAACGAGTGTTATCGATAAGGTTGCAATTTAAGGTAGACCCAATCGCCTACTTCACATTGCCGATCCTTCCTTCCTTTGTCATATGTTGCTTTCATCCTTTCTTTGGTTTTGGGGAGTTATTGTTGTAGTTGATGGAGAACTTGATCCCTTAGCTACATCGCCCGGTCCACTTCGACCTCCCAGACAAATCCTAGCTCGTAGTATGTTAGGACCGGTGGTTGGCATCCATATACCACTTCAAATGGTGTGAATATGGTAGAAGAGTGTCAACTAGTATTGTAACAAAACTCTGCCCAAGGTAGCCACCGAGTCCATTGTTTTGGGTGTCCTCCTGTAAAACAACGTAAATACATCTCTAGAGTACGATTAGTTACCTCTGTTTGCCCATATGTTTGTGGATGGTAGGATGAAGAAAAATGAAACTCGATCCCTTGCAGTCGGAATAGCTCCTTCCAATATGAACTAGTGAACAAAGGGTCTCTATCGCTCACTATAGACTGTGGTACTCCATATAATTTGAGGACATTCTCATAGTAAGCTTGGGCAGCGTTAGGTGCAGTAATCAATGATTCCATTGCAATGAAGTGTATTATTTTGGACAACCGGTCTACCACCACCATAATGGTCATCTTGTCTTTGGAATTTGGAAGGTTGGTAATGAAATCCATGGAGACCTCAGTCCATATAGTAGTGGGTGTGGGTAGGGGTTGGAGAAACCTAGATGGTGCACCTTGTTCTCTTTTATTTCTATGGCAAACGTTACAAGCTTTGATGGTCTCTAATACCTACCGCTTCATCCCCTGCTAGTAGAATTATGACCATATTCGTTGGAGAGTTTTGTGGAGCCTTTCATGGATGGCAGAATGGAAACCTTGAATGAATTCTATCGTTAGTGGGGAAGATGGTAGTAGATAAATTCTATTTTTGTAGAAGAGTAACCCTTCCTTGCATGTCCATAGCCCTAGAAATTCCCCTTCTTGATACAACTTATGCAGCTTTTACATCTCCATATGGCTTTTGTTTTCATCATGAATTATCTACATCCATATTGGAACTAACTCTGATGTATCCATTACTTGTGCTGGTTCATCTCACCTGGATAGGGTGTCTATTACTGAATTATCCTTCCCTTGCTTGTATTCTATGGAGAAGTTATATCCTATTAGCTTGCTAAGTCATCTTTGTTAAGCTAGGGTAGTGATTTTTTGACTCCACAAATATTTGAGGCTTTTATGGTCAGTGCGAACCATAAATGTCCTTCCCAACACATAGGGCCGCCATTTCTAAACTACTAACACCAAAGCCAACATCTCTTTGTCATAGGTGGATAAAGCTACATTCTTCCATTTGAGAGCTTGACTAAAAAAAGCTATGGCTCTCCTTCCTTGACTGATTACTATACCAACACTAGAATTAGAGGCATCACATTCAATAATGAAAGTTTTTGTGAAGTCAAGTAATTCTAACACCGATCCTTGTACCATCACTCATTTGAGCTCCTGAAATTCACTGTCAACCTTGGGGGTCCACTTAAAGTTATTATTTTTCAGCATTTCTTTTTGATAGTAACCGATCACCCCTAAGAAACCACGTAGAGCACTTACCAACTTTGGCTTGGGCCAATCTTCTATGATAGCAATTTTACTAGGTTCCATCCTTACCTCTCATTCCCTGATAATGTGCCCCAAATATTGAATTTTTATGGTTCCAAAACAACATTTATCCTTCTTTACATATAGTTGGTGGTCAGATAATATTGAGACCATTATTTGCAAATTTTGCAAATGTGATTCCCAAGTAGGACTATATATCAAGATATCATCAAAAACTAACAAGGTGATTTTTTGCAAATATGGCTGAAAAATGTCATTCATTAATGCTTGAAATGTAGAAGGTGCATTAGTAAGTCCAAAAGGCATTACCAAAAATTCATAGTGCCTATCATGTGTGCAAAAAGCCATCTTTTGCACATCTACCGAATGTATCGATATTTGGTGAAATTCAGCTCGCTGATCAAATTTTGAAAAATATTTGGCTACATGCAACTCATCTAACAGCTCATCTATCATTGGTATAGGATACTTGTCCTTGATAGTGGCCATATTAAGATCTCGGTAGTCCATACAAAATCGCCAAGACCCACCTTTTTCTAGACAAGTAATACCAGGGATGAATATGGGTTGGTATTGGGTCAGATTACTCCATTCTCCAATATTTCTATTTCCTTCTTTTGGTAGTATGGGTAAAGGTAGGATCTTATTGACACAAGACCATTCCTAGGTTTTAAGTTGATTTTGCGGCTGTGGGACCGGTCAGGTGGGATTCCTATGGGTTTTGAAATAAATGAGCATAATTTTCGAAACTTTGGGCCAAGTGTGGGTGTTGGGCCACATGTGGGTATTAGTCTTGGGTATTGGAAAATGTTTTATATACATTAGGATTAGTTGCTTTAGCAATTAAACACATCAAATTTCCAAGCCCTTCATTTGCTCGAATTTCCTTTTCCATTTGGCGCTGATCAACGACTTGGGTTGCTGGTGGTTGCACGCTAGCAAGAGTTACCGACCGCCCTTGCCATTGAAACATCATTGTTAAGTGTGAGAAGTCCCATAGAATCGGCCCATGAGTTGTTAACCATTACGTACCAAGGACGACATCATAGCCCTCCAAACCGATAACAAAGAACTCCACCTAGAATGGGTTTCCTTGGATCTCGATTGGGGTGTCTAAGAGGCACCCCATAAAAGGTAGCTTCTCGTCGTTGGACACCATCACGTTTAGCCTAGCCCCTTATTCTGCCTTTAACTCGATCTGTGAGACCCATGCCCGATTGAGGAAGTTGTGAGAGCTTCTTGTATCCAGCAAAGCCACTAGTATGTGTCCTTGATTTTGGCTGGAACCTGTATGATTTGAGGTGTCGTCGTTCATGTAATGGCGTGAAGGGAGTTTTCAACCACCTCTGATTCAGGTTTAGCTTCCTCTTTTCCCTCTACTTCCACCTCGTCCATGGGTTTGCAATCAATGAGGAACAATTTGTTACAACAATGGCCAGGCGTGTAGATTTCTTCATAATTGTAGCACAAGTTGCATCACTGGTGCTCCTGGATTTCCTCAATGGTGAGGCATTTAACAGGTCAGTTTGTGGTAGGTCATGACAGAATGGGATTTTGTTTTGGTTTTTGGAAGTTTTGGATGGTTGGGTTAATGTTAGGTGTAGTGTATTTGGGTTTTTAAAGTTGGTTTTTAGTTTCGTAGAGCCATGCAAGGCTAGCAGCATGTGGAAGGGTCTATGGATTCATGGCACTAACATCAGCTCGGATGGTTTCTCAAAGCCTACTAACGAAACAACTAATTTACTGTTTAGTTAATGAACCAGCCCTTACGAGCAGTTGATCAAATTGAGTGTGATACTCCCGAACAAACCCCGTCTGTGTGAGCTTGGTAAGCTCCCTATAGTAGTCATCTAGAAGTGTTGGACCATAGCGCTCATTCAGCACCTATTTAAATGCTTCCCAAGTAACCCAAACTCGAGTCTTCTTGAAAAATTGAAATCAGAGGTGCACTCCTCCTTCTAGGTGGTAGGCTGCTAATAGCACATTCTCAATGGTAGGGGTTTGGTGGAATGAAAAGAACTACTCTGCCTGGTCAATCCAAGTGATAGGATCATCGGTGCCATCATAGCATGGAAAATCCAAATCAACCAGTCGAGGTATAATTGTCCCATATGTTTGTTGAGAATTTGGTTGTTGCTGTGATGATCTGATTCCTGTTTTTCTTGCACTCAACTCCTCCATTTGAGTTTGTAGTTGAATGAACATTTCATGCATCTCTCGTTGAATTTGGAGCATTTGTTGTTGGGTTGCTTGTAGGGACTCCTTTATTGGTTGCTTTGTTTGGATGAGATAGTTGACCCCATTATCGGATCCTTGCTCTGATACCATATTGTTACGTGCCCTGTAATATCGAGTTCTCACTCAGTCTCTGCCTCGACGTGGAATGATCCCTCGACATAAAGAAGCTCTCAAAAAGATAAATTTATAAATGCTAAGTAATTTATTTTTTATGAAAAAAGTTATGTATCTATTCTCATTGACCTTTCCTTTTTTATAAATTTTTTTAATAAATGAAATAAATCTCTATTTCCTAATAAAATGTAGAATTAGAGCTAAAAATATGAGAAATGTGATCTGTCAACAAGACCACTATTAGAAACATAACCACCACATCAAATACATGGTTAATGATTAACATAATTTAAAATAATCAACAAAATAGAATAAGTACGGCACTTAACATAAATTGAATCACCATTAGGGATGTGAAAAGAACTGCGGGTTCGGTTATCCGCAGTTATCCGAACCAGTGGTTCGGTTTTTAACCGATAAATTTTGGGGACGGGGGCGATTTCGGGTAAAAATCGAATATGAAACAACGGTTATGGTTCGGTTACGGTTATACTAAAAACCGTGCCCGTCCGTACCCGAAATTAATTATATTTAATTAATTAAATTATATATTAAATTATAAATAAAAAAATTAATTATATATATATATATTTCGGTTTTTTTTCGGGGTTTTTTCATAACCGTCTCGAACCGTTACCCGCGGGTAAAAAACCGTCCCCAAATCGTAACAGTTTTCGAACAATTTTGATTATAGGTTTTATAATTCGATTTAGGAACGGTTATATCAAAAACCATCTCCACGTGCAAATTCCTAATCACCGTATATTACGCAAGTGCGGAAGAAAATCACAAAAAGAGGTTTGAAGGTGGACTTTATTGTTAATTTACAAGCAATAAGCACTATAACACAATAAACAAAGCCGATGATATTAATTAGAATATAAAAACAAAATATAAAATGTTAGTTCTAAATTTATAATTTACGAGTTTTATGTTTGTATAATTTTTTCAATAATTTATCTCTTTGAAAGTTGCTTTTATTTATTCAAGAAAAAAATGGAAGTTGGAACAATGTTTAACAAGACCACATTTAATGTAAAAATTTTAAAATGTCTTTTTTAGTATTTACAAATTTTAAAGAGTTATAAATGTAATTTTTTTTCCCAAAAATCTTTGGTTTAACTTGTCGAAAATTTTGTACCTCTTGTCTATTTCAGATTTACAATGCTATATTTACGTCTTATTGACCAACGAGGAACATGATGATAATAAGCAATTAAGCATTAGTATGATAAAAACCGAGTCAATTTATAGAATCCGGCAGGACTTTGCTAAATGACATTCCAACAAAATAAGTACATTGCTCAAAATTGCACAAAATTACACGTACAGAACATTTAACTTCTTGTTGATTCCTCTTAATAAACTAAGTAACAAAACCACAAACATATCATTTAAATTTATTAAATTACAAATATAACACTAAAGTATCAAAGTATTATAAAAATACCATCCTAATGTAATTTATGATACATTAATGCTATATTTGTAACACAAAAAGGTTACAAAAATACCAAGTTATACAAATGATATTTTTGTAACATTTTGATACTTCAATATTATATTTGTCAAGTAAGAAAATTAGATGATATGTTAACAACTTTCATGATAATTTAATGGTATATTTATTAGTTTAACCCATCTGTTAGTTATAAATTTCTCTTTGAAATATATCCTGGCATCTGCTTAAACTGACTTTGAGAGCTGATTAGCATTTCCATTACTCTCAGTTTTACAAGTTGGTCGTCGACCCTTGTCTGGACCACCAATGATGCCCCATGACTCGAACTGCGTTTGTCGGGCTCTTGCCCTCTCTTTCTCTTCTTCAGATTTTGATGAGTAACAGTGCGGGCAAGACACTCCATACTCCCACTCAGGGGACTCCATATCAGCATCACTCACTGGCTGCTTACACCCATAACAAAGCTTGTAAGTTCCCTGTAACAATCCATGTTCCACAGACACCCTCTTGTCAAACACAAAACACTCTCCCTCCCACAAGCTCGCTGACTCAGGAACTTCCTCAAGATACTTTAGAATCCCACCTTTGAGGTGATAAACCTGGAGGAGATAAAGTGCAGCAAGAAAAAACAATTATTATTATAAATTAAATTAGCAACTGCAACTATTTATTTCATGCCAATGGATGATCTTGTCTGTTGATGTTCAATCTGATCCTAAAGGTGAACATTTAGATGCCAATGTAAGCACAGATAATGCACATTTTTCACTCACAGTTACTAATACTCTCAAGTCCAACAAAAAAGTTATCATCTTCATGTACACTCCCCTAAAATATTATAAGAATATGACGCATGAAAGGAATCATGAATAAAGATCACCTCTTTGAAACCTTTGCTTAGGAGTAAACTTGAAGCTTTTTCACATCGAATCCCTCCAGTACAGTACATGGCAACCCGAGGCATCTTTTGATCTGGAGCGTCCACTTGATCTTCATTACTACCACTTGCATCATTTACTCTCTTTTCTGAATGCTTGGAATCTGATTCAGGATTATGGAACCGATTCTCTACCCAAGATGGGAATTCCCGGAATGCTGTTGTGCAAGGATCAACTGCTCCCTTGAACTTCCCAATTCTAGTTTCATAGTTATTGCGCACATCTATCACAACCTAGACATGTGTATATGATAAAACCTGAACTTTTATATAAACTTGAACTTAATGTTTCGTAGTCTAATAATGATAGCAAGTATCTGTTTACTCATATTATAAATACTGTATATATATTGAGTTTGATATTGATGTTAACCTCTGAGGCTTGAAGTTGAACGATTAAAGATGACATTCCAACAATAATTGCATTTAGTTAAGATAGAAAATTTAAAACATAAAAACGTCTATAATATCAACTCAGTATTTATCAATCTTCCACCTTCCACAAATGAAAAGGTTTTTAAGTTTCTAATTATTTGAGCAGCTTCATAAAGTATATATGGATCATAACTCACAGATATATTAGACAAAGACAATACGTAATGCATATTTCACCACTGAATCACACAGTTAACGATGTTGCCGGATGGATTTTGAAATTTTAGATTTCATGCCATCACCCAGTTAATTACTAGTCTAACTCAAAGTAGAGGATGAAGACAGAAAAATTGTATTGACGAGTTCCTTAAAGTAGAAGAAGATCATTAAAAATTATTTGAAGTTTTGGAATGACCAAACAAATTAAATGTCAGGTTAAGAAATTACTCACAGTATCTGGATCACTGATTATTGTGTTCCATTCCCTGGGGCTTACATATTTTCCGACCATTTCAATAGGCGACACATCAGGCATTCCAAGAGTCACAATCTGTTTCAACATAATAAGAGAAAATAAGAAGCACTTAAGAACCAGAACAACAATAAAATGAGGATGAAAAGCGAACCCAGAAATTGGAAGTGAAACATGCGCAACTTCGTTGAAATTACCTCTTTTTTCAACTTGATCCTCACATGATCCCAACGGAAAGGTGCATCTTCCCCAGCTGCGAGAGGAGAACTACCAGTATGTCCATGGTGGACAGCCTCTTGCTCAGCACTCACAGGTGATTCAATTTGTCTCAGCCCCTTTAGGCGGTTATCACTTTGAATGAACCCAAGAACTCTTTCCACTGATTCACGAGTCCCACATATGCTGCCATTGATTCCTTCTGGTGCAAGAATGATACCACCTGAAACACGCTGAAGAGGATCAGCTAGGTAAGGTGCAAACTATATGATAGAAACAAAAGATAAGAAAGCCATCAAACATCAAAAGAAAGATTTTTAAAAGATACATAAGATTATGACATACCATTAGGTAGATAACAAGGTCTAGAAAATTATGTCATGTTTGCTATATCATACAATTTTATTAATTATTTAAAAATAAAATCAAATAGTAAGATTTCGGTTGATCAATTCTAACCCTTTGACTTACAATATTTGAGGTATTTGAAAAAGATCCAAAACAAATTAGGAAAATTTTATTTTAATTTTAGTGATGTTAAGATACACGACTTAAACATCACTCTTGGAACATGACCAGATAAAAACTTCTGATGCAGTGGGACCCAAACTGTCAATCTTTTTATCAACCTCATTGAGTAATGTTATAATTATTGAGGTATTATTTATTATTCTTGAAATATACTACTCACTAATCATAGTACTTTTTATCATTACCTCCTATTGAATATTTGTTTTTCTAAAAAAAAGTTACACTTATCTTGAATTTCTTTAGCTTAAAATACTATATCATTACATATGCCAATAACAATAAATAATTTCCTTATAATTGTTACCTTCTAGTCGGGCTACTTAGGAGCATTCTAATTTTTTATTAACTGAACCCGTTATACAGTTACTACTTGCTAGAAATTGCTAGAAAATAATTCTAAACTTTAGAGTGAGAAGAGCACTGGGAAAAATTGATAACCCCAACAGCAACTGAAAGAGATTTGAAGATAAATACGTCTTACTTTTTGAAAAAAATACATAAAGTAACACATCTAAAATTTATAACATGAATAATATTGAAAGAAATTCAATTAAATAGAGTTGAACGTATACGATATTATTGAATGTTATTTTTTTGTTAGTGTTAGGGTATTATAATTTCTCAATTTTTTTAATAGTAAAAAAAACTGAATGGAAGATGAGGGATGCTTTACAAGTTTTAAGGTTCCTAAATTTCCATTTCCCTAATTTTTTTCCCTTTTCTTATTTGTTACACAAATAAATTGTTAGATTGTTTCCTTGGCAATGTTATAGTTTAGAGAGAGCCAGAATAATGAAAGACGTAAATTTTACCAAAGTAGTTTACTCAGAACCTACATCAGATAAAACATAGAGAGGAAACAATACAACAAAAATGGAAATAAAAAGTACCAGTTCCTCACAGAGCTCCTTCAATGGAATTCTCATGCAGGCATGGTCAGGGAAATCAGCAAATTTGTAGAAGGAAACGACAATTAGAAGTTGTGAATCCGAATCAATTCCTTGGTTTATCGTTTCGGTCTCAGGCATTGCTGAGACGGTAAAGGAATTAGTAAGTCCAGAGAAGCATTTGGAAAAGGTCATGCTTTGGCACTGAGATTGTGGGAGATGAATCTTAGCAGGAACTGGAAACAGAAGATCACGAGAAGGTTTGAGAATCGGAGAGGCGGCTTTCACGGAGGGGCTTATTCTAGGGTTAGGGTTTGTAGATTGGGTGGATGGTGATGACATTGACAAGGATAGCATCCTCGTGGGAAGTAATGAAGATGTTCTCCACCTGTGCATATGGAGATCGGTCTCATGCGGAGCTCTACTGCTACAAAAACAGACTAATCTGTTGGGCCGTTTGGGCCTACTTTACATTAGACCATGTATTTTATCTCAACGATAAATTTTTAACTCTTCCTCTTATAAAAAACTTATGCTAATTGGTTTGGTACCCAAAACCTAGTAGAATCTTATTCTTAGTTAATGGATTAATATTTATTAATTCTTATATTATTAAAAGATATATATGAGTTAATTAAAATTTTTTATTTTTATTTTATATATTTTCTTTCAAATTTTTTTCTTTTGTTCTCTCTTTCTCTCTCCACCTTATTCTTTCTCTTTCTTATTTTGAATATTTCTAAAAAAATAATTCATTTTTTTATCATAACCGAATGATAATTTTGTCCAAATCTTTAAAACTTAACTTAAGGTATAATATATTAAACTATCATAAACTATTTTTTGCATCATTAGACAATCCAAGTCTAATTATTTAGTATGTTAATATAATTATTTTTATTCATAAAATTAACTAAATATATATTACTTAAATCAACTTTAAACCTAAAATCTGTAGAAGTAACATCGGTGATTTTCACCACCAAAATTTTAACATGAATTTTCATGAATATTTTCAAAAAAATAAAGAGAAAGATAGTTGTTTGGTGAATAAAGAGTGTAAAAGAAAAAAAAAGATAAAATAAAAAAATAAAAAAAGTTTAACTACGTAATATAATCTCCTTTGATATATAAAATTTTATTTGTAATCTCCTCGTAATAAAAAAGTATGTTCATTTTTCTTATAATGTAAATAAATGTATATATTTTTAATGTTATACGAAAATAAGCATATGTTTTATTTTATTTAAGGTTGTTAAAATTAAAATCATATTAAATAATTGAATCATTCATATATTAAATTATTTAAAAAATGATTAAATTATCTTTTATTTTATGTCACATGTTATGTATATTATCAAAATTTTAAATTAATTTTTTAATTTGGACAAAAGGGCTATTAATTTTTAAATTGTGGTACTCATTGACATATTTAAAAAAAATGGAAACCTATCTCAAAAAATGTGAATAAAAACCATTAATAGTGTTATTAATTTTTATTATTTTTTAAAAGAAGAGTAGTTTTATTAATTTGACATTTTTTTGAAAAATAACATTAAAACATGTTTATTGGAAAATTTTCAATAATACCCATGATATTTACATATTTTTAACAAA
The DNA here is from genome assembly GCA_030763125.1 of Hippophae gyantsensis. Lineage (NCBI taxonomy): Eukaryota > Viridiplantae > Streptophyta > Magnoliopsida > Rosales > Elaeagnaceae > Hippophae > Hippophae gyantsensis. Next base: position 29,524,917 of record CM061030.1, read on the forward strand.
TACATTTAACTTTAACGAAAGTTAAAAATAACGATTAATTGAAATTTTTGCAAGATGTTTAAAATCAAATGGTATTTTATATTATATTTTAATATTAGATAATCAATAATATTAAACTAATATAATAAATAAATAAAATATTATTTTTATTTTATTTTAATAATATAAAGCATAAAAATTAAAAAATAAATACAAATAAAATTAAAAAAATAAACATACTTATTAATTAAAAAAATAAAATTAAAATACATATAATAAATGAAATTATTATTTTTATCCCAAATCACACGGAATTAAGTTGTTATTTTTAATTTTTAATTATCTATACGATGACTTTTAACTTTAACAAAAGTTAAAAAAAAACAATTAATTGATATATTTTTTAATATGTTTAAAATCGAATGGCATATTTTATTTTATATTTTAATACTAAATAATAAATAACATCAAACTAATATAATAAATAAATAAATAAAATATTAATTTATTTTTTATTTTATTCTAATGGTATAAAGCATAAATATTAGAATAATAAATAAATACACATAAATTTAAATATAATATATATATATATATATATCAATTAAGAAATAAAACTAAAATACATACAATAAATAAAATTATTATTTTTTATTTATCGCGAATCATATGTAGTTAAATTGTTAATTTTTAATTATCTATAAGTGCTCAAGATTCAACTTTAATTAAATTTAATGGCATATAGTTTAAGATATAATCATAAAAATAATATAATATTTTTAGTTATAATATTTATTGATGCCGATTTTTGTCAACATCGATGATTGGTACACCTTTAACTTCCTATGTACCTAAAAACATAGAACAAATCGTTAGGGCCTTAAACCACCATAAGGTCTGGTAGCCTTAGACTCTCCAATGCTGAATAAGTTCGGGTAATAAGGAGTAAGAAGATACTAATGTCTCTCCTTGTGATGTAGAGAAATGTAGAAAAATATTTAAGGAGAGAAAGTATACATCATAATGTTTATGATTGAGAAGAAGTTATTCTGTTTTGATGAATAGTGATGACTATTTATAGAAAAGAATATACCTACTAATGACCTTCACTCATAATGATAAACTTATCTTTAAATGTCAAAGTATTATCCGCTTAATTATCTCACTGTCGGAAAGTTAAGAGTTTGAATACCAGTTATTTATCATGTTAAATATGTACTTGATATTGAGGCTTATTTGATGACTCAATGCTAATTAGGCTAGCTGGTGAGTCATATTGTTGATTAGGACCTCTCATATTATGCCATATGACATGAATTATTTTACACCCAATATCATTCTTCTAGAATTACTAGGCCTGGTCATATACTGCTTTGTAATTTTATCACCATCATGGTTCACTATTTTTTAAACCTCATTAGTGATGTCGAACCCATTCTTGTGTGGTCATTACTCATGAGTATGATGAATCTTTATTTTTTCTCGAGCACTCACAATGTGCACGATGATGTCTTGTTGCTAGTAGTTTTTACGAATTCTCAATCGGACTCTCACTTAGGAAATTATGTCAATGCCAAAACCACTCCTTAATTCACTTTCCTATTGTTGAAGAAAGGATGCACTACTATAAATAATACCTTTTAAGTCGGTTATTAACTGACTTAAAATATATTTTAAGTCAATTAGGTGAGTCGACTTCAAACGAGAGGACTTAAAATTTAAAGTTCGTTCACGGATAAAACCTATTTTAAATTTAAAGTCCGTTCATAGGTAAAACCGATTTTAAATTTAAAGTTGGTTCACGGGTATAACTGATTTTAAATTTAAAGTTGGTTCATGGTTTGAATTGATTTTAAATTTAAATTTGGTTCACAAATAGAATTGACTTTAAATTTTATATTTTTTTAACATTTTTTGGTCATTTTTTGCTATTTTCACTGCCTATTTTTGATCGCATAATAGAAAAAAAATGAATATATGTTTAAAAGAGTTTTTAAATACAACAAATAATTAAAAAATTAAATATTAATTAATTACTTGAGAATTAAATTGATAACAAAAAAATAATTTATATACAATACATATACATATTTAACTTAAATTATAAATAAAGTGATGATATCTCTTTTGTCATGAATTTTATGATATTTTCACTTTATTTCAAGGAAATGAAGCTTACTTTGTTGTTTAGAAACATCGCAATGTCCCATTCATAATGACCAAGGATCATTCCATTGAGATGAGATGGAGTTTGGGTAGAAAAACTTCCCAAGTATTTAACTCTATCAGGTTTATACAACAATTCATTCCCTTACATACATGAGCCCATAAACATCCATCAAACAAGTCCAAACTTTAGAGACACAAGAAAGTATTAAAAAATTACCATGGTATTGTCCTATGCTATTCAATATCATTAGATTATTATCCCGATTCTTCTTGTGATCTTATAATTTGAAGCATGTGTTATGCTCATTCTTCTCTTTAATCGTCAAAAATTTGCATATCCCAGTCTGACTTATTCCAACAAAAGAACTACATGTATTTAAATTCAAAATAAGAATGTAATATCATGAATTCACAAAAAATAACTTATATATGTTAGAAAAAAGTATATTAGTAAAAGAGATTATTATTATATCTTTAATTGACATGTTGATATTTGAGATGATTTTGCTCGTAAATTTTATAACAAAATAACTACACATGACTCCATTATTTTGTTGTAGAACCTACAAAAAACAAGTGTACATGGTTTTTCATATTCGAACGTCTTTCTTATTCAATAGTAAAATTCATTAAATTATTAATATTCGCTTGTACATACTATAATTTTATCCCATATAAGCTTAAAATTCATTATTAGTTGGTTTTAGGTAAAAACATACTTTAAATATTGACTTAATTGCTATTTATTATAATATTCATGCAAATCCAAGTGTGTGGACTTATGATCCCATAAGCTACCCAAGAGCTTTGATGAAAGATAAAATGATTGATGCAACAAACCAAACTTTTCCATCAGAAGACAAGCGAACACAAATCAAGACGGGTCATGTGAGGTAACTGCCAAGTGGAGGACCGACGAAGGAGTAGGGACCCATGTTTGGTCGGTCATGTGGGTCTAGCCAAGAAGGTCCTACCAAGGTCCAACCACTCTTGGAGTGTTTGACTATTGTCTAGTAATGATCTGGCCACCTATGGCATGTCCGACAATGATTTGTCCATCCATGGAATGTCCATCCATGATTCAACCATCCATGGGGTATTCCACCGTGCTAATAGCTTGGGTCCATGTTGTGGAGGATGGGTGAGAAATGATTCGAACGGGGACTCTAAATTGTCCTGACGATGCAATTCTATCCGTGATAAAGGTTTTAAAATCTTTACAGGATCTTTCGTTGACATGACCACACTTTTGGAAGGACTGCGTAAGTGTAGGGGTTCTAATACTACTCTTGTAGATATCTTCACTCTTCAACAGTTAGGCTTTTTGTCTCTTATAGGAGCAAAGTGTTGTGGGTGCACAAAGGTCTGGAATATTTGGAGGGGTCTAGGTAGTAGGGGATTATGTCCTGATTGCGTCAAATGGACTAATATCTTAGTCCACTTAATAAATTATATGCTTGACTTATGTCCGTACTTTATCCAAAATGTAGACATATGGTTGGACACTTTAAGACTGTACTCGATAAGGAAGGACATGTAAAAGTGCATCATTAGAGGTGCCCGTTCTTTGAGAGGACATATGATGTGGCATAACTTATGAAGGAAGTGGACGAGGCGTCGTGGCCCATTTGATAAAAGTCTATGTGAGGTGGAAGTCTATACTTCATAAATTTCAATTGGTATTAGAGACTAGAGATACCTTGACACTTTATGTGCTTCAAACTTTGTACTTTTTATGTGATTTACTTACTAGGGTTTTCACCTTATATTGGACTACCAGAGGGTGACAACCCTAGAGCTTGGACAATAAAGTTTTGACCCTTTATTTTTGTTCATGTATTTTTGAAACACTTAGTGCCAATTGTAGATACTATAGGTTCACAACCCATTGAGATGGGTGCTCCCACTGTGACTTTATCAAAGTCATTCCTTGATCAAGATATTCAAAGTTCATGGAGCTTGTAAACTATGACATGGCCAATTGGGTTTCCAGGGCTCAATGGTCTGCCACATGCTTGGTTCATGATATTATGATTCAAGTCTTTATGTGGACCTTTTTAAATCATGTACTTATGATTCTTTACTTATGTTGCATCTATATACTTCTTTTATGTTTTGGTGAGATTCATCTGTGATCTCATCTGTTTCAAAATGGTACATGCTCTTTGAGTAAGTCCCTTATTGGGATCTCTATAGTTGGTACATTATAGTGATCTCATGTGTTTCAAAATGGTACATGCTCTTTGAGTAAGTCCCTTATTGGGATCTTTATAGTTGGTACATTATAGTGTGTGCCTGTTATTGGTACACTATGGTGTGTACCTGTTGAAGAGTGGGTCTAAAGTGATCCAGATGATTACATCTCTGTGTATATGTACCCTAATTTGGCATATACATTATGTCCCACCACATATTCTATGTTCGACCATGCTCACTTTTTTTTGCCATATGGACCACGTCTGGCCAAATGTATAATGTTGGATCACATATGTCGTGATTGGGCATTTATCATGTAGGTTCATATGTGTCATGTTTGGCCATGTGCCATATTAGGTCAAATGTTTTGTGTACGGCCATGTACCATGTCGATGGGCTCATATTGAGCCAGTTTGTCGTGGTCCATTAGCTAGCCCAGTCATTTTCAGTTTGATCGTGTACCCATTGTGTTGGTGCCTAGAATTTTTTGCTTTCGTATGAATTATTTTTATTTTGTCTAAATAAGGGTGGTTTGTTTTTTAAATTAGGTGTTCATGGTACACTAACCCCTTACTTGGTATGCTTGAGTACATCAAGTCATCTAAACATTTGGTCTTGAGACGTAAAAAAATAGTTATGGTCTTTGGTGGATTACTCCATCTTGTCGTAAGTATACTACTATAATACATATCGTCTAGAAAATTTAGCCTTTAATTTTTAAAAATTGAGGTCATAGACATACCCTATGATCTCGATTATTTAAAAATCAAAGTCATAGACATAACCTATTAATTTTCTCTCTTTTAATCCAAATACCAAATTTTTATATCAATTTTTTTTCTTTTTTTCCTTCCCTTTTCTCCCTTTCGCGCGCTTGTGCTATATCAATATTTTAGGTTTTTCATCGATCGCTCCCCTAAATCTCTGCCGCTCTATATGTTTCACTATCCCTGTCTCACCTTTTCTCCGTTCTCATCTCGCCTTCTCACCATCCACTACTTATCTCTGCTTTACCTCGGTTAGTTCTTGTATCGCTTTGTGTTGGGCTTCTTGTCTCGTCTTTTCGTCTATTTACCAAGAATTATTTACATAGGTTTTTCTTGAATCATTTTTGTAGATAACACGTACACTCTCTGTTTCTCTCAATAAAATTGGAGATCTAAAGTATTACGATGGAAAGCTGGCAGCAACAAGATCTTACTATTTCAGATGTTTAAATGTTCGACGTGAAGTAGTAAACAATAACTCAAATATTTCTTCCTATGTTAGAAACTTTTATCCTCTGCTGATTTCACCATTATACTTGTTATTGCTATCAACTTCAACTTTAAGTATAATTAATCTGTGTCTCGTGGGTACAGATTCTAATTGTGGTTGTTTCCCTTGCAAAAGTTGCTGATATTGATACAAGTCGAAACAATGAAGGTGCAGCTAGTAGTGGATTTTGAGAAGCCATAAAATTGTTTGAGTCTTTAACTTTGAAACCTAGAGAAATTCATCTTGAGCAACAAGTATATTTTCCCTGTGCTATATAAGACTTAAGTTGTCTGTACCATTCAACCCTATTTTGTAATTCGGTTTTGGAATTCCTTAAGAATCAACTTGTAGATAAACAACCTGATGTAGAGATTTGAGTTTAGCTCAGCTTGAACTGTGAAATTTATGTCAAGGCATGCATTCCTTCTATACTCTATGCAAGCTTTTAGCATTTGCATTCTGCATAAGATTTTACTATTATGAGGGTATAAATTTTACCCCAGCCAAAAGTTTTATTACATCCCCCGTATCAGCTTGAGTGTATAAATTTCTATTATGATTTTATGTGTGTTTAATAATTTTAAATACCCGTAGATTATGGTAATCAGTTTTCTAGTTTTTGTAAGGACTGTTATGTTTAAATGGATGATTTTGTTGTTATGATTTATAATTATGATCGTGGTTATTTGGTATCAAGTTCTCAACGACTTATATTTTTGTTTAGAATAAGGACTTTCTCAACAACTTATACGACTTAATTACTAAATTTTTAAAACTTTACGTATAAGTTCAAACTTTGTTATTAAAATACATATTTGTGAATTAAAAATTTAAAATCTATATGCAAAATTTTAAAAATTTATAAACTAAAACGTATGATTTAAAAGTTTAAGTACCTATGTATAAAGTTTTAAAAGTTTGATAACCAAATTATACGTTTTAAAAATTTAAAAAATTATATACGAATTTAAGTAAAGTTTATAAACCAATTATGTAATTTATCCTTTTTACTTTTAACCTCTTCTTTTCATTTTTTTTTATCTAGCAGAACCAAAAAGCAAAATCGCCATATCTTTAGTAACTTAGCAAATGATATATAGTAGAGGTGTCTAAAATTCAGACCGAATCAGATTAAATTAGAAAATCGGATAGGATTGGATCGAATCGAATAATTTATAAATCAAACGATCTAATCTGGTTTGTATTAATTAAAATAGTTTTTCAAACGGTCCGGTCTAGTTATATTAATTTTAAAATCTGTTGAATCGAATCGGACCGATTTAATAATATATTAAATCTTTCATATTATTTCTCACAAATCGTTGATTAAATTTCTCATATTTTAATCAAAGTTATATCATTAGGTGTATCATATTTATGTATTATTAACGGAATCAAACCGTTAATCAAATCAAACCAAACTGTTCAGTTCAATATTTTTAATAATCAAACGGTCTGGTCCGATCCGGTTAATTGTTTTTACCCAAAATCGGACCGAATCGGACCGTGGACACCCCTAATACATAGAGATATAAATTGAGATAAGATATTGATAAATTTATAATATAATCTATTAATTATTAAAATTTATCTCATCTTGTCTTACTTAATTTTTAACGAGATAAGATGGTAATGAAATAATACTAATTGAGATATCCCATTTGTCCTTAATTATCCTAAATAAGACAAGTAAGAACACAAAATGATACATGATTATTTATAATAAAAGTTTAATAAAAAAAAATGATACAATATATACTTAAAGTTGGGTCTATTAGGGTTAAGATGAGATAAGATAAGATGATATTTAAATGAAATGAAATAATATTATATGTAAATCCATTAAAAAATTAAATAAAAGATGAGATAAGATAGGATGATATTTAAATGAAATAAAATAATATTATATCTAAAACCATTAAAAAATTAAAGAAAAGATGAGACAAGATGAGATAGCAATTTACATGACATTTAGAGATACCAAGCTGAATAGTTTCAGTTTCCCACTTCTAAAACTGTTGTTATTAAATTAGCTTTTAAAGTCGCTTATTGATATTCTGCAAAATCCTTATCAACATGATTTAGATATTCTAATTTCATGGTTTTTTTCCTGTTGAACCAGGAGACAAAAACAAGCAAAACTGAAGTTATACTTGCCCATTTAATTACGTAATTTCTCTGTTGAAAATATCCATGAAGCTCAATTCATCAATTTATGTTCTTTTAATCCTCTTCTCTATCCTACCTATCCTTTCTTTAACCATTTCTGATCTTAACTCAGACAAACAAGCTCTTCTTGATTTTGCTTCAGCCACTAAAACTCACTCTAAAAGACTCAACTGGAATACTTCAATTCCACTCTGCTCCTCTTGGATTGGAATCACTTGCAACGTAAATCAAACTCGTGTCATCAGTTTACATCTTCCAGGTATTGGACTTGTTGGTTCAATCCCAGTCAACACTATAGGAAAGCTTGATGCCTTAAAAGTCTTGAGTCTCCGATCAAATCTTCTTAATCAAAATCTACCTTCTGATATTCCTTCTTTACCTTCCTTACAATATATCTACCTTCAAAATAATTTCTTCTCAGGTGTTTTACCTTCCTCATTTTCACATAAACTCATTGTGTTGGATTTATCTTATAACTCCATTTCAGGAAAAATTCCAAATTCTATTCAAAATCTTACAAGAACTACTGTTTTGAAGCTCCAAAACAATTCTATCTCATGCACTATTCCTAATCTCAAACTTCCAAGTTTCAAGCTTTTGAATTTTAGCTTTAACAACTTAAAGGGTTCTATTCCTTGTTCATTTCAAATTTTTCCCAATTCTTGTTTTGTTGGGAATTCTCTACTCTATGGATCACTTTTAAGAAATTGCTTTTCTTCTTCTCCTTCTCCCTCTTCCAGTTCTCTAATTGCTTTAGCAATTGTTGGTTCTTCCGTGTTGTGTTTTGTTATCGTTGTGACATTTGTATGTTGTATTAAGAAAACAAAAACTAAAAGGAGTCTTATGTTTAAACGGAAGGTATCTAGTAATGGAAAGAGTGAGAAGCCACCAGATTTTGGAAATGGAGTGCAAGAGGCAGAGAAGAACAAGTTGTTTTTCTTTCAAGGTTGTAGTTATAGTTTTGATCTTGAGGATTTATTGAGAGCATCTGCTGAAATTCTGGGTAAGGGAAGTGGTGGAACAACTTATAAGGCTGTTATGGAAGATGGAACAACTTCTCCTCTGTATGTCTTTCAATATGAGAAGATGCTTATTCTCTGATTTATGGTGTTATTCTCAGTTTTAGCTTTATCACTATCCAACTAATGTAGCTTGATGTCTCTAGTGTCAGTTATTTCTACAGTGGCACCAACACTAATACTAGCACGCCAGTACCAGCACCAGCACCAACATCGACACCAGTATTGACATTAGGCACCAACACTAACACCAGCATCCCAATACCAACAAGTTATGTAACATGTCTTCCTAGTGTATAGTCTTAATATATTCAAGTTTTTTGCATGTATTTCATATTTTGGAACATTTTAATTAGCTAACTATAATAAAGATTTATATATTTTAGTGCATATAAAAATTTTCAAATGTAATTTCATTCTTAATTTTAATCTAACGATTTTTAATTTTCTCAATTTATCTATTTATTTTAATTTATATTAAAAAATTATGTTAAATGGTAAGTATTTGGTCTCAGTTTTTTTATAAAACCGAGGCCATATGATATGTCTATGGTCTCTCTCGCTTAGACCTCGATTCTTATAACAGTAGTCATAGACTTACGATCACAGTTAAAAATCAAGACCGTATTCATGTATTGTAGTAGTGGTGTTATTACACTCTAATCATGCCTAACTGTTTTTATTAATGACTAGGGTTGGGAAATCAAAGTTCCTAACTTAATCAAATCTATATTTGCATGGATGGGGTACATGAGTTGCAGTAACTCCTAGACCTAAAGTGTGGTTGCTACTTGTTAATGGTTTAGCATGGCCCATAGAGGTGGGGTGTAAAAGTTGTAGTAACTTCTGGACTCGGGGTGTAGTTGTTGTCTATTCAAATGTCTGACATGGCTTATAGAGGTGGGTTTCAAAAGTTATAGCAAATTATAAAGACGGGGCATAGTCACTACCCAACATAGCCCACAAAATGGGGTGCCAAAGTTGTAGCAACTTCTGACCCTATGGGTACTGGCGTGTGACTTTTCATAGTTGACAACCTTCAGTCCCTTTACAGTTTTGAAAATTTTATCTTTACTGAATTTCATAAATGTATATGAACTTGATCTAAATACCTACAAATACAATTTTTATTAAAATAAAAGTGTACCTAAAGCGTTGTGTCTTTTATCATAGTGAGGCATTATTTCTGTCACATGTTGTTCATTATAAGTGGCATCTTGTGCCACTTTTTACTATTTCAAGACAATTAATATCTTTAAAGCATTTGGTGAAGATCATATAGAGGGATAAGAACTAATGGTCTTGTGTAGGAAGGCCATTTTTTAAACTTTATTATGGGGCCTTCTTGGCCTACATTCACCTCTAGGGCATCATGTGAACTACTGCTAGATGATTCAACTGAATAAATAATCTTAGAGGAGTTGGAACATTATTCTGAGCCTTCGATATGTGAGTGGACATATATTTTGTTTTTTAGTTAGACATAACGTGTTACTTCATTAAGTCTATGTCCAAACTTGGTTGATTACATTGACCTTACCAAGTGTCCTCATATGGAACTTGGGTGAATTATTAAAGTGCACTCTTGGAAGATTCTCATAGAACTCGTTTTGAAATAATTCATATGGAAGTGTGCACCCTTAAATAATATATGATGGTTATACACTTCACAAATCCAATTTGTTGGTGAGGTGTAATTTTAAGCTACACACTTTATTTCGTTGTATGAATGTTCTAAACATATCATGTATGTCCTTGACTTTGATCCATACGCTTCTTTTCTTGTAAGTTTACTTTTGAATCTCACCTTTGTTTCATTTACTTACTTGAAAGATTGTGGGCCTTTAAAGCGTTAATATGGACCACACAGCCTTTGAGGCAGTGACTTTGCATCCTATTAGTGGACACTATAACATTTTATGCATTAGAAGATTCTATAGGGAATCCTCATTAATGAAAAATGGCTACAGATCTTATGGACTATGGTGACACTCCAAAATAGTGTGAAATATGTTCTTCATGATGTCAAGATGCACATATGGTCTCATCCCTTGAAGTTTTTCATGTACTCTAATCTTTTTAGTACCATTATGGGTGATGATTTCTAGAGTTACGATTAGCCACTGAGGTCACATGTTTAGCATGACGAGATTAGACAAAGTGTCCTTACATACGGGCCTTAGGTGGATCGTGATGGACAGAAGATGCTTGAGGTGGCCTCAACTAGTCCATGATGGACAATCGAAGGGACACTTCTTAAGCACCCATGGTTGGATGACTTTGTACTTTATAGATGAAATCTGTCTGGCAGACCATAGGGTTTGGTTCCCATTATGATAGGTTACATCGTCAGTCGAACTCCGTATGAGTATGGGTATAATCCTGTTCATTATGGGTATTGGAAGATTCCATATGAACATTCTCTAGGATGGAAAGTGGATCAGTGACCTATGACCTTGAAAAGCGTTACTAGGATGGCTAGGGATGCTATCCTTATCATTCTAAGTGTTAGCAATAGTTCTTTATTTCTTTCTTTTTTTTAAAGAATGATTGGTCACTCTTTGAGAGCATTATAATGATGATAATCGAAAGAGAAGATAATGTTTCTCCAAATATTATTTGGATGCATTAGATGAATGTAACAGTGCATGATCATTTTCTCATGATCTTGACTAAATTGGATGGGTAAACAACCATTTTATGTACACATTTTTGCACATTTTTTCTATAGGTATATAAAAAAATGTTGAATGTATAGTCGTTGGAATCGTCTCATCCAAAAGATTTCAAAACTAGTTTTATTTCTCCAAGAATCGGCCATAAAATGGATGAATTGGCCTTAAATTGATTTTGGGTCTATCTAGTAAATCATAATGGTTTTGACCATTTTTTGTGCAGATTGACCTATCTGGTGCCCACTCCCTCTAGTGGCACATGGTGGAGCGTGAAAGCCAGCCCAATGTCCATTCAATGTGAAATTTTGGGATATGGATATTGGACATGTGATCTTTCTGATAATGGTGTGAGATTTTTTATATGATGTACGAATTTTGAGATCCAAATAGAGAACACTCGATTAATAGAAAAGTGGAAGATAAGTCCCTTTTTCTAGTGGTGCCACCATGTCCAGGTAATTGGGCTTTCACGTATGGCAGCCCAGGATGCTTCACTCTCTCGAAGTGAAAAAATTGAGCCATTATTTGGTGGTAGTGGATGTGATGCATGCATGTTAGTTCATGGAACGTATAGACTAAACCTATCTCTCCGAGCCATGGGTTTAAACGTAGTCAAGGAGGATTATGTCTCTAATTTGAGCTTGTGTGGTTGTGAACCATATCGTGTGTACTATAGGCATTGAAATATGCCATAAGGACGTCTTAAAGTTCAATTTCTTGTGGCCCTTAGAGGGTTTATTGACGATGCTTGGATGACACCATTGAGTTTGGCCAGCTATAGTTTGACTGGTACATTTTGTCCAGTCACTACTTAAGTGATTGTGGAGTGATAGGTGTACCCGTTAAATGAACCTGTTGGTAAGGCCAAAAGAAGTGTGCATCCTTTTTCTCTATCCTTTGTTAAGGATGGAGCTTTTGTTCTCACAATTTCCATAGGTGGCTACACAACTTGTTGGACATATGATAGGACCTTATTGTCTTTTATTGAAACTCGACTGTCCAAGTCAAGAGGTTACTTCATCTTGAAGGGAAAGAAAGGTGTGGCCTTTAAAGGCCACGCAAAGTGAACTTCTTCTAAAGCAATCTTTTTCTGAATTTTTAAGATCTTTTTTGAAAGACTACCTAATCATGAAAATTGGAGAGCGTTCCTTTTTAGTTGTGATTCAAATAGCTTATCATAGACGACGTTAGATGTTGAGATTAATTTTTATCAAGATCGATGATTAGTGCACCTTTTGTTTCCTGTGTACTTGGGAACAGAAAACATAACGTTACGATCTTGGATCACCATGGAGTGTGGTGAATTTTGATCTTTTGATGCTTAAATAAATGTAGGTAATAAGGAGGAGGAGGAGACTAATGTCTCTCTTGTGATGTAGATAGATTCAGAAAAATATTTAGGTAAAAAAAAATATAGATCTTGGTATCTATGATTGAGAAAGATTACGAAGTTATCTCAGAAGAAGTTATTCTGTTATGATGAATAGTAGTAATTATTTATAAAAAAAATATACATATTGATATAGGTTATCTTTAAATATCATAATGTTATCCGCTTAATTATCACACTGATAAATAATTAAGGGTTTGAATATCGATAATTTATCATGTTAGATTCAAATTAGAATATATTATATAATTTTTAATTTAAATTTAATTTTATTATATAATTTATTAATTCAATTCAATCTAATCTAAATTTCAGATAGAATTTTTTTAATTTAAACTAATTAAATAAATTATTTCTTCGTTTCTAATTTAAAGTTGTTAATAACATATGCAGGCTATTTATTATTGTTATTTTGAGAAGATATTAAGTAAATCTGTGTTATCCTATAAAAGTAAAAGTAAAAGTAAATATGTGTTTTTTTCCTCCAATAATGTCCATGTTGAAATCAAATCATAAATTGTATTTATTGAATGTTGCCTTCGTACCAAGAGAGTGAGACAACGCAATAAAGCTACAATTATAAAAGCATCTTCCACACTTTATTTTATTTAATACTTATTATTTTATATATAAAATATTTTTTATTTTTATTCTTCTTTAAACTACAACTCACTTGATATTACATTAATAATTTTATATTCATTTTATATAATATGTTTAATTTTAATTTATTGTATATAATAAAAATTTAACAATATTTATAATCTTTTTTATAAAAATGATGTAGTATGAATAATAATAATGCAATAAATAGAATTGTATCAAATTAAACGAAAGTAAGTAAATAATCTGATTAATCAATTTAAATTGAAAAATTTGATTCGATTTGTCAGATTCAGATCAGATTGAACTGATAAATATTATAATTAAATCAAATTTAGATTAAAAATTATGTAATTTATTCGAATTTAGATCGGATTCGAATTGAGAGATTTTATAATCCACGTTATCTTGATCCGAATTGAATTACTATTAAATTATAAATGAATATATATTTTATTTTATAATATGTTATATTTAAATATTATGTATAATATAATTATATTATATTATTATTTTAACTAAAAAATAAATATAAATATTTATTATAATTTAATAATTATACATATATTTTTTATTGTTTTAATTTTTTTAGTTATAACTATAAATAATAATATTTGTTACAAAAGTATCAATTTTAAATTTAAATTTATATATGTCATGTTTTATATATGTCAATAATTCATAAATAAAATTATAATATCAATATAATCTTATTCGATTAGAAGAAAATTAGATTTATCTGGATTTATATTGATTCAAATTAATTATATGATCAGATTAAATTTGAATCAAAAATCTTAAAATCCCTTCAAATATATCAAAAATAATTAGTTTCAATTCGTCGTTCAACTTAATATAACATTTTTTATCACATTAAATTTGGAGTAATATTTGATAGAAGGTTAGTATAATTTTATATTAAAATTTGTATCAATTTAAAGATATAATGTAAGATTAGAGTGAATCTAATAACTCATAATTGAAGCTTAAATGTTATATATTTTTATAAATTTAAATAAATTTTGTATCTTTAAATTATATTTTAGCAATAATTTGAATACTATTGTGCATTGCATTAGAAATTGCAGTGACGATGATGTGACGAAAGAGAGACTACTTTCATAACCTCAACCTCAAATGTAGTTTTTATCTTTATCTTTTTTTATTCTTAACAGAAAACGACAATATTTCTACAAAACTTCGGACTTTCTTAATCGCTAACCGGGGGAATTATTGATTATTCCACCATAGTAATTTCATTTTATTGACTAATTAAATTATTTAAAACAATAAAAATTAGATATTTATGAAAAAAATTAACATATATCTTACATTTTATTAATCTCAAATTTTATATTAATTCTATAAAAAAATAAATTATATTAATAATACCATATAAACAAAAAATATTTTTATAACTTATTTCTGTCATATTTGCTTTTATCATACCAAAATTATAGAGTTTTGGTTTAACTACCTTTTCTTTGTCAATTTTTAGCTATCATTTCTCTATAAAAAATTCTGATTTTGAATATTAATATACTGAAATAAATTATATTTAATTATTCTGATATTAATATTTTTAAAAAAAAAATATGATTTTATTTTTCTTTCAGTATTATACTTTGTTATTCGTCGAACATTAGCTGGGCTCTTGTAATCTATCTAATCAAAACGAAACAACAAGGCGGCCAAATTGAACGTTGAATCTTCCAATGTAGTTTTATAATATTTTCCCACAAGCCACGAGGCACGTTCAAGGCAATGAACCGAGGAATCTGGCTCAAATTTATTTGAGATTAATTTTTAATCGTAAATGTAACAGTTATCTATTCAGTCAAATTTATTACACAAACTTTTTATGCATGTGGAAGGTAAATTTGATGTATTTATTTATATAAAATATATCATTTAATTTATTAATGTCAAAAAATTATCAATTAATTTTTTTTTATTTTAAAAAAAATGTCAAAAAATATTTAATAATTTTAAAATTATTTTATAAAAAAATCATGGATGATATTTCTTATCATTCTACTATTTGCAATGTGAAATTACTTAATTTTTTTAAAAATTTATCAATAAAAAATTTATTAATACAATTAAAAGTTTTTATATAACTTTTTTATAAATAAAAAAACTAATATGTACACTTCTTAATTTAAAAAAAAAACTAAATAACAATTTTATTAAAAAAATTATCTCGAAATATTTATCACTTTTTATATATAATCAACTGCTCATTTACACGGGGATTATTTATTTTTATTTAATTTAATTATGTTAATTAATCTAAATAATGTTTTAAAAGTATAATATATTAATAATTATAAATTTATTAATTACTTTAAATATTAAAGAAAATGTTGAGATAAAAATAAGTAAACATAAGAATAAAAAATAAATAAAAAATTCAAATGAAATAAAAATATTAGCAGTCGTATTTTTATGTTAAAAAAGATTAATTTAGTTTTATAATTTATGATTTATGTTAAATAGATTAATTTAGTTTTATAATTTATAAAAATAAGATATTTTAGTATAAAAAATATATTATAATTTTATATTGAATGAATGATTTTAAGTAATTATGATATTAAAGTGTTAATTTTTTATAATTATAAAATTAAATATATTTATTTTTTATAATGATAAAATTTATAATAATTAATTAAAATAACTAAATTAAAATAATATATTAATTTTTACATAAAAATGAAATCATTGGTGGCACTCACCCGAATCCAAATTCCTATATCATACTTCAAAATTTCTTATACTTTTTAATTGGTAAGCACCCATATTTTGCTGGAAGTTTGAACTCATTTTAATCAAATTATAATTTTTAGCGAAAAGTCAGCAGCAAGACAGAGAGAAACTAAATAAAAACTAGAAAGAGAGGATAACTTTTTGTAACGTACTCAAACAAATATAATTAGAAATTTAATTTTACATCTAATAAAAATTTTTTTTTACATATTATAATCAACTTGAGCATGAGTATCGTGGCACAACATGCTAGAGGAAAAAAAAACATATCTTAAATTTAAAATAATATATATTAAATGATGCAGAAAAAAAGAGAGCTAAATATACATAAATTAATTTTCACTTGGCAAAATTTTAATAAAAAATATATAATTTATTTTTAAAATTATTTTGCCATATATTTGATATGAATATAAATCTGTGTATCATTTCATTAAAAAGTTGGGTAACAGTACAATTTTTTTTTAGTTATATTAAGAAAAATAGTTTAATTTATTTATTATTTTTATAACATGTTATTTCTTCTATTTTCAAATAATTAAAAAGTAAAAATAAATAATTATTTTTTTATTTTATTAATTTTATCCTATTTTTCAGTTATTATGAAAATATTAATTTTATAAATTTTCATTTACCAATAAATAATAATATTTATAAAATTAATAAAAAATAAAATAAAAACATTTTAAATTTAATTATTTTTTTTATTTTTTCATAATAAAAAAAATTAATTATTAAAAATATAATAAACTAATTAATTTACGCTGACATAACATTTATCTTTAGTGTGTGATTCACATTTAACAATTGAATTTATAAAAATATGTTAAATTAATCTCTTTTATTATTTTTATTTTAAGATAATTTTATATAATTAAGTGTTAATATTAAAATAAAATAAATGATAAACATATAAATTTATTTTTTAAATGTGCATAACTCACAAATATTACATTAATTATAATATATTAACAGTATAATTAATTAAATGAATGAATAAAATATATATCAAGTGTTATGTTGTTTATTTAAATATTAAATTATGTGACGGCTGATAATTTGATATATATAAAAAAGTACTTTTATTTTTATACAATGGATGTAAATTACAAAATATAATTAAAATATTGTTATTTGAACTTTTACCGTAAAAAATGGATGCGGGACAAAAATGATATTATTTAATTGATTAAAGAATCATCAAATATTTATTTAAAAATTAGTAACCAGTACATATGCCAGATAGATTGAAAACAACATAAGAGAATGACGTAAGCATATATACGACACGCAACGTCATCATCTGTCTTTTAAAGCAAATTCCACATTAGAAATTTTCTTTAATTTCCTTTTCAGATTAATCAAAACTTTAAACCCCCTCCTTCCTTACTACTTCCACTGACTTGCTTCTCTCTTTCCCTGTTCTAGTCCAAAACTTTCCTAATATAAACCCAATCTTTTTTGCTTCTATCCTGACTCACTAAATGATCTAGAGTTTAGACCACACCCAAAAAAAAAAAAAAAGTTAAATAAAAAAAAATCTCAAATTTACAAAATAATTAAAGAGAGAATTTCCATTAGGGTTACAAAGTAAAAATGGGTACTTGTTGTTTTCCAGAAGAGGTGTCCAAAAGACTAACAGAAGAGTTAGTTGAAGGTAGGGAATTGACAAATCAACTTAAGAATATTCTTGAAAAACAGCGTGAAGAAGATGGGTTAGTCTCAGCTGATGAGCTTGTGTTGAAGATCTGGACTTGTTTTACTGAAAGTCTTTCTGTTCTGAAGTATTCTAATTATTCTGTTCAGTCTGGTGGTGATGAGGTTTGTCAGATCAAGTCAGAACCTTCACATTTAGATCATTCACATTGTGATGAACGGAGTTTGGAGGATTCAAGCGAAAGCCAAAAGAGGCCGGCGGCGGCAAGTAATATCCGAGATCGGAGAGGGTGTTATACTAGAAGGTATAATAGTAAAATCTTTTGAGATATTCTGCCTAATTCGACTGTAATTGCTTGTGGAATTAGCTATTATTAATGCAGTTTTTGACATGAATAACTTAAAATTGTTTCGATTTTTTTTTTAACCATGAAAAATTCATTTTGAAATTCATAATTTTAATAAAATAAAATCAATATCTTATCCAACCAATCTTTGGAAGTGGTGGCTCCTTCAGAGCTCCGGTAACTCCATCGACGTTTCCACGGTGACTCCGATGAATCTAATATATTTTATACAAATATAATTTATTACATCATGTGGGAAATATAATAGGTTATATGCTATGATTTGTTAAAATTATGTGTTACATGTAATAAGATAATGTGTTAAAATTATTAAAAATATAATATGTTATCTATAAATAATAGCATGTTATATTTATTTGATTGATTGTTTTTAATTATTATCAAAATTCTGTGATGATGGTTATCAGAACACTAGTGGTTGTTTTATAATAATATAAGATATATTATATCTTATCAAAGATAAAATATTATTTTTTTAAAAATTGATTGATGTGCAATTTAACCTCTTTCTAAAGTTAATTGTTTCAAGTGACAGGTCGAAAACGCATAAATCAAAAGTTCTTAGCACAAGAACGAAGATTAAAGCCTATTTATGTCTTTTCATAATAAAAAAAATCCTAGTCCATTGTTTAGGATACTTTTTACTGTTCATACATTATTAATTTGGAGATTTATAAAGAGTGTCAAGACTAATTAATCTCAATATTGTTTTACTTTAATTGTAGAAAAACTTCACATACAAGTAAGGTGGTGTCTACCACAATGGAAGATGGTCAAGCTTGGAGAAAATATGGCCAAAAAGAAATTCTCAATGCCACTTATCCAAGGTTAAAAAGAAAAAAATTTACTCTTAATTATTAGTTTCTTTTTTTTTTCTATTTTAATATTTTTTTTCAAGTTATTGAAATAATATGTGAGGACAGATGAAACTAACTTCACATTTATGGGTATATATAACTACAAATGGACAAAATAGCAAAAGTTAAAAATCCCTATACCTCATCTACTAAAGCTTAAAACTTTATTAATCATAACTAGCCAAGAAATAACTACACAAATCACACACTTTATAGGCCTAAATGATTTATATTTTTAAGAATATATTGAGATTTAAACCCTATTTATGTTGTGTCAAACTGTCAATTACTAATATTTTCTCAAAAGCACAAGTCTATCGATGATGCAACATTTTATTTGTATACCCTAACATTATCTCAATTATATATCTTTCTTTTGTACCTGATTGAAAGTATCTCAATTATATTTCTTTTTTACCCTAACTTCACATTTATTTGTATGAAATCTGTATCTGAATCTGTATGAAATCTGCTAAATGAATCTGAGGATTTTCCTAAATTATAAGTAGTTTGCATTAATACATACACAAGCTTTAGAGTTCATTAGTTTGTCTGTCCTTATGTATCTGTATCTGCTACCAATTCGCTCCCGTTAAACATGTCTGAGCCTTTTTTTATATAAAATATGAATCATTTTATTATTGATACACCAAATAAATAAATAAATGAATAAATACGATACATGTGATTTGGATTGCTTAAATTAATGAATGATATATATCTTAATATGATTGATCATTTGATCTTCAGGTCTTACTTCAGATGTACACGCAAGTATGATGAAGGATGTAGAGCAACGAAACAAGTACAACAAATCGAAGCCAATCCTAGAAAGTATGAAATCACATACATTGGTCAACACACTTGCGCGAATAATAATATTCGAAAGACAGGACCCCAAATGTCCAAAGATTCTGATGATTGGAAGCCTTACATTATTAGTTTTGACACAATAATTAGGCCATCGATCACAGCAACGAATAAAACATTAGATCACTACCCCTTGAGTTCATCATCTACTAGCGTTGTAATTAAAGAAGAGGAAAAATACAAAGAAGAAACTACTACTACTGCTGCTACTACTACTACTACACCAAGTGATCAAACAGACAACCTTAATAATACATCATTAGATACTAATTATCTTTGCTGGTCGGATTTAGATGGTTTTGGGTTTTCTGCAGAGCCGACAATCGACGCCTTACCAAACATGTTGTCTGAAAATGATCAGAGTATGGTTTCTATGATGCAATACTGCAGGGAGATTAGTTTTCAAAATTTGGACATGGATTTTGTTGTTAAATCTCTTGATGATGTCGATTATCTTCGCATTGATGAACCACTATCTTTGTAAGATTAGAGTAGCTTTTAAATGAAAGGTCGTCGGTGACAAGTCTAAGTGTACGCTAGTTATGATTTAGAGTTTGTTACTTTGACTACACTTTCATTAATATCGTGTGGACAAGGCATTATATATGTAACCTTTTTCCCCCTTACAACTTAATAATCATGGTGTTTATATGTAGCTAGTCAATTAAATTAAAAGTTGTATACATATAGCTCATATGTTAATTAGTAATTTTAGTTTGCTTCGTTATTTATGTTCATCCTACAATTGTATTTCTAATATGCTGTCTGTCTACTATTAATATGTGATTTTTGGGTTCAATTCATTAAATATTTTAGTATGATTTGGTTTGTAAAAATTTAAAAGTTGTTAAAGTGGATTGAACTGTTTTAAAAATTTAAATTATGTTTATAATAATTTTAAATAAAAATGTTTTTTATATATTAAGATGATATATCTTTGTTCTTTATATTTTATTTTAAATTTTAAAAAAAATATAGATAAGTAATATATCTATTATTTTAAAAACATATTTATTAAAGAAGATTAATTAACAATATTGATTATATTTAATATTTATAAGAAAATATCTAGAGAAGTTTGATAAAACGTGCGTGATGAGCAAGCGGTGGAAATGATTCTCCTAAAAGTGGAAAGCTAAATAATAAGATGCATTGAATTGCATTTCATGATTGCATTATTACATAGAAAAAGAAACATGTGAAAAATTTTGGAATTATAAATGAGAAATGACAAACATAACACAAGATGATTATCCTCTAAGCGTCAATACAAATTTGTGTGGATACATTTTACCCAAGATTGATCCTGTCTTAATCCAATAGGTTTTGAGTGGGATTACCATAGCGATGAGTTTAGGGTTTATATTGAGAAGTATTATATAATTTTTATTTTTTTTAATTAAATATATATATATATATATATATATATATATTATATGTTTTTATTTTAAACATTATAGGTTTAAATAGGATATAATTTAATTATAATATTGTAAATATATTATATAGAATTTTTTTTTGAGATAAATTACTTGCTTAGTGGGACATGTGGTACAAAGTGTTAAAAGAGTACTAAGGGCTCATGGTAGTTATAAAGTTTAAAGTTCTCATCTCATCTACAATTCCTGTGCTTGTCAGATCTTACATAGCTTCATCTTCATGTATAAAATAATGAATATTCATGAACCACAATAATAAAATAATAACTTATAGGATGGAAGTTTTTGTTAAGTAATCATTTATTTATATTATAAAATGTGAGACATTTTTCTTTAATATATACATATTCCGTTCTCATTTAAATATTTCTGATAACAGGAAGGCAAATTTTCGTGAGATGTTTAGATATTTTATGGGAGTGAAATTCACCACCGATAAATAAATTAAAAATTAATTATTGTTTTATTAATCTAAGTACTTTTGTTTGCTATATAATTAAATTTAATGAGTTTAGTTTTAGTGCAGAAATCATAATTATAATTTTTATTTTATTGGTTTAATATTTATTATAATAACTTTTATCCCATATAATATAATATTTAATTTTTGATAAAAATATAACTTTAAATTAAAATTTATTTAATTTAATTTTAAAATTTATAAATATATAATATATTTTAAAAATATATTAAAAAAAGGTAATAAAAGAATAAGTAAAGATGATAATTTTATCCTATGGAGCATCATAATGTTAAAATTATATTTTTTAGAAATTTTTAAATTTCGTGATGTTTTAACTAGGGTTAAATGTATATGATCGTTGTGGTTGATTTTTATCTTTAAAATGAATTTAGTCCCATATCGATTATGTATATAGAATTTGTTTTAAGTCTCTTTTTTAAGATTTTTATTTTAAATAGATTTTAATGAATATAATTTATCTTGATTTTTATTATTTAGAAAAATAAATAAATAGATAGAAATTTTCAAGCTTACACGTCAAATTGGTATCTTTATTTATGTACACGTTTTACTCTAATAAACAAGGTCGTAGTTAAGAAGATGTTACTTATAATAAATGAGTGGGATTTGAATTGCTTTATATTTGTTTTGAACATAATTAGTTAAATTATACTAATTATTTTAAACATTACGAATTATTTAGTAAATCGTAAAATTTATGACTTAAAACGCTTAATAACAAGTCATTAAACCCACAAATTACTTTTAAAAAGGAAATTTTTTAACTAATTATTAATATTATGTGAAAGTTTTTTAATTTCATTCTTTTATTATATTTTTGTTACATTTTACTACTTAAATTATTATAAATTATTTCAATCAACTGGCATAAAAAAACTTGCCAATTGCTATGGCCATGTGAAATCATATTTTTTTTTCAAAAATACTCATACAATTTCACCTGCATATAACAAGTAACTTGGTTAGTTTTCTGACTAAAATAATTTACAATAATTTAAATAATAAATTATAAAAAATAATGATAAAGTAATAAAATAAAATATGTGTATAATATTATTAATTGTATAAAAATTTATAAAAAAACATCTTAAATTTTTTATAAAACAAAACTTGATTTTTTTTAAAAAAAATT
This sequence comes from Hippophae gyantsensis, assembly GCA_030763125.1. Classification (NCBI taxonomy): domain Eukaryota; kingdom Viridiplantae; phylum Streptophyta; class Magnoliopsida; order Rosales; family Elaeagnaceae; genus Hippophae; species Hippophae gyantsensis. The sequence goes on from CM061030.1 coordinate 29,547,949, forward strand.
ACACTTAGTTGGGAACATATAAGTTAATAGAAAAAAAGGAATTAATACATGACAAGTAGCCTGAAAGGTTAACCCTCTCAAAAGATAAAATTCGCTAAGATTATATATATATATATATTTTCCTTTAAGAAAAATCAAACATCCCCCTTCCAGATAGAAAGTGACGTTTAATAAATAGAAATAGTCGTGAGTTATTATTTATAAATAAAATAAATAAATAAAAGTTAAATAAAATAATATTTTTAAAATTTATAATGATAAAAATAATGTTTTAAATAACATTCAAACTTTTTTAATTAAATCAGATATATATATATATATATATAATAAATACTAATAATATTATTTTTATTATTATAAATTTTGTAATTATAAAGAAATTTCCTATTTTTTATTTAATTTTGTAATTGAGAGCTTCCTTACAAAAATTAGAGTGATATTTTTGGATCAACTAGAAGGAAACAAAAAAGTGGATGTTATTTGTACAAGTGGTACCACAAGAATTCAACATAGCATCAACCATAACTACTTAATGAGCTGGGATAAACTGAGGAGCTTCTTTAATTACCATAAAGCATCGTACCAGTAGTGGTACCAAAATAGTACAAAGCTCTGTTCTGCTTAAATAAGTGTGGAGCCAGCCAAGTACTAAAGTTTTCAATGCTCATAGCTTGGGCACTGTTTCACAATCTGATGAAGATTTTGTGACATCTCTGATTATGTTGTTGATGAAACGTAGGTAACTTTACTAAATTGTACATAAATTTTCCCAAGGTAGAAGATTTTGTGAACCTATTTGGGATAATTTCAACTTGGAAAGTATATCCTTGAATTTTTTATATTGAGTATATTTTATTAAATTTATTTTTAAATCTTAGAAGAGTTAAAAATTTAAGTTTAATTTAAGTTAATAAGATCTCATTAAATCAATGATCGTTCAAACTTATAAGCAATATTATTATCAAATTTTTGACCGATGTGTGAACGAAGAAAACTTAACAATTCCTTCAACAAGGACATAAGTGGTCTCTCAAAATCACTATGAGACTATTAAGGACAAAATTTAAACCAACGATCCAGTTTTAATATTATGTTAAAAATTTAGAACTAATTTAACCTAATAAGATCTCATTGAATTAAGAATCATCTAAATTTATAAACAGTATTTTTGTCGAATTCTTAATCGACATAATACTCAAAGAAACTTAACAAACAAAATACATCTTTATAAACATTATCTAAAAGAAAGTTTGGAATAACAGAGATTCACAATATCTTCTTATCTAAATTAACAGTATAGGTTACTACTGCATTTGTGCTTGATTTGTGACTCTTGGCCTATAGTGAAAAGAAAACTTGTTTCCTTTGCTTAATCTTTCAATCTCATTAATCGTTATTCCAACAGCTACTTGACAATTACTTTTGTTATTTATAAGAGTGATAGTCTACAAGGAGTATGATTCAAAACATATCTTAGTCTATTCATGCTCCACTGCCATATTACAAATCATTAAGATAGTTTATAGTTCAACACACAAAACTGGCCTAAAACCTATCCTAAGAAAAGCAAGGCTCTACATCTACATCATCTCACCATCCCAATCCCTCGCAATCATTTCCAAATCCACCTAACCATTATCCTTTTTTAGCGTTGCATCTGTATCTAGTTTGAAAACTCCCTCAACTGGTCTTTCCCGAACCCTATTATAGATTTGGGGTTTTTATGCATTGGTAAGTAGTATCCCATCCCTTCTTTGTTTTGAAACTTGAAAAATTCTTCGGTGAGCATATTCACCCAATCAAGAGAAACAACAACTCATTTTCTTTTTTTTTCACGGACAACTTGATTGTTGTTATTCCAAATGGACTAGCAAGATACCCAAAATGACAAACCTTTTTGTTGGAATTAGTCATTCTTGTATGGTTCTTCAAAATATATAAAATATGAACCTGATTAATTTAGGGGGAATAAATATGTTATTTTTAATTTTTATCAATTTATAATTTATAATTTAAATAAAATAGTTAAATATGTAATCGTGTGTAAAAATAAAGTGTAAAAATAAGATAATAACACATAATATTTTTAGGTTGAAATAACTTAGGCTACAACCATAACCTAAGAAAAAAGAAAACCACCAGACCACCTAACTTTTCATTATGAAAATCAAATGTTCAAATACAAACTCAATCTTATGCTACCATCCCTAAGATACTGTCCCAATATATTTTACTTATGAAACCCTACACTGTTTTTACAATTTTTAATATTAACGTGAGTAGTTTTGAGACCAACGTTCCAATAAACTCCTTGTCAATCAGATCGTTCATAAATCAACTACAAAAAAAATTAGCACAAAAACACAAGTATTCGTGTATGTTCTAGAACTGATTTAATAATGAATAATTCTAACTAAATGATTCAAAACATATGTCACTTAAATTAAATCAACTAGCAAATTCTAGATCAAAAGATTAAGATCAAGTTTAATAAAAATAACTCTTTTGAAATTTAATAATTAAATCTAAATAATCATACAATTATTAGATTTAAATATATAATATCTTAAAAATTACTCAAATAAAAAAATTATAAAACTAAAATAATTACATCAATAAAACTTTATTATAATGTATTAATCAATTTTTTATAAATTATTCCCTCTGCATCAATATAAACATTGCCAACATAAACATTACCTTACTTTTTACTTGTCAAATATCAATTGCGCTGAGAATGATTTTCATTTTTTTATTTTGCAACTTCTAGTATCATCAATTCTCATATATATATATATATATATATATATACTAATTAACCTTCCTTTTGCTGTGATATTTTGTTGGTGCTGTGAATGATTAATTCCCTTTAGCAAAGGTTGATCAAAATTCATATATGTATATATTCACTCCATTCGGCAGAATTTCTTTTTTTTGGCACACAATTAACCCTAACACTATATATATATAGATAATGATAATCTATTAATTAAGATTAAAATATTTTGAGCTTTATTCAAGACCCATTAAGTGACATCTTAAAAATATTAAGATACATAAAAAATATTTAAGTATCAAGAATAATTTCAGATTTATGAACATGTACTATTAAATGTATAAATGCAATTATATGTGTTGTAGATATAAAAGATATACCTGAAATATGATCATCTAAAACTCGAACATTTATTGGGTTTTCTTTATAGACTTTATAACAGACCTAAAAATAAATTTATAGATAAATATTTTGTCTACGAAAATAACTAACACTCATAATCTTTACGATTCTAGATATCAACAAAACACATACCTTTTGTCCTCTTAATCATATTTTGAAAAATAAACAGCTTTCAAACACTTTTTTCCTTAGAGCAAGCCACAAAGCATGTGATACATCCTCACATGTACCATTACAAATTGGGCACCAATTATACTGAATGATCCGTTTTTTTTACATAGGTTAGCATATATGGGTAGAATGTCATTATAAGCTTTTCTTAAATTGATCCAAAACTTAATTCTAGCCCAAAGTCCAATAATAATATTAAATTATAAGCTTTTCTTAAATTGGTCCAAAACTTAATTCTAACCCAAAGTCCAATAATAATATTAAAACCTTTCTTCTTCTCCTTATATATATATTGTTTCCTGCGAGAGTTTAGGTAAGCTGATGCCAGAGAGTAATACATTTCCTTTTCTCTTCTCTGCTGCACTAGGATATATATATCATTTGTCCTTCCAAGTTGAGAATTTATGAACTGAAACAGAGTAGCCGCTGTAACAAAGTAGAGAAAAACCTTAGAAGCCGAAAAATCAGCAAACCACAGATCGTAGGAGTCATTTTCAGTAGCAAGATTCCATCCACCCCAATCATTCATTATTTGGTTCATAATGTGATCTTTTTCCACTTTTATTTGTAATATAGTAGAAGAGGAAGCTCTCTAATGTTAATATTTGTATAGTAATATTTAATTTGATAGCAAATTTGTTAATTTATCTTGTTATATATTACCAGTAAATTAAAGAAAGTTATTTTGTAGGTATATTTGGGTTTTTCTTGGATATATTTTGTGAAGCTCTCTAAAGATTGAGTTTATATCTCCATTTAATTATTAATAAATTTTTCTTCGGTGTGCCGTCGTCAGTAAAATAGACTTTTCACATTAAAAAGTTGAATCACTTAAATCATTGTGTTTCATTTATTTTTTCATTACTTATTATTTTACTGTTACTCATTATTATATATTTGTGCAACTAAATTGGATTCAAACTTCGCTTCTGTAAGTGCTAATTTATAATAAATTGGTATCAGAGCATTAAGTTATGTTATTTATTGAAACTGATTAAGTTTGCTCTTTTGGATTTATTTTGAGTTTTTAGTTATCTGATTGGTTTCATACTTTTTGGATATTTTCTGGGTTGTATTTCTGTTCATTTAATATTGGGTTTTTTATCATGACAAAAAAATACGAAATTAAGAAATTCAATGATATGAATGATTTCAATTTATGACAAATGAAGATATGGACCGTATTAGTTAAAGAATGCTCATTAAGACACTTGAAGGTAAGGATGAATTGTTAGAGAACTTGACTAATGAAGAAAAAGATGCATTAATAGAAAATACTCTCGGTTCAATTTAATTATCCTTATCTGATGAGGTACTACGCGAGGTTGGTAATGAAGAATCTCCTTTTGAGTTATGGCTTAAATTGGAGAATTTGTATATGACCAAGTCTTTGACAAGTCGGTTATATTGGAAGCAACGTTTGTATATATTCAGAATGTCAGAAGATACACCTTTACATGATCACCTTGATGAATTTACTAAAATTATTCGTGATTTAAAAAATGATGATATTAAGATTGATGATGAGGATAAGGCTTTAGTTTTATTATATTCTTTCCTTATTCATTTAAACATTTTGTTGATATTATGCTATATGGGCAAAGCACTATTTCTTTGGAAAATGTCAAAGCAGTTTTGAATTCCAAAGAGTTGAAGAAAAATGTGTCTACAAGTAACAATGATAATAACAGTAATTTATTTGTTAGAGGTAAAAATCAAGAAAAAAGAACAAGCAATAATAGAGACAAGTCTAGATCCAAATCTAGAAAAAGAAAATATAAATACAACTATTATTGTTAAGAATGGCACTGAAAAGTAAATTGTCTAAAACTCAAAGGTAAAAGAAAATTTGCCACAACATCTTATGTTACTAATGATGTTACTGATGTAGCAGATAGTTCTGGTTTCGATGGTGAAAATGTTTTATCAACGTTTCTATTGGTTCTCTTGGAAATGTTTGGATTCTTGATTCGGGTTGCACTTACTATATGTTCCCTAGTAAAGATTGGTTTGATTCTTATCAATCTATTGATGGGGGTGTTGTCTTGATGGGAAACAATATGTCCTATAAGGTTGTTGGTATTGGTACTGTCCGAATTAAGATGCATGATGGTATTGTTAGGACTTTGAAAGATGTTCGTCATGTTCCAGATTTGAAAAAGAACTCGATATCTTTGGGTACTCTTGATTCACAAGGCTACAAGTATGTAACCGAAGGTGAAGTTTTAATAGTTTGTAAGGGTTCTCTCATTGTAATTAAAGGACAATTATCGCTTGGCCTCTATATGCTTCAAGATAACACTATTATTGGTAATGTTTCAGTTTCGTCCTCATCAGATCAAGATTCAGATACTACTCGATTATGGAATATGCGGCTTGGGCATATGAGTGAGACAAGGATGTTTATTTTAAGCAAACGGGATTTGCTTTATGGTCAGAAAACTGGGAAGCTTGATTTCTGTGAGCACCGTGTCTATGGAAAGCATCACAGGGTCAAGTTCAGTACAACCATCCATAAAACAAAAGATACTATTGATTATATTCATTTAGATCTTTGGAGACCTTCTCGTGTTGTGTCTAAGGGTGGTGGCCAGTATATGTTGACTTTTATTGATCACTTTTCTTGTCATGTTTGGGTGTATTTTCAGAAGAACAAGAATGATGTGTTTTCAAAATTTGTAAAATTCAAGACTTGTATAAAAAATTAAGCATTTGAGGACTGACAATGGTTTGGAGTTTTGTGAAAGTCAGTTTAATGAGTTATGTGAAAGAAATGGCATAGTGAGACACCGCACTATGCGTCATACACCACATCAAAATGGAGTAGTAGAATGTATGAATATGACTCTCTTAGAAAGAGCTCGTTGTATGCTCTTTCAAACTGACTTGGATAAATCCTTTTGGGCTAAAGCTTGTAACCATACCTGCTATTTGGTGAATCAGTCTCCATCAACTGTAATTAAGTTGAAGACTCCGTTTAAGGTATTCTTTGGTACTCCTGCTAATTATTTTGATTTGAAAGTTTTTGGTTGTCCTACTTATGCTCATGTCAATGATGGTAAACTTGAGCCTAGGGCATTAAATGCATATTTTTGGGGTATCTTTCTAGGGTGAAAGGTTATAGATTATGGTGTGTTGAACCAAGTCACCTAATTTTTTTATTAGTAGAGATGTTTAGTTTGATGAGTTTTCCATGTTGAAAAAAAAAATGAGTCTATTATTGTAGATAAAAACCATCGTGTAAGTGAGCAGATGGAGCTTGATAATGGAGCTCCTAGTCAAGTGCAAGAGGGCACTTCAGATCAACCATATGTGGATGAGATATATGATTCTGCTCATAATATAGTAGACGAGCAACATGAGCAACCATATAGTATCGTTAAGGGTAAAGGAATAAGAGAGATTCGATGCCCTTAAAGGTCGCAGATGCAGACTTAGTTTATTTTGTATTGTTTGTGGCATAGTCTATTAAGGTGCATGAACCTTCTAATTATCATGAAGCTTTCACTAGTGACGAGTCTAATTATCATGAAGTTGTCACTTCATAAGAATGATACTTAGGAATTGGTGAAACCACCTAAGGGTTAGAAGATTGTTAGAAACAAATGAGTCTTCAAGAAAAAGGAAGGTATACATGAGGTTGAAGTAGCTAGATTCAAGGCACGTGTTGTTGCAAAGGGCTATTGTCAAAAGAAGGGTATTGACTTGAATGGAGTATTCTCACCTGTTGTGAAACATAGCTCTATTCGTATGTTGCTTGCTATGGTTGCATTGTTTGACATAGAATTAGAACAACTTGATGTCAAGACAGCCTTCTTACATGGTGAGCTTGAAGAACAAATATATATGTATCAACCAGAGGGGTTTGTTGTTCCAGGTAAGAAAGATCATGTTTGTTTATTAAAAAAGTCTTTATATGGGTTAAAGCAATCCCCTACACAATGGTATAAACAGTTTGGTTCTTTTATGATTGATCATGGTTATGCTAGGAATGATTATGATAGTTGTGTTTATCATAAAAGATTCCATGATGGTTCATATGTCTATTTGTTGTTTTATGTTGATGCCATGCTTATTGCTTCTAAGAATAAGTTTGAGATTCAAAAATATAAGTATCAACTTAGTGGTGAGTTTTAGATGAACAATTTGGGTGCATCGAAGAAAATTTTGGGCATGGAAATTTACAGAGATAGATAAGCAGGCACACTTTTATTTGACTTAAAAAATTTATATTGAAAAAGTTCTTGAATGTTTTGGTATGAAAGAGTCTAAACCTGTGAGTATACCATTAGCTGCGTATTTTAGATTTTCTTTGGATTTGTCACTATAATAAGAAGAAGAAGAGTGGTACATGTCTCAGGTTCCATATGCTAATGCCGTTGGTAGTTTGATATACGCTACAGTTTATACTTGTCCAGACATTTCACATGCAGTTAGTGTTATCAGTAGATATAGGAGTAATCCTAGTAAGGGCCATTGGCAAGCAATAAAATAGATACTTCGGTATTTCAGAGACACATCTAATTTTGGTTTGGTCTATAATGGAGGTTCTAAGACCAGCTGTAGTGTCATTGGTTATATGGACTCTAATTATGCTGGTGATTTGAATAGAAGAAGATCTCTGATAGGTTACATCTTTAATCTTTCTCATTATGCCATTAGTTGGAAGGCTACTTTACAGTCTATAGTTGCTTTGTCTACGAAAAAAGCAAAATATATAGCAGCAACAGAAGCAATGAAAAAAGCTATTTGGCTTAGAGGTTTGGTTTGTGATTTGGGTTTACAGCAGGATACTTCTGTTTTATTTTGTGATAGTCAAAGTGCGATGCACTTGACCAAGAATACTATGTATCATGAAAGAACCAAACATATTGATGTCAGATATCACTTTATTCGTGACATTATTTCTCAGGGTGCTATTGTTGTCAATAAGATAGTCACTATAGAGAATCCAGTCGATATGTTAACTAAACCAATTCCATTTAACAAGTTCAAGCATTGTTTGGACTTGATTGGTGTTTGCAGTAGATGATCACCCTTTGGGGCTTTGGACGACGGTTATTTGGTAATCCGAGAAATTTCATTTGAAGAACTTGTTTTCTGTTTTGAACCAAGATGAAAATTTGTTAAATTGGCCCAAAACTTAAGTCTAACCCAAAGCCCAATAATAATATTAAAACCTTTTTTCTTCTCCTTATATATATATTGTTTCCTTTGAGAGTTTGGGTAAGCTGTCGCCAGAGAGTTATACGTTTCCCTTTCTCTTCTCTGCTGCACTTGGATATATATATATCATTTGTCCTTCTCAGTTGAGAAGTTATGAACTGAAATAGAGCAATCGCTATAACAGGGTAGAGAAAAACCTTAGAAGCTGAAAAATCAACAAACCGTAGATCGTAGGAGTTATTTTCAGCAACAAGATTCCATCCACCCAATCATTCCTTATTTGGTTCATAAGGTGATCTTCCTATACTTTTATTTGTAATATAATAGAAGAGGAAGATGTCGAATATTAATTTTTGTATGATAATATTTGATTTAATAACAATATTTGATTCAATAGTAAGTTTGTTAATTTATCTTAATATATATTACCAGTAAATTAGAAGAAGTTATTTTGTGGATATATTTGGATTTTTCTTGATATATTTTGTGAAGCTATCTGAAGATTGAGGTTGTATCTCCATTTGATTATTAGTGAATTTTTTCTCGGTGTGTCGTTGTCAGTAAAATAGACTTTTCAAATTTAAAAGTTGAACCACTTAAGTCATTGTATTCAATTTATTTTTTCATTACTTATTATTTTAGTGTTATTTATTATTATATATTTATGTAATTAAATTAAATTTTAATTTCGTTTCCACAAGTGCTAATTTATAAGAAAAACTTAACTCTGCAGCCACGTTTAGGTTCCAAATATTTCTCCACCAAAATTGATCAATAAGATTGCTAGAGCCTACCCCATGTCACCCATTGCGACCAGATTCCTTAACTTGTCGGCCAACCATAAAGCACTCTTAATAGAGAGATGTCATTTTTTTTACCCCAAACCAACATGTCTTATTGATCAAGCTAACGTTCCACTGTCTAGCCTCATTAATAAGTTCAGACACAAAGCAGTTTTGCCGATAAAGTGTGAGGATAAAAAGAATGAAAAGGCCTAGCATAAGGAAGCCATGGATTCTCATAGATCTAAATAGACTTTCCATATCCAACTCTCCATTTCAAACCAACTTTGCATAAGTCCCTTCCCCATAAAACATTTTTCCACGTAAAATAAGAGCAAGAAGATGTCTTAGCAGTTAAGATGTCCTTATTAGGGAAATATTTACCTCCTAGTACCTTAGAAACCAAACATTCACAGCTTTCTAAAATTCTCCAACAATGTTTAGAAAGTATAGCTTGATTAAAGGACTAGAAATTCCTAAAGCCATGGCCCTCTAAATTTTTTGGTTTACAAAGTTTCTCCATGCTATCCAGTGGATGAATCTTTTATCCAAGTCATATCTTTACCAAAAAATTTCCATTAAGCTTTTTTATTCATTACAAAATCTTTAGGTCATTTGAAACAACTCATAGTAGTATAGGTGGGGATAGCTTGTACAATAGACTTAATTAAGTAAAACTTTTTTAACAACTATAGATAAACATTTCTCCTTCCAACTCTTTAGTTTGCTCCATACTGTATCTTTAATCTACCCAAACAATCTTTTATTATTCTTTCCAGTCATTGCAGGTAATCCCAAGTATCTGTCATGGCAATTGACACCAGAGATGCCAAGGAATCTAAAGCTACCCTTTTATCTTTAATAGTATTGTTAGGGCTAAAACATATATCATACTTTTGAATGTTGACTTTTTACACAAAAGTGTTTTCATTAATATCCAGGATTTCCTTTAGCTTCCTGCAAGATCCTCCAGTAGCTTCCAAGAAACAAAATTATCATCTGCAAAGAAAAAATGGGAAATTCTAGGGCTTGCACTTGTCACTTGTCACTGAAACATCTTTAATAAACATCACTCTCTACCTTTTTAAATAAGCTTGAGATCCCTTCTGCACATAAAATAAACAAATATGGTGATAGGGATCCCCTTGTCTCAACCCCTTAATAGGAAGAAAGCTATTCAAAATTACTCCATTCATAGATAGAGAATAATCAAAAATGTCACACAGTTCATTAATAAGTCTACCTATCTTTTTGCAAAACCCAATTTAGTGAGAATAAACTCCAAAAATTTCTATTCAATTCTATCATAAGCCTTCATTATATCCAATTTGATTGCTGCCCTGGCACTTTTTTCTCCTTTCAATATCCTCTTAATAAAGTGAAAAGTTTCAAAAGCAATTATAGAATTATTTGAGATCATCCTTCTAGGAATGAAGGCACTTTGACTCTCTAAGATGATATATGGTAACATGCTCTTCATTTCGTTACTTAAGCACTTTGTAATGATTTTAAACAAAACGTTGCAGAGACTAATAAGCCTAAATTCAATAACCTTGTTAGGTCCTTCACCTTTGGAATCGAAGAGATGATTGTATTATTTGAGCCTCTCAAAGGCTTACTGTTGTTTAAAATCTAAAGGCAAAACTTGGTAACACCATCCCCTATTATGTTCCAATACTTCTGGTAAAATAAAGCAGGCATCCTGTTAGGGCCAGGTGCCTTGATGGGGTGCATTTGTTTAATAGTCTCTTCCACATCTAGTTTACTAAACAAAGTCATCAATATCTCATTCATCAGTTACTTTAGTTTCAATACAATCATCAAAGTTTTCTAGGTTATAAGTTCCTTAATTAGAATAAGGCTCTAACTAGAAGTTTTGAAAAATACCTTGCAAGCTTTCATCTGAATCCACCTATTGTCTAGTTTTATTAAAAAGTACCAAAACTTTATTTCTCCTCTACCCTTGATTAGCATTTTCATGAAAAAACGTGAATTTCTATCACCAAATTGAAGCCACAGTTGTCCAAACCTCTATCGCCATATGAATTCATCATATTCCAAAATAGAGTTAATCTCTCTTTACAAGCCTTTTGTTTTGTCTGTATCGGCCAGAGAATACTCTTTTTGTAGTTTCAACTCCAAGCCACTTAATATTTGTTGAACATGGCCAATAGTATTCTAATTCCACTTATGTAGAGCTGTAGCGCAAGTCTTGGTTTTACTACTTATCGAGCTATTTGAGTCGCTACTGACTCCCTTGCACGAGTTGTTAATAACCTCCTCTCAATCTTTATCTAGAACTCCTCAAAGCGAACTTTTTCATCACAACTCCACCACTTCCTAGTTTTCCACTTTGAAAATTATGGCAAGATGATATGACTTGGAAATTTTCCTGGGCAACACTTTTACTAAATTGAACTGAGTTAGCCAAATAGGGTTGATTAAGGCTCGATCTAACCTTGTGTCAAATCACTAATCTTTCTTTTATTACTCCATGTAATTTGTATCCCTTAAAACCCATATCAATCAAGCCACAATCATTAACCACATATTTAAAGGCATAAATTTGAGACTTAGGTCTAAGATTCTTTCTCAATTGTTCCTACTAGGAAGTAATATCATTAAAATCCCCAAGAACTACCCATGGTAAGGAGTTACCATATGTTAGTCTCCTTAGCAGTTCCCAAGAATATTCTCGTTGATTTCTATACTGGTTTCCATACAAATTGGTAACATAAAAAACTCCAAAATCCTAGCATCTGACCACACAATCAATGTAACTACTAACATAGCTAATAATAGTAACATCAAGATCATTCTTCAAAATAAGCATTACTCTAACCCATGTTTGGTTGGAGGGAATGAAATGGAATCAGAATTGATTCTTTCTATTTTGTGTGTTTGGTTGGACGGAATGGAGGGCGAAATGGAATCAGATTACTAAAAGAGAAGGAATCATAATTCTTTTTCCCCTCCTTGGTAATCATAATTCCATTCCCATCTAAACTTTTTTTTTTCCAATTTTACCCTCACCTAAAATATAACCTTAAACTCAAATCCTAAATTCTCAAACCCAAAATTCTAAAACCCTAAACCCTAAACCCTAAACCCAAAATTTCAAAACCCTAAACCCTAAATCCAAATCCTAAAACCCTAAACCCTAAACCTTAAACCTCAAATCACTAAACCCTAAACCTTAAACCTCAAATCCCTAAAGCCTAACACCCTAAAACCCTAAACCTTAAAACATAAATCCCAAAACCCAAAACCCTAAAACATAAATCCCAAAACCCTAAACCCTAAACCCCAAATTCCAAATCCTAAAACCCTAAACCCTAAATCCCTAAACCCTAAACCTTAAACCCTAAAACCCTAAACCCTAAAACCCTAAACCCCAAATCCCCAAATCCCTAAACCCAAAATTCCTAAACTTTAAACCTTAAAACATAAATCCTAAAACCCAAAACCCTAAAACATAAATCCCAAAACCCTAAACCCTAAACCCTAAACCCCAAATTCTAAATCCTAAAACCCTAAACCCTAAACCTTAAACCCTAAAACCCTAAACCCCAAATCCCTAAACCCTAAACCTTAAAACATAAATCCCAAATCCCTAAACCCTAAACCTTAAAACATAAATCCCAAAACCCAAAACCCTAAAACATAAATCCCAAAACCCTAAACCCCAAATTCCAAATCCTAAAACCCTAAACCCCAAATCCAAAATTCTAAAACCCTAAACCATTTTTAGAAAAATAATAATTTTAACCCTAAATCTTAACCTACAAATATAACCCCAAATCCTAAATCCCTAAACCCTAAATCCTACATCCCAAACCTCAAAACCCTAAACCATATTTAGAAAAATAATAATTTTAATAATATATTTCTTTTTAATTAAGTATAATTATTTAGAAAAATAATGATTTCAATAATGTATTTTGTTTGACGAAAAAATAGTAATTAAATGACATTATTTGAACTTTACAGCATGTAGGGATATTAAGGTCATTTATAGCTTTTTTCATTCCATTCCAATGGCAAACCAAACACTGTAATTCTGATTCCGAGCTTGATTCCAGTGGTCAAACCAAACAAAATTGTTTCCTTTCCATTCCATTCCGTTCCATTCCGATTCCATTCCGTTCCATTTCGATTCCGATTCTGATTCCATTCCACGAACCAAACGCCACCTAATAATTTTATTCCTTCTAGGGACTTCAAAACAGCACTCAAAATGAACATCTCGTCTTACACCATCACTACTACATTGGGATCTTGAGTATGAATAGCCCTTTGTAGAGCTAAAATGCACAAAGGGTTACCCAAACCTACTAGAATTCCAACTTAAAAGATTCATGATGCCTGACGGGGCTATTTATCATTCCCCGTAATGGATTATGAAGATAAATCTCCACTCAAAGATTTAGAGTCAAACAAAAATTTCAAAGAGCCAGAAGTATTACATGTTCGCCCCTTCTTTCCAATACCAGCTAGCTTGAAGGATCCTTCTTTAGCTTTACATTTCACTCCCATAACATCATTCCTGGAATGCTTCTTCTCATTAATCCAGCCATGAAGAAGTCCCAGTACATAAATCCAGAAAGGGCAAACACTAAAATACACCTCTCTAGCCACCATTCATGTAAGAAACTCCTTTAAAACCACCAGAGCACCTTCAAAAGTCCATGTGCTATGATTCAAGAAAAAGTAGCCATCCTCAGGGTTAGGAAACTCAAAGATGAAAGTTTTATTTCCTTCTACTTGCACACTGACTTTGGCTGCACACCTCCAAATTTTAAAAAATAATTTCATCATCGTATCTACAGCTACCGACGTAGATGAAAAAAAATGGCCAACTAAACAGAAAGCCTTCACAACCTGAACTTCATCATCAGAATCTCCCAGATCTAGCACCTCATAGCTTTCTATTCTTCCACAAATGTGTTCCATCATATAATTTATTTTTGAAGAAAAAGATAAGAAAAAGGGAAGATTATCGATAGAAAACCAAAAGCAACCTTTACCAGCACTGTAAGTTATATTGTACTCTATACTTCGTTTCTTATGTATAAAATATGATGTCTATTTATTTTATTTAATGTTATCTTTCTCTATATAAGGTTGGTTATTACGGATCAATAATACATATACTTACATAATTAGGTACATTTTGTATGTGAGTATATTTACACACACCACGTGACGGGTTTTCGTATTATTTATTCTAGTTTGAGTGTTGTGGCATTATCACTCTATTTTTTGGTTTGTTTACGGTATCGATATTTATGAAAATTATCTAATAATTTTGAAAACAAAAAATGTGATTTTTTAGCACCTCATCACTACTCTTACCGATGTGGTTGGAAAGGTCCATGGGGAGATGGTGACGAGGTTGGTGGTGACTTGGTTAGTTTCTATAAATACCCATTTTCTTTTAATTTTCTATCCAAAAAATATGTAGTCAAGCTCTGTCAAATTGATATCCATTTTTTTTTATTTTGGATCGTTAATACCTCTAGTATTTTTTGGTATTAGTGATTCATGACTGTGTGAGAAAAATCATACTTATGAGTGATGAGTACTCAAGATGATGTTTATGAGTGGATTTTATGTGTTGAGTCGTGTGTTGGCTTGTAGTTACCCCCGTGCAAATTTTACTTATGTGAAGAGTCTATGTGGCTGTGAGTAGTGTGTTGGCTAATGGTTAGCTTGGTGTAATATTTCGTTGTTCACTTTACACATTACTAGTCTTCGGTTACCAAGCGCACCGATTTGGATAGTGTTGGTTTTGGAGGAGAGTCGAGTTTGTGTGTCTAACCAGGTCATTGCGGAAGTAGTAAGAAAGAGCAGCAATTGGTAGTTCGAGTAGAGGCCCTGATTGATAGAGATAATAATGATTTTATTTTTTTAAGAGTTGTAACTAATTTATTGTTTAATAAATTGTCTTCTACTGAGTGGTTGCTTTACCAATCTGAGAATACTATCATATAGATAGAGTTTCTATATAAGTTTATCTTATTAGATCTGGTGTTATGCATGCTCGAATGTGTGGTTGGTATAATTAGATTTTAAATGATATATGTCTCTACATACTAAAGTGTAAACTCTAATTAAAAAGATTTTAATATTTATCACCTATTTTATATTTATTGAATTCTATATCTATTATTTTATTATACTATCTATATGTGTTTATTTATACTATAACTGTGATTATCTATCAGGTGTTTTTATCTTCATTGTTTACGAGGTTAGGTTAAGTCCTTAAGGAGTCAACATCTCCTCAATGTGATTGTATATCGAGTCTCAGACTTCTTCTGGTAGTCATGCATATTCAGATTATACGAGTTTGTAAGGAATCTGTATCTCATTACTTTGGATGTGTACTAGGTGTCAGACTCTTTATTATAACTTGTTATGTGTGTTTGTATGCTTTGAGAGTACAATCATAATTTACTAAATATGCTTCCATAAATGAGGTCTTGAAGTATTGCAAATCCTTTTAGCTTTTCGATATGTATGCCTACATCACATGTTGTGTGTTGAATTGAGCATGTTATTTTATACTTATGCTGTATAATTTTCTTAATTCACATTTGTGAGGCCGAATTGACCGAATTAATGTAGAGCTCGTGAAAAGATTCCATGGATTATCTCCACCCTCATTTAGTTCATGATGCAATCATAAGGGCACCATTGAAGCATCCACCTCAAATCCCTAATGGGTCGATTATAAAAGAAAGGGTAAAAAGGTTCAGTGAAACACTTCATGGGCTATCATAACCATTCAAGACCAATGAGACTCTACTCAAGCTAGCTCCAACAGATGGACATGGGCTATTTAATGTCCTCCAAGATTGTAAGGATTGAGCCGGGTAAACTAATGCCTAGAAGTGGAGTCTGGAGTAGTGCACGAGAGAGCTAAAAGCGGCATACAAGTTAGCTTGGAATGGAGTACAATTTATTTTCATATTTGAAATATATGCACACAATTCTACTTGGAGTAGAGTATAAGTTCTTTCCATATTTATTTCTTTAATTGTTTAGGGTTATTTTACTTCATTAGCAAGTAGTATAGCTTAGGAATATTTTTACTTCATCATCAAGTATTTTTAAATTGTATTAAGGCTATATAAGCCAAGATTTTTCAAATTTGATATTAGATATTTTTTTTATATATGAGTTTTCTCTTGCATTCTTTTGAAGAACTTTATTGAACTTATCAAGAGAAATTTTTTTATCGTTTATTATAAACTTATCACTCACATTTTCTCACCATTCTTGAGTGTGACGTCTAAAAATATCATCTTTTGATACCAAGGTTCCTATCTCATTATAGATAGCGAGTCACGATCCTATTTTTTTTTATCTTTTTAACTTGATTTAGAAGGTTCCTAGTGAAGATCTCAACATTGATTTTCGGGTTTAACTTCTTTATGTGAGGTTTATATAATTTGGTATAAGAGCAAGACTCTATTTTAAGTTTACCTATTCCTTTATTTTCTTTTCTTGTTGTTTATTTTCATTTCATTTTTTTTCTTCTTATTGCTCTAATTTATTGAAAAAAAAATAAAAAAATATTGTTGTAAAAAAATATCAACAAATTGATCATAATTGAATTAATATTTGCTATCCAAGTTTGAATTAAAAAAAAACAAGGAATCATAATTTAGCCAAGCAAGAGAAAGAAAAGAAATATCTTGAAAATATTTTCAAATATAAATTATTTCTTTTCTATTTTAACTTTTCTAATTTGATTATTTATTACTTTTTTTCTAATTTAGTTTCCTTTTTTCCTTATTATTTATTTCCTATTTTAAATTTCTTAAATTGATTATTTGTTCATTTCCTTCTTTCTTTTAGTTTCATTTTCTTCCTTATTTCCTTTCATAGATTATCTTTTTTCTTGCATTATTTTCATTGTTCTTGTCAAAATTCTAGAACCAAAATATATATATACACAAAAGAATATTATTTTCCTTTATTCTAACCTTGTGGTTAATTTGAGTAGTTTGGATTGTTGCAAGGTTTTCATTGATCATTTCTTGAATCCTTTTCTTTTCAGTTGTTACATTTAGTTAAATTCTATAATTTATGTATTTTTTTATTTCTCTAAATTTTTGTATAATTATGATATTTTTTTATTTTATAGGGTGTTATTTTGTATTTATATTGAAAAATTGATATGTTTTTGAGTTGTATTAGGATTGGTTATACATGATTTATATACGAAAAGGATACATGGTGCGCAAATCACGTGTTGAGATTTATAAAAAAAGTATCACTATTTCTAAATGCTATTAGGATTGTGAAAAGCAACGAGGTACGACAAGTCGTATGGAAGGGCTAGAGTGCCATGAAAATTATGCATCGTTTGGGAGTTGGGGTGCTTCACTGGGCACAAAACAATGCCATTTTGGGGTTCTTTTTTAAGTGCATCCATGGGTCTGTATGTACATCCACTTTTGCTAAATACATCCACGGATATTTCTATATACATCCCTATAAAATAAAAATAATAAAAATTCATAAAAATCCAAAAAAAAAATAATTTTTCAATAAATATAAGATAAATATTTTTAACTCTTTAAAATAATAAAATATACATAAATATAAAAGAATTGTAATCTAAAAATATGTATAAAATATCATGCATTTGTTACTATGACTAACTATTTAATCCTTTACAAGTATTCTATCACGATAGTTTATTTGAAATGGTATGTTTGTGTGTTTGCTTTAGTACTTAATTCTTCTTCTGTGACTATTTTTATAAGCATCATGTCACATGTTTTCATTAGTAATGTCAAAATTTTATGATTTTTTTTCGACAATCTTGTCATTCATATACATGTTGTATAAAATGCATATCACCTATTTTATTAGGTTTTTCTTTCTTGTACTTAGTATGTTATGTGTTGGTTCCATGTTAGTCTCTTGTTGGTTTCTATTATCTTTTGCATGCTCATCCTTTTTTTATGCTTTATATGTATCTTTGGAGAAGACTGAGATATTGTTATAAGCTTGTTTACATTAGTATTTTTATGTACTATGCTTGTTTGGGTTTGCATTATGCATATGTATGTCATATATATTATTTACTTGTCTTTAGGATTCTTAACTTGCACGTTTTTCTATTCAGCTTTCTTATTGCAAGGAAAATGAAGTTAATAAGTTTTTTGTTGTTTTTTAGGGGTTGCATTTGACTTAAATTGAAATGTGATTTTATGACATGTTCTTTCATTGATTGTAACTTCTTGTGTTGAATTTGAAAAGAACTTTTTTCTTATATATATGTCGTGAATTTGTATGGGTATTTTGAAAAGTTTGTGTGGGTTTCATACTTTGATGATTTGTATGTCTCTAGCATGTTCTAGAATCCACTTTAGTATCTTTTAAAGTAAAATTCTAAGTAATGTTTAGATAGAAAGAGAGTTTAGGCATTCCTTAGATCGTTTGAACCTTTTAAGACACCTTTTTGTTTTAATCCTTCTTTTCATTGCACCCTTTTAAACCTAGCCAAATGTTTTATCTTACTTACCTTGTATATCCTTTGTTGAGCATATGTTTCATAATTTTGTGTGTTTTATCCTCTTGGTTTCAATTAAAAAAAAAAGACAAAGAAAAAAGAAAGAAGGAGAAGATTGAAAAAAAAAAAATGATGATAAAAATAGGTGTATGAATTATTGATTTTTTTGTGAAGTCCTCACAATAACAATGTTAGTGAATGAAATTATGAGAAGTAAAGAAAAAAGAACTCAAATTTAAGTGTATAATGTTACTTGAACTCATTGATTTGTTTTTGGATTGCCAAAAGTGCATTTGAGCCTACATGTCATCTTTTATACCCATACCTTAGCCCATCATTTCAAGCTTTGAAAGACTTATTGATTTCACCTAAGTTGACACTTACATTAGTGGAGAAAAAAGCTAAATGTGGACTTATAAAATTTGGTTAAACTTGAGTTTGTATTTTTGATTGCTTGGTTTGCATAAACAATACTAAATGGCATATAAAGTAAACAAGTATAGTATATCACACACAGTACATTTCATCAAAAATATAATCATACTTTTATATGAATGCATTATAGATTAATAGCCTTGTGGATATTTTAGTGAATTGTTTTGCTTCGTATCAAAAGGCCATCTAGCTTACCCTATTTCTTCCACTAGTTTCTCTACCTCATTTGTGCTTAGAAGATATAGAGTTACCTTCTCTTATGATGATATTAGTAATTTGTTATCTCTTCTTGTTGTTTGGTTTCCTTCTTTTCCTATTATCCCTTTTGAGATTGAAGATGTCTTAGATATGCATCGTTTTCAAGATTTTGTCAAGGTGTTGTGGCTTCTTATCGTTCTATTATACCTCATGTTTATAGCTCACCTTTTTCCCATATCCTAGCCAAGACTCTTAACTCTTGTACTTCATCCCTTGGCTTTTAATTCTCCCTATTTATCTTGTTTGGTGGAGATAAACATAATGTTTCCTTTGAACCTAACCACTCCTCTGACCAATTTGTTGCTAATGTTCTCCATCCTCAATCTACTACACCTCTTTTTTTCCCTATCGATATTGGATAGTCTTCCCTCAGTGGTACTCTTAAGAACGATGATGCAAAAAAGGAGACAAAGAGTGTTGAACTTCTTTTATTTTCCTTATTAATTTATTTTATTTCAACTCTATCCTTTAAAGTTTGTAAAATAATGTTTACTTAATAAGACTAAGTTTTTTGTGTTCCTTATTCTTTGTTCATTTTTCCTCACCTGTTTTGTGTAATTTATTTGCTTCCCTCTTTCTACATTTTTTTTACTATGTGTAAATACTTCTATTTAAGATAAGAGGTATGTGTTAATTGTATGTTATCAGTGGAAGTGATGTGTTTGTTTGACTTTATGTGTTTGTCATATTTATGAGTTATTGTTATATTGTTATATTCATGTGGTGCTTTCTTCTTTTGAAATCACCTTGTATGAATCTTGTAGAAATAGGACTATTAGTATGACATGTTGTATGCATAGTTTGCATTCCCATATTTCACATGTCTTTTCATGTGTTTACCTGATTTATTAGTGTAGTGAGTTGTTGCATGTTTATCAAATATAGTTGATAGCTTGGTATTTATTGTTGAAATGTATGAAACATGTTTTATTTGGTAGACTGTGATGTCTCTTTATATATTTGTGCATAGTATGAGGTGAGGTTGTAGGATTGAATACAACCAAGTATTGTTAGAGGGAAGATAGTTGAATCACTAGGATTGTGTCAACTTGAAAAATAATTAAACTCCTATTCAACTTCTTCTTAAGGATTCCCTAACACATTTATGTGTCAACTTGGAAGATAGTTGAACTTCTAGTTGACTTCTTCTTACAGATTCATTGATGCATTTATGTGACATTGGTGTTTGACTTCCCGTCCTACAGATATGTTCTATGCACATTACAAAACCCATTATACCCTCCCATAACACATATAGATTGGGAATCCATGCTATATATTTCATTAAGGAGATGTCTTTTGTTTGCACCTTTTCTTAGTTTGTTTGTGTATTCATTTTCTTGCTTGTTGCATGCTTTTAACTTGTTATTATCCATGTGTTATTCTGTCCTTTTTGAATGACTATATGTGTTGTTTCTTATTGTGTTTGCTCTATTCTTCTCTGTTTTGTTGCACAAATGTTAGGATTGTTGTATTTCTGTCTGACTTCTCTTCTTTATATAGGAGTGTGATATATTGCACACTCTTTTAGTGTGTGCTTGCTTTGATTTCCATGTCAAAAATTAGATAGAAAAATTGTTGCACAACTTGTGTTTATTTATTCATTATGTTTACTTATTAACACGTTATTTGTTTGCATGGGATGGGTAGTATAGTTTTCTCTGCATCATGATTATCTAATTAGGGGGAGTATTGTATATATTCAAGGAGAGTTTGCATATTTGTGTTGCATGTAGATTGTGTTTGTTTGTATTTTACGTTGATTGTGCTTAACCTATCAATATGTACCTATGTAGGGGTAACACAATAGTAGTTGGATAGGCTACAGACCGTATCTATATAATAAGTTCACGGTGTATGTGTTTGCTCTGTGTGTGCAGGTTATAGGTGTAGATTGAAGTCTTTGAGCTTCATGTGTTGTGTGTGCAATAGTACTAAGATCCTCGTATTTCAGAGTAACATAATAGATGGGTTGATAAATGAAGATGGATAGAATGCACAAGTGGATACACTTTATGTATGTGTTCCTTTCAAGTTTGGGTGTACTTCGATGTTTTGTTCTTTAGAATGAACATCCTTATGTTATCTTCATGATCATATGGGTATGTATTTATTTGTGTAGTGTTTTGAAATGAAAATAAAAGGAGGAGAATGTAAGTTTTGATGTACTTTGTATTTGTGTGTTGGTTTCTCGTGTATAAAACACGATGTCTGTTTATTTTACTTAGTGCATTTGTCTTCTTTTATATAAGGTTAGTTACTGCGAATCAGTAATGTGTACACACATATTATTAGGTACACTTTGTATGTGAGCATATTTACACCTATTACAAGATTAGTTTTCGTAGTATGCATGTCATGCTTGCTTGTCGACGTTGTCGCTTGAGTTTTTAGTTTGTTTCGAGTGCACGTATTTATGAAAATTACTCAAAAAAATTGGTAATGAAAAATAGGATTTTTTTAGCACCATGTTACCTATCTCGTCACGTCCCTTGCCACCACCCTTGTATTTCTACCTGATAAGAGTAGCAGTACTCTAGATATTCAGACCATAATTAGCTAGAAAACTCAGTCTGTCTCTACTAAATAACCTATTTTTACTGTATTTGTATTAGGATTTGTTTGATTTACAGAGAGAAAAATTATAGAGAAATCATAGAATTTTGTGAAATATGTGGATATCTTATGAGATCCATGTATATATAGACATTGTATGTATACATGTCTATTACACAGAGAATACACGTCACAACGTGTCAGAGAAATACAAGAATAAAAGAAAATACATTTAAAGGTTGAGGTCGATCACATTATAACTAGGTCTAGAGGTTGACCTTCCAACACCAAAGGTCCTATGTGTAGGTAGACCTATACTACTCATGTCGTTGTAGGCGTGGGCATAGGCAGGTCCTCCTGAGATGACTTGTCTAATGGCTCGAGTTGTTAGATGACTCGGATTTCGGGTCGATCCATATGTTTAAACATTCAATCCCTTACTCTTTCAGCTCGAGTCCTCAATAGGGGTGGAAGAGTAATACTCAGGCAACAGATCTAAATTGTTCAACTTCCTTAAATAATGCTCGTTAGATGATTGGAGAGAGAAATATGGACTTTTATATAAGGAGGAGCCTAAGCTTCTCCTCATTTTATCATTTCTTACATATCAGACAAAAATTGAAAAAAAAAATGCTATGTTATCTAAGCTCGAACCATATAAATTCTCAACTCAATGGTAAGAAATTGATGAGTGCTTAAAAAGCGTTAAAATAATAATCATTTAATGTACTTTAATTGATTAAATAGATTTATATTTGTATAATTTTATTATATTTTATATAAATTTGTATTTTTGGAATCACGTATTCAAATCTATGTTTATTTTTTTATGTTATTAGATTAGGAAATACAAAAAAAAAATCAAAATATCATTAAAGGATGTTTAGAATTTAATTTTGTTTTTAAGAGTTTCAATAATAAATTAAAAATCACATATATTCTTTCCTTAGATCGACCTTGGAGTATACTTGTCATTTTTGATAAAATAATTAGTGCACTTGCGAGAGTTTTACAAATGTAAAACCAAAGTATATGCAAAATCTATATTGCTAACCCAATGTCGATTTTGTTTCATCAGAAATCAGTTCATCACATAGCTTCCTTGCTCAGGTTTTAAGGGGAAGAAATTCCTTGAGTCTAATAGTTTTCTACTTTCTTTTCTGATTGGTTTAAAGAATCATTCTCTTTTTATTTCAAACTCAACCCTAAGTAATTTATACTTCTCGTGCCTTACCTTTTTTAGATTTCGTGATATTTTGTATATACTATGCATAGAGAAAGCACTTTGGGCTCATCATCCTAGGAGAGCCCACAATATCCCACTTTCTTGGGCCATCCAAAAAGTGATTTCATTGGATCTACCAATAAGAAAATCACTTCAAGCGAAGGGGAGCTATCTTAGTTTCAATCCTATACCTCCATCTCTCGTACACAAGTCAGACCTATAATTAGGATGAATGTGGATCATACTCAAATATTCACCCTAAGGTCATGGAGGAAAAAGATAAGGAATAAATGAACTTGTGAACCAATGGATCATACCAATGGTTGGGTGACTAAGGTCAAGACTAATGGGTTGTCCCCTCAAGATGAGGAAAAGGTAAGGAAAATATACATCATTCTCTTATCAGTTCAGATAATGATTCCTAGGTTGGGTACTTGTGACAATGACCCACATCTAACTGGGTAAATAGTCTTCCATGAGAAGGCCGTATAGCTAGGGGTCAAATTTCATATGTACCTCTTTATAAGAATTTTTTTGGCTAGCATTCAAATCAAACTAGCCCAGTTGATGCCAAATAGGTGGAGGTACCTACTTTGCCTCACATTGATATATAAAGAGCTTGAGGTCGAACTAGAGATGCCCAAGTTCAATGTGGCATATGTTTCGAAGAAGAACCATACAGACGTAAGAAAGGGTCTATATGTCTGTGGACTAGGGCACAAATTTGATCCTCACCGAGAACGAGAAGAACTAGTAGAAATATTTCTTTTACATTTCTAGTCTGTGATAAGGAATATGGGCTTCTTTATCATGACCTTCATCCACGATGACAAGCAATGATAGGAGGATATCCATAATTATTTGTACGAGAAGAATACATAGAGGCATCTACTAAACACCTTACACTTTGTTGTGTGTGGCTCGATGGGGAGAGGCTCAATAGAGCCTTCTCATAGGGTTATACATAAATCCTAGGTACCCTCAAAGCGTAGGACCCCTCCCATAAATTATGGGGGGAGATTCAAGGTGGTACTAAATGATGGTGAACTGGACTTGAGCCCATAAATATTTTTATTTTTATTTAGCATGCGCTTCTAAAATTAACATCCTTATTTTTTTTGTCTTTGTAGATAGCATGAAGTTCAATACCTATGAGCTATTGGCACAATGTTAGATTAAGCTCACCCAACATGAGGGGATTCTAAAAAAGCTACATCTTTTTTGCGAGGGATGAGCTTTAAAAGGAAAAAGAAAATCAAGTCCTCTAGATAAGAGGGCATCCCAACCTTGTCTAATAGGAAGAGGAAGGTAACCATTGATGAAATCGTGCCTTTGAATGTCTTCTAGCCCTTACTAGTGTCCCTAGGTCAATATACCTCACCAAATGTCAGCTCGGGTCAACAAGAACCTACTCCCATATGAAGGATTCGAGGAAAGGGAAAGGTGTCATTGACGACCTCACTATAGACATTAAGGGAGTGGCCTTGTACAAGGGTATGACACCAGAGAGGTTGACCACCAGGTAGACCGATTCACTTACATGGTACATGAGAGAAAACTCAATGCCATGTGAGAGGGTGTGAACACTAGAGTCATGCTTATTCATCTTATGTACCAGGAAAGTGTTAGTCTGAACTTGTTTCTAATTGAGCCTCGAGATTTAATATTTTAAAGGCCTTACATTGTTTGTGTTATTTTCAGACGTTGTCCTTCATATGTTGATAAGGGCTTAAGGTGTGGAAAGTTTGAAGCATGAGCTCGTGATGGAGAAGGAGAGCCATGCTTCAACTCAGGCCAAGAATTTTGTACTATTGGCTAAGGAAAACAAGTGGGAGAGCGAGGATATCATCAAGGTGGAGAAGTTATCTAAGGCCATACATGAATTGAATGATAACTTGAAATGTTTGGAGGAGCTTGTAGAGGCCTAAAGGAAGGCCCAGGCTGAGATGGAAGCCTATAGGCTCGAGGAGACCTAAAGGAAGCATGAGCTTGAAGCGATGAAGGAATAAATCTCCTCGAACGTCAAGATAGGGTAAAATATGGCCATGGAATTCTTGAAAGACAAGGCCACTAAGAAAGGAATAGAGGAATACTACTATTACATACTGAATATCCTGGTCACTCCTTGGTATTCACCCACTTACCCCTAAGATTAGGGTGGGGAATTGGGCTCGAACTTTGGTGTGATTGATGATGGGCTTAGGGTGGGAGATGAAAAGGGTGGAAATAGGGACCTTTGATATTGGCACTAGGTCGAGTCTCCCTATATTTTGAACCCATCTTCTCAATCTCAGATTGAATCTTCCTATATTCCGAACCTATCTTCTCAATCTCAGGCCGAGTTTCCTTATATTCCAAACACATATTTTTGATCTCTTCAATATGTTTTGGATCATATATATATATTTCTTTGAAGTTCAACACCACTTCTAATTGTGTGGTTGTGAGCTTGCATTTGTAACCATTATTATTAATGAGAAATAATTGATTTTGAGAACAACTCATATTGCATGTATGATTGGGTATTTATGGCATTTATAGTATGTGTTTATGATGTTGACCCACCTCCCTGCTTTGAAGGACAAGTGTCATTAAATTTTTCCCAATATTATTCCCTATAAAAGGGGTTTCGAAATGCTATAAAATTCAGACATCTTTTTTTTTGTTTTAAGCAGTTGACAATTTTTCTTCATCTTTCTTGTACGAACCTTATGGATTTTGACCGAGAAAATAAACATTTAGCTCGAGCTTTAAAATTGAAGAATGGTAGGCTCAATATGGAGGAAGAGAAATTAAGAATTGAGTTTTCTAAGCTCAAGGATAAGCTCTCACTTTACGAAGAGACCAAGTATGAGCTCAACACCTATCCGAAACTCGAGCTCGAGAGAGAGAAGGACCATGACTAAAATTTTCACTCTTATTGACTGGAAGTCCCATTGGAAAAAATTCCATATGAAAAGGGTCTTTTCAAAGTGATGGGTATTGTTGAGGAATTGAACATTCCGTACTCAATTCGAGCTTAGCACATACTGAAATAGGATCAGTATTTACAAAAAAGTTGTCAAGATTTAGACCAAGTTATTACCCATAATGGAGGAGACAGATGACTTAGACATTAGTTGTGTGTCCAAACATCTACAAAACTTTTAACTTTTTGGAAGAACAAGCTCTTCATTAATAAATTTTGAAACCTTTGTAAGCTCGAGCAATAAACTTCTATTTTAATAAGATGAACATGTAATGCTTGATTAAATGTACTTTACTTTTGTCTGGTTCTTGATCGGGATGATTAGCTCATAATATGTAATATTGAGAGAGAGAATTCTATCATGTCTGTGACCGAGGTGATCAACTCTTTCTTTGAGGGAGAGCGGTATACCTGTTTTATGATAGAGGTGATCAATCTGCCTGGTTCTTGAACGAGGTGATGAGCTCACGATATGTAATATTGAGAGAGAGCATTCTACCCAATTTATGATTGAGGTGATCAACTATCTCTTTGAGGGAGAGCATTCTACATGGTCTATGACCTAGGTGATAAAATATTTCTTTGTAGGAGAGCATTCTACCTGGTTTGTAATAGAGGGTATCATCTCTTTCTTTGAAGGAAAGTGTTCTAATTGGTTCGCAACCGAGGTGATCAACTCTTTCTTTTTGGGAAAGCATTCTACCTAGTCTATGACCAAGGAGATCAAATATTTCTTTAAGGGAGAGCATTCTACCTAGTCTGTGATAAAATCTTTCTTTATTGGAGAGCATTCTACTTGATTTATGACCAAGTTAATCAACTATTTCTTTATAAGAGAGCAATCTACCTAGTATACGACCAAGGCGATCAAATCCTTATTTGTGGGAGAGCATTCTACCTAGTCTACAACTGAGGTGATCAAATATTTCTTTAAGTTATAGCATTTTACCTAGTCTACGAACAAGGTGATCAATTATATTTTTGTAAAATAACATTCTACCTGGTCTGTGATTGAGGTGATAAACTTTTTCTTTGAGGGAGAGCATTCTACCTGGTCTACAATTGAGGTGATCAACTCTTTCTTTATGGAAGAGCATTCTAACTGGACTATGACCAAGGTGATCAATTCTTTCTTTAAAGGAGAGTGTTCTACCTGATCTGTAACCAAGGTGATAAACTCTTAACACATAATCTTAGAAGAGAGTCATTGCTTGCAAACAATTACCTCATATATATATATATATATATATATATATATATAGTAAGGGTGATAAATTAGAGTTCATTATAACTAATAATTTTTCATGTGTTGGGCATTCCAACTTGGGCTATCCTCAGCTCCCTTAATACTTCTCAATAAGTAGGCCCTTCTTGGAGTCGTCTCGGCTATTTGGTATAGGCCCTCCCAATTTACACCTAGTTTTCCAACCATCCATTCTTTCTTGTTGGGGAAGACCCTTTTGAGAAGCTAATCACCTATGGAAAAATCTTTGAAATGCATGGCCTTTTGTAATAGTCTGTTACTCTCCTTTTTTGCTCGACCATCCTCTTTAAGGCTTCATCCCTTTTTTCTTCTGTGAAGGTCAGCTCAAATTCTCTACCTATGGGATTTTGGTCCTCAATTAGGGTTGATCTTATAGTGGACACTGTGATTTTAGTTAGTATCACAGCCTCAATCCGATATACTAGCAAGAAATGTGTCTCTTTAGTGCTCCTTAAGGGGCTAGTCCTGATAATCCATAATCTCTAAGTAGCTCCTCAACCCATCTTCCTTTAGCTCCTTCCAAAATTTTATTTAGTAAGGTGATTATCAACTTATTAGAAGATTCAGCTTAACCATTGGGTTGTGGATAATATGGCATTGAATGGCACATCTTGATGTTGTACTTGATGAAAAATTATTTGATGTTACGACCCATAAACTATCTTACATTATCGATAACAAGCTTCTTGGGTAGGCTAAAGTGAAAAATTATAGATTTCCAAATGAAAGAAATCACTTCCTCTTTTCATATCCTTTCTAGGGGCTCTACCTCAATCCATTTGAAAACATCATCTGTGGCCACTAATAATAACTTCTTTTGGCCCCTTGCTTGTGGTAGAGGTCATACTATATCAAGCCTCTACTTGTAGAAGTGTCATGGGCTAACTAACCCTATTGTGGTGGCTAGAGGTGCATGTGACAATGGGGCGAATCTTTGAAACTTATCACATATTGGGTGTACCTTATACAATCTGCTAGTATAGTGTGCCAATAGTACCCTTGCCTTATAATTCGTTGGGATAACCTTCTTCCACCTGAATGAGAGTTGCATTCTCCCTTGTAGGTTTCAAACATAATTTTGTCGAACCCCTCCCTGGCTATACACAAGAGCCCAAGTCTAAATACAATCCTTCTGTATAATTTATCATTTTCAATCATGTATCAACCTACCTTAGCCTTAATTTCCTTCACGAGTTTCTTGTCCTTTGGTAAGTCTCCCATTTTCAAGAAGTCAAAAATATGGGTAAACCATGAGCTTATGGAAACATCCATGCTCCAGCCTATTTTTTAAACCTTCTTTAAATTGGATTTTGTTAGGATCATTACTGATACCACCCAAGTATAGTTGACCTCTTGTACGAAGGCTAGTATGGCCAAAGTATCGACATGGTCATTCTCATTCCTAGCTATCTACTTGATCTTGAAGTTGGAAAATTTCAAGCAATCCTTTCTTAGTCTCTTCAAATATCTCCTCATCTTGCTATCCTTAGCCTCAAACGTGCCCAATTACTGGTTGACCACCAGTCGTGCATCACTATACAAGGTGATGTTATCTACTTTAAGTTTCTTGGCCATCATGGCCCCGAATATAATTGTGTCATACTTTGTGACGTTATTAGTTGCCTAGAAGTCCAACTAGACAATATACTTGAAATAGTTTTCATCATGATCAACTATTACCACCCCTAGCCCAACACCATTAAATTTATGCATGCCATTCTTGAATACCTCATCACTAATAACCTCTGGTGATTCACTGAATCAGCCACCACTTACCCTTTAATGGCGGTTCTAAACATATACTTGATATCGTACTCTCTCATCTTTATGCAAATTAGTGCTAATCTCCCTATGACTTCTATCCTCCTCAATACATTCTTAAGTGGTTGATAGGTGAGTACTACCATTTTGTATAAGCCAAAGTAATGTCTGAGCTTTCGTGCACTAATTTTCAAAGTGAAGGCTAACTTTTTGATCGTTAGGTACTTATTTTAGGCATTTGTCAAGATTTGGTTGATATAGTAGACGTCGTGTTGGACCATGTTTCTTTCATCTAAGAGTACGGTACTATAAGTCTGAGGGGCCACAACCAAATAAAAATAAAGTATTTCTCTTGGAAGATGGTTGACTAGGACAAGAGGTTTACTCAAGTACAATTTAATTCCTTGAAAGGATTTGTCACAATCCTCGCTCCAAAAAAACTTATGTGTTTTTCCTTCGAATTTTGAAGAATTGCAAACATTTGTCTGTGCACGTAGAAATGAATATGTTTAATGCCATTATTCTTTTGTTCAATAGTTGAATCCCCTTTAGATTGGTCAGAGGTCTTATTTTGACTAGGGCTTGTATCATGTTGATGACTCTATGAAAATAGAGTAATTAGTCCACTTTTTAACTTAATATTTACTTGTTTTATTCAATAAATATTATTTTTTGGGTAAAAAATATTAAAATATTAAAATATAAACTTTTTAATGAAAAGGGGTGAAAATATAATTTTTGAAATTTTTAACGCAGGACCAATAAGGAGCTGCCACATTGCATGCCACATAGGTAGAAGAGTTGGATGGGCAAGCCAAGCAGACACCACGTAAGCATAGAGAGTAAATCATGTTACGTCGTGTGTAAGGGAATGAAATGCTTGCCATGTGTCAATATGGCGTTCAATCTGAATTCGGAATTGGTCGATGTGTCATGCCACGTGTCACTACGCCATTGCTTTGCGTGTTCCACCCATGTTCCAAGCCATCCGTTTCGGAGAATTACACCACACCACGTGTTGTTGACTAAGCGAGGGTTGACTCTGACCAGTCTCTCATGCCAAGCGTCGCTCCTTGATTCTCCCAATGAATTTCCCCTACCACGTGTCGCGCTGTGATTGATTGAAACTGTTAATTTTGTTTGTTTTGATCGTAGCCCTTGATCTGAAGCTGATCGGACAGTCCATATTGAACCTGAGATTTATTTAAGCTTCTAATCACTTCATAAACCCTAACTGGCCTCCATTAGCATAATTTTAGTCATTGTTTGGAGCTAAAAAGAGAGAAAAATACAAAAAAAAACAAGAGAAGACACAATTTTGGTGGAGATTCAAGAGGAAATTAATTCTACAATTCAAGAGATTAATTGTATTTTTTCTACTATTTTCTCTATCAATTTTATGTATTTCTTTGTGAAAAATATGAACTTTATGAACACAATTATATGTAATTAATTTTTTAATCTAGGGATCTTATGAACCTAATTTTCACCATGTGATAATCTAAAATTTTAATCCAATTATAATTATAATTTAATTATATTATTTAATCTAATTTGTATGTTATTAATTTTTTGACCAACAATTTATCTATAGAGTCAATTAAATAGATTTGAGAGAATTATTGAATTGTTTGTCTTGATTAAATAACATGCATAGTTTCTAGGCATAGATGTATAATTCTTATGTATGTGATCCATAATTGATGAACTTAATGAGTAGTATGAAATTCAATTGACATGATAGTGTGATTAAATTAATTACTATATGGTGTGTACTTACTTGAGAGAGAAATACATGCTAGGTTAGATTCAATTGATCATATAATTAATTGATAATTATATTAGGGGGATTTTAGTGACTCGTATATTTAGAAAATTGGGGGATTAAGTATTCCTAGATATTTTCTCATATATCTTTTTAGTCACAAAATTTAATTTAATTAATTATTGCTATTTCGTTTTAGTTATTTTAATTTTGCTTCCTTAAAATATAAAAACACAAAAAAAATTAATTTTTATTATTTTTAGTTTTAAAAATTAGTTTCTAATAAAATAATCTCTATGGGAACGATCTTTATTTATCATTATATTACTTGTTAGGATACATATAGTTGTGTATTCATTGCACACATAATTTGTGTGGTGATCACATGTACGGGTTGGCCTCTATCCCTCGGGAAAATATAAGATACCCCAAGAATTTTCTTAAAGCAACACCAAAAACACATTTCTTAGAGTTAAGTCTCATCCTATATCTTTGAATTATGGAGAATATTTCCTCCAAGTCCTTGATGTGGTTTACAAGTTATGTTGACTTTATCATAATGTCATCAACTATGCCTCAATATTTCTTCCAACCTAGTTTACAAAAATCTTATCAATGAGGCGTTAATAGGTTGCCCCTACATTCTTCATTATGAATGGAATTTTTTTGTAGCAGATGGTCCATTCCCCAATGACAAAATATGTTTTCTCCTCATCCTTTAGGCTGATAATAACCATAATATGCATCCAAAAAACTCATCAAGTCGAAACCATTGGTGGCATTAACCAACTGATCAATACTTGGAAGGGGGAAGCAATATTTTGGACATGGATCATTTAATTCCATAAAGGCTACACACATACGAGATGTCTACAAGTCTTCTTCACTAGCACCATATTTGATAACCAAGAGGGATAGTTCACCTCTCTAATAATCTGTCTTTTTAGGGTGATGACTTGATTTTTAAACATCTTATTCTTTTCTCTAGGGAATTCCCTCTTCCTTTGCTTGACAAGTCTAGCTTTCGAATCAATATTTAATTTTTGGGTTATGATCTCAAGGTCGATCCCAGGAAACAAGATAATTGCTCTCTTACCTCCTTTTTCAAGTCTGTGCTTAGATTTAGAGAGTGGTCTTCCTCCTTATCCCATTGGTGTATCTAGCACTTCATTTAAGTTGATAGACTTTGCTAGACATACACCTCCTAACCTTTTATGAAAATGCCCATGCTATGGTTGCTACTTGAGAGTGGCCCTTTTCATAATGGAATTATAACAACTTTTGGCCTTTTCTTGGTCTCTTCTTATTTTCTTTATACCCTTCTTAGTCGAGTATTTTATGATTTGGTAAAAGGTGGATGGAACCGCTTTCATCTTGTGTATCCACGGTTTACCCAAGATGGCATTGTAGTGCACTAGGACATCAATTACCATGAAATTACTCATCATTATAAATCCATGTGCCATGATTGGTGACACCATAATTTCGATTCTTAGGTGGTGCTACTATTAAATCCTACCATGGGGTAGCTCTCTCCTTGTTATGTCACTTTTCTTTATGCCTAGGGCCTTCGTTATTGACAAAAAAGAAGGTCAATGGATCTCCTAGTGTTGATCATGATCTTACAAACTTCACAAAATCCTATCCTTAGGATAATTACCAAGGGGTCTTCATGGAAAGGGAGGTCTCGTCTTTCATGATGAAGGTGATTTCAATGGAATACCTTTCCTTTTCCAAATTGTAAACATGTAGAAAACTACACAAGTCTCTAGCGTACCTCTTACGCGAGTTATTAGAGGTCCTATTGAGCCCATGTTCTCTATGTATGCTATGAATAGTCTATACATTGGATCCATTGTAAGGTTCTATCTCCCTACCTAAGGGAACGAGTAGGATTAATGTTTCAAGCTTTGGCTAACGGCCTGCTTGATAACTGTATTTTATATAGTTATTTTCACCTATTTTATTAATTATAATTGCTAGATTTTCTCTATTTTTAGTTAATTTTAGTTTAATAAATTAGGATTTACTGTTTTTTCTAAATTTTAAGAAAATTAAATAAAATGTATCGAAAACGTTCTTAAATGACAAATTTTTGTCCAAAAATATAATTTCAAATAAAAGTATTATTAATTGCAATTTATAAAAGTTGAAAATATAATTTAAATTAAAATTGGGCTTAATTTCAATTATTAAAAGTTTAAAATTTAATTTAAATTACAAAAGGACTGTATTGCAATTAAATAAAGTTTAAAATGTAAATTGAAATATATTTGTGGGTGAAAATATAATTAATAAAAGTAAGTTTTTCTTCGCAGGAGAAACATTCCCCGCGGCGTTATCCATGCTCCATCGTGGACCGTCAGATCAACGCATGAACGGTTCGGACAAGCGCGTGCACTTCAACCCGACAGCGAGAGCTGGATGCAGTGGAAATTTCAGATCGCGCGGCTCGGTGCCCGAGTGGGGCCCACCTGCCGCGCAGGCTGGCGTGCAGCGTGGGACCCACCGTCTGACGCCGCGTAGACCTGTCCCCCACTTTCGCGCGCCTTTTCCAGTGCGGTTGATCCACGTGAGCCCGGTTTTTACGCGAACCGACCGCCACGTGTTGCACTTAATATTTCAGCAAATCATATTCCGACACGTGGCATGTTACAATGAGCGCGACCGCGCTGGATCAAGCCCGTGTTGTAGCCGTTGGCTCCCGTGCGACCATTCATCGTGCGCCCGTTTCCCCTCAACGAATGAGATGCTGCCACGTGTCCTACTAATTGTGTCCGCGAATCAGAACGCGACACGTGGCAGCGTGGAAGAAAATTAAAACAGAAACGCGCAGCGTTCCACTCACTTTTTCGATCCCATTTTCGATACAATTTTTGTCCCCCCACGCGTTTAAATTATAATTTTCGCCACAATTTTATGTCCCCCGCGTGGATTTTAATTTAATATTTTATTGATGTATTTTTTTGCTATAAATAGGAGATAGTTTTTAGTTGTAAAAAAGTTTGGTTGGAGTTTAGAGAGTTTTTGGAGTAGAGTTTTAGTTTTAATTTCGAAAGTTTTTAGAGTGTTTTAGTTTTTTCAGTTTGTAATTTTTATTGTGTTTGTGTGTTGGACGGCAAAACACGCAGAAGCCATTTTTGGCTTTTGTTGTGTTTTGCGTGTGCCAAATATTTGTTTTAAGTGATGTTTTAATTTTATTTCTGCTTCTTCTAATTTTTCTGTAGTTGTTATAATTTTAATTTTAATTTTATGAAGTAATTTAATTTTTCTAGGGTTGCATTTAATCTAAATTTATGAAGCTTGATTTTAATTATTTTTTTTGTTAGATTTATAAGACGTTCGATTTGTTCGTTCTATTTTGTGCTTAATGCTTTTTGATTATTTACGAATCTTATCAAAACGATCCGTGGCACATGAATAAACTTGAGAAAGGCATTTGTGTGTGTATTGCTCGTAAATAGAATGACATGTATGATGAAGGATAGAAATATACCCTAATTGTATGTGTGGCCATTTGAAAACTTAGAACGTAATGAATCTCGATAAATTTAATTTTCATAGAGATATAGTAAATTAATTTAACGAGGTGTGTTTATACGGAGCTCGAAAGAGATGTATGAATAATAAAAAAAGAAGTTTTCGGTTGACAAATTAAATGTACTAAAAAATATAAATCAAAAGAAAATAACACGATTTGAGTGGATTAATTTGGTGAAAAATTACAATCCTAGATTTCTTTTATTTTCTTATTTTACTTTTTTATTAACCAACGATTGTTTTGGATAAAATCAGAGAGATACAATTTTAGTACTCGACAAACTATAGTAACAAATCCTCGTGGGATCAATCTTTACTTACAAATCTTTATTACTTGTGACCGTGTATACTTGCACGAGTTCGTGTGTTGAAAAACACCCAACAAGTTTTTGGCGCCGTTGACGGGGATTTGTTTTACTATTTTCATTGTTGATATTAATACCAATCAATCTGATTTTAATTCAAAAAAAAAAATTTAAAAATAATAAAAAAATTATGCTTATTGTTCTTGTTTATTTTATTTTAAAAATTTTCTCGTAAGTTGAGATTTTGTTTGAAACACAAATCTTAACTTACAAAAAGAAAAAAAAATTATTTGCTTATTGTTGTTTTATTTTATTTTTCAATTTTCTCGTGGGTTGAGATTTTGTTACGCACCAATCTTACCTCACAAAAAGAGAAATAAAATTTGTATCGTATGGTTTGTTGTTTATTTTATTATGTAATTTTCTCGTGGGTTGAGATTTTGTTTGACACACAAATCTTAACTCACAAAAAGAAATAAAAAATTTATTTATTTATTGTTTGTTTATTTTATTTTTCAATTTTCTTGTGGGTTGAGATTTTGTTTGACACACAAATCTTAACACACGAAAAGAAAAACAAAAAAAAATAATTTTATTTTCTTATTGTTGATTGTTTGTTTTATTTTATTTTTATTTTTATTTTTCTCGTGAGTTGAGATTTTGTTTAAACACAAATCTTAACTCGCAAAAAGAAAAAAAAATTCATGGTTATATTTTCTTAATTTATTTTTCAATTTTCTCGTAAGTTGAGATTTTGTTACACACAAATCTTAACCTACAAAAGAAAAAAAAAATTGAGAAGTCAAGCTGAAGACTATAAATTAAGCGCTTCTTGGGAGGCAACCCATGTGTTTTATTTTATTTTATGTTTATGTTATTTTATTTTAATTTATTTTCGCATGTATTAGTTTTTATATTTTGTTATGTTATTTTTTTTTTCTTTCGTAGGTGCAAATTGGAGGTAATGAAGCTATTTTGGCTTAATCAATCAAACAAACCAGGAAGTTTCTTTAAACCCATCTCAAATGTTCTTTTAATTTTCACACATTGAGGACAATGTGTATATTAAGTTTGGGGGTGGTGGATATATTGAACCTAATTGAAATACTTTCTGGATGTTATTGCTTGTGAATTTTTATTTTTTTTTGTTTGGTTGATTGAAGATATTTTGCTATGAATAGTGATTTATTTTGATTTCTTGTATTTAAATGATGCATAATTCTTTGAAAAATTTGAATATTGTCTAAGTGATGAATAATTTTTACATATGTTTCGTTTTTACAAGAATAAATATTCATGAGCACTAGTCTTGATTTTTGAGTTGCTATGATAATTTAGAGAAGGTTTATGTGAGTATGGAATTCGATTGATTTTTGTGGTGTCACAGTTTTTAGAATTTGTTTGATTTTCTCTCGAGGCGAAATTATAGATAACATTTAACTAAGAAAATGATTTAGGCCATCTTTGGATCGTTTGAGCTTTTCTATCTACCTTCACATGCATTATCCATAGTATACCCCTTTTGAGCCTAAAAAGTTTATATATATATTTTTATCTCATTTCAAAAACCCACTAAAAAAATATATATATGTGTTCAGATATATCGGTGTTTCTTATCTCACTAACATGTGACAATTGTTAGTAAATATTTAAAGTTATATCAGAGAAAAAAAAGGGATACTGTAAAAAAAAAGAAAAAAAAAAGAGAAAAAGAAAAAAAAAGAGTATTGTATGTGATGATAAATCCCAAATTGGGAAGTAATTATTGTGATGATAGAATTATCTTTTTCAATCCTGAAATGTTATGCTCGGGAAAAGTTTTAAGCTAAATATTATCCTTCATCCTACCTTTACCTAAGCCATACATTACAAGCTTAATAAAGTCCTATTGATTTTGTGTTTTGTGTTTGTCTACATTAGTGGAGAGAGAAATGAAAAATAAACTTATAAGATTTGTGATTTCATTAAAAATTTGTTTGATTTTATATTTGTATAAACTGATCCGGATTGCATGTGATGAAATATGAAAAGACTTCACACACACACTAAAATTCATTGTGAAAATGTAATATACTTTTAAATTGATTTTGATACTTAGATAAAATTCTTTTGTTTCTTTGAGTTATGTAATTACGAAAGACAAAAGAAATATTTTGAAAATCACTATTTTAAATGCAGTTATCTTTGTTTTATTTCCTTCCTTTTGCTCGAGGACTAGCACTGCTCCCCTACTATTTCTTCCCGTAAGGTCTTTTAGGTACCTTTTGGATAGCAGATCCTCCATTTATTTTTTCAAATACCTAAATCTCTCATTTAGTAGCTCATATCCTTGTAGAAAGCATACCACTTAGATGTGTCCCTAAGGGAAACCTTCATTTTTAGAGGCCATCTAACATTCTACTCTTCCTCTATTGTCGATACTACTTGGGTTAGGCTCACTTTCAAGGGTAGACCCTTAAATGGAGGCAATGACCTCCCCCAAGCCCCTTGTTCCTACCCTATGATTAGGAGTGAAACGTTTCTTTTTGTTAATTCTTTTATCTTGGCTTGCCTTGTTCGGACTTATTCTTCTCTTATATTTAAATTTTATGGGACTTTCTTATTCTATTCTGTAAACTAATTAGAATTCCTTAGCAGACCTCACTTAAAGGTGTAGATCATAATAAAGCTAGGGCAATCTACTATCTCTAGTTTTTCTTCCCTAAACCTTCTTATGTACTCTTTAGTAGGTTCACCTCTTCCCTGTGTGATTGAGAAGAGGCCATATGACTCTTTCCTCAAAGGCTTGTTGCAAACGTAATTGGTAATGAACAACCTAGAAAACAGTGAAAATGAGGTTATGGTATAGGGTGTCATGTTGCTAAACCACTTTTTTGCACCATAACAAAGGTTGGTAGTAAAAAACTTACACATCATGGCATCTCTTTTGTCCCAAGTGAGGCTCACAAGAGCCATAGTCGTCTTGAAGTATTGCACATGAATTACCAAATCTTTGGTACATTGGTAGTTTGGGCACTTGGGAGTAATAAACTTGGTTAGAGCTCGTCGTGCTCTATTTCATTAAAAAGGGGAGACACACAATTGCTCGTAATCTCTATCCATATCATATGATGTCTTACCCTTTTCTTGCCTTTTGTTGGCCCTTTTTAGGGTTTGGTCTTGGTTTCTATTAGCTTCCTTCAAGGCCCAAAATCATGCCTCCTAAATTTCATCCTCTTACAACAACTTCTCATTACTAGGCCCCATCAAGCTAGTGAATGGTCACCCTTGATAGCGTTCTCACCCTGGATAGGCTCAGGCATAAAATGATTTGGTCTAGTTCTACCAACCAGGTTAATGACTCGACCTTTGGGGGTGACCAAGCTTGATTGTGATCGAAGTGCCTATTTTCTTGGTAGGAGTTAGCCTCTACTGTAGCCTCATTATGGGTTGGAGAATTGTGGTCATGTACCGATGTTTCCTCATCGTTTTATAGTCTCAATCGTTCCTTAGCTCATGTTCTTACCATATTGGCTTGTGATTTTGGAAAACTATGATTTATCACTAAGTCTCTTCTCTTAAAACTCGAGGTGAATCCTTGAAGATATGGGGTTATAAATCAAAGCACGACCTTCGAATTTGAGCCTCACGGTATGCACCAAAAATGTTGGGATTTGTAAAGAGAGAAACTAGAGAAATGTTAGAGAGTTTTGTGGAATGTGTGGATCTCTTATGAGGTCTATATATTTGTAGAGCATTGTATATATACTTTTCAATTACATAGGGAGTACACATCACAGCATGTCAAAGGGGTACATGAGTAAAAGAAAACACATTTAAAGGTTGAGTTCAACCGTACCATGGCTTGGTCTAGAGGTCAACCTTTTAACACCAACGGTCCTGTATGTAGACAGACCTATACTACTGGTGTTGTTATGGGTGCGGGCATAAGCCGATCTTCTAGGGATGACTCGTCTGATGGCTCGGGCTGTTAAATGGCTCAGGTTCTGGGACGATCGATATGTATAAATTGCTATAAGTTTCACAAAATTTAATACCATGATTCATGTGTAAAAATAAAGAAACAATGAACTGAATGGTAGGGTTATTACCCCAAATAAGTATAAGTAAAATTATTTGTTAGCACAACCAATTTAGTATTATTATAAGTCACAAAATATCATAAACAATTTTAGATTTAATTATGAAAACCTTTGATATATTTATTAGGCCCTTTCATTTCTCCATGTATATTTATTAGGTTATTTTATTTTCCCATATATATTTATTAGGTCATTTTATTTTCCCATTAGGTCTTTTCATCTCTTGTATTATAGGCTTTATTATCTTGTATATTTGTATTGAAAAAATACAATTTTCATTCGAGAATTCATTCATTTTCTTAATTCAAGTTCTTATTTTTACATGGTATTAGAGCTATCTTGATCTTTGACTGTGAAATCTAATCTCACACATAATCATTCAAATCGAATCATCTTTTCATTCACACTTATGATAAAGAAAGTTGAAGTTTCTCAACCAATTCAAAGTATCCTAGATGGGTCGAACTATGCCATTTGGGTTCAAGCAATGACTAGTTTTCTTAAATGACACAAACTTTAGATCAATATCACTAGATATTATGTTAAACCTATCAAAGGTGATGAAGAAACAAATGAGAAATTCGTTGAGCATCTTGACGAATGAGGATAGAAAAAATCATCAAATTATTACTTAGTTTCACAACATTTCAATTAGATCAATCAACCTCAAATTCTAGCATTTTGAAACTTCAAAATTGGTATGGGAATAATTAGTTCAATGTTATACTACTATTGGTATTTCTCATCACTATCAACTTTTCAGTGATCTTCATCATAAGCACTAAGAATGTGGTCAATCTATTGATAATTTTTTTTTCTCAAATGCGCTTTATTTTGGGATCAATTAATTACTTTGGTACCTGCTTGGACTTCTTCTATTAATGCTACCAATTTTCAACATTTCAAGATCATCAACAACTAGTTCAATATCTCATGGCTCTTAATGATAATTTTGAAAATGTTTGAGTTTCTATTCTTAATAGAACTCCACTTTCAACTCTAGATGGTATTATTGTTGAACTTATGTTTGAATAAATACAATTCAACAACCTCAAAAGTTCTTGCAATGCCAATCAATTCTTCTTCTCCAATATATAAGATATTCAAATATTGTTATAAGTATGGTCATTTTCTTTTGGATTGTCCAACTCAACTAAAGAATTTTTTTCAAGAATGTTAGTTCTTTTTTATCTGCTATAGTTGCCTCTAACAATAATTCAATCAATATGGAACTCTCTCCAAATTCCTCCAACATATTAGTTTTAATCAGTATCTAGAATCATTCTTAAAATAGGTTCTTTCTAATTCAAGTTCCCCTTCATCTTCTACCAAGTCAGTAATTCTAGGTAATACCTATTGGTTCTTTGACATTGCATGTTGTAATCACATAACCTCTGATGAATCTATCTTTTGCTCAAAAAATCCCAATTTTCACATACTACCCATTCACACTACAGATGGTTCATAAATGAAAGTTAGTTATGTTGCCCAAATTTATAATTAAAAGTTATGAATATGTGATGCATATTTGATCCCTAAACTTACTTTGAATCTTCTTTCCATAAGCCAATTGTGTGAACTTGGTCTTATAGTTACATTTTTTTCTTCTAGTTGTTGTGAACAAGATCCCTAGATGAGACAAACTATTAGGATAGGCCGTAAGATTGGACATCAATTTGAGCCCATCAACTTTCATATACCTTCAAAAGTTATTTCTACAAAATAAGTGAATTCTACATCATTAATTCTCTCTTTCAATCTTTAGCATTCATGGTTAGGTCATGTTTAGGTCATGTTTCTTTTAGTAGATTGTAAACACGTGTTTCAAGTGGTCGCTTAGGCCCTGTCATTAAAGATTAAGACAAATGTTTACCTTGTTAATTGGCCAAGGAAATATCTTTACCTTTCAATTATAGTGATATTATTTATTCTAAACATTTTGCTCTAAGTACATTCAAATATTTGGGGGGCATCTCCAAATACCACCATAGGGGGAACCAAATATTTTGTTATCTTCATTGATAATTATTTATGTTATACTTGGATTTATCTTATAAAAAATAGATCTAATTTAACTCAAATTTACCTTAATTGTGTTGCCATGGTAAAAACTCAATTTTCATGTTGGATCAAAGTTTTTCGTACAAACAATGTCGTGGAATATAAAAGTGAAGAGTTCTTAAACTTTTTACATAAAAATAGCACCACTTCTCATCTTTCTTGTCTAGGCACCTCTCAGTAGAATGGTCATGCTAAAAGAAAACATAGACACATCTAAGAAACTACTCACACCTTGATCATTTTTGAATAATTTCTTGCATATTCTTTGGGGGAAGTAGAATTCATTATTGTTTACACAATCAATCGTGTTCCCTCAACTGTTATTGGCAATCAAACTCCTTTTGAAAATTTATTTGGTATTTCTTCTTACTATAAATTGCTAAAAAAAATTAGATGTGCTTGCTTTGTATTTCTTTAATTCCATGAAATAACTAAGTTAGAACCATGTTCTCGTCTTTGTTGCTTTTTGGGGTGTGGAATTTAACATAAAGGATATCATTGTTGGGATCTCACTCAAAATGTATTAGGGTTTCTTTCCATGTGATTTTTTGGGAACCAAAATGTTTTCTTTGTCCAAATTTCATCTTCCATATTCCACCACTACTCCATTCTTTACAAATAGTTCCATTGAGTTGTTTCCTAACAATCGTGATACAAGTTCCTTATCTAAGCTCTCTATAAATGCTTTCCACAATCCTATAGTCCATACTGAGGTTCTTACTCCTTTTGACAATTCTTCTAAGTTTCATACCTTTACATCCTCTAACTTTTTTAATGAAATATTGCAATTGATAAACCTCATAGGTGCACCAAGACATCCCAACTAGGTTAGCACCTCCATAGAATCCTTATTCATCTAGTCAAATGATAAAAAAAAGATAATACAAATCATTCCTCAACAAAACTTATAATTAGGCCTACTGTTAATATCTAAAAAATAAAAGCATTAATGAATGATGGGGAATCCCACCATCATGTCATTGTACAAATACTTGGTGCCCTAGAGACTATTCAATCATCTACAATATTACCATCCCTAAAAATATGGAAATAGTAAAAATTTATGTGAGTATTCTTTTTTAAGAAAACAATCCAAGGAGAGTGTCATCTCCACGACATCGATGATATTCTAGCGTGAAAAAGAGTCACCACATTAGTACCTTTACATCCTCTTATGTATCTTCTCAAGCTCAATACATTCGTTGTTCTAGTATAGTAACTCAAATTCTAATTCATCTTCATGATTATCATTGTTATTCTACTACTCTTTCTTTGTATGAGCCTAAAACTTACAGATGCTTAGCAGTAAGCAATGAAAGAAGAATTGTAAGCATTAAAGAAAACCCATACATGGGATCTAGTTGATCTTCCTCCCGATAAATTTATTATTGGAAGTAGATGGGTTTACAAAGTTAAACTCATGCTAATGGTACTCTTGAATAATTGGTCAAGGCTTCTCACAAGAGTTTGGAATAGATTATGAAGAAACTTTTTCTTTTGTAGCTCGTTTCACTTCTGTAAGAAGTCTTATTGCAGTTGTTGTCATCAGAAAATGAAATTTGTTTCAAATGAATGTTAAAAATGCATTCCTTAATGAAGATCTCATTATATAAGTGTACATGAATCCTTCTATTAGATATGATCACCCAATGAGTAAAGTTTGTAAACTTCAAAAAGTTTTATATGGTCTCAAACAAGCT
The DNA here is from genome assembly GCA_030763125.1 of Hippophae gyantsensis. Lineage (NCBI taxonomy): Eukaryota > Viridiplantae > Streptophyta > Magnoliopsida > Rosales > Elaeagnaceae > Hippophae > Hippophae gyantsensis. Next base: position 29,590,698 of record CM061030.1, read on the forward strand.
CATCGAACTTAGTTTTCCAAATCTAGTAAGTTTCTCATCAATTTGGATTCACATCAAACACGCATGATTCTACATTATTTGTTCATAACACTGCACATAGTTGCATTCTTCTTCTATTATATGTTGATTACATGATCATAACTGGAGATGATCTTAATGGTATTTCTAAATTCAAAGCTAATCTTAGTCAAAATTTTGTGATGAAAGATCTTGATGGGTTGCATTATTTTCTTAGATTGAAAATTTTATTTGGTTCAGATGGTTATTATCTTTCTCAAGCAAAATATCTTTATGATTTACTTGATCGCATAGGAATAACTGATAACAAGATTATTTCTAATCCTCTTTAGCCTAATTCTAGGCTAAAGTCATGTGATGGTACTTAAATAAAGGATATTACTCATTATTGAAAATTAGTTAGGAGTCTTGTTTATATCATTGTTACTAAATCAAACATTGTTCATATAGTACACATTATTAGTTGGTTCATGTCTACTCCTTGTTCTACTCATTTTATTATTGTTCTTCACATCCCTTGTTACATTAAAGACAATTTATTTCTTAGACTTTATTTTTCAACTCACTCAAAACAAAGTTACATACATATTCAAATACAAATTAGGGATGAGATCTTACTAAGAGACACTCAACCACGTGCTTTTGTTTCTTCTTATAAGATTCTCTAATATCTAGGCAAAGTAAAAAAGAAAACTATCACTTTACGATACAGTACTGAGGTAGAATATCGTGTCATTATTGATGACACTCAAGAACTTATTTGGCTTTGTTGGTTACTTAATGATATGAAAATTTTACTTACTCATGTCACTCATCTTCGTTGTGACAATAAAAGTGCAATCCAAATTGCTCATAATGATTTTGTCATGAGCGAACAAAACATATTGAAATAGATTGTCATTTTATATGACAACACATAACACATGGTATTATCCACCTTATGTCAATCACATCTATAAATCAAACATCTTATATTTTCACTAAGAGTGATTTACCATGATGTTTCAAAGACTTGGTTTTCAAACTCAATATGACTTCTCATTTGTTATCTTGAGTTTTAAGAGGGTGTTAGATTTAATAATGAAGACTTTTGATATTTTCTATATAGTTTTTTCATATTTTTATGTTATAATATTATTTATGATCTTTTAATTTTATATGTATATTTATTAAGTCCTTTCATTTTCCTAGTTCATAGAATAAAAACTTAATGAAAATAGGAATATTAATAGGAATAGAATTCAATAGAAACAATATTGTTATTATTATGTTTGTTTAAGCATTAAAATTAAAATAATGATAAATATTAAAATAAAAATTATAAAATTATAAATGAAGTAAAATTAAAAAATAAGAACTTTTTTATTTTTAAGTGAGACAAAATTAGAAAATAAATGATTATATAAATGTGTGAAGAAAATAGAGTATTTCTTTTATTATTTTTAGTTTTACTCTTTGATCTTCATATTTTAATGTATCTATTATTTAATTTTTATAATTATAATCCTAATTAGTTAAATTTACTATGATGTAATATTTTAATATCTATTTATATTATTAAATTTTTTAGTGGTATAAAAAATCCCTAATAATATCTAACTAAGATTATATTTTAATATCTATTTATATTATTAAATTTTTTAGTGGTATAAAAAGTCCCTAATAATATCTAACTAAAATTCTATAATACCTTGACCATTATTGTAACTCAGAGGAAAGGCGAGAAATTTTATAGAAATGTTTTTTAATATCCATAAAAGAAACCATGTTATACATATGGAACTTCCAATGAAACCGGTTTGTGCTTTCTTCCATGGTGATTAAAAAAAGATTCACGCACTTCCTCTGTTATGAAGAAATTGTGGTACAGTAATGATAATGGTTATGGTATTAGGATATTTTAGTTATGATTTTATTAAGAAATTTTTTTACCATAAAAAAACTTAGAAATATAAAAATGATATTAAAATATTAAATCATAACAAATTTAATTAATTATGATTAAAATTAAATAATAAAGGATTAAATTATAAAAAATTGAGATTAAAATATGGAATTTAAATAAAAAATTAAATTATAAAATGAATAATAAGTACATAAAAGTATAGAATTAAAAGTAGTAAAAAAAATCTATTCCTATTATTTATGTAATTCAACTTAAATTTATAATATTTCATTTTAAAAGAAGTATATTATGAATTACTTTGTTTTAGCTATATCAAGGTGATTTAACTCAAATCATTTTGTTTTTAAAAATGAACAAATTTTACTTTATTTTATATTATTATATTTAAATTATAAAAATATATACATTATTAGAAATCAAATAATCTATTTTATTTTCTGTTAATATTTTAACACAAAATAATCTTATATTCACAAGTATATCATATTATATAAATTTTTTAATAAAAAATAAACTTTATAAAATTATAGGAATCTGTGTAAAATAAATTTTAAAAAAACTTTAGTAAAATAGAAGGAATTAATTAATTTTAATAATACATTTTATCATTTGAATATATTTTTAAATTTAAATATAATAATTAAATTAAAATAAATTTATTTTTTAAAAAATAATTTAAGTAAGTCGCTCAAAAATAATTAATTTAGAAAAGAAAGAAATTTGTAATCCCCATATGACCTTTCATTTTTGTAATGAATATGAATGTATTTGTGGGCAAATTGTTATCGTGACGACAGACAACACAAGAGTGCAACACATCATCCTCCTCTTCCCAGCCAGTTTCCTCTGCGTAGTTTTTGTGGTTGAGACTTGTGAAAATGTGTTCTGCTTCTTTCACTCACATTTTACCTACCCAAACTCTCTCACACTCAAGCACCAACTCCCTTCCCAAGTTGCCCTTACACCTACCACCATCACAACCATTTTCTTCCCATCACATCTCCAACCAACCCACCTTTCTTAATTTCTTCTATAAACACAACCGACTTTGTTCTTGCAATCAATTCACTCAATTCCCCAAAACCCACAAACGCCAATGGACCTCATATTCTTGGAAAAAATCCTGCTTTCTCTCTTCTTTTCTATTCTCATTGCCATCTTAATCGCCAAGATTCGTGGCAAGCGTTTCAAGCTCCCTCCAGGTCCTTTCCCGATACCCATCTTCGGAAATTGGCTTCAAGTCGGTGATAATCTTAATCACCGTAATCTTTCCGATTTGACTCGCAAATTTGGCGACATTTTCTTACTCCGAATGGGTCAACGCAATCTCGTTGTTGTTTCGTCCCCTGATCTTGCCAAAGAGGTCCTTCATACTCAAGGAGTTGAATTTGGTTCTCGGACAAGGAATGTTGTGTTTGACATTTTCACAGGGAAAGGTCAAGACATGGTTTTTACTGTCTATGGGGATCATTGGCGCAAAATGAGGAGGATTATGACCGTTCCTTTCTTTACTAATAAGGTTGTTCAACATTACAGGTTTGGTTGGGAAGATGAAATAGCTAGAGTTGTTGATGATGTGAAGAATAATCCTGAGGCTTCTAGTTCTGGGATTGTTTTGAGGAAGAGATTGCAATTGATGATGTATAATAATATGTATCGTATCATGTTTGATAAAAGGTTTGAGAGTGAAGATGATCCTTTGTTTGTAAAGCTTAAGAATTTGAATGGAGAGAGGAGTAGATTGGCTCAGAGTTTTGATTATAATTATGGCGACTTTATTCCTATTTTGAGACCTTTCTTAAGAGGTTACTTGAAGATTTGCAAGGAGGTTAAGGAAATGCGTTTACAGCTCTTTAAAGACTACTTTCTTGAGGAGAGGAAGTAAGGCCTTCACTTAGTTTTTTCCCTTAATTTTTTTTTTTTTTTGGATTTAAGTGTCTACTATATTTTTTATATATTTATCATTCTAATGTATTTATGAACCGTACAAACCAAATATTTGCAATTCAATAATCTAGGGTTATTGAGTTTTGAAAAAAAGGAACTCATACCATGTCAGAAGTTCCCTCCCTAAAGCTTAAGCTATTAGGAAAAACTAAGTATACTTAACATGTATCATGTTTTGTTTCAGGAAGCTCGCAAGCACAAAAAGAAGTGACAACAATGCTCTGACATGCGCTATAGATCACATTCTTGATGCTCAACAAAAGGGAGAGATCAATGAAGACAATGTCCTTTACATAGTTGAAAACATCAATGTTGCTGGTGGGTTATTATTATGTTCTGCATGTTTGTTTTTTCTTTCATTAAAACTGGTTTCGATTCGAAAGTGATTTTAGAAAGGAAGTGCTTTTTATGGAAGAGGCAGATCAGATGTGCCAAGAAAACACACACGATATTTGTACTTCGGTTTAAATGAAGACATGCATTATGAGATATGGAAGCACTTTTGACAAAAAAATTTACTGTCAAAATCTGTTTTACAGATTCTAAAAAGGAAAAATAGCCCAAAACCTCATGTGGGTTTTGGCTCAAAATTCTATTTTCTAATTTTCTTTGTTTCCTTTTTATATGTAGCAATTGAGACAACATTGTGGTCTATTGAATGGGGAATAGCAGAGCTAGTAAACCATCCACAGGTTCAACATAAGCTTAGGAATGAGCTAGACTCAGTGCTAGGACCAGGGGTACAAATCACAGAGCCGGACACTTACAAGCTTCCATACTTACAAGCAGTAATCAAAGAGACTCTCAGGCTGAGAATGGCAATTCCACTTTTAGTCCCTCACATGAATCTCCATGATGCCAAGCTTGGAGGGTATGACATTCCAGCAGAGAGCAAGATTTTGGTAAATGCATGGTGGCTTGCAAACAATCCTGCACACTGGAAAAACCCAGAAGAGTTCAGGCCGGAGCGGTTTTTAGAAGAGGAAGCTAAAGTGGAAGCTAATGGAAATGACTTCAGGTATCTTCCTTTTGGTGTTGGAAGAAGAAGCTGTCCGGGAATTATACTGGCCTTGCCTATTCTAGGGATCACTTTGGGTCGTTTAGTTCAGAACTTTGAGCTCTTGCCTCCACCAGGACTATCCAAATTGGATACAACTGAGAAAGGTGGTCAGTTTAGCTTGCATATATTGAAACACTCCACCATTGTTGCAAAGCCAAGGGGGTTCTAGGATTTTATATTCTACACAGAATTGTATTATTGTCTCTTACATTAAGAGTTCATTTGGATTTTGTGTCCTAGAAATTGGTTTCTGTTTGTATCTATTAGATGAAACTATAAGATGGGATTCTATTTGTAATTTCAACTAATGTGTCATGAAACGTGAATAACTAATGGTAATTCAGATTATATTAAGCTTCTAAACATAAAAGTTATAAATAGTGGAGAGGAGTACCGATCGGTCTTAGAGTACTCATCACCCAATATATGTGATGTATAACAGAGAGAAATAGCCGAATTGTCTGATATTATAGAGGAAAATTTAAGACTAATTAGGTTAAGAGATTTTACAAATAGAAACTGAGAAATATAAAACAAAAACAATAGTGGAAATGTTGATCTTTCAATTTATAATTAATAGAGAAAATGTGGATATTTCAATTCATAATTTAAGTATAAAAATAAGTATTATATTAATTCTTTGATTAAAATAAAAAATTAAATAAATATAAAATAACAAAAAATAATTTAAATAATCAAAAGATAAATTTAAATCAAAATATTAAATAAATAAACTAAATAACTAATAATTATACAATTCTATCTAATCTATTGTTATATTTGAATTAAAAAATAAAATTTACATTATGTTTAATTAATATTAATAGAAATAATAATGAAAATAATTTTGGATATCCTTGTTTTTTATTTTACTAATAACTTATAATTTAAGGTAAAATATTCTAAGAGTAGCAGAAATGTACATTCTTTTTATACCTATAAAAAATAGGTTAGAATGCGATATTAGGGTCCAAATAGTGTTGTAATTATTTGATAAGAGTACTTTAGTCCTCTTTCTTTTAAAATAAATAAATTTAATCATGTAATTTTTAAATATAGTAAATGTAGTTTAAATTTTTTAAAAATTGTATTTGTGAGGAGTAATTTGAGATTTTTGTTAAAAATAATATTAAAAAACAAAAAAAATACATTTTTTCTTTTTTATTCTCAAATATAAATAATTTAGCTCACATTTGAGTATCTATTAAAGAAACAAATATAATAAAATGAGAGAAAAAGATATGATATAGAAAGAATAAGAAGAGAAAAAATGAGATAAATTAAAATAAGAGAGAAAATTAATATTTTTTAGAAATGAGTTCTAGTTTTTTTTTAAATAATAAAATCCAAATTTATCATTGAAAAAATACAATATTTAAAAAATTAATCACATAATTAAACCTACAATTTTTTAAAAAAAAATAACTAAAGTGGTTTTATCAAAGGATTATATGATTATTTGGACCTTAATTTATTGAAATGTTTTATTTTCTTTGTATTTTTATTATTTTTTTCATTTTATCTTAGTTAAAAGTAAAAAAAATTAACTTTATTTTATTTATAATTTTATAAAATAAAAAAAATATAGTAATTTTAATTTCAATAATAATAATAATATTTACATTAAATTTCATCATTATTATTCTATTAATTATGTTAATGGAAAGCATCCTACAAAGTAAATGTAATCAGAGACGAACAGTAGCTGCTCAGGTTGGGTCGTTATGCTAATACCAAGATGATTTTTTTTTTTGGTTAAAGTTGCTAATATTAAGATAGTCAGACTAATTAAATCTAATAAAAATTTATTATAATTATTATAATTATAATATAATATAGCTTGGAAGTCTTTATTTGAGCTGACAGAGCTTTTCAAACTAACTCTGCCATCGAATTTCTGATTTTTTTTTTGGTGGTAGATTTCAAGAAAACTTCTGTTAGTGGAAGAAGGCCGATCGAAATATAAAATAGAATAATCAAAAGGTACAAAAGCGAGAAAACATGTGTTCTTTTGTAACATAAAAGTGATGCAACTGTGTATCGTGGTAACGATTCAATTTCGTCGGAATCGTACGTCGATTACGAAACCGAACGAGATTATTGATGGAAAAACTTTTATAAAGGAAAGAGTCTTTTCATTATTCACTGATTTATTCAAATACATCATCAAAACATAGAGAATAAGTGTGTAAAACTAGTGAGAACATCAAATCAAAAATTCATTGAAATTCTCGAATAAGTGTTGAAATTTGATCAATAACAGGAGGTATGTTTTCAATCCATTTTTGTTTTCGTTGTATTTAAATTTTACGTTCATATGATTTTCTGAACGTTTTTGGATTAAATTATGATCTTACATTTGGTATCAAAGCCATTTTTAAAAACATCTATATTTTCCTCTATTTCACGAGGAATTAAGATTTTGGGTTTTTTATTTTGTTTGTGTTTTGATGTATATGAAAATTATAAATTGTTTTAATATTGATTTTAGAGTGATTCTGTAAATTTAAACTTGAAAAACAATGAAGAAAATAAATCAAATTTACCGTGGGTATTCATTTGAATCATTAATTAACTTTTTATTTAAATAAGATTTTTGATTAATTAAAACTATAATAAGGTTTATTTAGGATCATATTTATAAAATAAATATTAATTGTGATTAATCATATGTGATATAATAAATCTTATCCCATAGGAATTTTTATTATATTTTTGTGTGATTAATTATGATAAAATATCAAATTATATTTTCTAATTTACTCACAGGGATTAAGAAAATGAACATAATTTGATAGTTTTATCGTAAAATTAAGATAAATCTAATTGAATTATAATTTTAGTCCATAGATAAATTTTATGTCACTAGATTCATATTTTTCATGATTTACATTGGTAAAGAATGACTATAATTTAGGTCTCAAATTTTAATAAGCATATAATTTTTAATTGCATTTTCTCAACTTGTAAATTTCTCTGATATCTGATGTGACATTTTCAATCTGAAAGGGGATAATTATAAAATATAGAAGAAAAGAATTCTCCTTCAACTAGGGTGAATGAATATTGATCAGCATAACAATGTTCAAGACTTGCTAAAGGCCATTGATGATCAATTTGTCACTTCAGATAAGGCTTTAGCAAACACCCTTATTATGAAGTTCTCTTCTTTAAGACTCACCAATGTGAAGGGTGTGCATAAGCACATTATGCAAATGAGGGACATTGTGGCTCAACTTAAGCATCTCGAGATTGAGATGTTAGAATCCTTCTTGGTGCACTATATCCTTAACACTCTCCCACATTAGTACGGGCCATTCAAAGTCTCGTACAATACATATAAGGATAAATTGTTAATCAATGAACTAATGGCCATGTGTGTTCAATCGGAAGGGAGGCTTGTTATGAAATTTGGTGAAAGTGCAATATGGGCTACAATGTACGGGAAAGGAAAATCTCAATACAAGCATAAAGGAAAAGGGATAATTCCACCTCAGGCTGATATTAAGAAAGAATCCAAGTGTTTCTTCTGTAAAAATAAGGGACACATAAAGAAGGATTGTATCAAATTCCAGAAATGGCTTGAGAATAAAGGTAATCCAACCTCGTTTGTTTGTTATGAATCTAATATGGTTAATGTTAATATTAACACCTAGTGGATTGATTCTGGATCTACAATCCATGTTGCAAACTCCTTACAGGATATGCAAAATCTAAGGAAGCTAGTGGGAAGTGAGTAATACATCTTATCTGGTAATAAAATGGGCTCACATGTGGAGGCTGTAGGGACATGCAGTTTGATTTTAAGTAGTGGTTTTATTTTAGAATTAGAAAATACCTTTTATGTTCCAAGTTTCTCTAGAAACTTGATTTCAATTTCAATACTTGTCAATTTTGGTTATTTCTTTCACTTTTTAGAAACATCTTTTAGTTTATTTAATAAATCTGATTGTGTTGGGAATGGCATTTTGTTTGATGGTCTTTACTACATTAATTTACAAAATAATGCCACTTATAATGCTATGCATGTTCAAGTTGGCACAAAAGGTGTATTATTGACGAGGACTCTTCTACGTTATGGCATAAGAGATTGGGACATATCTCCATAAAAAGAATTAAAAGATTAGTGAAAGATGGGGTACTTAATACTCTAGATTTTACTGATTTTTAGACATGTGTGTGCATTAAGGGAAAGTAGACTAACAAGTCAAAGAAAGGTGCCAATAGGAGTTCAAATATATTAGAAATCATACATACGGATATATGTTGTCCATACATAGACATTCAAAGTCAGAAATATTTTATCACCTTTATTGATGATTTTTCTCGATATATGCATCTCTACATGCTTCATAATAAGAGCGAAGCATTAAATGCATTCAAGAGTTGTAAGGTTAAAGTAAAGAAACAATGTGGAAAGAAAATAAAGGTCGTAAGATCATATAGAAGTGGTCAATATTATGGTAGATACACTAAGAATGGACAAGCGCCTAGTCCGTTTGCTAAGTTTCTTCAAGAACATGGGATAGTTGCCTAATATACTATGCTTGGTTCACCAGACTAGAATGGTGTAGAAGAAAGGAGAAATCGAACACTATTGGACATGGTGTTGAGTATGCGTAACAAATCCAATCTTCCTAAATCCTTATGGATTGAAGCTTTAAAGACGACTATGTATATATTAAACTGAGTTCCAACCAAGGTTGTCTCAAAGACGCCATTTGAATTATGAAAAGGTTAGAAACTAAGTTTGCAACATATGCGTGTTTGAGGATGCCCATATGAAATGAGGATTTATAATCCATAAGAGAAGAAGTTGGACCCAAGGACCATTGGTGGGTATTTCATTGGATATGCCAAACTTTCAAAGGGTTACAGATTTTATTGTCCATCTCATAGCACTAGGTTTTTGGAATAAAAAAATCCAAAATTTATTGAGAATTACTTGATTAGTAGGGAGTGATCGATCCCAAGGCATTGGTCCTGAGAAAAATCATTCAGATGCTCAATGTGCCACTTCAAGTAATGGACTGATCGTTATTGTTAGCAACACACCTTGAGTACAAACGTGTGTTGAAGAACCAGTCCTAGAAGTACCATAAGTTGTTGATCCTAATCTAGTAGATGTTGAAGTTCAAAAAATGCTTACAGTTGTTGAATAACATGATCCTACTCCTTAGGAGAATGTTGATGCAATATTAAGAAGATCTACTAGAGTAAGGAAATCAACGATTCCTAGTGATTATGTTATGTATCTATAAGAATGTGACTATAATGTTAGAGCCAAAAATGATCTAGAGATGTTTTCACAGGCCATGAGCTCTGAGGTTTCAAACTTATGGTACAATGCCATGAAAGAAGAGATGGATTCTATAGCGTCTAACCGAGTCTGGGATCTTGTCCAGTTGCCTGATGGTGTGAAAGCCATTGGATGTAAATGGGTCTTCAAGACAAAGAAAGACTCACAAGGTAACATTGAGAGACATAAGGCAAGACTCATTGCCAAAGGATTCACTTAAAGGGAGGGAATTGGTTGCCCATTTTGATTTGGATTTGCATCAAATGGATGTGAAAATGGTTTTCCTTAATGGTAACCTAGAGGAAGAGGTTTATATGAAATAACCTTAAGGATTCTTCTCTAGTGATGGTGAGCATTTGGTTTGTAAGCTTAATAAATTCATATATGGATTAAAATAAGCTTCCTATCAATGGTATTTGAAATTTCATAACATCATCACTTCATTTGGTTTTGAAGAGAACGACTTGGATAATGTATATACTAGAAGTTTAGTGGGAGAAAGATTTGTTTTTTGATGCTATATGTGGATGATATTTTGCTTGTAGCCAATGATAAAGGTTTTCTACATGAGGTAAAGCAATTCCTCTCTAAAAGTTTTGATACGAAGGATATGGGGTGAGGCTTCTTATGTCACTACTACAAAAAGGGGTATTTAAGTCGTTGTGTAAAGCCGGTTTTTGAAAAAAAAATCGACGTTTAATGAATTTAAAGTCGCTGCCATTTCGCCCCATTTTTTGCGCGCAGCCGCCTCATGTCATGCTGACGTCATCAGTATGACGTCAGCAATTACCACTCCGCGTTTTCATAATTTTTTAACATTTTTTCCCCCACTTTTTCTCTCCATCTTCACCTATAAATACCCCCCTTCTCTTCACTTCAAAACACACCTCAAAACCATTCTTCTCTTCTCTTTCTTTCTCTCATTTCTTAGTTTTTAAGCTTTTCTTAGTTTCTTTCTTAGTTTTTAGTTGTTCTTAGTTAATTTCTCTTAGTTTTAGAGTTCTTCCCTTTTTGGGAATAACTAGTTATGTTTTTGTAATTTATTAGTTTTTTGATTCAATAAATGGGAGTGCAAATTCCGCTTGGAGGTTTTCCAAAGAACGGAATAGCATCGAAGTTCTGTAAGGATTTTATTTTCTTTACGCTTATTTTTTATGTTTTATTCTTACATGTTATATTTAATTTGTCTCGTGATTAAATTTAACTCATTGCCGCTTATAAACATGATTTAATAATAACGTTGTTATGCTTGCGAAATATTAAATAGGTAAAAAATCTCTAAAATGAATTGATTTTATTTTTATTCAAGATTTTATATTAAGAATGTTAGAGAGAAATATATTATTTTTCATTACAAACTTAAATCTGGAAATTAGATTTTAAGGTTTAGTTATCCTGCCTAATTTAAAGTAGTGCTCTTTTATTTGTTGGTACAATCGCCTTAGTTAGAGTGAAGCTCTATTTCAAAAGTTTTTATAAGAATTATTATCCTGAAAATGTATTGACAACATGTTTTCAAGAGTGGTTTTAAAACTTGAAAGTTAGTACTTGATAACTAAATTCTTAGGTTTAATTTGGATACCTTGAATAAAGTTTAAACTGTCTAACCCCACCAAAGGTGACATTTAAATGGTTCATTTTCAATCTCTTAGAAAAAAGAATTAATTTAATTAACCAAATTAGTTATCAACCCCACCCATGGGTGTTAATTGATTTGTTTAGTTAATAAAGAATATCTAACCCCACCAAAGGTGACATTTAAATGGTTCATTTTCAATCTCTTAGAAAAAGGAATTAATTTAATTAACCAAATTAGTTATCAACCCCACCCATGGGTGTTAATTGATTTGTTTAGTTAATAAAAAATATCTAACCCCACCAAAGGTGGTATTCATATAAAAAATAGAGAATCAATAAATATCAATTCATATCTTTAATAACCTAAATAATATGAGCAAGCATAATTAACTTAATTATTATATCTATAAATACTCCACCATTATAAATGATAAAATTTGCATAAATGTTTATTGAATCTATGTTTATTTTTATGTAAGTAGATTAAAAACACAAAACCCCAAAATATCGTGACAGGATGTTTAGGATTTAATTTTGTTTTTAAAAGTTTGAATAATAAATTAAAAACCACATACATTCCTTCCTTAGATCGACCTTGGGAGTATACTTATCATTTTTTACGAAATGATTCGTGCACTTGCGAGAGTTTTATAAATACATAAAAACAAATGAACGGGCAGGATCGGCGATGTCGGTTCTGCCCCGATCACGGCACATTTAAGAGATTCAAAGCAAGTATCTCGTGCTAAATCTATGTCTAACGGCCAATCATCGCGTACCAAGTCATTCAAGAAGAAGCCTTGGAAAAAGTATAGTCATAATTATGCTTTAAACTTCAGCAGAAATCTTGGCACTTTGATGACTATTATTGGGAGGGCATCTAACATAAATGATAGATGGACTGTGCCACTTCCTATAGAAATTTCTGGTGTAGACCTCGGTCAAAATTATATATTGATCGAGTACATATTGCAACTATTTGAATATCAAATGATCGATTTAAGTATAATTCAAGTGTGGACAAGGTGAGTCCTCAATCTATTTATTTTTCTTTCATTTATGTAGAACATGTATAATTATATTTATATTATCTAATTATATATATACATATATTTTTTATATAGGGTGTGTTATTATCGACTTCAACATAATCACTCATCACATTTAACAATGTTCTATGATTCTTCATATGTCAATCAATATCAAGAGAAGGATGTTAGCATCAGAGCTAAATAATTATGTGATAGGGCATTAATGCTTAACAAAAATCAAAAGTTGATAATCCCTTGGCCATTAAGGTTTGAACAACGCCAAGATCATTGGATGTTGGTAATCATTGATATGTTCAATAATCATGCTTGGTACTATGACTCAGCTTCCATAAAATTGAGTAAAGATACAAAAGCAGTTGTTGAAATGTAAGAGTTATAGCTACATATTAGTTAATTTCTTCTATTATTTTTTGTAATATTTAATAAAAACTAACCGTTTTAAACCTTGTTAGGACATGGAAGTTGTGGAACAAGTTTAAGGGCATTGCCCTTAAAAAATCTCATAAGCTTATATGGACAAAAGTTATGGTATGTACAAGCCAATATTAATAATTTTATTAATTTTACAATTGAATAATAAAGATGTTCGAATATGAAAAATTATGTACACTTGCTTTTTGTAGGTTCCACAACAAAATAATGGAGTCATATGTGATTATTATGTCACGAAATTTATGAGCGAAATCATCACAAATATCAAAATTCCAATTGATGATGTGGTAATATCTTTTACCCATATATATAAATTTTTTTAACATATTTGAGTTAATTTTTGTAAATAAATGAAATTACATTTTTATTTTGATTTTAAATACATATAGTTCTTTGGTTGGAATAAGACAAGTTACGACCAGTAAATTTTTGATGATTTACGAGAAGAATGGGCAGAACACATGGTTCAAATTATATCATCACAAGAAGAATCAGGAGAAGATTCTGATGATCTTGAATAGCATATCACAACATAACAGTAAATTTTTTAATTAATGATTTAATTTCTCTATCTATTCCTATGTCTGAAGTAACTTGTTTGATGGATGATTATATACTCATGTATTTAGGAAAATGCATTGTTTTATGGACCTATTTTTGGCCCAAATTACATCTCATCTCTCTTTCCTACTTTCCTTACGAACTCATATTAGCACTTTATTAATCATTTGTTTATAAATATGAATTTATCTGAAATCTTTGCTAGTATTTTTAATGCTATAATGAGCTCTAAATATGAAATTAGGTGTACGCAACTCTGATTTGTTTCTTGGTTTGTATGAGTTTTGGTGCCCATGAACGTGTTCCATATGTTTAAGGGCACCAAAACTCACACAAACCAAGTAAGAAATCAGAGTTACACTTGATTTCATATTTAGAGTTCATTATAGCATTAAAAAATACTAGCAGAGATTTCAGATAACTTCATATTTATAGATAAATGATTAATTAAGTGCTAATATGAGTTCGTCGAAGGGTTATATCACTCGGATGTTGCTATGGTAATCTCTTTTTGATGGTAATATTTATAATGATTTAATTTCTTCATTCATATGTCTCTGAATTTTAGACTGCTTGTTTGATGGATGTTTACGTGCTCATGTATGTAGGGGAATATGAATTGTTATATGGATCAACTATTTTTTGTCTTTTCTTGTCATAATGCTGGTGATTTTATGCCAACCAAGATTCTAAGTCAACCAAGCTTACTCGCATCCAATTACACTTTGACGATATTATTTTATTTGTAATTTAAGTTAACTAATATGTATTGTATATACATTATTTGTTTTTGTAATAAATTTAATTATCAAGTAATTGAATATATTTAAATTTTTAATTATTTGTATTATTATTTATATTTTAGTTTTTTTATGCTATATATATATATATTGCATAATATGAAAAATGAGAATAAAAATAAAAAAATTCATAAAATGTATGTGTCAAGTCGATTCATCGCGTGAACTGACTTTACATTTTAAGTCGTTTAATTTAAAGTCGAGTTTTAACCGACTTTAATGCCTATTTTTGTAGTAGTGTGTCATTGGCATTAAGATCTATAGAGATAGACTTCGAGGCGTTTTGGGTTTATCTCAGGAAACCTATATCAATAAAGTTTTAGAGAGATTTCAGATGAAAGATTGTTCACCAAGTGTTGCACCCATTGTGAAGGGCAATAAGTTCAATTTGGACCAACGCCCAAAGAATGATTTATAAAGAGAACATATGAAAACCATTCCATATGCTTCAACCATTGGAAGCCTGATGTATGCTCAAGTCTGTACCAGACTTGACATTGCATTTGTTGTTGGGATGCTAGGGAGATATCAGAGTAACCTAGATGTTGACCATTGGAAAAATGCAAAGAAAGTGATGAGGTACCTGCAAGGAACCAAGGATTATATGCTCATGTATAAATGAACCAATAAACTAGAAGTAATTGGCTACTCCGATGCGGACTTCGATGGTTGTATTGATTCACGAAAATCAACATCTAGTTACATTTTCATGCTTGTTGGTGGAGCCGTGTCTTCGAGGAATGCGAAATAGTCCTTAACTACTACTTCCATTATGGAGGCCGAGTTTGTATCATGTTTTGAGGCCATATCGCATGGTGTATGGTTGAAGAGTTTCATTTCCAAGCTTAGAGTAGTTGGCTATATTTCTAGGCCATTAAGATTGTATTGTAACAACTCATCTGCTATGTTTATGGCTAAGAATAACAAAAGTGGTAGTCGTAGTAAGCACATCGACATTAAATACTTGGTCATAAGAGAACGTGTTAAGGAAAAAAAAGTGGTCATTGAGCACGTAAGCATTGATTTGATGATTTTTGATCCTTTGATTAAAGGCATACCACCAATGAAATTCAAGGATCATGTAGAGAAAATGAGAATTGTTTCCACTTTGTAAATGTATATATACAATTTATTAATGAAACTCTTATATATTATGATATTTTCTCATATTTATGTACACCTTAATTTATTTTAGAAAATATATATTTTATTTGACCAAAAATAAATATAGGATTTATTCATTAAGTTTCGTTATCACATAAAGTATAATACTTGAGAAACTAAATATATTGTAATACATTAAAGATAATACTCACTCTTAGAGGACATATCGCTACGATTCATATATTTTATTACTCAAGAGAATTTTGATTAACGTTTTCACCAAGTGAGAGAATATAACATCAAAGTGGTGTAACGAAACAGAGAACCGTGGTAACGGTTTGGTTTCGTTGGAACCATACGTCGGTTACGAAACCGAATGAGGTTCCTGATTGGATATACCATCAAAACGTAGAAAATAAGTGTGAGAAGCCATTGGGAGCATCAAATCGAAAATTTATTGAAATTCTCGTATAAGTGCTAAAATTTAATCAATAACAGAAGATATATTTTTAATTCATTTTTATTTCTATTGTATTTAAATTTTACGTTCATATGATTTATTGAACGTTTTTGAATTAAATTATAATTTTACACTTTATAAATTATTATTCTATAATTTAATTAACTTGGACAGTTATGTCACGTTCGACTGCACCAACCAAGTTTCGAATTTCAAATGTTGGTTACCCTGGTCGGTTTCTATACATTTTTCCTTCCCCGTATCCAAACATATTCTGACTTTCTGACACCATAATTGTTTTTTAATTTCATTTTATATAACTATAAAAATAATATTTTAATATATCTTTTTATATTAAAATAATATTTTAATATATCTTAATTCCTTTAAATATTATTTAAATTTAATTACAATTATTTATATTAATTTAATATTAAATAATATCTAATTTTATTTCATTTAATGTTATTAATATATAATGTTAAAATATCACAAGAATATACTTAAAACAAAAACACGTATTAATTTAAAGGATATGTTTTTATTATAATTGTATTTACTTAAGTGTTATAATAATTGATTCATATTATCAAATAATTATATAATTATTTCGATATCTCGTATTTTTAATTTAACTTCTAATTCAATATTAACACCTTATTTGATATATATAATACGTGACCTAATCCATAATTATTATCCATCATAATTTTAAAATTTTAGTTAAAAATTAATTAATCTTTATTTATTATTTTATTTGATTTTATCAACATTTTTATTTTTAATTAAGATATAAATAAATTTATTTATTTTATTTTTTAATAAATAGATTTAAATATCATATTTTTTTAGGTAAAATAATAACAAAAATGGATGGAATTGAAGTTAGAATCGTAATTAATTGCTTAAATTAGTTTATTATAATTATTTATATTTTTGAAAGAATATGAACGAATTTAACATATTAAATTTTAATTAGCTTTTTACTTCAACATATTGACAAAAATGAGGGAAAGATATTTAAGTTGTTTAAAATTAAAAATGAGGATAGGTTTGTTATTGAATTATTTTACAAATCAATCTTATTTATGAGATTTTGATAAAATCAAAACATTATCCAACCCATGATTCCAAAAACCAATTTTCAAACCAATTTATAAAATTAGTTTGATAATTTTGTACTTATATAAAAACTTTTTTTAATTGAAACAGAGAAAATATATGTATAATTTTTTGAACAAAAAAAATGAATTAAATAAATATGTTCATTAACATAAAAACACTAACATTCACTTTAAAAAATACTTCACAATAAGTTAAGAATATCTTATCAAAGAATTTATTAATAATTACATAAATTATTAGAGTTAAATATTCCTGGGATAACATTCTAAACCATATTTTAAATATATTTTTATTCTTACATATGGATTATATGAAATTTTAATATAATTATAATTATAATTTAATAATTATTATTATTATAATAATAAATAAATAATAAAATACTTAAAAAATTACTATATTAAAAGAGTTTATTTAGTTCGATTGTGTTGGTATTGTCATTTTTGAAATCTATAATTGATCCTACTAAATCAATTTACATAATTTTTTAGATCTAATTAGACCAACTAACCTCTGAAAAAAAGTATAAGCTCGATTTGATCATATATTTAAATTAATTGGTTTGAAAAACAATGCTCACTGCTACTCAAAATGACTAAAATCTTCAGATTTAATTATTGGTAAATGCATGCACCAATTAATACTAATTAATTAATAAGATAAATATTGGTTAAATTTTAAAAAAATAGAAATAAAAACCTTGAGTCGTTTTTCTTTGAGAAAAAAATATTGTTTAGTCGTCTAAATTAAATTATATATTTATTAGTTTTTTTACTTAAACAAAAAGTACTTAATAGTTCTTTTTCTTATAAAAAAGAAAATACATAAAGACTTTTAATAATATTAATAAATTTTTGTTAATAAATTTTTTAACACAAATAATGTTGAGCGTATTCTTGAATAGTAAAATAATTGTGAATATTTTTGATAATTTTTTTAATAAAATAGTTTTAAAATTATTAAATGTTTTTTTTACAATATTTTTAAAACAAAAAGGATTAAATAATACATTTTCTAACTTAGGGAATTAAATGATAATTTTGTATAAATAAAGAGATCAAATTGACATTCCATCCTTTTTAAGTAACTAAAATATTGTCCCTTGTGTCATTTATATGTATGGTTTTTCACTGCAATTATATGACAAGTAACAAAGAAATAAACAATATTAGTCTTATTCTAATTTTTTTTTAACTTTATATAAATTAAAATGTTATTTTTATTGTTATAAAATTTAAAAAATTTATATATTTTTTAATTGAATATAAAGTGTTGGATGTTTAATTTAAAATGATTTAATTATATTTCATAACTTATTAATAAAGTTTTAGTTTTATTTCTTTTCAAACAATTAAAAAATATATATTTTTATGAAGAATGGAAATAAAATAACTAGAAATTCGTATAAAACATAGAATGGTTTGAAATTGAGAAAGTAAAGAAATTATTAAATTATTAAATATTATGAAATTATTATATCCCATATTAATTAAAAATGTGTCATTTTAATGTTCGATAAGGTACATATTACATACTACTCTTTTAGCTATTTAAATTTTCTTGAGTCAATGGATGAAAGATGCAAAATTCTTACAAGTTGTTTAATAGAGGTTTTGATTTTTAGTTTTTATTTAAATTTTTTTCAATCAAGTATATTTGATAATAATTTTTAGTTTTAATTTTTTAATTTTTCATTTTTTAAGAAATTATTATTAAAATACGAGATGATTAATAAATCTTTAAAATAAGATTTTTGAATTATATTTATTTTTTATTTTTAACAAATATTTTTTAAGAAATTAAATCAAATCTTACAATTTTTGTATTTATAATATTTGAAAAAAATAATTTTTTAAATAGTAACTAAAACAATTATTTATTTTTTAATTTTTGAAAAAAAATATTACCAAATAACTTATAATAATTTTTGATTTTTTTAAATCATTATATAAAAATTATTATCAAACATATTAATAATTAATTTTATAAAATATTATAAATCATAAAATTAATTATTTAATTATAAATCAAAATTATTATCAAACCAAATATTACTTAAAAAATTTCTAAACAGTCAAAAGAAATTTGATCTTCAAAATAAATTATAATTCTTACCGTATCTCCTTTATTATTAATTTTGTTTTGTGTGCTAAATATTTTAAAATGCTTATTTTTTTTAAAAAGTTTCCTACAAGCCTTTTCTTTTATAATACTAGTTTTAAATCCATTCATGAGTTAAATAATCAAATCTAATAAAAAAATTAAATATTTAAAATATAAAATTGATAAAAATTATAATAAAAATATTCATTCAGTATATGATTATGATGATAATATTGTAATAACTATTTTTTAAAATAATTACATTATTTATATATTTTTTTACTAATTCTTAAACTCTATAATTCTAAATATTTAAATGGACTATAATGTTAAAAAAATTTCATTACATTTAATTATTATTGTTAATTTCATAAATTTAGGTATAAATTTTAATTAAAGTGAAAAATATAAGTTTTAAAATAATTGTTTGTTTTCATAAAAAATTTTTAAATAATTATTTTCCGAAAGTAAAACATGTAAAAAAATTAAACTAAATCAATTCTCGATTTTATATAAAAATATAAAAATATGAAATTGTTTTCTTTTAAAAAATAAGTTTCGAATGGTAAATTTTAATCGCTACAAAAACTGTATATTGTCAAATATGACCGATGAAAATATAAAAGGTTAAAAAATAAAATATCTCCAAAAAAAATCAAATCCCATATATATATATATATATATTAATATATATTCAATCACGTAAAATAAATCTGATGGTTCACACATTTAATATAATTTTATTATAAATTTTTTTAATTAAAAAAAATATTTATTTTTATAAAAAAACATATATTCACTTAAAAAAATAAACATATATTTTTTTTAAAGAATTAAAAATAATTCTTTTTACAACTCAATTAAACTAAAAATAATTTTTTTTACAACTCAATTAAACTAAAAATAATTCTTTTATATAAATATAAAAGAGAAAGAAAACAAATAACATAAAATAAAATAAAAATGTTAATTATCTAATCATATATTACCATTTAATCAATAATAATTTAATTTCGAACGTTTAAATTTAATTCAAAATTTTAATTTATATAAAATCAATTTAATAACATTATATTTAATTATCAAATAAATTATTTATAATTTAAAGATTAAATTATATATTTTAGAATAAACTTGAACAAATAAATAAAATAATAAATTTATAAAATAATTAAATTATATAAAATAAAATATTAAAAATAAAATTATAATATTATAAGTAAATATATAAAAATTATTATTATGAAGTAATTATTTTGAAGTTAATTTTTCATTTTTACATAAGTTATAAATAGATGAAAAAAAAACAGAACACTCTAAACAATACATAAATTATCAAACAAATAAATACACATCGATCACTTTCATATGTATACAATCAAAAATATCAATCGAATCATAATTAAGTTATATTAATACAATTATCTTTTATAAAAATAAATAAAATACTATTTTATCTTTATTACTAGTAAAATTATTATTGATAAATTATATTGAAAATATCAATATTACCGACCTAATTAAATGTAACAAAGAAAAAACAATATTTTATTAATTTAAAAATTTATAATGAAAAAACATCTTTGATCTTTAATAGGATTAGGACGAGATCAGTTTCATTTTCACCGGTTACAGCTTGAAGCCTTGAACCCAAAAATCCTAAATAACAAATACTACACATTTCTAAATTCCTTCGCATAAGCTTTTTCAGAGAAAGAGACAGACAAATGATGGGTTACAGAGCGAGCCTTGCCTTTGATCTGCTTTCAAATGGACGCATTATAATCTTGGTAGGTCTGGTATATCTGAGCTGCTGTTCAATTTTCCAAGTGGGTGCCTCGATCCATGAATACCAAAACGAATCCTTCATTCGTCGCTCCAATTCCTTCTTCTTCCATGGTGGGAGCGAAGGCCTCTACGCTTCTAAATTTAACTTGGAAGATGACAATTCCACTTCCGAAGATAACCCCATCAATGGCAAGTCCTTCATCAGGTGAATAATTTAGTTGCAAGTTTTCTTTTTCTTCACTTCCTTCGTTCATTTTGTGCATAATCGTTAATGGGTATGTTTGATCTGTCTGTTGGTTGGGTACTCGAAGTCGCTTTGTTTTTGATACTTTACTAAGCAAATGATATTTAAGTTATTTCTTCATTAAAAATATAACATGGACATATTTATATTATATTATTAATAATTTTTTGTAAAATAATAAAGTATATTTAATAGAATAAAAGTATTATTTAAAAAAATTTCTTTTTTTTATATCCTTTCCTTATTTTTTTTTCAATTTTAGTTTATCTTTTATTAATAAAGTTAAAAATATCAATATTTTTTAAGCTAAATTTCTTTCATTTTTCGTAAATTTGTTTTTTAATCCTGTTTATTCTATCAGTAACAGAAAAGGAAAACAAACTATAATATATGAGTAATTATAATAACTGTTGCTATGATTGCCGGTCTATTATAGTTTATTTTCTTTTTTAGCTATAAATAGAATAGAAAAAATGATTAGAATAATATATGGAAATCTTATATTTTCAGCTTTATATTTGAAAAATTGTGCAAAAATTGAAGAAAGGATATAAAGAAGGAAAAACTTTAAAATAGTAACTCTGTTACTATTAAATATATTTTATTATTTTGTGTAATTTTTTATTAATAAAATAATATTTTATAATTTAAAAAATAATTAATATATTATATTATATTTTATAATCTAAGTATCACTCGTAAAAATGAATAAAATATTATGGTGACATAAGTCAAGTCACTACTAGGATACTTAAATATGTTTGTTTGTCCAAAAATATTGATTTGGAGCCACATTTTTTTTAAATGACACTAAAGTCTTTTTTTTTTATTAAATAAAAAAAATATTATGCAGATTGGAACTTTGGGTTATGTTGGTAGGGTGGGGAGTGATACCACTTAGATCACAAACTAATCCCCATAATACTATGTTAGCTAGTACATAATTGATCATGTACATGTATTATTTTGAAACCAATTCAATTATATTTATTTAAGATCAGTAACATAAATGGTTTTTTTAACTTATTTTTCTTATCTACTCTTTTGGCAAGAAAATATTTGGTGCCAATTTGTTTGATTCTCTGCGCTTGTATCCTTTTCCTATCGAGTACTGTTATATAATACCAGTGTAGATACAAACTCGCTTAGGTGTATGGTCATAGAATGAGGTTAACATAAGGAGGGAGGGTTATGAGATTTTAACATCTAAATGGTATTGAGTGATATAATTGGGATAAAAGGCAGTTTCCTTTCCTGGCTAACTTAATAGTACAAAACATATTCAGATATTAATATTTTAATTGAGATTGACTATTATACATTAATGATAAATTTAGATGTCATGAAATACTAGATATAATGGAGTTGATGGGCATTTTTTCATTGTTGCACTTGGTGACTCATGTCTACTCCAGCTGAAATTCATGTAGTATGTTACTTGAGGTTGAGAAAAATACCTTTTTATAGGCTGTATACATAGAGGAATGCAAATTGCACATGTAATTGCACACAATTAGGCACTGTCCCATAGGAAAATTGATAAGTTATGATTTTAGGTGCATGTGGCATGCAAGATCATGTGAGCACACAATTGTGTGCAAGTAGCATTCAATTCTGAATAGTCGAGAGGACTTATACCTTCCATGTCACACAGGTTTGAGTCAATCACATTTCGAAGAACCAAAGAGTCTGCTGAGAAGAAGAATGAGATGCAACAGAGGACTGGCTTGGTTGAGGCAATAATACTTGATGTCAGAGACAGGGATAAGATTGGGGGCTCATTTTTGAACTCCAATGCAATATGCTGCACACCAGAACTTGCGAAGGATGGGTCTTGCAAGGTGGGAGAGGTTATCATCCATCAAGACCCGGGTAATCCTAATGGACCAAAAAGAATTCAGACATTCTTTGAAGGGAAAAACGAAGAGGCCAACATGGTGCTTCAAACTTTTGAGATTAAAAGCACTGGAATGTATTATCTTTATTTCATGTACTGTGATCCAGATGTTGTTGGCACTGTCATAAGCGGAAGAACGGTTTGGAGGAACCCTGATGGTTATTTGCCAGGAAAGATGACGCCCTTAATGACATTTTTTGGCTTAATGTCTTTAGCTTACCTTGCTCTTGGCCTCTTCTGGTTTCTCCGTTTTGTTCAATATTGGAAAGATATAATACAGCTGCACTATTACATCACTGCCGTTATTGGCCTTGGAATGTGTGAAATGGCCCTCTGGTACTTTGAATATGCAAATTTCAATTCAACAGGAAGCAGACCAATGGGAATTACCATTTGGGCAGTATCCTTCAGTGCTGTCAAGAAGACCGTCTCCCGACTTCTTCTTTTGGTGGTCTCCATGGGATATGGTGTTGTGCGGCCAACCCTTGGTGCTATAACATCAAAAGTACTCCTCCTCGGTGCTGTATATTTTGTGGCTTCTGAAGCACTTGAGCTTGTTGAACATTTGGGGAATATAAATGATTTTTCTGGCAAAACAAGGCTTTTTCTTGTGCTACCTGTTGCTATATTGGATGCTTGCTTTATTCTTTGGATCTTTTCATCATTATCAAAAACTTTGGAGAAGCTTCAGGTAGCCTTATCTTCTCATTCTCATGAATCCTTCTCTCTTCTTGGACAGTTTTTCTGTAGTTTTCAACTGTATAATGAAAATAATTTATTTCAAGCCTTCTCATTTCTATAAAGTTTTAAGTGCAAATAATTTATTGAGTTTATCAACATTGCAAAAGGGTCAGGGTTGCAATATTTCAGATGAGCATTTCTATGTATCACAATTATATCGGAATCACAATTGACGTGACAGTTTTTCATTAAACGTAGTTATGTGGATCTGATTATATTTATCAATAAAACTGTGTTACATCACTTGTGATTTATAGACTTTTTCATTTTAGATGTACTATTTGAATTAATGTTGGTACATGTACAAGAATATTGCATTTTTTCATGGTCTCAGGAAACAATGTGATTGATTACGCCCCTTGTATATTTTGTGCACAGATCCGAAGGAGTTTGGTCAAACTGGAGCTCTATCGGAAGTTTACCAATTCTCTTGCAGTATCCGTGTTGCTTTCTATTGCTTGGATCGGATATGAGGTTTCTTTTTCCTTATTTTTGTTGGCTCTCCTCCTTAATTTCTACTCCTCATGCTTCTTGGTTTGTACAAGTACTGATGCCAGAATTACCTTCAGTATTTATTTTAGGCTGTAGAATCAATGACCTGTGTATCTTAAAAGTGGGGCTTATATTTTTGTTGGTCCAGTTATACTTCAATGCAACTGATCCACTCAGTGAGCTGTGGCAACGAGCATGGATCATCCCAGCTTTCTGGATACTGGTTGCTTACACACTCTTGGTTGTGATTTGCATTCTCTGGGCTCCATCTCACAACCCAACGAGGTACAATATAAACCCGTTTTTGCCCATTCAATTGCATTCTGCTACTTCCTATATTTGTTTAAGCAGGCTTTTGCTTCTGTCATGGCCACTTGGGTATTATGTGTTGTTCTTTGTTTCCATTTTATTATTAAGCATTATTAGTTGTGACCAAAATGCTTTCAAGCAAGAAAAGAAGTGCCTTTTGACAAAATTGATCTGAACTTTAAAGCTGACCTCAAACAATTTATTTCGGTTCATGAGTCAGAATCCCCATCCCCACCAAGATCCATTTGGGAAAGAACACAGGAAAACAAATTGTTAGGATGAGAAAATAGCTGGCTTTTTAAATATCTTGAAATGTTGAAATTTTACACACTTGTGTTTTCATTGGGGTCTTGGTTATACATAGAATTTGATAACTTGGCTATGATCCCCTAGATAAAGTCTACTTTTATTCGTCCTATATTTATTCACTCATTATGATCTGGGATTTTGTTAAAGAGGACTTGTGAAAGTTGCTTTAATTTGTTGTCTTAACAGATATGCTTACTCAGAGGAGGCAGGGGAGGACTTTGACGATGATAGCATCTCACTCACCGGAAGTGGAGTTAAAGTGGCCGGAGATAAGGCAAATGTGCTAGAAAGGAAGGAAAGGAAAACAATAACTGCAGGAGATCATCATGTATTTGTACATAGTGAAGATCTGGAAGAGGACAAGAGACAATAATACCCCTTGAATCTGTGAATATTTGGCATTCTAATACCGGGATTGGTCTGCTTTACACTGTCATAATTCTTTTTTCTCTTGAGAAAGGCCTCAAAGCATTTTTAAGAGGGAATGGGGTTGATGGCATGAATAGAATATTGATCTGGAAATGCATGGCTCGGATTCTGCCAGTGTCAATGCCAAGCAGCACCATCAGCGAGTTGTATACTGGATGAGAGCTTTATAAACAGCATCCAGATGAAAGCATATTTTAGGAGAGATTTGGACACAGGCAAGCTAGAACTTTTGAGAAAACGCATCACTGTTTTAGTAAGATTATATATTAATTCTCTTAATTATATTTTGGCTTTCGGAAGCATATAGTGGATGATTGGAAAGGAATGAAGGTGATTGATGAGGTCATGTTGAATATGCACCCATTTTGTAGACCAAAGGTTTCCTTCATTACCTCTTTACAACTACAAGCGACATCTTAACAAATTTTAGGTGCAAGTTTTTTCTTCTTTTAATTACTATGAGCAATTCAATCACAAATTCAACCTTTTGTATGAAAAAAACTATTAGATCTGAAAAGTGTTAATTTCTAAGCAACTTTGCATATCTCAAAAACCACAAATTAATTATTAAATACCAATATATTGCAGAGGATTGATGTAATCGATATTTTATGGATATTTCGAAGATTCGTTGACATTACAAAAAATAACAAAATAAAATTATTGAAATTGATATTTTGATATTTTTATGAATATTTTGGATAAAATTGATTTCTATGGCCTATTGATATTTATGGTATGATTTTATCGATATATATTTCAATTTTTTTTTATGGGAATGGTATTAGTTTAGAGTAACGAAAGAGTGGTATTAGTTTAGTGTAATTATAGATAGATTCCTCAAATGAATAATGAATGTACTATTACTTATATGCAAACTTATAATTGATTAAAAAATACTTTAAACAATAAATATTATACAGACCCTAATAATATATCTAACTATTATATTTCACTGTATTGTAGTAAAATATTTATCATATTTAATGATATTATATATCATTTTCTATTATTATAAGACAATAGAGTGACGCAAACTCGATCCTCTTCTTTCACTGTCGTTCAAAAGAACCAAAACCAAATCTATAATTCAATCAGATATTATCAGGCCACAACATAAATTTGTGTAAATTTTATTTTATTATTATTATTATTATTAAACAAAATTATTAGTATTACACAATAGCAATAATAACTCAAAAAATAACAAAAAGCATTTTTAAAATTTATAATTATAAAAATAATCTTTTTATATTCAGTTCATATATTTTCATTATTAAAAAAATATTTGATGTATTATTTTATTTTAAAAAATTGTTTAATTAAATATCGTTTAAATTAAATTTCAATTACTTAAATTTGTTAAATATTAAATGTTGTTTAATTAAAATTCATTGAATATTATTTATATATTATTTTGGTTATAAATTTTGATGGTGTTTGTTTTTTTTTTAATTTCCCTAATAACTTATCAGCTAAACCATAAAATACACTATCAAACATCTTGCGTCCATTACTTCATAGTCATGGACACCTGTAGGTTTCTAAAACTTCCACCACAAAAACAAACACAGCAAAACTCAGTTCCATGACCTTATCGTCCATAGCCACTGCAAATCAAGTCATAATTGAATAAATAATGGAGTTTCCGGAGGAAATGATTGTGGACATACTAGTAAGACTGCCTGTGAAATCACTGGTACGTTTCAGGTGCGTTTCAAAACACTGGCTTTCTCTACGTACCAACCCAAACTTTGTCAAAACCCATCTCAAATGGATTCAATCCCAAGTCAAAAGTGGTATTCCCATGCCTTCTCGGGTCATTCTTAATGGAAGCAATAAGCCAGTTGATCAGCATGCAAGTCAAGCTGGTGATATTGCAGGTAATATGCAGTCTTATGCACCAGTCTATAAGCCAAGCTGATAGTGCAAGAAGTGTGACACATGCGCGCGAAGGTAGCATTGCAGATTGTGAATAACCTGTGCGCCAAGTTGGTGCTTACATTGCAAGTACTATTGAAGCTACAAATAGCCAAAGGCTTACAATGTAATGCCAGATCATTACAATCAATATCGATACAATTCTCTCTCAATTTATTCTCTATTGTTCAATGGTTGTTCCTTCTATTCTTTTGCATTTACTCTTTGACCTTGATATGGTATCAGAGTTTGAAGCTCATTGAGCTTCATTCTATCTTCACGCTGCTCAATGGAGGATTCACCGAGTGTTGTTCAACAGCAAGCTCCACAACATATACAGTTACCTATAATACCTGCTCGAGAAGTATTCTCTTTTCACAATGTTTTAGTAACAATCTAAAAGAGTTCGTAATTCCGTACACAATTAAGATAAGAAGATATATATTTTAAGGATTCGTCCCTAATTCGCAAAAAACATAAAGATAAATAAATAAAACACAATAATAACTATAAATAAAATTCTCATATAATTATAAATCTTTAATATCTTTAATTAAAGATATATTATTTAGTAAATAGAAGTAAGTAAAGATAATTAAGGTATTCTAATCAAGGTTTAAAATTTATTATGTTATAACATACACGATTTAAACTCAAATTCTACTAGCAGAACAATAGAACAATCACAATATACAATGTAACAAGGTAAATAGACATAAAAACTCTATATATGTGGTAACATCCTCGAGTTGCTTATAACAACTACTCAGTTGTAAATAATTCATTAAGTAATAAACTAATTATAACTCTGATAGAAATAAAACCATAAATATTTTTATCAATCGGGACCTCTATCCGAACTGCCTATTATTACCCTCGTTGTTGCCTCCGTAATGACCTAGTTCGACACATGAACCCAACTTTTCTCTAAAGTCATCACCACTCAATGTGATGTGATCAGAAACCATAGATCAATAATGTGACGTGAAAAAAAAACAATCAACCTTGAGTATCATCCTCAATCGCGAACAATTAATAACCACCGTGAGAAAACACTTTCCACCACAAACCACAAATTGCCTACGTGGGACATATAGTTAATCCATGTATCGTACATAGCTAACGATTTGATAACTCATTACAACATCCCAAATCAATCTCACAATGTTGTCTCACATAGAAAGTAAAATAGTCAAGAACTCAACACTCAAACACTCTATTTTACTCATAATACTATAGTATAAATATGTAAACACTCCAAAAGAAATTTGTGAATCAAATATAATTTTTAGTGGAAATTTTGGTAGAGTTTTGACACATCAAGAAAATGATTGAAAAGATTAAAGAGATGGGGTATTTATAGAAGGAATACCAATTGCTATACCACCTCGTCGAGGGTCCTCGCTAACCACCTTGTTAGAGATCCATCGAGGGGTCCGACGAGGCCCTTATTGAGAACCTCATCAAGGTGCCAAAAATCACAATTTTTCGATCCAAAAATTTCTGAGTAATTTTCATAAATACTCCACTTGAATCGAGCTAAAATCCATTACTCATAACCTAGCATGCATACTAAACAACAAATCTCATTGTGTGTGAAAAACATATTTTTAATTACAGTGTCTCTAATTATACACTTATGTGTTTTACAGATCCACAGTAACAAACTTTACATAGAGAAAGATAGAGTATTGAGTAAAACAAATAGATTTCGTATTTTGTATAAGAAAAGCCAACATACATACACAAAGTACAAATGAACTTACAATCTCTCATTTTTACTTTTCGTGTCAAAACACTGTACAACTAAGTATAGACATATCAAACATGAGATGATCATTAAGATAATCTAAATTTCTCTATTCCCATTTAAAAATATAACGATACATACCAAAATAAAAAAATACACCTGCTCTAAATGCATCCGTCTTGTAGGCTCCATCCATCTTCATGCAAAAAACGTGTAATCTATCTACATACTATCGTGTTATCCCTATACAAATACACACTGATAGGAAAAACCCATACAATCATGCAACAGAGACACATGCAATGTACACAATTTCTCCTGACTTATCACCTATGCAACACATAGCATGACAAAAATTACATAGTTGTGCACACAAAATTCTCCACTTTTGTTGACACACAAAGCCAAAGAAACACCTATGTATGAAGGAGATAAGGTATACAAACATGTTATAATCCTAACATTCATACAATATGACATATAAGATCAAAGCAAACAAACAGACTACATATATCAAAAACAGAGATCAAGTAACACACCAAACTCATTCTCATTAGGTAAACACTATTTTACAAAAATTTAAAGCAATGAAATGAAATAAAGTAAACAACAAGAAAAATGAGTTCAACACTCTATGTTGCTCTTTCTTGCATCATCATCCTCCTCATGAATACCACTATACAAAGACTTGCCAGCATTATTAGGGGTAGAGGATGATGTAGTAGTTTGAGGATGGAGAATAATAATAGTAAATTGGTCAAAGGAATGGTCGAGATCAAAAGAAACATTATGTTCATCTCTACCAAACATTTGAAAAAGTGGTCAAAGAGACAAGAGAAGTAGCATAAGAGTGAAAAGGAGGACCTTTGGAACCTGTAGGTCAAGCTCTGAATGAGGTAAAGGATAAGGGAAAACCATGAACAAGATATGGTAAAACAAGGTAATAAGAAGTTTCCATACCTTGAGCAAAAGCTTGAAATCTTTGCATATCCATGGCATTCCATTTAAGAAGATGTAACTCTTGAAAAAGATGATTAATTAGACCAATATACTCATCATTGAGATGAACATAGGTAAAAGAAGTAGAAGAAATAGGATTCATAATGCATGGATTAAGTAGCGTTTATAGAAGAAGAAGAAGAAGAAGGGGTAAAAAATAAATGTTAAGAGCCACGACTAAAACAATATAATAGGAGTGAAAAACAACTCTGCTAGGACAAGAAAAAGAGATATTACAAAAAATAATGGAACCTAGCCTAGTGATCAAGGAAGAATAGTGGAGGGTAGAGTTAGGAGGAGCAATAGTACGAAAAATGATGGTCTTATAAATCATGCCAACAAGATCTATAGTTTCACCTTTGAGAATAACACAAAGGAAGTGTCCTTTGTACGGTGATACAGTATAATGATAAGGATGGGGATAATGACAACACTAATAACATCATTAAAACAATGACAAAGGGCAACATAGTTTACAACAAGAGTGCTACCTTGATTAGTGGGGTAGGCTTGGATAACTAGATCGCTATCTAACCATGTTGCGATCATTCACAAGATTAAATTCATTTGTAAGATGAGTAAAAGAAATAATTTCAAATTCAAATGAAATGATGGGAAAAGAAGGGAATTCAACATTAGAAAAAGATAATAAACTAATAATATCATCTCTATAAAAATGATATTATGTCTTGTGAGGACAAAAGAATTAGAAAATAAGTAGAGATAAAATGAGGTAGGGCAACATAGAACTCTTTAACAAACTCATCATTATAAAAATAAGTAAGAGAGTAAAGAGAAATTCAAGAGAAATATGCAAACCCTTCCTCGATAGTAAGAAATTCATGGAAATCCACTAGATGCTCACAAAGAATAGGTGGACTGATTGAGAGGCTAGCAGGCTTAGACTACTTTAACTTCTTTGCACTCCTGGTATGCTTTAAGGTTATATATGGTAAGAAATAAAAGGTAAGACGTAATAGTATAGCAAGAATAGAAGGAAACAATACTGAGGTGTGAAGAAAATAAGTACTAGAGGTCATTTTATAGGTATAGATACACCTCATCGTTATCGACGATGGGTGTGGTAAGTAGCACAAAAAAATGGAAAGAAAATTCCTAAGGAGATAAAGAAAGGGAGTGCAAAACTACTAAACACGGATAATTTTGATTTGTAAAGGAGTAAAGGGAGATAAAATAGAGTTAACAATAAGAAAAATAAAAAAACAATATATAAGTCACATATAGAAAGGCTATAATCATACAAGAGAAAAGAAGTAAACAACTCAACCCTACCATATCACCCAAAAATAGTGATAAAATAACATTCATCTTTTTAAAAATTTATAAAGGGAAACTAAGTTAAGAGGTATTCTTTATGTCATGTGAGCATGTGGAGTATATGAAACTTGAGGTTTTATTTATTTATAATTTCTAAAACATCCTATCAAGTTATCCATATAAACTTGGTTAGGTAGATTTTTTGAAGTAGATTTATATCTTTCCATACTATGCTTAAGATGCATGATGTAACCAACTTAAAGATGCTCAGATGAGCTACCATAGCTACATGCAAATATAAGAGATAAGGGAGAGCGAGGTGGGGAACTCTGAGATATACTCCTCAAGTATCTAAGATATTACTTAGCAAGGTAGCCAGTAGTGCCACAAAGATAACAAATATGAATAGTAAAGTTGGATAATTTGGGTCCTTAACTCCAAGGAGTAATATTCGGAAGAGAATAAAAAGAATAAGAAGTGCTCAAATTAACTTTAATACTAGGATGAAAATTCAATTCTCGTAGTGTGGTCTCAAATGCTCGAGTTTACCAAAATGGTGACACGTAGGAGTAATAGTAGGAAGGGGCAACATACCATCACTAGGGTGACGAAAAGAACTAAGATTAAGTGAGGTGTTCATTTTGCTAGAGGAAATTAGTTAGAATGAAACAATAGACTTACCTTTTTGGTCGGTAGTAGTTGACTTCAACTTCAAATCTTGAACGTTTGATTTAACAAACTTATGAGCACTCGTACTTGATTTAGAAACCCCTTCACTATACCTAATGCCATGATTTGTGAACCATTCATCATTTTGTTGACATTTGAGATAGATTGAGCGAATTATTTCTCACTTACATAGAGTTTTTTCTTTATGGCTTTAATCAAATCTTTTTTTCCTTAAGGAAAGATTCAAGGTAAGTTGCAGAATTATTAAGAATCTCAACTCTCTTATGTAATTGTTCAACTTCATTTTTTTTTTGTGAGAGAGTAAACCAGATACTCCTTATACTTCAAAGGACAATTATTTGCTTCTTCAATGGATCAACTTCAGCCTTCTTATCATATAGGGATCAGGATTCACATACAACATAGTAGCTTTGTCCAAAGTGGAACATTAATTTTAACTATTCCTTAATTTTCTTCATCTTTTCGAGATTTATGTTGAACTTTTCTTGTAAATCATTGTATCTCTTTTGAATGGCCTCACACCTATTAGTAAGATTATGTTGTTAATCATTAATTGGGGACTTTCTTTCCTTAAGAGTTTTCTTTAATATGCTTATCTCACACTCTTTTTCATCCGGGCTCTCCAAAGCTTTTTTCTTAGCTTTTTCTAATTTGATGTTCTCCAATAAGAGTGTGTTGTAAGAATCACGAAACTCATCTTGCTCATCTTAATCATCTTTAGCATGAACCTCTCGAGTAACTGAGGTGGCAGTTGAAGGATCTACATTACTTAAAGTAAAGAATGTTAGAAAGTTAGTATCATCCTCTTCATCACTACTAGTACTGTCTAAAATAGTAACCTCAACCTTCATAGCACGCTTCTTCATGAATTTTTGTTTATGAATACAATTAGTAGCAATATGTTCGGGCTTACCACATTCGAAGCTCTTTATTTTGTTGAGATGGTCTTTGTTGGGTTTCTCAACTTCATTATCTGAGTCTTCATCAATCTTAATTGACTTCGAGCCTTTAGTGCTCAAAGCTTTATTTTCCAACACACCTAAAGAAAGGTTTTTTTTTTTGAAAAATCTAGTGAATCTCTTGGAAAGTAATGCAGTTTCTTCCTCATCAAGTTCAGAATCATCATTACTTATAACAGTGGCATTCTCATCTTTGTTGGGACCACTACACTTGGTGGTCTTGAGAGCCAAGCTCTTTCTCATCACAATAGCAATTTGATCTTGTTTGAGAAACGGGTGATGAAGTTTGAAGACTTGCAAATCACCAACTAACTCATTCACTATAAGCTCATAGGCTTATACATGGCCTCAATCACAGGAACTAAGGTGGTGTTAAAGAAATTCTTAAGTAGTCAAAAATCTTTAATTAATAGATATATTATTTAGTAAGTAGAAGCAAGTAAAAATAATTAAAAATTGTTGATCAATAATATTAAGTAAAAAGAATAATCAAACTTAAAGACCATCCTTAATCATGAACAATCAATAGCCATCATGGAAAAACAATTTCCATCATAAACCACAAATCTTCTATGTAGGATACACAATTAAAGATTTGATATCTCACCACAACAATTCAAATCAATCTCACAATGTTAAATCTCACAAAGAAAGTAAAATAGTCCAAAGCTTAACACTTAAGTATTCTATTTTACACGTAACAAATGTGAAAGTATATTTGCGAATTTGTGAATCAAATGTGAAAGTATATAAAATACAGACCTAATTAACCTAGGTGAATCAGTTATTTTCAATTTATAATTTAATAAACTAAACAAAGCAACTAGGCATGCAATTGCATGTAAAAATAAAGTGCGAAAATGAAAGAATATCACGTGATATTTTTAGGTGAAAACAACCTAGGTCACAATCATGACCTAAGGGGAAAACCATTGGTTCATCGGACTATCTAATTTTCTACCATGAAAACCAAATGTTCAAGTACAAACATAGTCTTATGACATCCTTCCTAGAATACTACCCCAATGTACCTTACTTACGAGCTTATGTTCTGTTTTCATAATTTTCAAGATTAGTGTGAGTGGTATCCAGACTAACGTTCCAATAAACTATCCACCAATTAGATACATTTACGAAACAACTACAACCAAAGTTAGCACAAAAATACAAGTACTCGTGTGTGTTTTAGAACTAATTAAATAATGAATAATCCTAACTAGAAAATTCAAAATATACATCAATTAAATCAAATTAACTAGCAAACCCTAGAACAAGAAAATTAAGTATAAGTTCAATAAAAATAACTTCTTTAAAATTTGATAATTAAATCAAATAATCACAATCACATATAAAATTATTTGATATAAATATAAAAGAACTAAATAAAGAAGAAGTCATGTTAACATAAAAAGATAAAATAAATAGACTAATAAATACAAATATTTAGATTTATAAATAGATACCACTATCCCAAATACATAAAAAAAAAAAAACAATGATATGCGCCGATGTCATCTCATGTGTATATACATTAAACCCTCAAATCCATATAAATCAACTTATATGACAATATATAATATTACTTTCGCTGCCCAATATATATATATATATATATATATATATATATATATATATATATATATATATATTCGGATAATTGATTTCTTTACTAGATATTAATTCATCTAAGTATTTATTGCATCTTTGTCTTGCACTGCCAATCTATTGACTTCAAGCCAAATGGTTTTTCCCAATTCCTTCATCTGACGAAATCAATATATATGGAACTCTCTTCGACAGTTTCGGCAGCATAGATCTTGTTCGGCAGCTTCAGTAATTTATTTTGGCCACTTTGACCCTCATATTATGTATATATAGGTTACGATTACAAACATAATAATATTAGGGTTAAATTATTTTGGATTTAATTATCCAAAATTTATTAAAAAAATTTAATAATATAAAAAAGCTATTTTCAGAACACATCCCAAAAATATTGAAAGATATTTATGAAATAATTAATTGATAATTTTATAAATTGATTTAAATTTAAATAAATATTTTAACGATAAAAATAATTCCAATTTTATGAACATGTATTATTAAATTCATGAGTGTAATCCTATGTATTATAATTATAACAGATATACTTGAAGTAGAATTATATAAAGTTTTGACGTTTGTTCGATTTTTCTTGATAGACTTGATAACAAGCTTAAAAACAAGTTTATATATAAATATTTTATCAACAAAAATAACCAACACTTGTAATTCTTACAAACTCTCCCTTTGGCATTTTCGTGTGACAAAACCTATCTCTCACTACATTACAGATAAAAATACAATGATATCCTAGATTTCATACTGATGAATTCATCTTCACAGTAACTTAACAAGCTAGTAATTAATTGAAATGACATAGATAAATCATACGACAATTTGGCATGAAAGCCCCATTGTACATTAGTTCAGTTTACATATATAGAAATAAACAAAGTGTAAAGTATAATCATGTAGTACATGTATTCATACCAATCAAGCTTAATTTAAGACAAAATGATAAAAAAAACATTTTTATTCTAAATATGTTCTCCCCCTATATGCATAACAAAATAAATCATAAAAGTGAAACGCACTCTCCCCCTTTTTGATATATGAGAAGAACAACGTATTGAATAAAACAATGGAGCTAAACTCCTCCTAAAGTAGAGCAATGTAAAAGCAGATTAATGAAGAAGTGTAATGTGGTTTAAACTCCTCCTAAATTCTATGACTCTAATTTAAAAACCAATTAAAAAGTTAATAAAGAAAAAAATGTAAATGAATAAAAATATGAATTTTTTTTAAAATAAAAATTTATAAATAGCCACATAATGTATTAAACTCATTTAATTACAAACGAGTACACAAGCAATCAAGAACTTATCTTTTTTTCATTTTTTAACTCAATTTTTGATTATCTATTATATATATATATATATATGTAAGTGAGTGTGTGAATAAATTCATGTCAATATCGATCATCAATTGTAAAAAATATGTGTGTTCATACATTAAAATTATTGAATCATTTATAAAATAAACATAAAAACGAGTTAGGTCAATACAAGGTTGTATGTATATAAGTATTGAATAAGTCTAATACCTTGTTGGAAAAATAATAATTCTAATTCTTTCTCTTTTTCTTTTGTAAGTTTAATTAATAAATAAAATAAAGACAATAAATAATGATCATCTACGATCATTTAAGCACTCTAACAAAAATACCTAGATGAAAGAATAAAAGAAGATCAGGTAACCAGGAAAAAGTAATCTTTTCTAACCCAATTTTTTTTGCATTTTGGTTTCTCTATGTCATTAGGTTGGAACTTAACTACCTTAGGTTTCATATGTGTATTCTTGGATTTAGATATACGTTTTTCATTCATCTCAAATGAAGATGCAATATGCATAGTAGGATGATGATAATGAGTCCTAGCATTAAAAGTACTAAATCTTACTAGCCTCTTTGAATCTAAGACTTCATGCTTTCTAGTAGAATTTTTAAACACATTATTATAATTTCCATTCATTCTTGAATATGATGTAGCATGCATAGATGGATGATGCTTATGAGTCCTACTATGTAAAACATGGAAAGAATCATTTAAGTTTAGGAGTATTCATCAAAAATCTACATTTTAGTCTTATATAACCTTTCCTACCACAATGATGACAGACATGCACAAACTTAGCAACTTTTTCTACCATAGGTGTAATAGTTCTTTGTGCATAAGTACTAACAACAAGAGTAATGTTTAAGTGACTTGCAAATATGGTCTTTGATGTTGAAAGTATGGAATTCTCATCTTTATTACCAAAGTCATGTGTATCACCATGTGACTTAATAATGCTCAAGATTTTATCTAAGTGTTGAGCTCTAATGGTAAGTCTCTTCATAGTTTCATATGATTCTTTGGACTCTTGCACTTGTTTTCTATTATCTGGAACAAGTTTATTATTTTCTTCTTTCAAACCTAAAAAACTCAAATTCAAAGCATTATTTATTTTCTTCTTTTAATTTATTAGAAAAATTTTACGTGCCTTAAGTTTTTCATTTAATTTTTCTATATTTATATTTAAACTGTTATTCTCTTTTATGGCTCTAAGACATTAAGAAAATAATTCTTTAGAACTATTAACATTATGTTTAGAGAAAAAAGAAGATTAAAATTCCTCATCATTTAAGTTATAACCCTCAATAAAATGATCCATAATAAAAATCCATAGAACCAATACTAAGTGTATATAGTGTTGGCTCTAATACCAATTAAAAGTATATAAAATACGAATATAATTAACTTAAAATAGGTGAATATGTTATTTTTCATTTTATCAATTTATAATTTAATAACCTAAACAAAGTGACTAAGCATGTAATTACGTGTAAAAATAAAAGAGTAACATGCGATATTTTTAGGTAGAAACAACCTAAGCCACAATCATAACCTAAGAAGAAAACCACCGATCTACCATACCACCTAACTTTCCACCATGAAAACCAAATATTCAAGTACAAATTCGCTCTTATGCCATCTTCCCTAGGATACTGTCCCAATGTACCTTATTTACGAGCCCCTATTTTGTTTTCATAGTTTTCAAGATTAGCATAAGTGGTATCCAGACCAACGTTCCAATAAGCTATCCACCAATTAGATACGCTCACGAAACAACTACAACCAAGGTTAGCACGAAAAATAGAAAGACTTGTGTGTGTTTTAGAACTGATTAAATAATGAATAATCTCAACTAGAAGATTCAAAATATACATCAATTAAATCAAATCAATTAACAAATCCTAAAACAAGAAAATTAAGTGTAAATTCAATAAAAATAACTTTTTTAAAATTTGATAATTAAATCAAATAATCACAATCAC
The DNA here is from genome assembly GCA_030763125.1 of Hippophae gyantsensis. Lineage (NCBI taxonomy): Eukaryota > Viridiplantae > Streptophyta > Magnoliopsida > Rosales > Elaeagnaceae > Hippophae > Hippophae gyantsensis. The sequence goes on from CM061030.1 coordinate 29,628,866, forward strand.
ATATAAAATTATTTGATATAAATATGAAAGACTAAATAAATAAGAAGTCATGTGAACATAAAAAGATAAAATAAATAGACTAATAAATACAAATATTTAGATTTATAAATCAGTCTCCTAATTAAGTCCCACTATCCCAAATACCCTTCGATAAAAAAAACAATGATATGCGCCAATGTCCTCTCATGTGTATATACATTAAACCATCAACTCCTTATAAATAACTTATATGATTATATATAATATTACTTTTGCTGCCCGATATATATATCTTCTGATCATTGATTGCTTTACTAGATATTAATTCATCTAAGTATTTATGACATCTTTGTCTTGCACTGCCAATCTATTGACTTCAAGTTGAATGATTTTTTTCCTAATTCCTTCCTTTATCAAATCAATATAAGCATGTACTATTAAATGTATGAGTATAATCCTATGTGTTATAGTCATAACAAATATATCTAAAGTACAACTATCTAAAATTTTGATATTTATTTGACTTTACTTGATAGACTTGATAATAAGCTTAAAAATAAGTTTACATGCAAATATTTTATCTACAAAAATAATCAACACTTATAATCTTTACAAAATGTAATTTTTAGTACAAGTTTTGGAAAGTTTTGGCACATCAAGAAAATGGGTGAAGAGAACAAAGAGATGGGGTATTTGTAGAAGGAATACAATGGCCAGACCACCTTGTTGTAGTCTAATCAAGGGTCCTCGTTGACCACCTCTTTGGGGATCCGACGAGGCCCTAGTTGAGGATCTAAAAATCAATTTTTTTACCCAAAACCTACCGAGTAATTTTTATAAATACTCACACTTGAACAAAGTTAAAATCTGCCACTCACGACTAGCATTTATACTAAACAGTCAACCCCATTTTGTGTGTAAAACAAGCTTTCAATGCATAGATTCAACATTTTGTACACGGGAATCTAATGCATAGACACAAGGTACAAACAAACTTACACAATCAAATTAGAAAATAGCAATTATACAATCTAGAAGCATCAAATTCTTAAGATCTTGCACAATTTAGAGTTTGATTCATATATTCTTCAAGATCCTCTACCTTAAGTGTTTCACGATGGCACACGTAATTGCAGTTACAAATTCTGAAAGAAGCAAGATGAGATGCTAGGGTGTTAGATCATGTCTTGCTTAACTGATGGTCTCCTAAAACAAGTCTCAGGTTTCGATACAACTAGAGAGACTTGGATCAAACTTGAAAAATATATTTCCATCAAAATCAATAGCTCATATGGTATAGCTCAAGAAAGAATTGTAAAACCTTAAGAAATAAGGTCTCACCATAAATGAATATGTGCTCAAGATCAAGATCTTGACTGACAATATTTAATCTACAAGCTTTAGTATCAGAGGAGAAAAAATTAATGTATATTTTTGGAGATTTAGTTGAGAATTTTGACAATTTTTTTTCCACTATAACTGTAAATGATATCTAAAAATGTCACAATTGATAATGTTAAATATCTCTTGTCAAGTTAAGAGAGTATAATGAAGAGAAGACATTAACTTAATAATTCTCCTTTACCTTCTATCAATTTGAGTATTGTAACACCTACTTATAGGAATCAAAATGTTGCTCAAAATTCACATAATTCTCAAGTACAAACCTCATTGAAACAACATATGGTTGGTTTGCAATTCAATAGTGATAACTCTGTTTCAAATAGAGGAAGAAGAATGTTAAGAGGAAGAGAATGTCAATACAACAACATTAGTAAGCCTCAATGCCAACTCTGTGGTAAAATTGGACACTAAATGAATATATATTGGCATCGATTTGACAAAAAATATGTGGCTCAGTATGCCTCTAACACTTAGCAAACTAACATTCCACTTAATCAACTTTAGCATCCTCTAGGACCTTTTTCACAAATGGCATTCTCACAATTTTCTCAATTCCTTTCACCTCCTTAAATTATACCTATACCTAACACTTTTCAAAATCGTAGCCCAACAATGCTTGTTGTTGCACTTCAAATTACATTATTTCCCTATATTTTTTCCTATAATCCTAACTCATCTCAATTCTATTCACCACAATCCTTTCTCACCTTAGCACCTTATTCATCTTTTTACAATCTATCTTTTACCTCAGCCCCAAGTCATAAGTCAAGCTAATTTCTTGATTCAAGTGCTAATGATTACGTTACTTTTGATCCTCAAAATCTTGGTACTAGTAACACCTATACTGATTCTAAAACTTTCATGATTGATAGTGTTAAGTTTTTACCTATCTATAGCATAGGCTCTAATAATTTTTAGTCTTCTTTTTAGCCTAATATAACTATTTTATGTCAAATATGTTGCACATTTCTAGCATAGTAAAAATTAGTATTTTTGCTTAAGATAACCATGTTTTTTTAGTCTTTCTTCTTATTGTTGTGTCGAGAACCAAGCAATAAAGAAGAAATTGATCTAGGGCAAGCTTCATGATAGTCTCAATGTCTTTAACCTTACCTTTCAAGGAAAGCAATTTTCCAATAATATCTTACATGTCTCTGTTAATTCTGCTAACAATATTGTTATGCATAATGTTGCTTTCACTTTAAATATGTTTGATCTTGCCTTGCAGCACCAAAGACTTGGACATGACTCTTTATCTATTGTAAAGAAAGCTTTGTTATCTATGAATATTTATTACAAAAATAATAAAAACAATATTTCTTTGTGTTTTGCTTGTAGTATTAGCAAAAGTCATGCTCTTCCTTATTCTAATTCAAATTATAATGTCAATATACCTCTTGAATTTATGCACTCTAATGTGTGGGTTGCTCCACTTTCATCATCTAATGGTTATGGTTATTATGTTCATTTTACTAATGCATTTTCATGTTATAGTTTGATTTTCTTTCTAAAAACAAAAAGTGTAGTTTTTCAAGTCTTTGTGTAATTTAAGGCACAATTAAAGCTTCAAATTGGTTGCAAAACAAGTCATTACAAAGTGATTGGCGTAGAAAATTTTAGTGATTAACATCCTTTTTATATCAATATGACATAGTTCATAAAGTCTCATGTTCTCATGCTCAAAGCCAAAATGGCTTAGTAAAGAGAAAGCATAGACATATTGTTAAGTTGGGTATGTATTGTATGTTTCCTTTTGGAATAAAGCTTTCTTCTCTGCCTCCTTAACAAGCTTCCTTCTCCCTTGTTAAATGATAAACATCCTCTCCAAGTTTTATTTAGGCAAAAACAAAAAAAGTATATTCTTAAAGGTATTTTATTGTTTATGTTTCCCTTGCTTGAAATCCTATAACAACAACAAGTTTGACCCTCGATCTCTTCCTTACACCTTTTTAAGTTATAGTCTTAAACATAAAGGTTATAAGTGTTTGTCTAAAAAAGATAGGACGTACTATTTGATAAAAATATTTTTATTTATGCTACATTTTCTTATATTATCTCATCTAGCTCTACTTTCACTCAACCATATAAAATAATGTTACTTGTTTTAAAACTTGTTTCAACTGTTTGTTGTCCTTCTTTGTCATCTGTGTATAATGTTGCTCTTATTCTTCAGTCTAGTCCTCAATCTACACCTCAAATCTCTTATCAATCTCTTTACATTCCTATTATCACTAAAAAGGTCATTTCCCCTCCCCAATGCGACTAATTTTGTCTTCTCCCTCACCTATGGCTACTAACTCCTCTTTTCTTGTAACTTCAATTGAAGTAACCCCACGTACCACTAATCCACCCACTAATACAACCATTTCCCTTGTATTAAATAAGCATAATATGATCATTAGTTTTAAAGTTGGCACTTTCAAACCAAAAGTACTCACTACCTTAACTACCTATCTTGTTTATTCAGAACCTACTTTAATTAAGCTAACCTCAGCTAGTCTTGATTGGAAGGCCTCTATATAATTAAGATATGATGTATTGATTAAAAATGACACATGTTCCTTAGTTTATCCACCTAGAGACAGGAAGATTATTGGTAGCAAGTGGGTCTGTAGAGTTAAGAAACTCTTCACTAAGCTTTTGGATAAAAGAAAGTCACGAGTAGTGACTAAAGGGTTTCATAAGACATTTGGCTTCAATTTTTTTGTGACATTTAATCCAACAAACAGGTCACAATTCTTATTATTATCACCATCGCCTTACACAAAAAATAGAAGCTACACCAACTCGATATCAATAATCATCATTACAAAACTGTCACAAATTATCGATTTTTAAAATTGACGTATTAAATGTAGCGAAAAAATATTAAACTAATAAAAAATTTAGTTTTTAGGTCAGTTTTAAAATTAATAAAATTTTCAATTTTTGGGTCGGTTTTAAAGTTTACAAATTTTTAAAAAAATTTGGGCCAATTTTAAAACTGAAGAACTTTTAAAAAAAATTGGGCCATTTTAGAACTGACAATTTTTTTTAATTTTTTAGGCCAGTCTCAAAACCTGCAAAATTTATACCAAAAGTGTAGTGAATAATGTAGTATCATCATTTGATTTTTTAAGAACTCTAAAAGAGAAAATATGCTAAAACAATAAAATATTAGCCATAAATTATAATATTATTATTATAAGAATTTCCAAGCTATTATAATTTACACACCCCATGTTTGGTTGGAGGGAATGGAATGAAATCAGAATTGATTCCTTTCATTTTATGTTTGGTTGGACAGAATGAAGAGCGGAATGAAATCAAATTACTAAAAGAGAAGGAATCACAATTCCTTCTCCCCACCTTGGTAATCATAATTTCATTCTCATTCAAACTTTTTTTCTCCAATTTTACCCTCACTTAAAATATAACCTTAAACTCAAATCCCAAATTCTCAAACCCAAAATTTCAAAACCCTAAACCCAAAATTTCAAAACCCTAAACCCTAAATCCCTAAACCCCAAATCCCTAAACCCTAAACCCTAAACCCTAAATCCCAAATCCCAAATCCCAAATCCCAAATCCCAAAACCTTAAACCCTAAACCATAAATTCCAAATCGTAAAACCCTAAACCCTAAATGCCTAAAACGTAAACCCTAAACCCTAAAACCCTAAACCCTAAATCCCCAAATTCTCAAACTCAAAATACAAAAACCCTAAACCCTAAACCCTAAATCCAAATCCTAAAACCCTAAACCCTAAATCCCTAAACCCCAAATACCTAAACCCTAAACCCTAAACCCCAAATTCCAAATCCTAAAACCCTAAACCCCAAATCCCTAAACCCTAAACCCTAAATCCCCAAATCCCTAAACCCAAAATTCCTAAACCCTAAACCTTAAAACATAAATCCCAAAACCCAAAACCCTAAAACATAAATCCTAAAACCATAAACCCTAAACCCTAAATTCCAAATCCCTAAACCCTAAACCCTAAACCTTAAAACATAAATCCCAAAACCCAAAACCCTAAAACATAAATCCCAAAACCCTAAACCCCAAATTCCAAATCCTAAAACCCTAAACCCCAAATCCAAATTTCTAAAACCCTAAACAATTTTTAGAAAAATAATAATTTTAATCCTAAACCTTAACCTACAAATATAACCCCAAATCCTAAATCCCTAAACCCTAAATCCCACATCCCAAACCTCAAAACCCTAAACCCTATTTAGAAAAATAATAATTTTAATAATATATTTCTTTTTAATTAAGTAATAATTATTTAGAAAAATAATGATTTCAATAATGTATTTTGTCTGACGAAAAAAAAGTAATTAAATGACATTATTTGAACTTTACAGCATGTAAGGGTATTAAGGTCTTTTACAGCTTTTTTCATTCCATTCCAGTGGCAAATCAAACACTGTAATCCTGATTCCGAGTTTGATTCCAGTAATGAAACCAAACAAAATTGTTTCCTTTCCATTCCATTCCGATTCCGATTCCGATTCCCATTCCATTCCATTCCATTCCATTCCATTCCATTCCATTCCATTCCACGAACCAAACGCCACCTTAAGGTGGCATCCTAATTACAAAGTGAGCTACATCCCTTTGATTAGTATTGCAAGTTATTACATTGGCTTGCTGTTTCTTCTGCAGTTTAAGTTTCGTGAGACTGAAACCTCTATTTGATACCTGCAACACAGCTTCCTCCACAAAGGGTTTAGGATTTCCCTGCCTTACTGATTCTTCCACATCTCTTTGCCAGAATTCTTCATAGATGGGGTCCTCTATCAAAGCTCTATCCTAATAAACATCAGTAAAAGTTTTCAAACAGGATCCAAGATATTAGATGTTACATTGTGGCAATTTATTTGAATGGAGAACAATGAGAATCATAAAACATAAAATGTTTGAAAGGTGGAGCCTTCCTTGATAATAAAAAGGCCTTACATTCTTTCCTAGAGATAAAGACAACCATTTCTCATGGTTTAGTATTAAACAAAATGCTAACTAGTAAGCATCTTGTCCAAAACTTTTCATTACTAAAGATCATGCATCACAACATATTTTCAAAAATGACTTGAAATTGACCTAGTAGTAAAGATCATGACAGGGTTTATCTAAGAGCATAGACCAACAGGGATGATTTTATTGAGCAGCATATGATGTACAAATGTACTATCACACAACACCTTGTTAGGTTTACTAAGGCAAGAGTAGTTTCGTAGAACTTTCGTAGTTGCATTTGAATGCTAGTATTTGAAATGCTCAACTCTAAAAATAAAAGGAAGAGAATATTTTTATTAACTTAATATAGGGTAAATAAAACAAAGGTAAAACCATGACTAAGAATAACCTGCAGCAATCCACAAGGCTTTTTTGTACAAAGATTATAAAAGATGAGCATATAAAGAAAACAATATCTTAAAATCAAAATGTGTTTAATAGCTAAAGTTACAAAGGAAACGCATGCAATAATTCCTGAACTTAAGGGGCAATGTAAACCACCATCAATGCCTTTGCAGGAACTAAGTTTAGCTTATGGCACATATTTCCTAAAGTAATTGGATTTGTAATCAACCAAGCCACTTTCATTCAACTAAAGCAAAAACAAATAACCAATTACACCTGATTTCAAATGAAAATAACATTTCTTTAAAAATCAATTGCGAAGGGCAGAAGAAACCATTAATAGATCAATTATAGTTAGAGTGCCACAGTAGCATATCCATAAAAACTAGTCATTTTCCAAAATCAATTGTCTCATCTTTCTATTACCATAAAAATTGGGAGTTTTCCCCCCCTTTTCTATTACCTAATTTTCCTCACAAAATCTTAACAGCCACAAATATAACAAAAAAACACAAATAAAAAAAATAAACCTAACAAAAGCAGAGCAAAGAAGTAGTTTCATAGATATACCCTGATAAGAACATTTCAAAACAAGTTTGAAAACCTCTTCTGAGCTCTTGGCATCGTTATCACATAGAAAAATCCTCACTTTACACCTATCAATGAACCCCTCTCCACCACCACAACCACCTCCTCGTCCACCATCATAGTCTTCATTCAAATTCAGCTGCTTAGACTCCATAGCCAAAATCAACAATCAAAGTCTCACAATATGAAAATTTTTGAGCTTTTAACATCAAAACCCAAAACCACAGCCTTCTTCAAACTATAAATACTATAAAACATCCATAGAAAACATCTTAACTATGTTATCACTTAAGATCCTGAAGCTCCAGATTCTAAGGTTTGAGTAACGCAGCCACCAATGATGAACTGATATCTTATTATCTCACAGAAAACCTTAGGAAAGTGATAAAATTACAAACCTCAGGAGAGTGATAAAATCAGACTCACAGTCAGTCGAATAGCCCAGATGGTAGACTCTATGTGGGGGTTGGGCAAATGTGGGGTCTGGTTTGAACGAAGGGCTTTTGTAGTACTCTTATGATAGTTTAAAAATATACTTAATTCGATTTTAATTTAAAAAAGATATATTTCAACCTTAAACTTGAAAAAAAAATATTTTAATCAATTTTATTTTATAAAAATAATTATTATAAATATAAAAAAATATTAACATTTTATAAATTTATAATTAATTTTAAATACACAAATCTCTTTTATCATATTATATATTAAAATTTTATTTTTATGTTAAACATTTTAATAATTCATAAATAATATAATATATTATTATTATTATTAATAAATATAATTATAATTATATTTAATAAATAATTATAATATTAATTATAATTATGATATAAAAAATAATATTCATAAAAATAATTAAATTATTAAAAAAATTGTGAAGCCTCTCTATCCAACTTTTTATAAGATACAATACAAACATGTAACATTATATCGTAAATTTTGTGTGAAAATACTATCTAATATAATATTATTATAATTATTTTTATTATTAATATAATAAAATATGTAAATTATATCTAATTAATTATATTTCAATACTTAAATAAAATTATTATTAATAAATATTTATTAAAATTATAATAATATTATAGACATGTGTTACAGTATAATTTATTTTTTAAAAATGTCAAAAAAAATTTCATAAAATTATTATAACTATTTATTAAAGTTTTTAATAATTTAAAATTTTATAATTTATTATTATTATTTTAAATTATTTTATAATAAAATTTTGATAAGTTATTTGTTATAAAAAATTATATATTTTTTATTGTATAAATATAAATTATTTTTATTATTTTTTATTTATTATAAAAATAAATTATTATTTATTAAAAATTGGTGAAAAATTGTCGAAGAATGGTTGGGAATTAGAGAAGGAAAGAGAAGAAGAAATAATTTGATTGGTAAATTGTCCAATAAGTTAAAATGTGTTTATTTTTAAACTAAAACTCACTTAAGCTTATTTTTAAACTATAATATTTAAACTATAATAAGAGAGATATCTTTTATAGACAAAAACCCTTGAACGAAGGTGGGGATTTGTATGGGCGAATGTGGGGTCTAGTTTGACAGAAGGCGGAAGCATGGATTTGGGCTTGGGAGCTAGTTAATTAGGTTAAGTTAAATGAATTTGGGTTGATTTTCATAAAATCGGGGAACAATTGGGTAACTTTATAAAATTTGTGGAAAACTAGGTTGGTTATAAAAAAGCATGATATTTGTAATAATGAAATTTTTTGGTTTTATTTTTGTAAACTAACAAATTTTTTTATTTTTTTATTTTTAATAAATCAATGAAATTTAAGTGACGAAATAAAACAATATGAAGTTGGGTTCAATTTTGGTAAAATAGGTGAATAATTGGACCAATTTATAAAATCAGTGAAAAAATAGATTGGTTTTAAAAAACTAATGAATTTTTTAACAAACCAAGGGTCCCTTTAATTTTAAAAAAAGTGATATTTTTTGGGACGATTTTCATAAACTTGCAAATTTAATTTTTTCATCAATTTTTAATAAATTAATTAAATATAAATAAAAAAACATAATAATTTTGTAATAGTGAATAGCTTTTTAAATGGCAATCTTCGTAAGAAAGTCTATTTGTCTTTTTAAATGGAAATCTTCATGAGGAAATTTATATGACAATCTCAAAGATTTGAAGATTCGTTATTTTCTCACTTTATGTGCAAGCTTAACAAAACAATATATAGGCGCTTAAGCAAATGCCCCGAGCATGATTTGATATACTAAATCTTACCTTACATCATTTTGGTTTCAAGAAGTCTATAACAGATTCTAGTCCTTTTATAAGTTCAAAAATGGCGCTACCATCTATTTGTTAATGTATATGGACGATAACATCATCTTTAGTGATAATGAAGCTAAATTTAGTCTTATCTTTTTTATTCATAAAGAATTTGTTCTCAAATACCTTAGTCTATTAAACTACTTTCTTGGTATTAAGGTCTCAATCTTGCCTGATGGGGATATTATGCTCACTCAATCTAAATATATAAAAGAGTTATTGTTAAAAGCTAAAATGGATTCATCAAAACCTATTTCTACTCCTATGTTGTCTTAGCCTTCTCTGTCAGCTCATGTGGGTGATTTGTTTCGCAATGATTCATGATATAGAAGTATTGTAGGTGCATTGTAATATATTACTATCATATGTCCTGACAAATGTGTCAATTTATGTCTAATCCACTAGTTTCTTACTGGTTGGTTGTCAAGTGTATCCTACGCTACTTGTAAGATACATTATCTTATGGTCTTATGATTAAGTTATCCACTACATTGCATCTTTAAGCCTTTGTTGATGCAAACTAGTCCTTATGTCTAGATGATATAAGATCAACATCATATGTTGTTGTTTATTTTGATGCTAACCCAATCATTTAGAGTTCATAGAAACAAGTCTCAGTTTCACGATCATCTACTAAGGTAAAGTATCAAGCTGTTTCTATTGCATGCTTTAATGTCATTTGAAATAAGGCATTATTGACATAAATATAGTGTTTTTTACCTTTTATTCCATTAATATGAGATGACAATACGAGCACCTTGGTCTTGGAATTCATTCCAATTCTTCATACTTGCACCAAACATGTTGAATTGGACCTTCACTTTCATATGGGGGAAGTTGCTTTCTCATCAACTTTATATTTAGCATATTCCAACAAGTGACCAACTAATAGACACCTTCACAAAACCCCTCTTTATTAATCAATTTTATTTTTTTTTAGAAATAAACTTAATGTCCTACTTATACCATTAAGTTTGAGGGGATAATGGAAGCAATAAGCCAATTGATCAACATGCAAGTCAAGTTGGTGATACTGCATGTAATATGCACTAGTTTATAAACCAAGCGAGTAATGTAAGAAGTGTGCCACATGCATGCAAGGTAGCATTGCAAATTGTGAGCAACATGTGTGCCAAGTTGGTGTTGCTGCTTAGCATGATATATCACCTCATGTGAGTAGAGATAACAATAATGTTCATGTACTGAAAGCTTCCCAAGTTAGCCTAGGATTATTTCATCATTTGTATTAGATATTTTCCTTTGATGTAACATATTATTAATTAGTATTTTGTAAACGATTTCTAAAGTTTGTTAGTTATCAATTTAGACAAATTATTAAGTTGTTATACAACTATATTGTAAGGCTTTCCATAAGGCTTACATTACTTGTACTATTAAAGCTATAAATAGCCAAAGGTTTACAATATAAAGTCATATCATTACAATCAATATTTATACAACTCTTTCTCAATTCTCTCTCTATTGTTCCATGGTTGTTCGTTTTCTTCTTATGCATTTACTCTTCGACCTTCATAATTCTATCTCGATATGATAATACCCTTTTGTAAATAAATCTTAAAAATCATGGCTCTTAAGAAGCTGTGAAGCTCGATTTCCCAATGGTAAAATACCTTTCTTATTACTATAAGGGTCAATGTGATCGGTTACTCTATTTAGTACTCAACCATGGTCATAAGATCTTCTAATACTTTATAACCCATTAATTTGTTAATATACAAAATTATCGATCCCAAAAATCTTGGGTAACACCAAAAAGGTTATTGGATTTGATTATGTTCCCACTATTGATGATTACAAGCCAATTGTTATTAGAACCCTCTTCTCAAGTTGACATTCTAACCTTAAAATCTAAAACTTCAACGAAAATCTCATATAATGACAATCCTTCACATTTCGTCGAACATATTTTTGAAGCTAATAATGCAAATGGTTTATTGTATCATTTGTTTAAAAAAATTACTCAAAAAGAATAAAATATAATAAAATAAGTTAAAAATACAAAGTTATTAGTTCTATAAAAAATAAATACTTACAATTTGATTGAGATGTTAGAAATAATATCTAGCATTGAATAAAGACAAAGAGTTTAAAGGCTTATCCATTGAGTTATTCTTTTTGAATTAAAAGTTCCATGATTATTATAAAGTTTCATACAATAATTTATATTTTATAATTTAATTAGATATTTATTGGCTAATAATTTCAAAATTATTTTATCATTTTACATCTATAACTTTGTATCCAATAAATAAAGCATATTACTTGATACATATAACAAATTTCATCTATATAGTTATTCATTTTTTTTTATTTACTTTTAAGTTTTAATTTAAAAATTTTTAAATCATTATCAAAATATGTTATAGGAATAAATGTCTTGTAGTTCATTTTCTTTGAATAAAAGTATTTTTAGTCCTTTAAATTAATAAATATAGTAATTAATATTTTTATTTATAAAAAAATCACTTAAAGACTTTTAATAATAGTAATAAATATTTTATTTCTAATTTTTAAAAAATAAATAATTAGATAATTTTGTATAATAAATAATGAAATGACATGAGATATCTCTACTAATTTTTTATATAAAATAATTTTTAAACAATAAATTTGTTTACATCATTTTTAAAATAAAATGAATAAATGATAATCTTTAATTTAATAGATTAAATAATATATTTTATATACGTAAAAGTATTAAATTTACATTTCACTTGTATTTATATATGGATGAAAATAAGTTATAAGATAATTCAAATTAGATTATGAGACATAGATTAATGTATTTTTTAATAATTTATATTATATTTTTTTTTATCAAGATAACTAGATCTTTCAAATAAAAATGAATTCATTTAAAGCATCCAATAATAACCTAAAACGTGTATTGTTTTTGGGAAAAAAAAAAGGAAAAAGAAAGGCAGAAGAAGAAGAAGAAAAGAAGAAGAAGAAGAAAGAAGAATGATATTTATATCAACACTAACAGCTCAACACGAAATAGATGCGCTGATTCGAGTTCGCGTGACGATTTGTTCCACCTTATGCAAGTCTACCTCCGATCTTTGCTTGATTATTGAGAAAAAGATCTCAACGAATATTCTCGCTTTGATTAACAACACCCATCAAAAACCTTCCAAGCTTCGTCTCCAAAACTCGTTACTCTTCCGAAAACTTGCCTCATATCTGATGACATAGATGATGTGATTGGAGTCTGTAGCTCGTCATTCACTCTAGCAACTATATAGTAAAAGAAAAGCACATTCTGCTCATACAAGGTAAGAAATATTCGGAAAATTTTGAGAAAATAAACAAAAAGATTGAATCTTTCATTCGAATCATTAATTGGGTCAGCTTAATATCTGTGTTTGATTTCTGGGTATTGTCTGGATTAGCCGATTCATTGGGAAAAAAATTGATGGGCAAGAAGAATCGTCATCCTTCTAAAGATGAGCATCGCCGTAATGGAAGAAATAGAGGTCGAGATAATAGAAACAAGGCATGTTGTTGTCGTCCATGTTTTGTAGTCTCTTCAATGTTGAGAGGGATAGGAAGATGTATGTTGGTGACTTGTTATCCTGTTGTCCAGTGCTTTGGATTGGATGAACACAGGCATAGTCATCACCATAAACATTTCTTTTGAGATCTGAAATATAACTTGGATTCATTGCTTGTAACATTATTCTCCAAATGTTAATTAAATTTGTTCAACAAACTTTTAAAAGATACTATTTGTTCCACAATTTACAGTAGATTTTTAAACTTTTAATCTTACAAATTAATTCAAAAACTTTTAAAATTTATATTAGATTTTTATGAATCATAAAGTTATAAAATTTAAAGAGTAAGTTGTATAATTAAAAAATTTATCTATCTATGTATAAAGTTTAATAAGTTTAATAAGTTTAATAAGTTTAAAGATGAAATAATATAAGTTTTAAAAAAAATTATTAAAATTTAGATATTAATAATCCAATTTATTCTTTGTGCATTTACAGTTGTTTATGGTGTTGAATGTAATTGTTTAAAGATTCCTTATGTATTTGATTTTAATTATGTATATATATATATTTGTGATATATCTAGACCAAAAAATGATTTTTTTGTAAATATTATATGAGATATATATTTATATAAATTCATGCATTTATTGCTGATTTCATTTTTTTTTATTTCTATTTATGTGTTTTTTTACTTTTTAATAAATATGGGAGAAAATTAGCGAAAAAGAAGAAGTATCGTGAGATCACATGGCTTTCTTTAATGTTAATAATATTTGTTCACACATAATTTTTGATTAAAACGAAAGAAAGAAAGAAAGAATAATATTTGCTTCAGTTTTCCTAATACTTGTAACAACCCTATTTAAAAATCGAATCGAATCGAATTAATTCAAAAAATCGAATCGATTCAAACAGTTTTATAAATCAAATAAACTAATTTTGTTTGTATTAATTAAAATTGTTTTTCAAACAGTTCGATTCGATTATATTAATTTTTAAATCAATCAGACCAAATCGGATCGACTTTAATAATATATTAAATTTCTTATATCATTTTTTATGAAACATTGATTAAATTTCTCATATTTTAATCAAAAGTATATCATTAGATGTATCATATTATGTATTATTAACTGAATCAAATCGTTAAAAACCGTTAATCAAACCTATTCAGTCACAACATTTTTAATAACCGAACGGTTCAATCAAGTTAATTTTTTTTATTCAAAACCAGATCGAACCGTACCGTAGACATTCTTACTTGTGACAAAGGGTTCACCACTTTGTCATATTATTAATTACTACCCATTGAAAATATGTATTTTTAGAATTAAAAAAATAGCAAAATGATGGATTGTATTTGTATTTATATTCTCGGATCACATTAGCTTAGCTTTTTTAATTTGAATAATATTTGTTATCACTCCTTACTCTTACTTATATTTGGAGTACTAAAAAAATTATAGAAAAAATAGCAAAAAATGGATTTTATTTGTATTGTGGGATCATATTAAGTTTGTTTTTTTAACGTGAATAATATCTGCTTTCACTTGGGTGCATTTGATTCACATAATAGAATCAAAATGGGAATAAAAATAGAAATGTAAAGAAAATAGTTTTGTTTGGTTTGATTATTGAAATTAAAGAAAGAATCAATATTATAATGTTTGGTTTACAACTGGAATGGAATGAAAAACACTGTATATTACCTTAATACTCATATAGTGAGTAAAGTATAAATAATATCATTTAATTATTTTTTCATTAGACAAAATACATTATTAAAATTATTTTTTAAAAAATAATTATTACTTAAAAATAAAATATATTATTAAAATTATTATTTTTCTAAATAGGGTTTAGGGTTTTGAGGTTTAGGTTTGAGATTTAGGGTTTAGGGTTTTGGGATTTGGGATTTAGGGTTTAGTGATTTGAGGTTTAGGGTTAAAATTATTATTTTTCTAAATAAGGTTTAGGGTTTTAGGATTTAGGATTTAGGGTTTAGGGTTATATTTATGGGTTAAAGTTTAGGGTTAAAATTATTATTATTTTAAATAGGGTTTAGGGTGTTTGGGATTTAGGGTTATATTTGTGGGTTAAGGTTTAGGGTTAAAATTATTATTTTTCTAAATAGAGTTTAGGGTTTTAGGATTTGGGATTTAGGGTTATATTTGTGGGTTAAGGTTTAGACTTATAATTATTATTTTTCTAAATAAGGTTTAGGGTTTTAGGTTTTATGATTTAAGGTTTATGATTATATTTGTGGGTTAAGGTTTAGAGTTAAAATTATTATTTTTTAAATAAGGTTTAACGTTTTGGGATTTGGGATTTAGGGTTATATTTGTGGGTTAAGGTTTAAGATTAAAATTATTATTTTTCTAAATAGTGTTTTGGGTTTAGGGTTTAGGATTTGGGATTTAGGGTTATATTTATAGGTTAAGGTTTATGATTAAAATTATTATTTTTCTAAATAGGGTTTAGAGTTTTGGGATTTAGGATTTAGGGTTTAGGGTTATATTTGAGATGGAGGTAAAATTGGAAAAAAATTGAGATGGGAATATAATCATGATTTCTTAATGGGGGAGAAGGAATTTTGATTCTTTCTCTTTTAGGAATCGATTCCATTTATTCCTACTTTTCAGCTCAACCAAACATAAAATTGAAATGAATCAATTCTGATTTCATTTCATTCCATTCCGGTCAACCAAACATGAACTTAAATTCATGATGGAAACAAGAGAGAATAATATTTTCTTATTTTGTTTTCTTAGGACTCACATCATAAATAAATTGATAACCAACCACCGAAGGCAGCATTACAAGTTTGTGAAGAAAATTCTTTTTAAAGAACTATTTATAAGTAAAATAATATTTTTTTTAATAATTTTGGGAAGTCTAGGAAACATTCACAATATTAATTTTGATTTTAATGGACAAATCGTTCAACTTTCACTCTTCCTCTATAAATAGTAAAAAAAATTAACTTTTTACCCATTGAAGTTCTAACTTAACTAAATTTTTCTTTAGAGAATCTCAACCCGGTATAATTTTTTACCCTACCTTTCTTCGTAACCAACCCGCTTGAAAAAACACTTTGCTTGGATTTCAATTCGTTTGGTTAGCGACTTCCTTGGAAAAACTAATCTATTATATTATTCTTAGGTCATTCTTCAATAGATCTATGACTTATACCAACTAGGTAACTTATTTCTCTTTTACTTCTTATTTACCATGTCTTATAATAAAGGAATAGGTATAACCCACTCGTTATCTTCCAAAGACATCTATTCACATCATACCAAAAGTGTTCCATTAAGGATAGGAACACCTCGAGAAAGATAGTGGGACTCAATCCGCTTACCAATGATCTTAGGACAAGCTAAGAAACCTATTGAAACTTTGATAGGTCATGAAGGAGGATCGATAAGAGCGGGTGGGGCATCCACCAAATAAAGCATCATAGCCCTCCCTACTTTATCTGGATAGCACCTTTCTTCTTCATCGTCTTCGTGGAGACTAGTACCTATCATTCGCTTCCGTGTATCTATGACAGCAAATGTACCTCGCCCCAAGAAGAAGCGTGACAACCAGGGTGAGCCTACCTATTAAACTAAGGACAAGCATCAAATGGAAAAATGCACAGTAATCTAATTGTTGATAACCTGGCAGAAATCAAGCATAAATATGATATCATGTCCCGTGTAGGTCTTCTGATGCATGTACCCCGTTATTTATGTGATGTCAATGATCCTCTAGTAGGGTGGTGGGTGATACATTAGGCACCCTTTAAGATAGGACTTCGGTGCCTCTTCTTAGAATGGTATCGCATGCCCTCAATACGTTTGGCATCAACTTTGCCTAAGTTAATCCCAATGGATGAAAAACTCTCTTGTACCTTACAGTCATAGCTAGTGAACACAGGATGGATTTGACAAGCGATGAGATCATATGTATGTACTGTTTGAAAAGAAACGACTTGGACAAAGGTAGGGTGTATATTTCATGCATTGTTAGGCATGAGCTTTTTTTACATTACCGGGACATTTGAGGTGAAAGGGTTGACTTACCAGTCCACTATACCCAGAACCATCACTTCAGGACCTCCTAACCCCACATAAGTGAGTTAATAAACAAGTTAGGTCCTGATGGTAAGGAAAAGATAAGGAGAATCAAACTTTAAAATACCTCAAGAGGGTTCACTTTAGTGAACTCAAGACCCTTTCTTAGGAAAAATAACACGTCTTTTATTCTGAATCCCAAATGGGAGGTCAATTTAGCTACCTCACTAAATACTTGGAGATTATCGCATTAATTTTTCATGAGACAAGAGACGTGTAAAGGTGAAATTGAATCCTACTCCCACATGCGCTTCCAAAATAGGGGGTTCACTTTGGTGAACAAAAGAACCTTTCTTAGGATGTACAACATGCCTCTTATCCCATATCCCAAGTAAGGGTGTTCATTTGGCCACTAATGAGTGCTTAAAAAACACTAAAATTAACAAGATTTAATGTACTTTAATTGATTAAATAGATTTATATTTGTATGATTTTATCATATTTTTATATAAATTTGTCTTTTCGAAATCACGGGTATTTTTTTATTTTTCAAGTATTTTAGTTCAAAAATAACTTAAATACTCAAAGAAAAAAATACTTGAGACAATACACCACAAATATATTGAGAAAATAAATGAAAAAATGGAAAAAAAATGGAAAAATTGTACAAAATGGGTCAAAAATGTCAAAAAGGTCAAAATCGCACGCACATTTGCGTCGAGAAACGTGCATAGCACACCCATTCGTGCCAAGTCTCGCGAGAAGCATCACGCCCCCCCATGTTGTGCCACTCGCGCCAGCCGCCCGTCTGCTGCATCGATAGCTCATCTGGCGAGATTTTTGCACCCCATACGCACGCCAACTTGTCCAAACGCACCGAAACTCAAATTTTGAAATATTTCTCCCCTCTTTTGGCCTTTGCCTCATCTATAAAAGGACTATCTTCTCCCGTTCCAAAACACAACAATTTTCTGAGCACTTTCTCTCTCTAGAGAGTTTTTTTGTTTTTATTTTTAAAGTTCTTCTCTTTTTGAGAGGAACTAGTTATGTTTTTATAAATATTTAGTTTTTGATTCAATAAGTAGATAATGCAAATCCGTTTGGAGATTTTTCAATAACAGAATTAACATCGAATTTTTGTGAGGATTCTTTTGAGGTATTATTTTAATGGATTCTTTACAGTTATCATTGTATGTTTTATTTTTATATGTTATATTTAATTTATCTGTGATTAAATTTAACATGGCTGACTGTTTGTAAATATGATATAATTATAATGTTGTTATGCTTGAAAAATATTAAATAAGTAAAACACTTTTATAAAATAAATTGATTTTGTTTTTATTCAATATTTTATATTAAGGATGTTAGAGAGAAATACATTATTTTTCGTTACAAACTTAAATCTAAAAATTAGATTTTAAGGTTTAATTATTCTGTCTAATTTAAAATAGTGATCTTTTATTTGTTAGTACAATCGCCCAGTAGTTAGAGTGAAACTCTATTTCAAAATTTTTTTTATAAAAACTATTATTCGAAAATGTATTGATGACATATTTTCAATATTAGTTTTAAAACTTGAAAGTTAATACTTGAAAAATTAAATTCTTAAGTTTAATTTAGACACCTTAAATAAAGTCTAATTATTTGATTCCGCCTAAAGCTGTGATCAGATGGTTTGCTATTTTCTTAGAAATAAAACTGAAATTTAATATTTAATTAATTAAAACCTAAGGATATTAGTTAGTTAATATTAAACAAAAGAATTTGAGACCCATCTAAGGACACTTTCATACCAAAAAGATAAAATAAACAAATATTAATTTATATCTTTAATAACCTAAATAATACGAACAAACATAATTAACTTAATTATTATATCATTAAATACTCTACTATTATGAATGATAAAATTTGTATTATTGTTTATTGAATTTACATCTATGTTTATATTTATTTTTATGTTATTAGATTAGGAAACAAACAAACCAAAATATCGTAATAAGATGTTTAGGATTTAATTTTGTTTTTAAAATTTTGAATAATAAATTAAAAACCACATAAATTCCTTCCTTAGATTGACCTTGAGAGTATACTTATCATTTTCTATAAAATAATTCGTGCATTTGCAAGAATTTTACAAATAATAAACCACAAAAGGGTATTTTCGTAAGATCGGTATTTGCAATGTCAGTCTTGCAATTTCATTCAATAATCATCAACCACCTCACTCCATACTTGGGGATTATTGCATTAATTTTTTGCAGGATAATATAATACATCTTCCTTTATAAATCATGAAAATATTGAATGATCCAGAAATAAACTTGACCACCTATCATTATATTATAAGTTTAGTTTCATACATATATTTCTTTAAATGTTCCCTGTTATAGCTTAGCTCAACTCTTATACTATTGATTTCTATCCGATAAGACTCTCTTGGAGTGATATCATATATTTGGTATGTTCCTTCCCATATTCCGACAAAATTTCCATAGGTAGCTTCAACTTTATTCCCCAACGCTTTCTGTAAGATCCAATCCCATATACTGAAGTTCTTATGTTTAACAAATTTGTTGTGTGAACTTTTAATTTTTCCTTCTTGTGATTCAATTCGTATTAGGACATTCTCACTTTTTTCTTCTTCTAACAAAGGTCATTTCTTCTGAGGTAGTCCTTATCCTCTTGTGTTATTTCTAATCGAAGGGTAGGGTCCTATACTTCCGATGGGATTATCGCTTCTATGCCATATACGAGAGAAAATGGGCTTTCTTCCATCATCACCCTGGGGTCGTTCTTTTGGCCTAAAGATCGTCAGGTAGCTCATATACCCATTTGCCTATTGACTCTTCCAAGCATTTTTCCAATATATTGATAAGGGTTTTGTTTGATAACTCTACTTGATCGTTTGCTTAAGGTCTCTATAGAATAGAATGAGATAACTTATCATAAAAAGACACAAGTCATTGACATGTGAATTGGCGACCATTATCTATGAACATATCCTGAGGCAAACTGTACCTACATATTATATTCTACCAAATAATTTTTTGCATGTCAACTTCTTGGGTTTTTGCCAATGGTTCAGCCTCTATCCACTTAAAAAATTAATTAGTTACCACTATTAGGAATTTTTTTATCCTGGGGAAAGGGGTAAGGGGCCATCAATATCCAACCTCATTTCTGGAATGGCCATAGGTTAACAATGAACTTCAAGTCACTAACCAGCTAGTGTGGGACAATAGCATGTCTTTGGCACCTGTCACATTTTTTGACAAGGTCGAGTAGCCCTTCCTAATGATTTTTTGAGAAAGGGTTCTTCCTTCTAAATGAGCCCCACATCGTCCCTCATGTAATTCACTCAAAACTTTTGCACTTTTGGAATAGGTAAGCACTTCAACTATGGTCCCTCATAATGTTTTTTGATAGAGTGCTCTCTGAACAATGGTGTCATTCCTTGCTTTTGTCATGACTTTGTACGCCTCATCCTTGTCCTCAAGCAGAGTATTGTGAATGACATAGGGATGACCCTTTTCAACTCTGATCTCATTACTGACACCAAAGTAGATAAGGAGTTTGCATGTGCATTCCCCTCTTACGATATTTGCTTGATCTCAAATGTTTCAAAAGGTGTCCTTTCTTTTTTCACCTCTTGCATATAAAGATTCATCCTTTCTTCCTAAGGCTCAAACTTATCATTGACTTGGTTCACTACAAGTCGTGAGTCACTATGGACTTACACCCTTTTGGCTCCTAAAATCATCAATTGGCACACACCCAGCAGCAATGCCTCATACTCGACATCATTGTTAGTTTCCTGGAAGATGGTTTGGAGACATTGTTCTATTAAGCCTCCAATGGGAGTGGATATCATTATTCCAATCCCCGATATTCTATAATTTCTTGCCCCATCAACGTATACCTTCTATAGACCTGGAACGGATACTATTGTCATCAAAACTTACACCATAGCTTCTAGCTCAGACATGGGATTTTGAGTCTATTCAGTGATAAAATCGACAAGAGCCTATTCTTTTATTACGGACAAGGGCTTATAATATATCTCAAATTTGTTTAATTCAATAGCTATTGAGAAATGCAATCAGATTGGTCCGAGTTTCCCAATATATTCTTCAAGGGATATGGAATGAGGACAACTATCTCATGTGCTCCAAATTAGTGTCTAAGTTTACGTGCAATAACTTTTACGATAAATGCTACCTTATCCAGCAGAGAATAAATTTGTTGCATCTTGTCAAGGAGTGACTTATACAATATACAGGGTGTTGTCTCTCTTCTATATTGACCATTAATACAGTACTAAAGGCTTTATTTGTCAAATCCATGTACATATGTAGTACCTCGCCTATAATAGGATTAGCTAAAAGAGGTGCCTTCCCCAAGTAGTCATTGATGGACTGGAAAGCTCGTTCACTGTCTGTATCCCATACATATTCCTTGTTTTTCTTTAACAACTGAAAAATGATAGAAACTTTTCCATACACTTGAAAATAAAATGGCTCAGTGCAATTATATGACCATTTAGTTGTTGAACCTCTTTAATACAACTTGAAGATGTCATGTTAATCAGAGCTAAAGTTTTTTCAAGATTAGCATCTATCTTCCTTAACGACACTAAATAAGCTAGGAACATCTCTAAGGTTACTCCAAACACACACTTATTTGGGTTGAGTTGTACCTTATAACCTCTTATTATGGGTAAAACCTCCACCAGATAAGAAAGATGGTCCTTGGCCTATTTAGTTTTAACTTTCATGTCATCCATATATACTTCCATATTTTGCTCTCTAAACTTCAAACATTATAGTGACCAACCTTTGGTAGGTAGCCCCTACATGCTTTAGACCAAAAGGCATCCTTGTATAGCAATATATCCTTTCCTCTATGATAAAAGTTTTTTTTTCTCTATCTCTGGGATGCATTTAGATCTAATAATAGCCTAAATATGCATCCATAAAGCTCATTGTTTCAAATCTAGTCGTGGCATTGACCAATTGGTCAATGTTTGGCAATAGGAAGCAAGACTTTAGTGTTGCAGTATTAAGGTCCGTAAAATTTATGCACATTCTATGCTTTCTCCCCGCTTTATTTTCCAACATCACATTCGATAGCCAAGTTGGGTAATCGGCCTTGCAGACGTAACCTATACTTTTTAAAAAGTTGACCTTTTTTTCTTAATGATATCATTTTTATCTTGGGTAAATCTTCGCTTTTGTTGTTGAATTGGATTCCTCGTATAATCGACATTAATTAATGGGAAATTATTTTAGGATCGATGTTAGGCATGTCTTCTGGCTTCCATGCAAGAATGTCTACATTTTCCTTCGATAATTCAATGAGTGAAGATCTTAACTCGTGGGCTAGCTTAGAATTTATTTTTATAAATTTATCCACTCTTAAGCCCTCTATGTAAATTATTTCATAATCATCTAGGGTAGCTACCTTGGTTTTCTTCCCTACTCATTGCATCATCACCTAATTTGAACAACTTCCATTCTTTGACTGCTACTTTGACATGATGGGTAATGCACTTTTCATGGTAGAATTGCAACAACTCCTCACCTTGTCTTATTCTCTCCTTATCCCTTCAACTGTAGGATACTTTATGAGTTGATGATACATGGAGGGGACTACTCGCATCTTATGGATCTATGGTCTACCTAAAATTTCATTATACGAAGTGAGGGTGTTCAACACCATAAATTTTTTAAGGATGATAGATCCTTCCACAGAGATCAATAAGTGTATGGTCCCTACTTAACACAGTAACACTACCGTTGAAGCCCACCAATGGAATTTACTATTGTGTTATTTCCTTAGGGTATATCCCCATATCGAACAATGCGTACAAATATAAAAATCTAAAGAGCTGCCATTATCCACCAAACTTCCATAGGGTAGAAAGACCTTTCATCCTTCAAAAATGATAGGATGGAAATATCCTTCATGCTTTAGATTGTATACTAGTCGATTCATATCCTTTACTTCTCGAGCATATCTCTTTCATAAGTTGTTGGAATAACCGATATAGTTGGTCCTTCATGTATGATATGGATTAAGCAAACATCCCGTCGAAGAGGCTGATTAGGTATGTTCGTATCTCTAAGAGTAGGATTTGGAGGAATAAACTTGTCTTGATTAGTAGGGTTGCTTACTCCTCTACCTCCTTTCCTTGAACCTCTATTTCTATCAGCCAAATCCTTCATATATTTTTTCTGATAATAGATGTTTGGTTTCCTATTTGAGGTCCCGGTAATCCTTGGTTTAATTACTTGTACCTTTATGGAAGGCACAATACTTATTAGGGTCCCTAAGTGGAGCTTTCATATGTTACAACTAATTTACATGATTGAAAAGTTGCATGCATTGTATAGCCTCAACCAACGAGACATATATTAGAGGACCTCTGAAATTGGACAATGCTTTTTCCCAAGTCGTTGGCATTCCCCTAGGTTTGAAACAAGGGTGATTTTGGCACTTGTCTCCATAAGTTCTCCTATCTTATTCCCTTTTGATCGGGATGGGCTTGGCTATAGTTTTATTTACCAATCCTTTGATATAATTTATCTCTCTTTCCATACTGAAAAGCTTTTGGGTCTATTTATAGGCCATTTTCAGAGAGTCAATTCAATAAACAGACCAGTGTCAAGCTTTATGCCCTTACGAAAAGGTTCAATGGAAATAAAGTTAGGACATTGTGAAATTTTCATTTTCTCCATCTTAAACATTCTCATATAAGTCTCAATTGTCTCTTAATCCTCTTGGGTGATTGAAAACAAGCAATGCAACTCCTTTCGTATTGGCTTATTACATGCGTAATTGGTGACAAATGCTTTCACCAACATGTCAAAACTTTTTATACTCTTAAGGAGTAACTCAATAAACTATTTTTTTTCCATCTCTTAGAAGGTAGCTGCAAACAACTTGCAATACATGGCTTCTATTTTATTCTTTGGGAAGCTCATAGCGGCCATAGCCATCTTAAAGTGAATAACATAAGTTACTGGATCTTTTGTTCCCCTATAAGTTACTTGGGGGCCAGTGAATTTTAGGGGTGGTATTGTGAAATCAAGGGCATCCAAAAAAGGTGATGTTGACAATTAATCATGCACTATTTTGCTATCGTCTAAGGCCTTACCTTTTCTTGACTTTTGAACTGATCATTCATTTTTGCCTCCATTTTTCTATTCCATCTCTTTGAGTTTCTCCTCAAGGGTACCTTTTGAATGACCATTGGTATTAGACATCCCTCAATAGTAGCATTCCCCAAGCCCAAACATCCTATGAATTGATGAGGTGCATTTTATCGCTGATGTTCATAAGTTGGTGGGTTCATGTATGTGGATCTTGGAACGAAGTAAGGCATAGGAGCTGTTGGTATGGGTTATTCTTCGATTATACTAGGTCAACACTAGTAGGGATCTCGTGAAGCGTACTTTAACCTAGGTGGATGGTTGACCATTACAAGGAGGCTAGGGGTATCAAACGAACTTTCAACTTTTGCATAATCATAATGTACCAACCTAAACCTAAGTTTCATGTTATAACTTTGAGACTTAATGAATGCTTATTGTAGCTTTATTACCTATTTTTGAAGGATCTCTAACATGGTGTCCTTTTTACGAGATATACTTTTAGAGTTGTAGCTAACCGAATTGGTAGTCCATAAAACTATTTTGGCTGGTCCGGCTGTATTGTTACGGACTAAAAGTCGCTTGCTTTCATCAATCAGGGGCTGTGTGTGACCATGTTCATGGTCACGATGTGACATTCTGTTTATCAAGGAACGATATATATTATCATTGAGATGGAATTATGAAGTTAGGCAAGTAAGGTTGTTAGTCCGTTCGAGATGAAATGGTAGGTTGGCCATATCGAACGGATTGAATGTCCCTATAACATGAGTTGTTTGTCCAAGATGTGTAAGATGCAAGGTCTCAAATGCTAACTATGAACTAGAAAGATTTAAGGCTCCATGGTGGACGCCAATTATTTTGAGAGATTCTAGTGTTATAGGGTTTCTAAAAAGGAGTTTATAATGTAGCAAATGATCAGATTCGTTATATATCTCACAAGAGAGATATATATAAGCACCTAAGAGATAGGTGTCAAAATTGCATTAATAGGCACTCTGTTTGAGATGTTACCTATGTATAATAGTTTTACACAAAATCAGGTCAAATAGGACACCCCTTACAAGAATGCTGAGTTTTTGGGAAGGCTACTCATGGGTTGTTCAATCCCTAAGTCATGCTATATAGGTTGTTAGTTACAGAATGCATCTGAAGTCCTATACTTGGAATGTATAATTAACAATGTCAGTTGTCATATACGAGTTGCTTGATGTCCTATATGCAAAAGAGATGAATCAGGAGATTAAAGTAACGTACCTATTACATATAGAGTACGAAACTTTAACAATTAAAAATATTTATTGCCCATTTCTTGTTAACAATTAAAAATTTATTAATTGTCTTGTAGTGATATCATATATGTTTATTGTGGACATAAGATAGCATGAGTTTTAACCCGTTATTGTATATGTGTAAGTATTATTTAAAAATAAAAAAATATAATAAAAAAGAGTTTCTACTCATAATTTTTAAAAAAGTAATCTTAAATGTTAAAACTATTGTATTTTATTTTATTTTATCAAAATTTTGAGTTATTGTAACTTTGTAATAAAAAATAATACAAATAAAAATACTTGGGATAATAAAATAATACTATTAAGTTATATTAGAATAATAGATATCAAAATAATAATATTAGTAATACTAGGCTAACTAAACACATCACTTCATATGTCTTTAAGTTTATAGAAATAAATGGTAAAAGAATTGCATAATTTTTAATTAAATTTTTTTTACTAAATATATATCTTTAAAAAAATACAAAATGTATTATGTGTATTATTTTTTTAGGTTTAAAAGAAAATTAAATAAAAATTTAACTTTATTTGAACAAACAAAGCGTTAAAATATAGTTTTAAAACAAGAGTAATAAATTGTACTTTAGGTTTAAATAAATAAACTTACATGCATTTTTTTTCATTTTTTTATTCTTTGAATAAAAAAGAGAATGTTCCTTCGCGAAAAAAAATATTATTATTGTTACAACTCAATTGTAAGTTTAAGGCTGAGAAACTCGAGACCAGCTGTACATGAAAGGGATTGACCAAACATGATATAAAAGTGCAGTAATGCAGACTGGGGTATAGAAAAGGAGGAAAAAACAACCAGATAAATCCAAAACGGGGATCGAGTGGTATGTTATTTTATTAATTTTTTATATTTATTATTATCTAAGTTTTAGTGTTATTTTAAAAGTTATTTGTTTGATCTAAAAAATATATGCTCAATTTAAAACTTTATTATTATTTTATATTTTTTCTGTTTTTTCTCTCTCGTTCTCATGCTTTAAAATTTAGTATTTAATATTTAATAAAAAAATAAATAATAAATAATTTTATGTAAATATATAGATATGAAAGAAAAAGATAGAAAAAAGAGAAAATAGAATGAAAATATGAAAATATGAAAATATGAAAATATGAAAATATAAAAAGACAAAAAAAATATAAAAATCTAAATTATCTTTCATTTTTTTATAAAAATTATTTTGATTATATAAATAAATTTTAATAATATGAGTATTGAAAAGATACCACTAAAACATTTGTTCAATAATAAATATTTAAATGATAATATCAGTAAAAAGGAAGTATAGGTCCATAAATGTCTCTTACTCTATATTTTATTTTTAGAGATAAATAGTCTTATATTTATTATAAAAATAACATTTAAATTTTATATTTATTTTTATAATAGTTTAGTTTTATTATTATTAAAAAATGACTACACAAAGAAAAAGTAATTTTTTTTAATTTTCTTTTTTGAGTTTTCTATTGTATTATATAGATATTATTTTAAGTTAAATAAAATATAATTGAAAATATAGAAAAAATAATTAAATAAAAATAAAAATTGTAAAAATATAAAAAGATTATTTATCTTTGTATAGTCAATTTTTTATAATAATATGACTAAACTGTTATAAAAAATATAAGATCTAAATGTTATTTTTAAAATAAGTATAAGATCTCTACAATCACACTCTCTTGTTTTATTGATAAATGAAAATTAAATTTATTTTAATTATAAATATATATATATATATATATATATATATATATATATATATATATAATATAAGTTGGAGAGCATATGAACCAAGAATTGTGGAGTATACATCTCTTTTCAAAAAAAATTTCCATACTCCAATAATATAATCTAAAAGTATTGATAGGTGGATATTTTTAATTAAAGAGATAGATTTAATATATTTCATATTCATCCTTAATTCTCTTAATTTTTAATTATATTTTACATCTATTTTTATAATTTTATAAAAAAAAAAAATATGCACTCTTAAAATAATGAAAAAAAATTATCCTCTCTCTTTCTTACTTTTTTTCATTTATACTTCCTTGAAGGTTTTTATTTATTTTTATGTAGTTTGTATGGTGTATTTGAATTATGTTTTAAAAATTTTTTAATTAGTGGTATGTCGATAAAATTTTAGTTTTTTTTTCTTTTTAATTACATATTTAAATCATATAAAATATATTTGTTATACTTTTTTAATCTAATTACACTTAAAACTTAATAGAAAAAATGACTTATAATATATTTTTATCTCCTCAGTTTCTATCTTTTTCATATTTTTATTTTCTTAATTCAATGAATTTTAGTTTTTTTCCATTTTAATTACATATTTAAATCATATAAAATATATTTGCTATACTTTTTTAATCTAGTTACACTTAAAACTTAATAAAAAAAATACTTATAATATATTTTTATCTCCTCAGTTTCTATCTTTTTCATATTTTTATTTTCTTAATTCAATGATTGGTTAGTATAGAGATTTGTTATGTTTTTCAAAAACGTTTAATTTGTTTTATTATTTTAAATGTTTTTTATGAAAAATAAAAAAATAATATCTTTAAAACTTATAATTATAAAAATATTATTTTTTTATGTCTATCTTATACATTTATTATGAAAAAAATTGACATATTATTTTATATTTAATACTGTTTAATTGAATGTATTGTTGAAATTAAATTACGACTGTTTAGACACATTTATTATTGAATAACATCTAATTAAATCTTATTCAATATTAATAGTGTGCTATTTTTATTGTTATATATTTTATGGGTGTTATTTTTTGTAATTTTATAAATTTTTTTAATCAAATAATACATAATATGATTTGAATATGTGACTTGAAATAAGAATGTGTGAATCTTACTGCAAGACAACTAAGTAAGCCTTATAATATTCGAGTGATATGTTTTTTTTTTATTTTTATATAACATATTGAAGCCAATTTTTATTAGGTTATGTTCTTCGGATATTTACGTGAAGATAATCATTATGCAACAATTCATAATGATCATATGAGAACCATAATGTGTGTGAGCCAAGTAAGAACACTTAAGCAATAAGAAGCAACAAAGAATAACAAGCAATAAGAAATTTGAGAGAGAAAAGTGACTAAATGTTTCTTGTATTTTTTATATTTTCGAGATCATTTGTACAATCATAATATTGTGTACAACCTATGTTTTATACTACTCATTTTCTTGTACTATACATTTAACAAATTGTACTACATTATTCCTAACCAATTTGTTAAAGAATTATAGATGTATATTAAAGTATTTAATTTGCTACAATTTATGCACTGTAACTACACTATAACAACTTCAATTTGGATAACTTTACATCTTGCTTTAACAAGTGCACTGCATTGCCTCGTAGCTTTCACACTACCACTTTCATATATGTTTTTCAACCATCTTTACCAATTGATCTTCATTACCACCCTACACTACTTGTTCATTTTCAACATATATCCAACAGTCCCTTTCAAACTTAGAGGCAATAACTACACACTAGGTTTGCCACATAAAAAATAAAAATTGAGTAGTCGACAAAGCCTTTGTGAGGACATCAACTGGTTGTTCTTCACTTGGAACATAGCACATTTGTAATTGCTTAGTTATTATACATTCTTTAACAAAATGCACATCAAGGTTAACATGTTTAACTTTTGAATGCAAAATAGGAAATTAGTTGCTAAACTTACAGTACCAAGATTATCATGCCATAAAACTAGTGATATCTAGATTGGAATATGAAGCTCATCAAGTAATGCTTTAATCTAAGAAACTTCAGAGGTTGTATTAGCTAAAGAACAATACTCAACCTTTGTATGAAATGATGCTTACTTTTGAAAAGACTAAGCAACAATATTAGTACCAAGGAAAATGTTAATGTCAGACATAGATCTTCAATCATCCACATCAGTCCCCTAATCAACATCAATAAAACATTGGACTAATAATTGATTACATGACTTAAGCACCAGATCATGCACTATAATTGCAAATAATGCAATACTCGTTTTATATCCAACTAATGGGTAAAATTTAGTGCAACCATAAATTGACAGTACTTGTTAACAGTAAAATAAAAATCAAACCTAGTGAAAGTAATGTATTGCAAAGCTTCCACAATACTCCTATACAATGTAAGATTATCAAATACAACATCATCTTAAAAAATAATTGACCTACCCTTAGTATTTCAAAGCAAACTAGGTATTCATATTTGTAATCAAACCTTGAACTTTTGATTCAAAACTACTAGTTACAATTATATCATCCACATACATAAGAAGAAACATTGTGGATGTAAAATTTGTTTTAAAAAAGAGAGATGAATCTATCCTTGAGTTTTGAAACCTTAAAATGAATAAGAAGCCTTTGAATGTGTCAAATTAGGCCCTTAGTGTTTGTTAATGACCATAAATTGCCTTATTTAACTTAGAAACATATTGTGAAAACATTGAATCCTTAAATATTTGAGGATGTTATATTTACACTTGTTCTTGCAGTTGCCCACTGAGAAAGACGTTATTTATATCAAGCTAATGCAATTGCCTCTTGAAAGAAAATGCAAGAGTTAAAATAATCTTCGACGTCACTTGCTTGGCAACTGAACTGAAAGTTTCTGAAAAATCAAGCCTAATTGTTTGCTTGAATCCTTGTTCCATAACTCAAGATTTTCTTTTATCTAGCTTACCATATGGTAGGTTCTTTATTATAAAAATCCACTTATTGCCTACAATCTGCCTATCTTTTGGAATTGGAACTAATGTCCAAGTGTTATTTTTAACCAAAGCATCAAATTCAGTCTGCATCAAGGCTTTCCGTTATGAACTATATAAAACTTGTTTCACGGATGATGGTTCAATAAGATTTAAATCAAGAGAAACTAGGATAAAAACCTTTGGTTTAAAAATGCCCATTTTAGACTTTGTATTCATAGAATAAGTATTACTAAAAGCAAAAACTCGTGATCCTAAAAGAGTGATAGAAATCGACCCATGAAAAGGCTCTATTACAGTAGGAACAACCTTATGAGTAACTAATTCAAAAAGAGTTGATTGAGAAGGAATCATAAAAGTAGATTGTAATTAAGACACATATTAAGTTGATTTTGACACATCCTTTGTATTGAAAATAGTAAATAAACACAAGAAAAGTGAATAAGACAAATGATACAAAGAAACATTAGTAGGTAGACGTTGTGATGGAGACTTAACAAGTGTAGGAAATATTGTATTCAATGGGTTATGAAACCTGACACAAATGAAAAAATTATAAAAGAACTAATAAAAGGAAATTTATGATCATCAAATACAACGTCCCTACTGATGTATATCCTACCAGAAGAGGAAAAACACTTGTATCTTTTATGCCTATGGCTATGGTCTAGAAAAGTGAAAGGGAGTGATGGAGCCTCAAGTTTATTAGTCACATAAGATCTTAAACATGAAAGCAATATCATTTAAACACCTTTAAGAAATGATGATTGGGTTTTTGAGTAAAAGGTTTTTCCAGATGACTTATATCACCAAGAATAAGAGTAGGTAATCTATTGATGATATAAACACTTGAGAAAAAAGCTTCATCCCAACAGCTCACGAGCATGGAAGTATTAGATAGGATAGACATTCCAAGTTTCACAATATATCTATGCTTTCTCTCAACTAAGCTATTATGTGGATGAGAATAAGGACAAGATGTTTGATGTTTAATGCTATATTGAACAAGGATAGACACTAAGCCTTGATATTCACCTCCCCAATTATATTGTAAGACTTTGATTTTGTGATTAGTTTGCAATTCATCCTATGCTTTAAACTTAACAAAGGTTTGAATTACTTCATATTTAGTTTTTAAGAAATAAATCCAAGTGTATTGAGTAAATTTATCAATAAAATTTATGGAGTAACAAAAACCATTCACAGAAGCACTAGGTGCAACCCAAATGTCAAAATGCATAACCTCCAAAAGAATAGATACATGAGATTGAGGTAAAGAAAATTGTAAAGTATGACTCTTTCACATTTGATAAGAAACACAAACAGATTTTAGATCGATTGAATCATCATTATAAAGAATACAAGTTTTATCAACAATTTCTTTACAAAGATAAATAGGCATGACTAAGACAATAATGCCATAGAGAAATATCATTACATTGACTTACAAAAGAAATTTTATTTATAGGAATTTTAATAGAATCACAACTAGAATGAACAAAAGAAGAAACAATACTTTTAGGCTTTTGAAGATTAAGATTAAACACATAAAGCCCTTGATCAACCTTGACTTCAAGAAGAATCTCATTGCTGACCAAATCCTTCAAATAACATGGAAGAGGATGAAACTCAAAAAATACAAAATTATCTTGAGAAAATTTAAAAACACTTAATAATTTTTTTGCAATTTGTAAAACATGCAAAATATTTCGAAGAATATTTTTTTATGTGAAATCTCATTTCAAATGAATTATAACATACACTAGTTATAGAAAGGTCCTTACCACTTTCAACAAGCAATTGATCGATATTTTTTATAATTTTGAGACAAGGCTAGATTGGTTGGACGAGAAGTCAGATGGTGACTTGCTCCTGAATCTAGATATCACACACGTTTAGATGCAACAAACATATCTTAAGGTGACACAGACACACTTAATTGATCAACGGATTGTGAATACTATACAAAATAACCTATTTGAGGATTAGACACAAATCATCTATTATTGTTCCCAAACTAATAAATACTAAAAAGTTTTCATTAATTGCTTATTGACAAGGAGCAAGATATTATGGATGAAAAGAAGTTAATGGTGGGATACTCAAATGTTGATCCATATTAGCTATAAAAGGAGCCATATTGTTTATTGAAACTTGTTACCTTGAAAACTTCCTAAATTTCATCCATTGTCATTGCTTTGATTCAAGTGATATGGTTGATGTGGTGAATTAGTCAAAGCAGGCTATAAATTTTGTTAAAGAACATTTTTTATGTCAAATTGATGCCAACAAGTTGCTACCAAATGACCAAGCCTACCACAAAGTTGACGCTATGGCCTATTGTTGGACCACCTACCATGACATTGTCCTCTTCCTTATTCATTATAACTATTGTTAAAACTAGGTCGAGCACCTGAGTTAAACTATTAAGACTAACTAGCATTATTATGTTTTTGCTAAGAGTCAAGACTCAAATTATTCATATGAATAATGAAATTTGCATCACCAGGTTTTCTGCCACTAGGCATACCATAACCACTTTTGATAATAATATTCACACTAAGAAGATGAGATATCTATACATTTTTTCTTCTTTCAACCTACTTTTATGACTAAGTAGAACTGCATTGGCATCATCCACTATTATTTTCTCCCCTAACATTTTCTCTGTAATCATGGAAAGTACATTATCATAATATTCTCCAAGTCCTCCTGACACATATATCAATTTATCTTTTTTAGAAATAGGACAACCAACACTCATAAGATCATCAATCAACCTTGTTTTGAGTACATATTCAGAAATAATGAGTCTTTTATTACTTAAAATTTTCAATTCTTCTTTTATTTGAATGATTCTAACTCTTGATCGAGGGGAAAAATTATTCTCTAGAACCATCCACACATCTCTTGTTGTGCCAAAATTTTCTACTTGTTTCAATATGTCATCAGTCATGCACACTATAAGCCAACATCCTAGCATTTCATCTTGTCTTTTCCATGTTTTAAATTGCGCATTCAAGACTACATCTCCATTCATTTTTTCAAGTGGATCGTGTAGCATATTCTCCTCAAGTTCTAAGCTACGGAGAATCTTTAAAATTTAATGTCTCCAAATCATATAATTTTGATTATCAAGTTTGATAGTAACAAGTACATTATTGAAAGAAAAATAATGCCCTTTCTATAAGGATTTGCATTTTCATTATCAATTTGATTACCTAAATTTTGTATAACCAATGGTGGATCCATCATTCTTCAAGGATTTAAATGCTCACTATGTTTTTAAGCTTTGATACCATGTGAAGATCATCATTATATAGCAATTCACGATGATCATATAAGAAGCATAATGTTGGCGAGCCAAGTAAGAACACTCAAGCAATAAGAAGCAACAAAAAACAACAAGTGATAAGAAATTTGAGAGAGAAAAGTAACCAAATATTTCTTGTATTTTCTACATTTTTGAGATCATTTGTAGAATGATAATATTGTATACAACCTAAGTTTTATACTACTCACTTTCTTGTACTATGCATTTAACAAATTGTACTACATTATGGTTAACTAATTTGTAACAAAATTACAATTGTATATTAATGCATTTAACATGCTACAATTTGTGCATTACGAATACACTATAACAACAATTTGGACAGCTTCACATCTTGTTTTATATCTTCACAACCTTAGCAAGTGCATTGCATGGCCTCATTGCTTTTAGACTACCACTTTCATGTATGTTTTTCAACCACACACTTTCACTAATTGATCTTAATTACACTATATACTATTTGTTTATTTCTAACTTGCACATTAACAACATAGACCTATAAGTCACTAAAACATTTCTAAGAGAAAAACTAAAATCAAAAAGAGTTTTAGAAAATTTGGGTGATGAATTTATGTATTTAGGCGTACATTTTTTTGTTTATAATAATTTATTTATAAGTTTTGACAAATAACATAATCATAAATAATTAATATTAAGAAAACATTACATTATGGTATTCGAATTTGGATCCATGGTGATGGGAATAAAGAATCATATCACCTGACCTACAAACTAATCTCAATAATACATGTAAATATTGACTTTGAGGCAATTACTTGGTAAAATCAATTGATTTTATTGTTGATCATTGACGACTTTTAAGATAGGAGATTGATAATTTGATATTAGGAATACCTTTTTTATATGCATACAATAGTGTAAATAAATGATGTGCTTCGATTGATATTCAACAAAAATTAAGGTATTTCTTACCACTTATTTTTTGAAAGAAAAAAAAAACAAACAAGTGTGTGAATAAAATTAAATTGTTATACATCATCTTCAACTATATTTTTAAAAAAGCTTGGAGTCTAACAAGAAATGGAATTTATAAACCATGTGGTAAAAAATAAAAAATATAAATATAAAATCTATTTAAATTGTGATATTATCATAATTAATATAATAATTAAATATGGGTTAAAAATAAAAATAAAATTATATTATTTTAATCAATAATTATATATTATATTAATAATATCAAAATTTATGATATAAATAATTATTCAAAATAAAATAAATAAGAAAAGAAAACAACAGTTTTTCCTTTCTTTTCTTTTCTTTTCTTTTATTATTATTTTTTGAAGAAAGAAGAAAACAGTTGCAACGTGCAACGTTGCAGCCACAAAGAAACTAAAAGTACAGAGATGAAATATGACTATACAATGTATTATTATATATGGTGACAGGACACGGCATTATACGATAAAGTCAAACGTTTTTCCTTCAGGCATAAAGACAACCAACAATGTCTCTATGACCTAAGTATTTATATAATTGGCTAATAATCTGAGTAGAAAAAGAATTTAATCACAACCTCTATATAGAATTTGATAACTTTGTGAGAATTTCTATTAGAACTTTAAGGATTTTTTTTTCTTTTTCAAAACTTAAAACAATAATTTTTTTTAAACCATAGATTAAAACAATAATTTTTACATACTGTTAGACCGGTAAATATGTATTCTTAGTTACCATAGAACAAAATATTTTTTTCTAAAAATAAGTTATTATAGTTATCAAAATAAAATTATGCAAATTTTACATATAAGTTATTAAATAAAAGACAATCATAGTTGAAAGTTCATAATAAAGACATAATTAACTTATAGGGGTGAATAATTTATTTTAAAAACTTAAATAAACATATTAATCTCAACGGTTAGATATGTAATCATGTATCAATAGTAAATGTATAATTAAATAAATAACACATGATTTTAGATGAAAATAACCTAAGTCAATATGACCCAAGAGGAAAACCATCAGTCTACTAGAATCACCTAACCTATCAATTATGAAAAAATAGTGTTCAAGTATGTAAGGACTATGAGTGTTAGTTATTTTTGTAGACAACATATTTATTTGTAAATTTTTTTTTTAGGTCTGTTATCAAGTCTATCAAGAAAAGTCAAACAAATGTTCGAGTTCTAGATAATTGTATTTTAGGTATATCTTTGATAACTATGACATATAGGATTACATTTATGCATTTAATAACATATGCTTATAAATTTGAAATTATCTTTAGTGCTAAAATATGGAATAAGATATGCTAAAATATTAGATAAGATATACTCTAAATTATAGCTCTTTAGCATAAAAGATAGCATAAAATCTATTTTAAAAGATATTAGATAAGATATACTCTAAATTATAGTGAAATCTTTAGCATAAAATCTATCTTAAAAGAACTCTTATTTAAATAAGAGTCTTCTTAATTAGTGAGTATTATTAATCATATTTGTAATAGAAAAGATATTTATCAATCATATATGAGTTTTTTTAATTAATGAGTATTACTAATTATATTTGTAATAGAAAAAGATATTTATCAATTATATAGGATTAAAGGTTTTAATTTTCCTATAAATAAAACTCATTGTTCATTGTTTCAATCAATCACACAAGATCATTATTCTATTCTTCTTAACTTTTCTCTCTTGTTTTACAAATATAAGATCATAATTCTTTAGGCTTCTTTATTTAGTTAATCTATCACATATTAGTGATTATGTTTGATTGATTAATAAGCCTAATTATTTTATGATATTTTGATAATATGTTCTTATGGCTTCTTCTTTATTTTTGTTCTTAAATTGTTAGATCAAATAATTGTTTTTTTCATATCATAGTTATTTGATTTGATTATTAATCTTTAAAAAATCTATTTTTATTGAACTTGTACTTGATCTTTTTGCTTTACGATTTACTAGTTGATTTTATTTAAGTGTCATATGTTTAGAATCATCTAGTTAGAATTATTCATTATTAAATTTGTTCTAGAACACACACGAGCACTTGTGTTTTTGTGCTAACTTTTTTATAGTTGATTTGTGAACGATCTGATTGGTAGAGAGCTTATTGAAACGTTAGTATGGAAACCGCTCACGCTAACATTAGAAACTGTGAAAATAGAGTAGGGGCTTGTAAGTAAAGTACATTGTGGCAGTATCCTAGGGAGGAGGGTAGCATAAAATCGAGTTTGTACTTAAAAATTTGATTTTCATAGTGAAAAGTTAGGTGGTCCGGTAGATCGATGGTTTTCCTCTTAGGTCATGGTTGTGGCCTAGGTTTTTTCCACCTAAAAATATCGTGTGTTATTCTCTTATTTTTGCACTTTATTTTTACACATGATTGCATGTGTGACTGCTTTGTTTAGGTTATTAAATTATAAATTAGTAAAAATTAAAAATAACCTATTCATCCACATCTAGGTTAATTAAATTCATATCTTATAAACTTTCAAAGTAGAAGAGGTATTAGACTACCCTTACATTGATAACTCTCATGTGTATATTACTTATGAGCCTTCGCTCTCTTTTTCATAATATCTCCAAGGTAGGTGAACGAATATGGATCGACATTCCGATAAACCCTTCTTAAGCTATCATACCCGTCCACTGAATATCCTAAAATGTTAGCATTCTAGATGGATAAATGTAATGAACAATCCTATCATATGCTTTAGTCATATAAACATATGCAAACAAGAAGCATAATGAAACCCTAGAACAAGTATAATTTTAGGCATAGTTTTGAAATCAAGGATCCAAAATTAATAAACAAACATAGATATAAACTAGCATAATCATGTAAATATGTTAGATGAGATGATGAAATTAAGCCTAAATAAAGAGGAGTAAGAGAGTAGAGAAACTAACTGTTAAACCTTGTGCTTCAAAAACTGCTCCATAATTGTGTGTGTAAATGAGAGAGATTAGTAACATATTTATAGAAAATCTACAATGAAAAATGTCACTCATCTAATGTGGAACCATTTTATAGGTAGTTGGGTACTGACTGGGATTAAAAAACAAATCATAAAAGAAGAATTATGTTAGTTTCCAATAGCGAGATCAACCCATCTATGAGATGGATTGATCCCTCCAAAAAAAAAGTTACGCCTACAAGATAATGGATCAATTTGTCTTAGGTAGGGATTGATCCTTCTCTTCAGATCTCTTTTTAAATTTTATGTAGAATGAACATTATCGATTTAGGATTCAAATTAGATCAATCCTTCCAAAGGGGATCGATCCATCTATAAGGGATCGATCCCTAGTGTAAAACTAGTGTGTTCAATTTTACGTTGAGAGGAGAGGATCGAAGTGGGATCGATCCGTCTATTATGGGGATTGATCCCTCAAACTAAAAGGGCTAATATATTCATCATGTAGTATTATAATTGACCCAACCAAGAGCTTATGTTAAATGCAATTAAATATGTATACAATCGTACATGAGTGTAAGTCATTGGAGAAATGTAACCATGGAACGATACATGTGATCTTGATACTTGTTGTGAGAAGTTCTAAGAGCTAAGAGATTACAATATAAAAGTTATGTTTGTGAAATTACCAAACACTAGTGAACCTAGGGGTATCCAAAAATCAGACCGAATTAGATTAAATTGGAAACTGGATCACACCAAACGGTTTTATAAACCAAACGGTTTTATAAATCAAACGGTCTCGTCCAATTTGTATTAATTAAAATCACTTTTCAAATGGTTCGGTCCAGTTATATTAATTTTTAAACCCGTCGGACCGGTTTAATAATATATTAAGTTTTTTTATATTATTTCTCACAAATCGTTGATTAAATTTCCATATTTTAATTAAAAGGTATATCATTAGGTGTATCATATTTATGTATTATAAACCAAACCAAACCGTTGAAAATCGTTAACCAAACCGTTTGATTCAATATTTTTAATAATCAAACGGTCTGATCCAGTTAAATGTTTTTTACCCAAAATCGGATCGAATCAGACCGTAAACACCCCTAAGTGAACCTCTCAAAATTTCCCTTTGGTATTTTCGTGAAACAAAACAACACTCTCTCACTACAAATTTGCTTAAAAGATAATTAAATACAATTTAATCCTAATTTTCATAATAGAACTAGTCTCAAAACTACAATAGCTTGACTTGTAGGCACGTTCCACTTTTACACTACTTAAATATAAAACAAAACAAATAATACGAGCTTGTCAAGCATAGGGATGAAGAAATTAGGTAAACATAAATCATATAAACAAGTGTAAAACATTAAATAATCAAATAAATTTCATTACTCACCCTTTTTGCCGCAAGCTATGCCAAAGATAATAAACAAATCACACGACATAAAATAGGAGAAATAAAACACTAAAAATATAATAAGAACACACCACCAAATGTATAATAAGTTTAATTGAAGTAATTTAATCTAAAAGTGAATAAATAAAAATAAACTATAGCAATAATATAAACTAGGAAGATGGTGGAGCACCATAGAAGTTATTCATGAAGTCTTTCAATTTGGTTGAGAACATGTGAAAATCTATGCAAAAGTTCATGAATTAGGTCAATAAGTCAGTAATATCGCTATGTATGCCTATCATCTCAGTTCTCATTTAATTTTAAAAAAATTATTATCTTGTATTCATAGATTTCATTTGAGTATTCAAGACATCCAACTATTCTCCAATATAGGCTACATCACTCTAGAGGGGATTAGTATCAGGAAGAGTAAAACCAGATGGCCCTTCATCTTATGAAGCATAAGTAGGCAACTCATCAAATGTGGCATTGTTAGGTTTTTCAGTTGGAGGTAGATATCAACCACGTTTAGCCAAGCTAGTCGAGGAAAGGGCATTGGACTTTAAAAGATAAAACTTATTAATAGGTTCAATATCTTCAAGTTTGACCTCATTTGGAGCAAATTGGATTCCAACTTCATAAGGTGGTAGGGATATTAAGTAGTTGTGTGGAAGAGAACTATTTTTCTGATGGTGTAGAGATTGGGCAATAATGTGGTCATATATAAGTTTCCAAATGTCTACTGATTTACCCGTACTAATACAATAATAAGTTTGGCCATAATGGTACAAAATTTAGTAGTGTGTTTGCAAGGTATTATGTTGACACTAATGACCAAATTCAAGGCCTTGATAAATGGTCTTAAACTAAATTGATTGAATTTTCCTAAGGAAACAACTCGATTGTTTGGAAGTTCGAGCTAAGTATTGTATTGTTCTTCAGTCACCTCTACTAGATCAAATTTAGGGTATGGCATTCCTACTAATTGGTTTAAGGTGTCAGTAGTAAAATTCACAAATTTCCCTCTAACATATACTTTATCTTGTTAGGGGACCAAGATCCCTGATCCTTATAGGGATATTCACATATAACTCTTGAACAATATTCTCTAACAAAAAATTGATCGAGGTTATTCTCTAACCAAAATTGATCAAGGTTGAATAACTGATCCCATCTTAAGGACATCAATTTTTGAGATATACCAAGTTCGCAAAAATCTTCTAGAATAATTTTTCTTTCAATAGATAAAAGGCCTGAATAAAAAAGTTTATACCTTTAGGCACCTTTAAAAAGTAGAAAACACTTCCTATGAGGGGAAGTGAAACTGGAGGCGTTTCATGAGTTCTAGGTGTGTTGGAGTGTCATTGGATCAAAACTATAATTTTTGAGAAGTTTAAGGTCAAATTTGGAAAAAAAATTGATTTCAAATTTTTGGCATAATTTTTGGATGGATTTTGTAGATCAATGGTTGAGGTATAGAAAAATGGTGTTGCATGGGACAAAAACACACACAAAACAAGATATTTATGCATTTTTAAAAAAATTAGATTGAAACTGATTTTGCAATTTTTATGGGTTAGATTTTTTTTTGGGTGAGATTTGATCCTAAATCTAAAAATAGACTTCAAATCGAGTTGAATGGTAAAAAAATCATGAATTTTGGTAAAGTTTCGAGCAATTTGGGAGATTTTAGAAAGAGAAATAATAAGTGGGGGCTTAGGAGGATCAGTCTTGATCTCGAAGAATATATAACCACAATAGGGGGATCGATCCCATATGAACATGAATCGATCTATGTTCTTGAGCGATCGATCCCTCTAATAGTATTTTCTCAAAAAAATACTCAAAAACTCCCCCTAAATCAGATAATATCTCAAAATAACATAACATATCATTTCACACAATCCATATAAGAGTAAAAGATTGAATTTCAATTAAAAAAAATTCAAATGTAATCAACTAATTTTTACACATTAATCATGCTAGTCATCTAGTGACATATCAACAATCACACATAAGTGAGGAGAGTAATTTAAGATTATCTAAGTATGTCTAAGTAATTCATTCATGATATGTCAAGAATTACACACACAAATTAATGCACACAAAATAAGGAGAACATAATTTCATCGCTATACAATTAATTTTTTTTAGTGCAAAGAGAAGGATTTTATGTATATATATATACACTTGCTCTTTCTTTTGTGTAGCATTTTCTCTTCTTTTTTATTTTTTTCATGAGCTCTTTGTCAAAATTGATGAATTTCATACTATCTATAAGGTAACTCTTTCCATTTACTATAGTAGCATCATATATCATAGTAGATAACCCTATTAAAAATTGGTACCTTCTTAAGAAACTTTAGAAATCTAAGTATAGGATTCATACTTTATGGTTAACCATAGTCCTTAAGTATGTTTTATTCTTCCAAAGCATTTGTACATGAGTCTCCTACAGTAATGCATTCTACCTCAACTGTAGAGGGTGAGATGGAGTTCTATTTTTTTATAATGCTAGGATACTAAATTGTTCCCAATATAGAAGTAACCACCTTATGTGCTTTTCCTATGATCCTAGTTGTCTGCCTAGTCAGCATCTGTATAACCACATACTTTACAAGTAGTGTCAGTAGTAAAATTTAGACCATAAATATTTGTTCTTGAAATATATCTAATGATTCTCTTTACATTTTCTAGGTGTGATTCCTTAGGGTCCACTTGATAACGGACACATAGACCAAAACTAAAACATATATTAAGCCTACTTGTAGTTAGGTAAGTAAAATACCTATCATAATCCTATAAAGGATTTGATCAACATTTTTACCTTAAATGTCCTTTGTAATTTTTGTGTCGGTACCTATAAGAGTCCTTAATGGTTTACTAGTTTCAAAGCCAAACCTTTTAACAAGGTTTCAAGTGTACTTGGTTTAAGAAATAAATATATTATTATATAATTGTTTGATTTGCAAACCAAGAAAAAAAGTCATTTCATCCATCATGGACACTTCAAAGTCATTTGTCATAGCATGCACAAAATTATTCACTAGTGTATTAGATTTGGATCTAAAAACTATGTCATTCACATAAATTTGAGTAATCATTTTGATTAATAGAGTCTTATCAACTCCCCCTTGAATAAATTCTTTGTTCAAGAGATAGTTGGTAAGTCTCTCATACCAAGCTTGAGAAGTTATTTTAAACCATAAAGGACTTTGCTAAGTTTGTAAATATGATTTGAAATTTTTTTATCAACAAATCCTTTTGGTTGTTTCACATATACCTCCTCATTTAGAAATCCATTTAATAAAAAAGACTTAAAATCAACTTGATATAATTTTAATTTCATGTGACAAGCAATAGCAAGTATAATCCTAATTGACTCTAACTTAGCTACGGGTGCAAATATTTCATCAAAGTCAACTTCTTCTACTTGCGTGTAGCCTTGAGCTACCAACCTAGCCTTATTTCTAACAGTAGTGTCATGCTCATTACACTTATTCTTAAACACCTATTTAGTTTCTATAAAAAATTTGGTTTTACGCTTAGGCACTAGTATCCACACATGGTTTCTTTCAAATTAAGCTAACTTATATTGCATAACATTTATACAAAGTTCATCCCTAAGGGCTTTATTCACATTTTTTTTATCAAACTGAGAAATATAGCATAAGTAAGTTACCTCACTTATTTGTCTTCTTCTTAATCATGCTTTCCTTAAGGCCTCTAATCATAGTCTTAATAGGATGATTTTTTTGAGGTGTGGGTTGGATTTTTTTACTAGTGAGGTTGATGTTTCTTCTTTCTTTTCTTCTCTTTTCTCAAACTGTTATTCTTTTGTTTCAATTGTGTCACTGATTATTGTAAATAAAGAAGTTGGGATATTTGTTTTATTATCAACTTCTACACCTCTAATATGCTTACGTGCAACATCTATAACAACATGTATGGATTCCATTACAATATTAATTCTACAATTAAAGACTCTATAGGCTTTATTGTTTAGGGAATAACCAAGAAATATACCTTATCACTTCTTGAATCAAACTTACCCAATTGTTCTTGATCTCTAAGTATGTAGTATTTACTTCCCAATATGCATGAATTTTAGATTGGGTTTCTTACCTCTTCATATCTCATAGGGAGTTTGAATATACCTGGGTGAAGATATACACAATAATGTAGCATGCAATGTTTATAGCTTCAACCCAATTTTTTTTAGAGATTCCATTAACATGTAACATTACTCTAGCCATCTCCTAGAGTATCCTATTTTTCCTTTCAACTAGTCCATTTTGTTGAGGTGTGATAAGAGTAAAGAATTCATGAAAGATAACATGTTCTTTGCAAAAGTCAGCATAATTGGTACTTTAAAATTCTTTTTCATAGTCAGTTCTCAATCTCTTGATGTTTACTATTTTTTTACCTGCTTCAACCTGCACTCTTGTATAATAGGATGTGAAGAAATTAAAAACATTTGACTTATCTTTAAGAAAAATATATCCGAGTGTAGTGAGAAAAGTCATCTACTAGAACTATAATATATTTCTTACCTCCAATACTTTTGGATCTCATAGGACCCATGAGATCAATATGTATCAATTCAAGTACTATACTTGTATTGATACCTTTGATCTTATGAGCATTTTGAGTTTCTTTACCCAATTGATATGGTACATATACACGTGTTTCAATTTTTGAGAGAATAGGTAGACCACTCAGAGTTTTAATTTTACTTAATCTGGCAAGATCTTTAAAGTTCATTATTAGGTACGTTACATGTTACTATGGATAATGTATAAATTCAGTAACAATTTTCATGAGATTTAATTCCCTTAATCATATATTTACCCTTTTAATTTGTTACAATATAGTAATTTTAGAAAATTGTACTTGGAAATTATTGTCATATATTTAGTTTATGCTAATAAAGTTTGCCTTAAGTCCTTCCACATATTAAACTTCATCAGGTTTAAGGATACCCTATATTTGAACGGAGCATTTTCTAATAATTCTAGATGTTTTACCATCACCAAAGGTAACCATCCCGTCATTGATTTTCAAAGGAGATATTTGATTTGGCTTTAAATGTTATGTAGGCCACAAATAGTACAACTCAAACGTCTTAACTCGTCCTTTTTTAGTTTTGGAAATAACAAGTGTTTATAGTGTAAGGTTTGATACCAATTAAACGTTTATAATACAGACCTAATGACTCTAGAGGGGGTGAATAAGTTATTTTAAAAACTTTAAAAATCCAAATCAATTGATTAATTCCAATGGCTAGACATGCAATCACATATCAATAGTAAATACATAATTAAATAAATGACATACAATTTTAAGTGGAAACAACCTAGTTTAACATAACCTAAAAGAAAAACCATCAGTCTACTAAGACCACATAACTTGTCCATTATGAAAAAATAATGTTCAAGTACATGAGGTCTTAAACTACCCTTACAATGATAACACCATGTGTACTTTATTTAGGAGCCTTCACTATCTTCTTCACAATATCTTTAAGGTAGGTGAACGAATATGAACCAATATTTTGATAAACTCTTCTCAAGCTATCAAACCCATCCACGTAATATCCTAAAAAGTTAGCATAAA
Source organism: Hippophae gyantsensis (assembly GCA_030763125.1). Lineage (NCBI taxonomy): Eukaryota > Viridiplantae > Streptophyta > Magnoliopsida > Rosales > Elaeagnaceae > Hippophae > Hippophae gyantsensis. Next base: position 29,673,541 of record CM061030.1, read on the forward strand.
TAACACAAGTGTTATGCATGTTCTAGATTGACTAATGTAATGAACAATTCTATCATATGCTTCAATCATATAAACAAATGTAAACAAGAAGCATAATGAAATCGTAGAACAAGTAAAATTTAAACACAAATCTGAAATCAATAAACATGCTTAGATGTAAACTAGCATGATTATGTAAATATGCTAGATGAGATGATGAAAGTAAGCTTAAATAAAAAGGAGGAAAAGAGTAGAGAAACTAATTGTTAATCCTTGTGCTCCAAAAGTTGCTCCGTAATTATGTGTAAATGAGAGATAAGAGTAACATTTATAGAAAACCTAAAGTGCAAAATATCACTCATCTGATATGACACAATTTTATAGGTAGTTGGCTACTGAATGGGATTAAAAACGAATCAAAGAAGACGAAATACTTTAGTTCCCAATAGTTGGATCGATCCCTCTATGAGATGGATTGAATTCTCCAAAAAAAAAAGTTACGCCTACGAAACGAGAGATCGATTTGTCTCAAGGGGGATCGATCCCTCTTATAGAAGGATCGATATCTAGTATAAAACTTGTGTATTCAATTTTATACAAAAATTGAAGGATTAAAGTGGGATCGATTATGGATCGATCCGTCTATCATGAGAATCAATCTATCAAATTAAAAGGTTAATATATTCATCATGTAGTATTAGAATTGATACAACCAAAAGTTTATATAAAACATAATTAAATATGCAATGCCAAACATTTGTGAATCGCTTAATAGTCATTGTAAAAATAACACAAATCATATATAAATTTTCTATTACAAGTTAATCTTCGAATTATTTTAAAAATTGTAATATAAGGATAAATATTATTATTTATTTTTATATTATTATTTAGTTTTATAACCGAAAAAAGAAAATCTGACTAATACATATTATAATTAAAAAATAAGAAAAGTAAAGTAAAGAATAGATGTAACCTAAGTATATAGTTAGTCCTTTCAAGATTATTTTTAATATATAAAAAGTCGCATACAAGCTTTGTTTTAATATTATGAAATTCATTTTTACAGGTTAAAAGTTTAGTTACGGGTGTGACTTTGAATCTTATAAAAATAATTATATATATATATATATATATATATTGTGTGTGTTCAAAGATTTTGTTTTGTGATAAATTTCATTTTTTAGGTTTTTTAACCAAAAATTTTAAAATGAGTATTGTGTATTAATTAATTATATTTTTAAATTTAAAATTAAGTTTTTGTGATAAATTTTATTTTCGAGTTTTAGGTTTTTAAACACAAATTTTTAAAATGAATACTATTTATTAATTAATTATATTTTTAAGTTTAAAATTAGGTTAAAATACATTTTTATTTTTATATACAAATATTTTATTATTTTTGAAACTTAAAAAAAATTGAAATATTTCCATTTTATTTTTTATTTTATTAGTTAATTATTTTCTTGTAATTTGAGAGAAAATAAAAAATAAAATTATTAAACCAGATTTTTTTTTCTTTTGAGTGAATTAGAAAATAAAAATCTATTTTCAAAAAAGAAAGAACAAAATTTTAAATTATAAGTCGTTACATAAACAAGCCCTTTATTACTCTTTAAAGTTTTCAAAATACAAAGCATTAAGGGGGGGGAGGAACATTAATTAACAAACTGCAATAAGGGAGTTTAATAAAATTGAGCAGAAAGTAAAGGCGGTTTCAATTTTGAAGAGGCGCGAGGAAAGGAGGGAATCATGGAATTTAAGAAAAAACTTAAAAGCTTCCGTTCAGTCTCTCTCACTCCCACAATATCTTTCTCTCACCTTCTATTTTATTACAATACCCCACCACCTCACTAACTATTTTACCCCTTTTGTCACCTTTTATTTTCCCCCCTTCTCACTCCATCTCTATTCTCTATTTCTATCTTCTATACTTCCACTTTTTCCCTTCTTCTTTGGTGTAATTACTTATTATACCATTCATGGAAGAAAAAAAATATAATAATAATAATACAAATAAATTTACAAAAACTCTGAAATTTGGAATTTATTTCTTATTTATAATTATTTTATCATTTGATACTTATTAAAAATAAACGTAATTTAATTTTAATTAATTTTAACTTAAAATATTAATTGAATTAACATATATAAAACAAAATCAATAATTTAATGACTTTTGCGGCATAAGATAAATTTTATGGATCCATAAAAATTGATTAATAAATTTTTTTTCTAATATAAATTAAAAAATTAAAAGTTAAATAAATGTATGTAAAGTTACATTTCTTATATAATAAATTAATGATGAGAAATTATAATTTTATTTTAAACATAATGAAATTGAGATATTTTTTAAGAAACTTTGAAATAAAATATGAAATGGAATTTTCTACAAAACTCTAATATTTTATTGAAAATATGAATAAAATAAGCATATAAATAGGATAAGTTTTGAACTTTACTAAGTAAAAGAGACATAAAAAAGAAAGACGACGTAGCTATATAAAAAACGCTAAAAAAATTTCAGTTCAAATGTTTATTAATTTTAAAATTAGAGTCGTGATTTATTGAGTTTTAAAATAATTTATATCTAATTTCAATAGTTTAATCTATTCCTGTATTAATAGATAGTTTTTACCCCTCTTCTTATAATTTTAAATAAATCTTTTAAAAAGAAATTAAAATCAATTTTGTTACGATAATTCTCAATTCAAATATAATAATTAACATAATCTTTAAATATCGAACAAAACATGTCCAAAGTTGTTGTAACAAATCACATTTTGAAAACAATCTAGTAAATGTTTACTTGAATGAGAAAACAAAAAAAATTATAAATGCTCTAATGTATAAATATTTTGTTTTATCTTGAGATACACATAATTAAATTATTCAAACAAGACTTCCTTTTGAACAAGTTAAATATGAATAATGCTTCTTAGATATCAAGAGATTAAAATAATGTTGCTCACTTTGTAATTTATTGAGCATTTTATAGCTTTGTTGAGAGTTGCATTTATATCTATTTTACTCCAAAAGTTTTATGTTATTATATGTACTGAATATTAAAGTTGTAAAATAAATGTAAAAATCCACTAAAAGAGATTTTATACTATGTTTATTTGTTATTATTTCGCATAATTTGAATTAATAAAAAAAACAAGTTGAGATTATTAAAAACTCAAATACTTTGATTTAATTATTAAAAAATCTAAGCATTTTTTCTTAAATAATAAAAATATGAATCAACGATTTTATCTTTCTTATTATTATTTCTTATTATTACTTGATAATATATATGTAAATTATTATTTCACGTATATTTAATATTTTAGATTAAATGATATTAAGTGTTATTTAAATTTATAATTTTAAACGAGAGAAGAATAAATTTTATTGTTAAATTATTACATAAATCACGTTGGATTATATTAATCGTGTAAGTTTTTTCTAATTTAATATAAAGTTAATAATAATATTTATTAACTTTATTCAATAATAATATTATTAAAATATAATTATTTATAATTAAAAAATAAATTTACACACAGCTTTGGACGTAATAAAAAATTACGTTGTGATAGTATTGTCAACCTAATAATATTTACTTAAACATAATAATATTTTTAAATTAATATTATTTAAATAAATTATTTTTGAAAAATAAAATAAAATAGATGTTATAAAAAATTGGGCTCCTATCAAGTCTGTGCCTAAAGCGACCGCTTCATCTTAGATGAGCCATCATTATATTTTAATTTGCTAAATCAAAAATAAAAAATGACGTATAAAATGTTAGTAAAAGAAAATTTGATCAACCAATTTATATTAATTTGATAGCTTCTATTTATATAGTTTAAATCTATTTATTTATTTTAAGTAAATTTAAATAATTTTTTCTTTATATTAATGTTAAATTAATAAATAAAAGTTATTATTTAATTAAAAAATTATTTATTAGTATTTAAACTATAATTACGCATCAATTTTTAAGTAGATAATTTTTTTTAAAATAAATAAATTATTAAGATAAAAAAATAATTTATATTTTTTATTAATTATAGTAAACTTTTCAAAAAATGAATATAATAGAACAATATTATAAATTGCTTCACATTTTTAAGTGATATAAAAGTTTAATGAAAAATGTTTTATTATAAATATATATGATATATTTATTATAAATATATAAAATTAAAAATAAATATTTAAATCATTTTGATTAAGTATTAGTTGCAAACTTAAAATCCTTATCCTATCCAAAACACATTAATTTTTTACATTTTTAAAATTAAAACTAATCTAATTGAATCTATAAAATATGAAACTTAATTTAATTATTCACTATCTAAATTAAATAAGTTAATTTATCAATTATTATATTTAAAATTAATATTTATAATAATGGATCTTAAAATTTAATGTCTTCCTATATATGTTTTGAAAAAATTAAAACCTTTGGTATTTTATCGAGGGTAATTTAAGGGTTATTTGCATTTTGTGTTTATAATATATAAAAAAATTATAAAATATTTATTTTATTATAATTATATCTATAACAAATGGGTAGTAATAAAAAAATGTAAAACTTGAAATATAATGTTAATATAGCGTGAAAATTCTTATATTATTATAATAATTTATTAATGTTAATTTTATCAATAATAATAATATTAAGTTATAATTAATATTAAAAATAAAAGAATTCATATACTTAGTAAATTCAGAAAAATAATTGTTATAATTATCTTATAATAAATATATTAAAAAAATGAGTTTATTAATTTTAAAAATAAATATTAATAAATGTAAAAGCAATAAAAAAATGAAATTGTGAAGATATCCACCCAGTAATAAATGCAAAAATTTAGAAGTTAAATCTTTCTCTTGTTTGGGAAAATTTTCGTATTAGCTACGTGTAGAGTTACATATCTTGGTAATTTTTTAAAAATATTATTAATATTTATATAAAATAAATTCATTTATATATAATTACATAAATTCATGTAAAATATTTATTCATAATACATATATAAAGCTTTTCCCCAAGCAGTCAAAGCCTTGACCTCTGTGCGTGGTCCTTTTTGTCAACCAAATAATTGACGTTTAAGCTAAGTAAAATGACTATGTATGTGGCTAAACGGTAATTTTATCAAAGTCGGGGGCCAGTTTCAAAGTTTCTTTATTTGCCACGTCGGATTCCCATCACTGTACAGATCTAGCCATGTCTCCAAATTATAATAAATCCTCAACCACCAACCTGGTCTGGCTCGCCGTTAAGAGTTGCCAATTTGCCATTTAATTTTTCTCCGCAGAGCTCAGACCAAACAGAGAGAGACAGTTCCACAGGGTGGCGACTGTACATTGTCGTGCCAACTCTGTTTACTAGTTTTTACTTCCTCGCTGAAGTTTGTTTTCTCTGCAGTTTTAGAAGGTTTCCTATGAACCAAGAGAGTATCCGGTAATATTTGGAAATGTTACTCGGCGTATAATGCTTCTCAGATCGAGAGGTCTTAGAGTCTCTCCTATGTCTTTCTCTCGACCTTATGGACTCAAAAACTCGTGAGCTTGACCGTGGTGAAAACCAAGAGGTTTTAAGGGTTTTGTATGCTATTACCCTGTGACAGAAGCGCAGTCATTTGAAGTATATTGGGCTTCTTATTTTGGTAATTCTTCTCTGTTTTGGCTTCTCGGAGAATTGGTTCTGGTTCACTTTGTTTTCTCGCAACTTTGAATGTAGCCGTGAGAGAACGTTGACCTGTTTTGTCTCTGCTTTTGCTCTACCTCTAAAGTTGAGGCATTCGAGCTCAAATTTTTTTTGTTTAGGCTGTAATTTTATGGTTTTTCTGTTTATTTCTGAGTGGCTAGTAATGCGAGCACATTTGGACATGAAAAGCTTAATTGGATTATTTGTTTTTCTCATTTTAAGTCCAGCTTTTGTGAGATCTTTGAGTCCTTCCTTAAACGACGACGTATTGGGGCTGATTGTGTTTAAGGCTGATATTAAAGATCCAAATGGAAAGCTTGCATCTTGGAATGAAGATGATGATTCTCCATGTAACTGGGTTGGCGTGAAATGTAACCCCAGATCCAATAGGATCATTGAACTCAAACTTGACGGGTTCGCACTCTCGGGTCGGATAGGCAGAGGCCTTCTCCAGCTTCAATTTCTTCGGAAACTGTCCCTGGCCAAGAATAATCTTACTGGAACCATCAGCCACAATTTTGCACGGATTGACAACCTTCGTACCATTGATCTGAGTGAGAACAATCTTTCTGGGGACATACCTGAAGATTTCTTCAAACAATGTGGGTCTCTGAGAGGAATTTCTTTGGCGGATAATCACTTTTCAGGGAAAATTCCTGATAGTTTGAGTTATTGTTCTACTCTTGCTTCGATTAACTTCTCATCAAACAAGTTTTCAGGTTCGTTTCCTTCTGTGGTTTTTTCTTTGAGTGATCTTAGATCACTGGATTTATCTGATAATTCTCTGGAGGATGAAATCCCCAAAGGGTTTGAAAAATTGAACAATTTGCGGAATTTAAACCTTCGGAAGAATCAATTTTCTGGACAAGTACCTAATGGTATTGGGAATTGTTTGCTTCTGAGGTTTATTGATCTTAGTGAGAATTCCTTCTCTGCGACCCTTCCAGAGACGATGAAGAAGCTCACGTTTTGTAATTATCTAAATCTGGGCCTGAACTCTTTTACTGGAGAAGTACCACAGTGGATTGGAGAAATGAAAAGCCTTGAGACTTTGGACCTTTCTAGGAATAAATTTTCGGGTCAAGTTCCTAATTCACTTGGCAATCTTCACTCATTAAAGGTCTTAAATTTCTCTGCAAATGGTTTTACTGGGAGCTTGCCTATGTCAATAGTTTATTGCACAAACCTTGTGGCTTTAGATTTTAGTCAGAATTTGATGACTGGCGCTCTTCCTGAGTGGATTTTCAAGCCTAGTTTGCAGGAAGCTTCACTCTCCCAGAAAAAGTTCAGTCAAAACACGAGTACTTTTACTTCATCTATGGTTGTTGCACTTCAACAACTCCAAGTCCTGGATTTATCCCACAATTCTTTTTCTGGTGAGATTGAGTCTGCTGTTGGGGTTTTGAGCAGCTTGCAATTTTTGAACCTATCTGGGAACACTCTTGTTGGTTCTATTCCTCGGACCATTGTAGAGTTGAAGTTGCTAGAAAATCTTGATTTGAGTTCTAATCTGCTCAATGGAAGCATCCCCTTTGAAATTGGAGGAGCTGTTTCTTTGAAGGAACTTAGACTGGAGAAGAACAACCTTGCAGGCGAGATTCCGACCTCAATCGAGAATTGTTCTTCCCTCATAACTTTGTAAGTTACCTTTGCTCTTTCCTCTGTTTCAACTCTAATTACAATATTTGTGGGGACTATGGGTTATGTCATGGATTCTTGGTTCATTGCAGATATTCAGTAGTGTTTACTATGCCTGAAAATTCATGTTTTCTGTTTGGTTGTATTTCAATGCTTTAAAAATTCCAACAGTTGCTGGCTTTTTTGGCTTATTGCACGAATGTCTTACTTTGAAAATTCATGTCTGAGTTTCTTATGATTTGTTTTTGTACATTATCAAGTTGACTGCTTTGGAAAATAATGATGTGAAGTCCCTACTCTTCAATTTTTTTGTTTGATTATAGACTTGCATATACAGCATTAGTTTATTACTGTGCTTGAATTATAGTCATCATGCCGAGTTTTCTGTTATATGGTATGTGCAAATCTGGAAATTTTGTTAAGGTTATTCAAAACATGGAATTTACTATCTCAATAACTCTTCCTGTTTTTGAAATTTCTAATTTGCTAAATGGTTAAACTGTGCAGAATATTATCACAGAACAGACTGACTGGCTCTGTACCTGCAGCAATAGCTAAGCTTATTGACTTGCAATATGTCGATTTGTCCTTTAATAACCTTACTGGAAACCTACCCAAACAGTTGGCCAATCTTCCCAATCTCATGTCCTTCAATCTTTCTCACAACAAGTTTCAGGGAGAACTTCCTGCTGGTGGTTTTTTCAACATCATCACCCCTTCATCCGTCTCCGGCAATCCATTTCTTTGTGGCGCTGCAGTCAATAAGTCTTGTCCGGCAGTTCTTCCCAAACCCATTGTGCTGAATCCCAACTCCTCTTCTGACTCCACTCCTAGTTCATTGCCTACAAATCTCAGTCACAAAAGAATCATCCTCAGCATATCAGCACTCATTGCTATCGGTGCTGCTGCTGTCATTGTCATCGGTGTAATTGCTATCACTGTGCTTAACCTACGTGTCCGGGCTTCCACATCTCGGTCAGCAGCAGCCCTCACATTATCTGCTGGAGATGAATTCAGCCATTCACCAACTACAGATAACAACTCTGGAAAGCTTGTAATGTTTTCTGGTGAACCAGAGTTCAGTATGGGTGCGCATGCCCTCCTTAATAAAGACTGTGAACTTGGTCGTGGCGGGTTTGGTGCAGTATATCAAACAGTTTTTAGAGATGGACATCCCGTTGCAATCAAGAAGCTCACTGTCTCTAGTCTGGTCAAGTCACAGGATGAATTCGAAAGGGAAGTTAAAAAGTTGGGTAAAGTGAGGCACCGTAATCTTGTAGCACTTGAAGGATACTACTGGACTCCTTCTTTGCAGCTGCTCATATATGAATTTGTGTCTGCTGGAAGTTTGTATAAGCATCTCCATGAAGGATCGGGTGGAAACTCCCTATCATGGAATGAGAGGTTCAATATTATTCTTGGGACTGCAAAAGGCATGGCTCACTTGCACCAACTAAACATAATTCATTATAATATAAAATCAAGCAATGTGTTGATTGATGGCTCAGGAGAACCGAAAGTAGGAGACTTTGGACTGGCAAGACTGTTGCCAATGCTCGACCGATATGTTTTGAGCAGCAAGATTCAGAGTGCATTAGGCTACATGGCACCAGAGTTTGCTTGCAAAACAGTTAAGATAACAGACAAGTGTGATGTCTATGGCTTTGGAGTTCTGGTTTTGGAGGTTGTCACGGGAAAAAGACCTGTTGAGTACATGGAAGATGATGTTGTGGTGCTTTGTGACATGGTTAGAGGAGCACTGGAAGAAAACAGGGTGGAAGAATGCATTGATGTGAGGCTACATGAGAATTTCCCTGTTGAAGAGGCAATACCTGTTATGAAATTAGGTTTGATCTGCACTTCGCAAGTTCCATCAAATCGACCAGACATGGGAGAGGTAGTTAATATATTGGAACTGATCAGATCCCCTTCAGAAGACCAAGAAGAATCAGGGTGACTTCAAATTATCTCATACAAAGATTAAGAAAAGGGATCCACAATCCACTCTTCGGCGAAGAAGAATCCGGTTTTGTTTGTTAGTTAGAGAAATGGAAAATTTGAAGATGATTTCTTGTCAGATTGTTATGATCACTTGTTTATTTCCAGTTAATGTTTGTAATTTCTCCTATTTAGTAGCATTTATGTCTCACCGGATTCCCCTTCACCAGGTTTCAGTGTGGATCACTGTAGGTTGTGATTACTCCTTATTACTAATCTCTTGTACTCTTTTTAATTACTATGTTATGTTATTTCTTTTAGTTTCAACTTCTGCTATTAACACCAATACGTCGAATGTATGTCATCTTGGTTGTTTTACTCTTTTCCTGCATATATGAATTCTATCTGTCCCATGCAAGAGACCTCACCATAGTTGTAGTTTTAGCCAAATCACACCCAAATCATGTGTGCCAAATTTCAATTCTCTATGAGATGCTTCATGACTTTTATATTATCAATCTGTAAAGTCGTTATTGAGATACCCGAAACACAAGTTTCTAATATAGAAGTGACTAAGAGAATAAAGTATGAATATACAAGTCAAAAGTTACTCTAGAGACCAAGTGTCTAAGTAGAGAATAAATTGAGAACATGAGCGTCCACTTCAAGCAAAATAAAGATAAGGAGTAAAATAATGAAAAAGAAGAAAACCAACAATGGGGTGAGGCCAAGGTAGGGTAAAGAAGTATAAGAGTTAATGCCTTGAAGATAATGACAGTAAGGGCATGGAAGTAGAATATTACAAATCATGATGTTGTCGGAATAGAAATTATTTTTAAAAAGTAAATAAAAATTAGGAAAAAAATAACGTATTTAAAATTTTTATCCACAAAAATAACAATATTTTATATATTTTTATTATTAAAAAAAATATAATTCATTATTTCACATTTAATTTTATTTAAATTAAATAAAATTATGTAAAAAACGTTAAAATTAAATATTTAAAATTATCTAATTAAATTCTATTTAATATCACTAAAATGTTATTTTTGTTGTTTAAATTTAGAATTGTTATTTTTTTTTTTGTAATTTTCCTAAATATTTTGAAACCCAAGTTTTTCTAAGAATCATTAAATTTTTTATTTTTTTATTAAATAAATAAAATATTACATTATATAATTCAAAATTTATCCATACTCGTAAAAATAGGGATAATGTTATTTTTGTTGTCTAATGTTATATAAATTCAACTTTTTTGTTATTTTTCAACTTCTCCAATATTTATTGTTCCAATGCAAATGTCTAACTGTATTATATTTACCCACATGGGTTGCTCTTTTCCCAATTCTTTGAATCGTGCTCTAGTCAAATTCTCTCAAATATATGTATTCTTTTCGAGTGATTAAATTAGAAGAAAAAAAAGGTAATTTTTGGAGTAGAGAGTCCGACTCACTCCAAGAATTTTTTTTTTTTGGGGTAAAAGGGAATCCCAGAATATAAGATTGATTTTCAGAAACATGAGTTTAAAAGTAGGTTAAGAATTCCTGAAACAACACGAAACACATCACAAATAAGACAAAAATATTATTATGATATGTCCATAATTTAAAATTTATCTTTAATTATTATATTAATTTAAATATCCCATTAATATTTACTGTTATGAAATTTTAATTAACAAATAATTATTTTATTAAATACCCCATTAATACTTACTGTTATAAAATTTTAATTAACAAAATATTACCTAATTATTTTATTGTATTTCTACCAAACATACTCGGTTTGCAAATAGGACACAGCACCATGGCTTAGAGTATAAGAGATATATGAGTGGTTCAATTTAGTTAATGCCTTAACTGGTTAGGGCTGGCCAAGGCAACCTAATCTAATGATTGTAGGTTTTTTTTTATTTTTTTTATTTTAAGGTTGGTATTATATATGATGGATCCTTTTGTAAACTAGATTTTTTTTTGTGCCACCAATAAAGATTTTAGTTTCATTTCTTTTGATAATTTTAAGTAATTAATATATTTTTCCTTAATTATTAGAGTAATTTTATTTTTTGGTCCACTTAGTTCATTTTTTTAAAAACAAAATTGAATTTTTGTTTTTTAATTAAAACAAAAAAAAATTATAACATTTTTCTCTACGAAAATTGAATAACAAGAGTATCAGATTTTAGCTTATCATTAATGATACACAATTAAAATATCATTTTAAACTAATAAGAACAAATTAGTTAAGTATATTGATCCAAATTATTATATGAAATGAAAGATAACAGAGAGGATTAGAGGGAGGGAGATGTTTTCTTTGACTTAATTAAAAAAATAAAACAACCAGATTAAAGTATTAATTAAATAAAATTATATAATTAAATATACACACTATCTTTCCGTTAAATGCTGTCTTCACTAATTTATTCATTTGGTTCAAATCAAGTGAGCTTTTTATTAAAAATGAAGGGACTTGTGGAATCAAAATGGAGCCCAAATTATTGCTTTATGCAGAAAGAAGAACAAGCAATTGAGAGGTGTCCAGTGCTTTCTTTTGTAGAAATAAAGTTGAATAAATTGATAAAGAAGATTTGAGTATTTTTTTTTTTAAATGAATGATGGAATATAAAGAATCCCAAGAATGTTACCCTTTTTTTTCTTTTCTTTTTTTGGTGTTGGTATTGCTTTTGTTTATAGAAAGACAAAATGATAAGCTCTCCACTGTTTTTGCACACATACATTAAAAATAATAATAATAAAGCTTTTTTCTTGTATTATTTTAGATTAATGGAAAACTTTACTTAGCACCAAAGAAAAATAGAATTTATGGAAAATTAATGCCTAAGAAATTTGGTCACTTTATTTAGAGATTCCTTTGATGGTGTTATTATGATTCGTTATTATTATCTGTCTTAACATCACTATTCTGTTGAGTTCACTCTTGTCTCATAATGTTCATCTTCGGATGAGACCGTTGCGATAGATTGTTATAATGTTCATTTTATTATATTTGTATTTTGTTTTGGGTTTCCATTTCATCGTTATAGTAATGGTTCTTTAAAAAAAAAAAATGTTTTATAATGATTCGGACGAGATCTAATGAAGATAAGTTGTTATGGGTTGTTGATATTGCTGTCTGGCATAACTAAAAAGGGAGGTATGTTACATTGTGTTGTTGGATAAAAAAAAATGATAAATAATCCTTTATTTACTTTACTCTTATTTTGTAACCTTTATATATATAACACTTTAGTAAAAAAAATATAATTTAAATATTTTATATTGAATGATATTCTAAATATCATTTAAATTGAAATCTCTTCATTTTACTGGTTAAACATTAAAATTCATTAAATTCAATCTCATTTAATATTATTTTTATTATTATAAATTTTAAAAAAATAATTTTTTAAGATAATTCTAAACTCTATACCACGTAACCAGAAAATATTAAAACCTTAATAAATTTTGGAAGTAAAAAATAATATTTACATGGGAAAATTGTTCAATAATCTTCTAGTTTTACCATTTTGTGCATGATAAATAATAGGAGTGTCCAAAAACCAGCTTGGACCGAATCAAACCGTAAAACCAGACCAAACGGTTTTACAAATCAAACGGTCTAATCTGATTTGTATTTATTAAAACCGTTTTTCAAACGGTCCGATCCGGTTTAAATCGATCAAACCGGACCAAACCGGTTTAATAAATATATTAGAATTTTCACATTATTTTTCATTAAATATGTCAAAAAACCAAACCGAATCAGACCGGACCGAACGATTTTATAAATCAAACGGTTCGATTCGGTTTATAATAATAAAAACCGTTTCAAACGGTCCGAGTAATATAAACGATCCGATCCGATCCTATATTTTTTCCTAAAACCAGACCGGATCGTTGGACACCCCTAATAAATAAGGCAAATAGTTCACTAAAAACTTCACATATATACTCTCACTCAAATCATACCAAAAATATTTGATGACATCATAATATTGAGTTCTAATAAATGTTCAAAAAATATTATAAATAGCAGAAAAATTTAAACACTATTGCATAAGTTAAATCCAACAATAACAATAATTTAACATAATAACATAACCTTTTTTACAGTGGTGGGAGAAAGTCCCAGTACATTAGAATGAATCAGATTAAAAAGTGTAATAGAAATGAAAATATTAATCTTATAAAATATGGCATAAGATTTTGTCAATTTACAATTACTATAGTCAAAAATAACATGAATGTTAAATATTTTAAATAATATATAGAGACGTGACCAAAACTAAAATGTAACAAATAAAAACTAAAGGATGAAGGACTCAAACTAAAAGATGATATATTAACATTATAAATCGTAACATTTGATACTTTGAATTGATTCAAAATATAAAATATCATTTGGTTACACTCAGTCCCAATTAACTTTGAGACTATGGGTCCTATACATAACAATCGATATAAAAAAATAAGACTATGTATCCAAAATCACATATTTAATTAACATAGATGAGATTTAAAGTAAAACGAGAAATATGATTGACATTTGAGAGAGATATAATAGGTGTAGCAATGGAACCAACACTTGATAAAAGCATGATAGTACCATCATCAATCATAACTAATACAAATGGTTTTGGAGATAAAGTTATAAATGATAAAATATTAGGCGACATGTGATGAAATGCGTCGAAGTGTAAAACCCACAAGAAATAAGACATACCTAAAGAACTGTAAGATGAAAAACCAGCATTTGAATGTGTATCAAGGAACTTCTGAAACTAATCAAACATGATTGGATTTAATGATAGAGCAATCATTGTAGTATTAAACTGAGATGGTCTGTAATGCAATTGCTATTACTGTAACAGATTTTCAACTCTTTATTATTGTTTAGCTCTATTTAGCATAGAATATTGAGCCTTTCAATGGTCTTTATGTTTACAAAAGGAACATTCATCAAGTATAGTTCTAAAAATATTTACGTGCTTACTAAAAGGTGATCTTTGAAGTGAGATGGGTTAAGTGTTATAAGAATGTTTTTTCTAACCTTTGATTTAAACTATATTTTCTCGACCATTAAATCACTAACTATTAAATAAACAAAAAAGAATGGATTAAGATGTAAACTATTCCCGTAAAGCCCTTCACAATACCATGAAGAGTTATCAAAAATGAATGAATTGTTGCTCTTTTTTATGGGCAATACAAGGTGTAAAAATCTACAACTTTGTTGAACTCATGAATACTAATTAGTCATATAGATTTATTATAGTTGAATAAAACTCTTGAATACTCAAATTCTTTTATTCTAGAGTTTGAATATCATACTCTAACTTATATTATTTTGTAAAATAGATTGTACGTACAGTCTAGTTAATTGATCTAAAACATCCTTGGTATTTTTGTACTTTATCAACTGACATCCTATCGAATATAACCTATAATTATTAATTTAAATTATAATTATTAATTTAAATTATAATTATTAATTTAAATTATAATTTTTGAATTATTAGCATCCCAAGCTTCTAATAAATCTGCATACTTCTCAAATGTCGTATATCTAGGTTTTTTTAGAGATATTAGCAATGAAACCTTACATATTTTTTGCCTTTAAATTTTTTTCATAACATAACTCCAATAAGAGTAATTTTTTTTTTCATTTTTCTTCACATTAATTGATTGAAACGAATCATCTTTATCCCAATCATTGCCAAAATACAAATAGATCGTCAAAATTCAATAAATATCAAAGAACCAACAAATTACTATTCAACTTACTAATGTTAAAGAACAAATAGATCGTAAAAAATCAATAAAATAACTGACAAATAAAGAATACCCAAATTTTACCAAGTGAAAAAAAAAAACTCATCATGATTAAAAAAAATGAACCGAACAGTCATCGTGCATATAAATATTACCTTAGTTATCTGTAAAATGTTGTTGTATATGAGATTTATAGCTCTATACCATATAGAATTCAATAACACAAATTTAGATATAAGAAAATAGGTTAGGGTTTTTATTTTTTAGAAGTTAAATGTAATACAAGTAAAAAAAATGTTTTATATCAACTTATAACTAAAAATTATAACACTCTCAATAAATTTAATAAAAATAATAAAAAAATTAATTAATCTAACAGTTGACATCCTAAAAAAATATCTATTTTCCTACACCAAGATTTTAATAAAATTTTCCATTAATTGCCTTTCCCAGAAACATTTGATAGGCAAAATGGGAGTTTTTGTCCTCATCCTACCCTAATTAAACATCAGAAGTAGTATGTAACTGATGGTCAAAAGTGTACTCAAATTGGATTCTTATTGACTTATTGGCCTATGGAAGAACCTTTTCATCAACTACTTTAAAACCTTTCTCTATTTTCCCCTAAAAGCGACTCTTCTCCTTTACATTTGCATGGCCAATCATATATGTCCAACCAGGTTTCTTGTTTATGCATGTCTTAAATCATATATGTTATGCATTCTAAGATACAAAAGGAGAGCAATCTAAAGAACAAACTTATGGGCCACCAATCTACTGGAGCAAAAGTAGGGGGCAATAAGCCCAAGGAGTACAATCCTTACATTTTAATAATATTTTTGTCTTCTTTTTTATTTTCTATTTTTGCCATACATTTTTCTTAGTAAATAAATGAATTCTTATAAGTTTGTATGAAAAAATATTAAAAAATGACTAAAAACACAGAGTTTTATAAAAAATAAAAAATTAGGTTTATATATTTATTTGGTTTCTAACCTAGTATAATTTAATTCATAATCTTTCAATTCGTACAATTTAATCCTTAATATTTTTAAATTTGATAAATTTAATCTAAAATTTTAATTTTTGTTAAATTAATTTAACGACATTAAAATGAAATATGATGAAACTTTATTTTTTTAATTTATTTGGTCTCAAATTATTTTAAAAAACATAATTTAATCTCTAAATTTTTAAAAAAATTATAATTTAATTATAAATATTGTAATTATATGATTGTTAAATATAATGAAATTAAATCAATTTTATATAAATTAAAATTTTGAAATAAATTTTCTAAATTTTAAAACGTTAAGAAATAAATTATATGAATTTGAAGTTTAGAAATTAAATTTTAATATTTTATATAAATTAAATATTAAATTTTTAGATAAGCAAAAAAAAATTATAAACAAAGTTACAGGTGATTTGTATTTTTTCTAACTTATTAAATAAAAAAATCGTGATAATGTGCTTAATTTTAATAACTAATTAATTTAATATTCATCGTGAGTAAAAATTCTAATATAATTTAAAAAGTTATTATAAAAAGAATAAATATGTCATTTCAATTAAATTAAAGTGTATAGTCGTTAATTAAATTTTAATTAAATTTATATATAAATTTTTAAATTTTTTTAAATATATAATTTAGTCTCTAAATTTTTAAAATTATACCTAAGTTATAAATTTTTTATTCACAAATATATATTTTAGTAGTTAAATTATATTTAAAATTTTAAAAATTTTGTAAACTAAATTGTAAGTATTAAAAACTTAAAAGATATTTGTATCAATTTAGTTAAATTTTAAAGAAAATAATATTATCTGATCTTTTAAGTATACAAATGGTCACCTTTAAACTTTAATATGGAATATCTATAAGAGGAGGGAAGCAAATGGAGTTCATAGTATTTTTTTTAAAAGAAAATAGATACTTAAATTCATTTTTCTTTATAATATGAGATTTAATTAAGGTTAGATTCATAGTATTTTTATCAGTGATATCACACCACAATGATAATGTAAAGAATCGAACTCAGCACATTAAATAAGAAAAAAACAATAATTTATCATCATTTTTTTAATTTTGCATAATTAATTTTGAATTTTTTATCATGATTTCTAATTATTTGATAGGAGGTAAATCACATAATTTATCAACGTTTTCACTTCAACACGTACACAATTGTAATTTCAATAAGATTAGCAAAATTAAAAAGTAATATTTTCAAAATTTAAAATAATAAAAATAATATTTTATTAATATTTAAAATTAAATTAATTTAAAATTATAAATTAATTTAACGATATTTAAAATAAAATAATATGTTATAATTTTGTAATAATAAAAATATATAAAATAGATATAAAAATTATTATTTTATGAATATAAATTTTAAAGAAATTTTTTTTATAAATAAAAAATGATAAAAAATCGCTTAAATTCATTAACATTAACGAAATTGTAATTTAAATCTATAACTATTAGATGAAAAATTACAAAATTTTTATATTTATAAAAATAATTGTATAAATATATTTTATAAAGTATTAGATTTATGGTGTCTACAAATAAGTAATTATAAATTTATTAATTTAAAAAATAATTTATTATTATTATTATTATTATTATTTATAAAATAATTATTGTTTTAAGTTCATTTATAAAAAAAATGTAATTTCTTTAAAGTTAAGTAATTAATCTACTAGTTTTTAAAATAATATTTCAAAAACTTTATGAGTTGAATTTTTTTACTCAAAAATCTAAGAAACCTACTATGTTATTCATCGATCTTAGCAAGGGAGGATAAAAAAATAATAAATTGAATTGAATTGAAAAATTAAATTATATTTGATAATTAAATTTTTTTTATTAATCTCAACTTTGTTATATTTATAAAATTTAAGAATTGATTAAATTAAATTAAATAGTTATAATAAATATATACATAAAATAATTATTATTTAATACAATATAATATATTTCGTTAAAAAAAAAGAAATATACATAACATTTCAATCTCCAGTTTTAACCTTAACTATTATATGACAATGTATTTAATGTATGAAAACAAAAACAATCGATAGAACAAATCAAATCGTATTTACTCCAAGGTTTCAGAATATATTTTCAATTAATTAAATTATTTTTTTCTTTAAATTTTATTAAATATTTATTATTTTAAAAAATATCATACTAATCTTAAATCTGGTAAGGTAGTGCGTTTCACTTAAAAAAGAAAAAGGAATATCAAACGAAGAGAACCCAGAAGAAAGAGAAATGGGTGCACACCAACCTTGTTCCACACAACCATTTTCCCTAAAACCCTAATTCACTCTCAGAAAACCGTTAGTCCCTTTAAAGCTCGATCCTTTCCTGAATTAGAGCTCCGAATCATGTCCACTAACCCGAATTAGGGTTTCCCAATTTGGCATGATACTATGTCGTCCGAGGAAATCAGTCTAGTGCAGTCCCACCGACTCGAAAACGGGCTTAACACCGAGTTCGTTTACCAAGACGACGCATTGCGGTTCAATTGTGGTACACCGCCACATAGTCGGGTCGCTGACTCTGTTCCAAAGACCCAGAAACTCAGTGGCTTCATGGAGGACAGGTTTTTGGCTTCACAGGGCTCGGATTTCCGACGTAGCTTGTATAATGATGGGCGAGACCGAGTTGACCCTCCGGAAACACGGAATTGGAATGGGACTGTCGCCACTCCCAGTGGTGATGGGTCTGAGGATGATGACGACGAGGAGATGGATGATGACGACGAGGTTGATGAATGTGATGCAGAGGTTGAAGGCCTTGTCGGTATGGATGGTGGGGCCAAAGTTAATAATGTTGATAAGACAAGTAACGGTGAAGACAAAATGGGAAATGTGAAAGAAAACCGTTTGCGTCATTCGCTATTTGGTACGAGTTCTAATACAAAGTTGTTATACTTCATATTAGTTGAGGACTTACAGTTCCTTAATCTACTTCAGTTTATCAAAATTCTGTAATTTTATTGGTTTTGGTTGGTATTAATAGGCGGGTCTGTGATATTTGGGCAAAGTAGAGAGTTAATGCTGAAAGACGGTAGCATTAGGCAGCAAAATGTGAGTAGCAGCAGTTCAAAGCCAAGTCCTAGTGAGAATATTTATCAGCAAGGCAGTTATCAGAATGCTATCTCTGTGGCGGAACCTAATAGCGATACCTATTATTCTCAGTATTTGCAGGGTTCTGAAGGCCCTTCTTTGGGGCAAAAGGACTTGACTGCTGATAATGGATGTGGATTTAGTGGAAGGAAGGATATTTCATGTTTGAATGAACCCGGAGAATCTTTGAGGGCTATCTTCTCCGACCCCATAACGTGAGTTTTTTTATCTTATGTAGTTAGTTTTCTGTTTGTATGTCTCACTGTTATTACATGTACATTTCTCTACAATCATGTTGGTTTTATATTTTCTGAGGGTTGTACATTGATTGAGATGATAGCAGTAGCTGAATTTTAAATCTTCCCCTTACCCATGGGAATCATAATTTTTTTACCATAAATGTGGTTAACTATGTCGATACATATTTTGGTTTTTACTGTTGTGTATTCATTAGAAGTGGAATTTCATGTTTTTGGTTTTGTATCACTTTGTGGAAATTCAGGGGAGTTCTCATGGACGATGCAATGATATTGCCTTGTGGACACTCCTTTGGTAGTGGTGGCATACAACAGGTTATTAGAATGGTGAGTTCCTAAGAAACAAATGTGTTGTCCATGTAGTTGATAACTATTAACCAACATCATTGCGGCAATCCATCACCTTCTGTTTTGCAATTAGCTATAGATCACCTCTTTACATTTTACACTGTTATTGGTACATCGTGCATTGTTGATTGATTTAGGTACTACGATTTATCATCTAACCTCTTTGCAGTATTCCTTCCCTTAGGCATGCAACACTTTAGCTTTGAGACAGTCATAAAATTAACTGCTTTATTTTGCTCTTATTCTTTTACGAAGTTCATATTTGGAAATCTATCATTCAGATAATTTTTTTGCCTTCCTTTCCTAATTGACTATCGTCTATGAAGATAAAGTTCTGTGTGTGGTGGCATTAGAATAGGCATAGAAGTAGAGATGTCAGCGGTTTGTTTCGGGTCAAATCCGAACTGAACCGTTTGAATTGAGTAATTTCAGGTTATTCGGGTTTTGTTCTGTTTGGATAATATTTGTGGGTCAAAAAACGACCCGTTGACCCATTTGATTTTCTTTTTCCCCAAATGCTAAATGTAGTACTATATTTTTATGTAATTGAAAATGATTTGATTGGGGGAGAGATGAGTCTTGACACAAACTCACTATGTGAACTACATGTAATTGAAAATATTAATTGTATAATTATTTGAAATGATTCTAGCTAACAAAAATTAAATTAGTTAAGCAGAGGTGTTCTTACTAAAATCACAGTGATACTTACAAAACAATTCATGGGCATTCTTACTTGTCGTACTACTTTTCAATAATATTTTGGGTAAATTTTCAAATATATATATATAAAAAAATTTCTCCCAACTCTCTTGGAAAAAAAGAACTCATCATGACCCAAGAATTTTGATGGTAAAATTAATAAATTTAAAAAGTCTTAATAAAAAAATTAATTCAAGAATATTTAAAATCAATAATATATATTATAAATTTGAACCACATCTATTACCGTTTTATCAATAAAAAAAAAAAAAAATCAAGAATACCTACTAAATGATTCATAAATAGCTTATATGGTAAATAATTTTGAAAACAAATGCTAGCATGTATGTGAATTGTGGAGTACCTTTAACCACAAAGGGAGAAAATTGTTAAATGTTATTGATTAAATGATTAACCTAAAAGAAAGTATGAGTAATTAAAAACAGAAAGAAGGGTACCCGAACCGATCCCTTTTTGACACGAACTATTTGTGCCCCGAATTGTTTATAATGAATGGATAATACTTCTACCCGTTTATGCCCCAATCTTCCTCGCCCTGTTCTGACCCAAACGGGTCAGGTCTCCACTGGTATCCGATCCTTCGGGTCAAATTGCCATCTCTACATAGAAGCTACTATAACATTGGTTATAGTGCCAAGTTTGTCCCCCAGCATATTTTCAGCCGAATGTTCCCTTTGTCCATGCAAGGACTTGTGAGATGTTGTATTGCTAATGTTAGCAAACAATGTGTTGAAACTACAAAATGTTTATTTTGAAATATATTAAGTAATCTACATTGTTCTTCTTCACTTGCCATGAAGTGTTTATTTAATTTCTGAATCAAAGCCGAATTCAAGTTTTTAAGATATCTTGTTATTGGTTTAGTAAAATAAGTAAATAAATAAATAAATAAAAAGAGAGAGAGAGAGAAGTAAATATATTATTCACTGTATAAGTTTTACTTTTTCTTGTTATGGCTCTTAATATAAACTTTCAAGTAATTTTTTTCTTATTCATTTTTAGAAAGCTTGCAGTACGTGCTCTCAACCAATTTCAGAAGACTTGATTGCTCCCAATCTCTGTAAGTCCATATTTTCCCTTTAATGATGGCTCATATAGACTCTTTATGTTATTAAATAGCAGTTAGTTTTATGCAGAATCAACTTGTTTTGTCTTAATTCAGCCAAAGTATTAACATTTCTGGTGTTATAAAATCTATGTTGTCATTTACCTTGCAAACTTTGTGTGCTTCCAGGTCTCTTTTGACCTAAAACCACATCAATAACAATGTAGTTATTAGAAGATGATGTATTCTGGTTACATTGAATACTTAAGTCTAACTATGTTGCCAAAGTAACCAAAAAAATATTACTTTTAAGTTATCGGAGAGATTTGTAATGTAAAATTTAAATTGGATGTGGATGTCATTTTGTGAAATTTCAGTTGACTAGTACAAAGAGTTTGCTGATGGCAGGATCTAGTTCAGGAATCTGGCACAAACTGTCTTTAGGAAAATTAAATGGCTATTCACTAAGATTATTGAAGAATTTTTTCTGATCTTAATTTATTTGCTTTACACCCAGCTCTTCGGGCTGCTGTGCAGGCATTCCGTCGGGAAGAAGAGTTCTATCGTTCATCAAAGAGGAGAAGGGACAGATTTGACCAGGTTATACGCTCATCACCTGTCTTTTTCATGTATTCATGAAGCAAAATTGTCATTTTTGTGCTGCTAAACTGTTACCCTTGTGCCTTGCCTTCTGCTTTTTCTTTCATTTTAATTTATTGGATATATTCAGCATTGTTTAAACCTTGATTTTGGCTATTCTTTCCTGACATAGGACAAAAGTGCTTATGGTGTTTCAAGTCTCATGGACTCACCTAGAGGCAGAGGTGTTCAGTTTCCATTTGCTGTGACAGATCGGGTTATCATAAAGGTTAGCATTCTGTATAGTTTTACATAATTTTATGCTTGAAAGGTATATCGTTGTAAGTTTTTAAATAAGGAAAGATGACCATAAAGGTCCTATATTTATTTTAAAAGTGACATTTAGGTCATATAATTATTTTTGGTAATGGTTTAATCCTATTGTTATAAAAAAATTACTGCACAAAAACAAATAACTATTTTTAATTTTTTATTTATTTATTTTTCAATTGTTTTAGTTTCAATTTATTTAAGTTATAACATTCTATATTTAATGTAATTGAAAAAATAAAAAAAAATTACTTTTGTTCTTGTGCATTCATTTTTTATAACAATAGAACTAAACTATTATAAAAAAATAAGTACATGACCTAAGTGTCATTTTTGCAATAAATAAAAGATTCTGGAGGTATTTTTCTCTTTAAATAGTTATGGTAATGAAATTTGTTCAGGGGAACAAGAGAACACCTCAGCGTTTTGTTGGCCGTGAAGCAGTTGTAACTACTCAATGCTTAAACGGATGGTACATCTTTTTCTGATTTCTGCTGTGATTTTTCTTTTTGGTAAAGAAGAGAGCATTTCATAATAATGTCAACAAATACACAATACACCAAGTCAAAACAAAAGCCCTATACAAAAGGCCGCCAACAAGCAATCTTTTTTACATTGTAGATGGCTACAGAAGATTTAAAATAAAAAACTAAAGCTCCTAAATGTTATCTCAGTTCATTGATTGCATTACATGATTTTAATTATTTTATTTTAAGGATGAATGATAGCCTAAATCCATTATCTTTAATAAAAGTGCATTTTAATCCGTACCTATTATGTGGGGTATCATAAATTTACTAATAAAAGTGCATTTTAGATCCGTATCTATTAGGTGGGGCATCATAAATTTACTATTTGTAAAAAGGGCCGCAATAATCCATTTTGGAAAACATGTTAGTCACTATGGTGCGTGTCAAATGAGTCAATGACACGTTGTGCATGATTGACATGTTTTTTTAAAAGAAACATTTGTAATTTTTTTTGTAAAAGTAATAGACTTGTGCGGTCCCCACCTAATAGATACGGGTTTAAGACTTGGGATACCTTTATTTTTCCGTATTTTAAACTCTTCTACCTACGTGTGATCAACTAACTGATTAATTTATCTAGGAAAAAGGAAAAAGTATCCTATGTGTCCCTTTGTTTTTATTTATATGTACAACGAACAATCCCTTAAGAATTAAAATGGATAGATAAGTTCATTCTTGGTGAAAATGGAAGAATAAGAACTAAGATGGCGATAAAAAAAGTCAGTTTCCTGTTCACATGGTGGAAAACTAAAGAAAATGGTCAGGTGTTTTACACATGCCAAAAAAAATTAATCATTCCCAAATCATAACTGGAAATTGAACTCATGTGCACCTTTCAAGTTGCTGGACAACTAGCAGAGCCCATACCTGCAAAAAACCAATGTTAAGTGGATTCTTCATATTTTGTGAAGTATATGTATCCAAGCAACATGACATAGATATCAGTATAGTTACTTGGACATTCTAATCCAGTGTAACTTTACAAAAAAATTGTAAAAATTGACATCTTGGATATGTATTCAAAAATTTATGATTCTCGGTATCCTAAAAAGTCCGAGTAACATGGTCAAAAACATAATTTAAAGTGTATCTTTTCAAAAATAAGGAGACCTATGAGGCCCTGAACCTGTTTATCTTGAAAGTTATCTTTCTTCTCCATGTGCAATCTATATTTAGAAGACTTCCTGTTATGTGATTTGTTTGCTTCTGCCTATATGAATGGCATATACAGGTATGTTGTGAAAACATTGGACAATGCAGAGAGTGTCAAATTGCAATATCGATCACTGGCCAAGGTTGATGATTCATCATCAAAGATAATGTCAAGCAAGATGACCCCACCTAACTGGCTCTAGACAAGAAGACTTCCTTGGACGCTTTGTTGTTAGTTTGCCAGGTGTAAGTTAACGTTATTTATAAATGCTCTGTGTATGCCCTGTTGTATTTGTTAAGATAGGATAAAACATTGTATGGTGTTGAGGCTTTGTAAATAAGAAGAGAAGTCTTGTTGCAACCCATGTTTTCAATGAGGAAGAAAATTAAGCGAGTTGTAGATAGAAACGCGTATGCATTCATTTTTGTTTTGAAAATGTTGTAGCAGCATGGTAATTAAAAACGGCTCCTGCAAAATTTTCCAAGTTTGTATTTTATGCTTAGTTTCGTTTTATAACTTGTATTTGATATTGAAGTCATTATACCTTGCACTTTATATTAGTGGAATTAACAGTATTCATTAAATTCAGTATTTGCTGTCTAAGGCAATTCCTGAAGCACTGAAGTTTGAACTATTGACTTAAGGATAATCTTGATCATTATAACTTTTCAAATAATTGTTTGCAATCTCGTATGCATGTTGGTTAGAATGTCATCTTAGAGTTTTTCAAGCTTTTAATCGACTAGAGCATTTTTTTTAAAAAATCTCTCCCCTTTTGTCAAATTATGATAGATCACGATTGGAGATGAAACAAAAATGCTATTTGAATATCAATTGAGGGGGGAAAAAAGCAAAAAGAAAGTGAAATAACAATTCTCCACAAATCTAATTCAACAAATGGGTTTTTCTAATATTGTACCTAGCAAGTCTCCAGCGTAGTATAGAACTGAAGATATAACTTGGTAAAATCAATGCGATCTATTGCTAGTGTTACTGTTACATTCTTGAGATGATTATGGCTCAGAAAGCCTAATTAAAAATATGATTTGACAAATGCAAATTAAGTGAAGAAACCAACTAAAGAAAAGGGAAGAGAGAGAGAAGAGTAGAGTATAATTAGACAGAAATTGAAGAAACAAAGATTCAGCAGCAGGATACATTTTCCGTAGAAAGAAAATTGCATGTTGAATATATGGAAGCTGCTGCAGCCCTTACTGCTAATTCCTTGTCTGCTTCATCCTCTTTCCAAGATCTGAAATATCAACATAATAAATTGAAAATGAAGAATAAGAAAATTGACTTATTTTTGCTCCCAATAACTGTTTCCTTATTAAATAGTGGCAAAAGCATTTACCTGGAGTCTGCATCCAAAGCTCCCATCTGTTGAATTCCAATGCTGCTCCGGTGGGAAAGCTGCAATCCCTGCTCGCAGTGCAGCTGCATCTGTTTTACTTGATTTGACCAAGTTTCCTGAATTCCAATACCGCAAAAATCCTTCCTTAAAAATGACATGCACATAACTGAAGCCTCTCTTGCAATAAGCAATGAGATGTACAGAAACAGATAGACAAAAGCTGTTCCTATCAAGGTTAAAATGGGAGCCATTTTTCCTTCGTGAAGTATCCCCAACTCCTGTTAAAAGCTTTTGATTTTCGAGTTCCAACCATGAGGACCAAAGGTAGAACATTAGAGTAGTCAATAGTCAATACTGTCTGTGTTACAAATCAATATTCCTTCGTATTTTGAGAAATTCTAATCAATGACTAATAGTCATTAATGTACCTAAGTAGTATTGTTGCCCCATATAGAATTACTCGAGACAAATCTATATCCTGACTTAAACCTAATGAGTATGATGAGACCACATTATGTAGGAATAATACAAAGAAACTGCATTGTCTTAAAAAGATCCAGGAGGATACTCACAAGTTGTTTCTCTTCTTCTGAAAGTGCTTTATCCATTTGATCAAACAGTGAGCTCCATCTTGCTCTATGCATGTCTGCGTAGCTCTTTATAACACAATGTTCATTCTCCTTATCAATAGGAAATTCTTTCTCTATCAAGAAAGGCAACTCTGTACTGATTACTACTCTAACTCTCTTCTTACTACGTTTCAGAGCTGCAGTTGCAAAGCAAAGTAAGTCCTATTTAAGTCATTACAATACAATATATTCCAACCCAACAAGCTCATTATACAATTGGAAAACAATGTCACCTGAGAGGCGTCCTTTGATGTCTTGCTGAAGAAGTTCTAACCACTGAGCAGCAACAGTAGCCGCTGGAAAAAATTTATTGCATTTCACAAAAGTTCATCTTTTTTTTATGGATATTCAAAATGCTATTTCAGTAGTTCAAGTAAAATTTCAACTAAATACAAACCTTTGATTGAAAGATTTAGTGATGGGTCCTCATTACACAAAGTACTCTGATTCTCAGATGCCTTAAATGATGAAGACAACTTTAATGCTAATGTATCATCCTCCTTTGCAAGAGTTGAATTTGATGCCTCACTTGTAACACAAAACTTCTCTACAGGAATTTGGGCACTCTGACCAGGGACCAGAGATGGCTTATTCATTGACATAGGATTAACAAATCCTTGGGTTAGACTGTACCCAAATAAAGCATTTAAAGGCCCATCTTCACGAGAAGAAGAACCAAGTCCCTGCAATCCAGAATCATTTGTATTCTCCAGGTTCTTCCTGTAGCCAACTTCTGTACTCTCACTTTTCATATTTGTTGTTTGTTTGTTTCCAACTTGGCTATTTTCATTCTTTTCAGATCTTACAAGTGCTTCAATTATGGAATGAACCTGTTTTCTATTCCTGACATGATTTATAATACCTGGGTTGAGTTCATTAAGCAGCCCACTTGGAGCAGCAATCTTAGTGAACCTGTCAACTTGCTCTTTCTTTGCAAGCTCCATCTTTTTCTTCAACATATCGTTTTTACTCTTCCTGCCACGTTGTTTTGGTATTGGTATCCCTCCATGAGAAGATGAAAGAAAACCATTTTGCTTCATCTCCCTCCAAACTTTGAGTGGATCATTCTCTTCCAATGGACCTGTGGTACTACCACACTCTGAAATGTCCCTTGCCTTTGAAAGGTTCTGATTCTTGTAAATAGAAAATTGGTCTTTATTCATTGAATTAGAAACACCTTTAGTATTTAGATCCAAATCAATACCTCTTGAAATGACACAAGTGGTATCATCTTCAAAGGCCTTACCTTTGGCTTTCCAAATTTCAGTATTGAGATCCAGATGTCTAGTGACATCCATATCCACTGTTACGGGTACCTCTGTAACTTGAGACACCTCCTCGATGTCAAATTTATTAGATTCACTGCCTTCACTCTGTTTCAAAGATTTGGAATAACTGGTGTGGTTTCCTATAGAATCAAGATACCAGGAAAAAAAAAATAAGTGAAACCCACTGGCGCCATTTCGGATGGATTCAAAAAGAAAATGAAAAGAAGAAAGCATTCAATGAAATAAAATCTAAACTTTATCATGGTCCGAAAATAAGTATAATTTTGCTAAATGAGTTAACCAATTGATCTAAATGCACACTATTCTATTAAATTCATACAGAAATGCATAAATTGAGCAGCAAAAGAGATGAATTAAGAGATTGAATAAAGATAATACCTTTCAAACTACCCAGAGAGTCGAGGTGTCGCATTTTGACTTTTTTACCAGGACCTGAATGTTGTTCTGCAAATTCATTACTTTCCCGCTTCTCTCCCGTCTTCTAAAACAAAGCCCAAAAAAAGTTTCCTTTCGATTAATAATAAATAAATAAATAAAACAGAGGACCACAAGTTCTTCCAAAAGCATTCCAAGAAAACAAAGAAATGAAGAACCAACCTTTGAATCCGATCTGGGTCGGTCAGCAACGATTCCAACATCGCGTTGATTCTCCATAATCTCTTAATCCAAATTCAAAAACAAGACTATGAGCGCCGAACCTTTTTCAAGAAGCAGAAAATATGGCTCATGAGCAGGACTTACTATAAAGAAGGAATGAAATCAGTGTACAGTTAAATGGAAATCTTTGCACTTGTGCAGAAAAAATAGCAACGAAAAGTCAGAGAAGTTGGAGATGGGTTGGTAGAGATTAGGGTTTTGATGAGAGCGTATAACGTCGCACAGATCTGGAGGAGTTTTATTTAAGTAATTGAATTAGTTGATTTGAATTACAGAGAAAAAGCGAGGTGTCACAAACCTTGTCTGTCTGTCTGTCTGTCTTCGGCTAACAACGTGTGGACTGTGGAGGGTTTTTTTTCAAATTCAAATAGTTTGGAGGTACTTTAGGCCCCAAATGGCCAAATCCTCGGCACGCTTGTTTTTCTTTCCTCATTTTGGCTTGCTTTTCCCTCCTTAAATAAACCCATTGACATTAATTATATCTACCAAAGGTAGTAAATCACATACTTAAATATTAATTGAATATCCACGGATTTCGAATTCATATCTTAAATCAGGTATATCATGATTACGTTGCTAAGGTGATTAAGAGGGGGTGTAAAAAAATTTCTACAACCAACCTAATTCTTACTTTCTTACTTTCCGAATTAAATCAACTCAACAGTTTTAGTTTTTCCTTTTTATTGATTTGAGTTTATTCTTAATTTTATAGAATAGTGAGTTATTCGATTCTTATTTTTTAAAACCACAAACTCACGTATATATATATATTATTTATACTTTTATTTTCATAATTTTTTAATTTTATTAGGTTCTTTTTCTTCTGTCATTTTTCTCTTATTATTTTTATAAAAACATTTCATCTATGAATCAGTTTCTCACTCCTTCAACCATGCATTAGTGTACTAGCTCATCCAACATCGTTTTGCCTAATTCAATCTTTATGATTGATATGAATAATGAATAATTAATAACATTTATCAATATTATTTATTTTTTAAGGTATTTAGACTATATTTTAATTTTTAAACTTTAAATTTTAAGATTATATGCTATGATAACCTCGTATTAATTAAAAATAAGATATGATTCCCTCCCACTTGGTTTTCTACACAAAATGATAAAAATATTTTTACTTTTTATTGACTAATTATGATTTAATTTTAAAAATATTTATCCAATTTGACCGGTCAAAATTGAATGATTGTTTAACTAATTAAAGGTTGGTCGATAGGCGACCCCACTCGTCGAAGCCAATTTGGACATATGTCTAACTAGGCAAAGTTTGGTTTAGCTGTGACTCTATTCATCGAAATTAAGTTGGACATATGTTCAATTGAACTTAAAAGTTATCTAATTGGCCAAAATTTAATCGATCGGTAATCTTACTTCTCATTGTCGAATTGGACACATGTTCAACTCAAAATAAGGTCCCTGATTTTCATTTAGACATATGTCCAACTCTTTTGTGTCCAATTACACATATGTCCAACTGAAAATTAGAAAGTTAATTGACTAAAATATCATTATCTAATGAAATTAAATAAATTTCTAAGGAGATAAGAACATACTGGAGTTTGATGAGTCGATGAACAAATTAAGGTTTTTGGTTTTAGTTGGACATATATTTAACTCTGTTATATCAAGTTAGACATATGTCAAACTAAAAACTATGAAGTTAATTGATCTTCCTTGTGCCTATTGTTAGGATTATTCTTGAGATTCTTCAAATATTTTAGGGTAATTGTAGAAAATAACTCTCAACACTTTCAACACTCTCAAAGCATATCAGACAAGGAACAATTAATCTAAGCCAACATAAACATGAAGTCTTATGAACATCAACCATTTGAAATTTGTAGTGAATTTCAGATTTGGAAATCAAGCTAATCCAAATGTCGATATGAGAATCAACTTGAATGTCGTTGATGAAGAAAGCTATAGTGGTGGTCGTTCGAGAAAATAAAAAAAACCAAAAAAAGGGTGAGAGGAATCATAAGGAAAAACCAAGGGAGATCGCAATGAGAAAATAGAAGGAAAATGGAGGTTAAGGGAGAAAAATCATGACAAGAAATAGAGGTTGAGTTTGAGTGAGTTATGGTAGAATAGAAAAAAATCACGATGAAAGGATGAGTTTAAGTGAGTTAAAGTAGAGTAACATGAGTGATTGTGTGAGTTAGGATAGTGGCGTAAGTGAGTAACATAAGTGAGCTTTTTGAAAACTAATGCATGAGAATGGATTATGAGTATAAGTGAAATAATATTAAAAATATTAGTTAAGAATCTATCCTAAATTAAAATTAATGTTATGGGTTATTTGTGATAATTTTTTTAAATTTTAATTATTAGAATTTAATGATATTGGATAAATAATTGAAATTTAAAATTTGAATTATAATCAAATTAATATAAGATATATAAAAATAATAAATAAAATAAGATGAATTTGTTTTATAATCTAATAAAAAAATTGAATTAGATTAAGTTTGTTTTTATTTTTTAAAAATTGATTATATTAATTTGATTGTAATTTTAGTGTAAAATTAAATCTATATATATATATATATATATCTTTAATTAAGATAAATTTTTAAGATTTAATATCTCAAGTCTTTTAAGAAGTTAATATTATTGCTAATTGCATAATAATTATTTATATGAAAATTTTGCTAATAATATTGCTAAATTATAATTATTATGTAAATTGATATATTTTTGTTATAATAATAATAATAATCATAAAAGTTGTTAGGAGAATGTTATCACTTTGTTTTAGTTATTCTTACGGTGCTTTTTCCAATAGGATAGAATAAAAATCGAAAAATATGCGGTAATGATATTATTTTGTTAAATTGATTAATTTTATTTTTTTTATTTTTAAGTTAAATATTATAAATATTGTTATTATAAAAAGTGAATATTTATTCATATTATTATTAAAAATAAATATTTAATTTAATAATTATTTAAAATTATAAACTCCATAAAAATATTTTATTTTCATAAATTAAATAACTAAATTAACCTGCACATAAAGCCACTAAGTTGACACATTTCAAAGAATAAAAGTGAATAGAAACTTTATCTCAATAAATTATTGTTTAGAAATAATAATTTTTTTATCATAACTCAACGCATATATAAATAATTTATATAATTTAATTTAATTTATATTAATTGTAATTGATTCCATAATTATTTATCATTTTATATTTAATTAATAATTAATATATTATTTAATACATATATCTCACTAATTTGATACTGTGTACTTAATGTAGCTTGTGACAGTCCTATAAAAATTTACTTCCATTTTCGAAGGGTCAGTGCTTGTTTTTATACATGCTTTTATATATATTTTTTTAATCATTAATATCTTTTGAAATATTTTCGTAAGCATTTCGATCAATTTATACCATAGAGTAGCAAATATACCATTAAGAGTAGACAAGTAAAAATATACACGGGCAATTAATCGTATTACAATAAAAAAATATTAGTTTTTTAAATATAAATCAATCAAAATCTATCGAATTTATATATCTAATTTATTTATTTTGTATTATTCATTCCTTTAAAAAAAATTAAAGTCGATGTTAATTATTTATAATCTTAATTTTTTTAATATTTATTTGTATTATATAAATAGATATATTCAAATTTATACACGTTTAAGTTACCTCGAAAACTGAGAATTCTAATATTTAAATAATATTAATTATAATAATGATATAAATTGTATAAATTTAAGAAAAAAAAACTTTTAAATTTATAATTATGAAAATAATATTTTTTATACTCATTTTATATATTTTCATTATAAAAAAAATCTTATACATTATTTCATCTTAAACATTATATAATTACATATCATTTAGATTCATTTAATTTTAAAAATAATTCAAAAATTTATTCGATTCACTTTCCCTCGACATATTATTAGCAGGGCCAATACGCAAATTACGATAAATATGGTTTTCAAACTAAGTTTTTTACTTACTTACTAAAACAGGAAGAGAAAAGATTATTGAAAGAATATTAGTTTATTGAATATTGTAATTCACCGTATAAGATAAAATTGCGTACAAGGAGATTTTATTAGAACATGCAGTAATAGTGGTAGGTATGAAAAGAGGCGGCGGTAGAAATTATTGATTATCCATTTAAAATATAATGATATATTATTTTAAATTAATAAAATTCAAATTAATATATTTAAAAAAATAAAACAATTTAATTAATAAATAATATATAACAACACATCTGGGTAATTATTTTGCAGAGAAAAATTGAATTCATTTAAAACAATCATTAATATATTTCACAAATTTATTATAAATATAAAACTAATTTAATTAAATCTTATAATATTAAACTTTATAAATTAAAAATGTAAATTTAAACACGCTGCCTTATAATGAGAGGGAAACACTGGCCTCCATACAGTCTAGCTGGTACTTGTAGCTATTGCCTTGAGATCGACTGATTGAGGGTTCGAATGCTGGTACCAGTGGATGAAATTATTCTTTGTTTATTTACCCTCTGATTTATAATAATATTTAGAGGATAATAATACAGATACAATTCCTATCATCATTATAAAAGTGTAAGAATATTTATCATATCCCTTTAAATTATTATTAATAAAAGAAGATTTAATTATATAACATAACATTTTCTTATAAAATTTTATTTTTAAACTAAAAATTAAAAATAAAATCAATTAAATAAATGATCATTTATCTCCGGGTGTGCAACTTAAACATTTCTGCTCTGTTCTTCTCTAAAAGCTGCTCACTGCTGATCAATTCTCAACCTACTCCTTACTAAAAAACAATCAGTAAATTCTTAGCCCAAAAAAAAAAAAAGCAAAACAAAACAAAACATGCCTAATTGTTTTATTAAATTTGTATTCTTTATAAATGAAGCGATTTTAACTTCGCTACATGTCCAAGTTTCTGACTCTTTGAATTTTTTTTTTTTTTTTGTTTTCTTGAAATTTATGTTGAATATTATAGTGGGAACAGAGGTGGTTATGGTTGATGAAATTTCTTTCCCTAATCAAATCACCACCACCAAGCCATTATCTTCACTGGGTCATGGTTAGTAATCAAAATTATTAACTGTAAAGAGAACATGACATGTAAAGTGAATGTAACAATAACATGGCACTGCATATGCCCAACGACCGAGGCAATGCCACGGCACTGCATATGCCAAGATGGGTCGACCACCAAAGGAAACTATAGATTGGAACACAGCCCCCAAAATCCTCAGTGCAAGAATCAAAACCATGAGCTGAGCATAGTGTGTGAGTAATGACTAACAAATTAGCGAGTGAGGCTGTGAGGTAGTACATGGGTATCCAGAATGGTGGAATGATCTTCAAGCACGAAAGAAACGGGACACCAATAGGTGAGCCGTTGTGGCTATCAATAATGCATCACTATCACTTATTCCTCAGACCGAATCTTCCCAGGATCCAGGTATTTTAAGTAAAATATTTCACATCTTTACTCGTATTGATAATGAGGATTGGATTCTAGACTCTGGAGCTACAGATCATATGACATTTGACCCAAAAGATCTCTCCAATACAACTCAACCGAGACGGAGTCGTGTTGCCAATGCCAATGAGGTCACTTATCCAGTTACAGGGGCTAGAACAGTGACTTTATCTCATTCATTATCATTATCCAATACATTACTTGTACCCTCTCTTTCAAACAGACTAATGTCTGTAAGTCAAGTCACTTCAGATCTTAACTGTATAGTATTGATGTATTCTACCTTTTGTCTTCTACATGATATTCTCACCAAGGAGATCATTGTACGTGGTACTAAGAGGGGAGGGTTATATTATGTGGATGACTTCAATTCAAGAAGAGCCAATCACATGCAAAACACTGTTGGTAACAAGGAACGCCAAATTTGGTTATGTCATCTTCGATTTGGGCATCCATCATTCGGGTATTTAAAGCACTTACTCCCCAGTTTATTTTCAAATATCACACACTCAGATTTCAAGTGTGATACTTGTATCCTAGCAAAAAGTCATATGGTGTCTTATCCCATGAGCATGAATAAAAGTATGACTCCTTTTGCTTTGGTACATTCTGATGTTTGGGGACCTTCCCCGGTCACTACGTCATCGGGTCATCATTGGTTTGTTATTTTTGTTGATGATTGTACACGAATGACATGGATTTACCTTTTCAAACATAAAGATGAAGTATTTTCTACATTTCACTTGTTTCACACCATGGTTCAAACACAATTTTCTGAAAAAATTAAGATTCTTAGGTCTGATAATGGAGGGAAGTATGTTAATCAACAATTTCGGACATACTTGGACAACCATGGTATTCTCCATGAAACCTCGTGTTCACAAACCCCACAATAGAATGAGACTACGGAGAGGAAGAATAGGCATATTTTAGAAACTGCTCGGACCTTACTAATCGGTGCACATATGCCTAATAAATACTGGAGTGATGCTGTTACTACAACTGTGTATCTACTGAATCGTATGCCCACAAAAACCTTACAATTTCAGACTCCATTAAAGGTGCTATCGGATAATGTTCCCTTACCTACTATTTTGATGCTTCTGCCCC
Organism: Hippophae gyantsensis; assembly: GCA_030763125.1. Lineage (NCBI taxonomy): Eukaryota > Viridiplantae > Streptophyta > Magnoliopsida > Rosales > Elaeagnaceae > Hippophae > Hippophae gyantsensis. The sequence goes on from CM061030.1 coordinate 29,708,237, forward strand.
GAATTTTGGATGTGTTGTTTTTGTCCACCTCCACAAAAATCAACAAACTAAGTTGGATCCATGTGCTGTCCGATGTGTATTCTTGGGATATGACGTACAAAAAAAGGGCTACTGATGCTACGATCCGATTACTAAAAAAACCTATATTACCATGGATGTCAATTTCCTAGAATCTGAATGGTGTTTCCCATCACTGGTATCCAATTACCCTCTTCAGGGGGAGAGTTATGGTGAAGAACGAAATTGGCTTGATGTTGAAATATTAGATACTAGTAACAATCCAGCATACTCAGATCATGCCAACAATATGGAGGAGCCAGTACTTAGACCTGAACTTGAACTTCCAAGAACTGAAGTTGAAGTAATAATTGAATCTCCAGAAGATGAAGTGATTGATGCACCCCTCCACTCTCTAGTACCCAATGATCCTCCTACTGAGAATACTTCTGAGGTAAGCTATCCTATCACACCTTTACAAACTAACGTTATAGATACATCTGTTGGTTATATTCTGCCTTTTAGACACAATCGAAGCAAACCTCCAAATTGATACTCCCCAGAAAGAGAAGAATGACAATCCAAGTATCCAATAGCCAATTATGTATCTACTCAAGGGTTATCAGAACCTATCAGGGTGTTTGCACAAACACTCTTCTCATGTCAAATTCCAATTAGCGTTGAAGAAGCCTTATCTGATCCAAAATGGGCTCAAGCTATAAAAGAAGAATTTGAGGCATTACAGAAGAATAACACATGGGTGTTAAGCAAGTTGCCTTAAGGGAGGAAGATGGTAGGATGCAAGTGGATTTTCTCCATTAAGTATAAAGCAGATGGATTAGTTGATCGATACAAGGCGAGGCTAGTAGCAAAAATATATACATAGAAACATGGGATAGATTATCAAGAAACCTTCTCATCTGTGGTTAAACTAAAAACTTTTAGAGTTTTATTATCTCTTACAGCAAATTTAGATTGGCCATTACACCAACTTGACGTAAAAAATGCCTTCCTTCATGGTGATCTTGAAGAAGAGATTTACATGGATATCCCACCAGGATATACTGTTACATCAGGAAAATAAACTACATATAGATTACAACGAGCATTGTATGGACTAAAACAATCACCTCGAGCATGGTTTGATAGGTTAAGTTCAACAATGAAGAAATATGGGTTTCAACAAAGCAACTCGGACCACACTCTTTTCCTAAAACATCGATTGGGGAAGATAACAACCCTTATAGTCTATGTAGACGACATGATCATTACAGGGGATGATAAAGAAGAAATCTCTAAGCTTTAAGAACAACTATCAAATGAGTTTGAAATGAAGAACTTGGGAGGGCTCAAATACCTTTTAGGTATTGAGGTAACAAGATCAAAACAAGGCATATGTCTTTCCCAAAGGAAATATACTCTAGACCTACTAGCAGAGGTAGGACTACTAGATTGTAAACCTGTCGATATTCCAATGGTTCAAAATCATAAACTTGGAGAATATGTGGACCAAGTACCAGCAGATAAACAGAGATATCAATGGTTAGTAGGTAACTCATATATTTATCTCATACTTGACCTGATATTGCTTATGTTGTGAGTGTCGTGAGTCAGTTCATGCACTACCCAAGTGAAGACCATATGGATGTCGTCATGCGAATACTTCGTTATTTAAAATCCTCCCTTGAGAAAGGACTTATGTTTTCAAGGAATAGTCAATTAGAAGTTGTTGGATATACAGATTCAGATTGGACAGGGAATATCAATGATAGGAAATCTACTGTTGGGTACTTTATTTTTGTAGAGGGTAATCTTGTTACATGGAGGAGCAAGAAGCAAAAGTTAGTTGTCTTATCTAGCGTTGAAGCTGAATTTCGAGGAATGATCAAGGGAATATGTGAGCTCCTTTGGTTGAAAAAACTTCTAACTGAGATTGGTGTTACTTCTAACACTGAAATGAACTATTTTGCGATAACAAAGCAACCATTGCCATCTCCCACAATCCAGTCCAACATGATCGCACAAAGCATGTTGAAGTGGATCGAAACTTCATCAAACAGAATCTTGAAAAAAAAATTATTCAACTTCTATTTGTTAAATCAGAAGATCAATTGGCTGATATACTCACAAAATCTGTGTCTGCAAAGAACTTCTACAACTCACTTGACAAGTTGGGCATAAGAGACATATATGCACCACCTTGAGGGGGAGTGTTGGCATGTGAGTAGTGTAGCAGACAACAAGCATACATTAATACAGTAAATTGTGGCAGATAACAAGCACCAATGTGACAGACAAGAATGATAGTGAAAATTAATAATGTTGTAATTTGTTTTCTTTTCGTTTTCTTAGTATACAAAATACAAATACTATACTCTTGTACAGAAAAACCATAACAGAAATAATATGAAAAATACATGATAATTATCAGAAATACAATATTTATCAGTAATGAGCGATACGTAATGAGTTAAATCGATTAGAGAATAATCAGAATTAGTTGTATAAATGTGAGCACTCATATTGTATTTTTATGTCAACATTGATATAGAAAAGCTTTAACCAATTTCTCTTCAACTCTCTTTATTCATTGTTAATGTTCATCTTGTTAAATGAAGCTTGTTCATGCGTTTCTGAAAATCTTCATGTATCAAAGCTTGCAAGCTTGTGAGCTTGTTCTAAAACAGCAACCACGTTTAGATCACCAGGTCTAATAAATAGCTATACACCTACTCAAAACATCTCAATTCAATCTGATCAAGATGTCTACACATTTCACAATATCTTACCTCGATTAAACTAAACCACACCAACTTTATAATTTAAAAACACCAAATTTTAAAGATACTGCATGGCCTTGAAGTTGATAGCCATGCACTTCAAGAACCACCTTTTGGAATATCAACGTATGGTGAAATCAATCTAACATACAAATCCTGAAAGAAGCAAGATGAGATGCTTGGCTGTTGTTGATGTCATGTATGGCAGATGAAATACTCAAGCTGATTTTAGAGTTTGATACGTCAAGGGGGCTTGGGTGAAATTAGAGAAAAAAATATGCTTCAAAATCTAGAGGTAGAGCCATACAATTCAAAGAACTTCCAAGTTTTAAGAAAGGTAACCTTAGCATCACAGACTACATTTTAAAAATAAAAATGCTAGCTTATGAACTAGAAGAACCTGGTTGTGGCTTGTTTGAAGAAGAAATTTTAATGAATGTTTTGGGAGGTCTAGATGAGTCTCATGACATTGTTTTTTCAACACTTAACTGAAAAATGCTTACAGAAACAGTAACTATTGATGATGCTAAAACTCTTGTTCTCTGCCTTGAATGTAGATTGGAAAGAAGAAAAAAAATTTCACTATCACATTTACCTTCTGTCAATCTATCCGTTAAAAATGCTCCAAATCAAGGTGAAAAACAATTGCCTACAAACATTCCAAATATAGCCACATATAACCCTATTGCAAAACAGTTCATCAATACCAGTCATACATCTTTCCAAGGACAAGCACAGTTTGATAGAAATAACTCTTTCTGGTTTTGAGCAACGTGCTAGAGAAAATAGCTATGGCAGAGACAGAGGCAAACCACGGTGTCAGCTTTGTGGTATAATGGATCACATGGCTGCAACATGCCAGCATAGGTTTGATAAAAATGTTGTCACATCTCAATCCACTGGTAATACAGCTAAACCATCTCCCATACCACTCAGTTATCTGCTCAAACTCCTAATTAAAATTTTCAATCTCAGCGAACATTTTTTAATTCATCTTTTCAATATTATAATCCCAAACCACCCATGTTTCCATCACCTCAAATGCAAGCAAGCTATGCTACGTACTCCAACTCAACCTTCCTATCGACTGTCGTTTTCTTTTATATCATCTTCATCAAATTTCCCAACAATATATTCAACAGAATCCTTCTCACATTTCCATCCAACCCTACCAATCTCAAGAGCTCAACTGGTATCCGAATATTATATGCAACGATTGATACATCTTTAACTCAAATATTTGAATAGAAAACAAAGAAATAACATGATTTTCGAAGTGAACGGATTAAGAAATGTAATGAGACTCTTAATTATATATATCGAATAACATTCATTTTTATTTGATATGAAAAGCATCAAACTTTTTTGTCAAACCATAGAGCAAACTTTCATCATGAGTTAAAAACAGAATTACAAAGCCACAATGAGAAATTAATCAGTAACTGTTTTCAATCACTTAGATAGCTCTACAGAGAGAGTATTAACCAAGGAAGATATAGTTGTAGGAGACCTCCCAAATACCATCTCTTTATCATCTCTACCACATTTGTATTCTACACTATGGTCTTCGATTCTTCTTTTCCTTCTGTCGTAAACACAGCCTGAATTTTGTGCAATTAATTCATACTTCAAAAATTAAACAACTTAGTCTAATCATTAAAAGCTGCTGAGTGATTTTTATTGTGTTTGCTTCTGCTTTCTTTTAATACATTGGTTTTTCAGAAGAAAAAGCTTAAAGAACAAACACATTATTTTAAATATATATTTTTATTTCAAACAATAAAACTTTGAGTGAAACTCTTAACTAATCATCAATTTATAAAACTCTTAACTATTTATCCCCCATGAGTGATGCATCACCATTTCATGCTCCAATTAGGAATTGGTCGTGATCTAACTGCACAGCTGAAAACTTTGATTAAGTCTAGACACTGGCACGGCCTAATTGGACTGAAAACTTTGACTAAGTCTAGCACAGCCTAATTGGACCGTGCTCTTGCTTCCATTGCATGACAATGGAAGCATTGCAACTAATGTCGATTGACAGATAATGTTTACATTAACATCAAGTTAGGATATGAAATGCATACAGTTGTCACTGAACAAACACACAAAGGTAGGTTTGCCATTTTTTCCCTTTGTTACAGTGGACTACTTGATTTACTGCCTAATATCTGATCAGCAGCCCTGGACTAGGATATACCCTATTTATATCTTTTACTAATAACAAGTTAGAGAATAACAGGCACGTACTGGTGTTGTGTATTATCATTTTAGCCTTTCTCTTCGTAGCCTCTCCAGTTCCATCACCAGTTGCCAATGTTCTAATGATAGCAAGGTCTCACCAAAACTCATGGACATTAGGCGGCCCATTGTCAGCAACCTGTGAGAAGAATAGTAACATGTTTACTTGTGTGCAAGGAATTAACTTTAAGACCACAACCACATGACAAAAGATGTCAGCTTCAAACCTGCTTAAGTCTTGGCTGCCAAGGCTACGATCTGCTTGTCTTGCTTCAACCAGATCGTTTTCTATTATCTGTAAAATATCAGACAAGAAGATAAATTAGCACCATAGAACAATGAGAATATATGAAGGTTGAATGACATGTCATTTCCATGAAGCCTGAAACAGATAAAAACTTGCTCCAAGTACGAAATGCAATCGGTTATCACAGAATTAGGTCAACTCATACCCTTTGCATTTCTGGCTCTATAGAATGAGGCAAAGATCTAAGAGTACTCAAGTACCCTTTCCATGCCTCTAGTGCTTCTGCAGGAACTACTTCAGAGGAAGCCACGGAACAAGGTTGGAAAGGTAAAATTATATCGGCTGGCAAGATGTTAGATTTTCCTTCAGACAATATTAACAACTGGATATCAGCTGCCAACTCCATTTTATAGTACTTGAAATCGTATTCCACCTGAAACAAGCATATAACAATTATTTTAGTGCAGTTAATATGCTCAACTCCAGAGACAAGAATATGTGAAACCATTGCTGCACATAAATAGTCGACAAGAATTCAGTGATAGACATAGTACTGAAAAAAAAAATCACCTTTTGCAACTCTGTTAAATTTTTAAGCAATCTTGCATTTTCAACCCCTACTGTATTTAGAGTCCCTGCTTCTAATTGAGTCTCATCCACAGTCAAGTGTGTACCATCAGGCAGCTGTAGAACTCCAGTTATCAATCTGAAGCGATAATCAAAATTTGTCAAACTTAAGAGGAATTTTATCATTAGTTAAAGATAAAGGTTAAATTCATCGTTAAACTAATGATTACAATCAAATTTACCTGTTAGTTTCATAATCTTTCTTTGGTGCAAGGGAAGAAGTGTTGAGATATTCCACTGTAAGAGGTATATAATGAGTGAAAGGCAGTAGACTTTTGACAGCCCAGCTAAGCCGAGTGCCAAAAACAGACGCACTTTCTCTGTTAAGACAAGTTAAATTAAGCGACAATTTTCCTACGGCAACTGTGTCAACTCTAGAATGCACCTGTCAAGAGGTGTTTGTTAACTTAGGAGAGAAGAGTAATCTCAGATTATAGAAAACAAAAAGGTGGAACCAGAATAACAAGAGAAAGCACCAATACTTTGAAAAGGACAATCTTTATCCTTTACAACCTTTACCTTGGACAGAAGATGCAACAACATGAAATGGGCAGCTAAATCATCATTACCCAGAACAGTTGTAAGATGCCTTAGAAGACCATTCCTCATCTCTTTTACCAAGAGGGGCTTTAGCTGGAAGTAAAAATGAGCCGGTTGAAAAATAATCCAAGTAATAGAAAAAAACGCAGAGCATAATAATTCAACACTAAGAGTATGAATCAAATACGAACCCTTCATTGATAACAATGTTACATAAAAAGTACCTCAATCATGGAGGGATTATGGAGAAAGTCATGAGCTGAAAGCTTCCGGTGAATAAAACAGTGGAGGCGTGGTACCTGTGAATAAAGATGTAGAAGGATATCAAAAAAGAATGCAAGTACAGCGTTTAAACTTGCAGAAGATAGCAAAAGAAGGCTTTGTGCAAGTGTTTTGAAATGTTGATAAATATGAAAATAAATAGGAAAAGCAACACGTACTAGTCAGATGAATTAACATCACTCCAGCAACACAGAGAGAAATAACAAAGTTTCACAGCTAAAACAACAGATGGAATACCTTGTTGGAGGGAAAATGGACCAGTGCATCTTCACCAAAACCATTTGAGAATTCATCTTCATCTTTGTCCATTTGGTCCTCTGAATCCAAAGTAAAGACACCAATGAACTCAAAAACTTCATTTAGCTTCAAGTCAGACTCTGGAGAATCATATATCTGATCATTAGAAAGAAGATCACCATCAGACTCAGGATAATACCAATATTAATTCCTAATTAATACATGAAAATCCAACTAATGTACTAGATTAAATCCACTGAATACCTTGACAAGACAAGGAAGGAAATCCTTCTCAATCTCAGACACCACAGGTAAACTAGAGCAGGTGCCTTCAGCAATTGACCCCTGAGATTGAGCAGACTGGAATTCATGCCCATCCTCCCTCTATAGAAGGGAATACATATAATGTAAAGTCTTCTTTCTTCGGAAATATATAAAGTTAAGAACAAAGTAAATTATGGTAAAGAAAATAAAGCTATTAAAAATATGTAACTATCATTGAACCTAACCACTTCTACTTACCATCTTTTTGGCGCTAGGAGAAGCCTGAAACTCATCATTTGAGACCTGTTTTTTGAATGAGGCGATTCAAGCAAGTATATAATAAGCTTAGTGCTTTGACCAAAATGCTCGCAAATGCATATTTTCATACTAAAATTCTCAGTAACAATCATTAACAATGCCAGCTAAAATTGACCCCAAAAATCCTCAGCAAAGCTGTGAAAGGAAGTGCTATAGTATTGTATTCTGGATTACCTCTAATATAGAACCCAACGAATAATAAATCACAATCAGATAAGTCTAAAATATCCACTCAATTAAGCCAATATCCTTCATTAATATGAAATTTGAAAATAAAGTGCATTTATGAAGAAAGCAAATACCATCGGATCCATATCATCAATAGCTCCATTATCTAATCTCCTTCGCTTCTCACTGTTGTTAGGTGTGAAATTCACACTCATGTTCATTGTTGATTCAAAAGAAGATTCAGTCCATGAATTCTGTCCCGGAACCTAAAACAATTAGACAAGATAACCCAAATCCGGATCATCAAGCAAGAAATCCATGTTTTATTACAAATTTCCATAATGAAAAACCTTAACATTCACGAGTAGTTATGACAATGACAAGACATTGCTCACAGGTACACAGAACAGTAGACGGCGTTCCCAAATTCGCATGTCCAGCGAAGAAACCATGGGAACTTGGTTGATATCCATAAACTTGTTAGTTCTCCAGACCATGCCATCGTCCTTCATAAAATCATCAACAGGTTAATACATAACAAAATATATTAGATCAAAATGGGTTAACAGTAACATACTAGGAAGGAATCAAAACCTTGTAAGCACCGACATAGAACTCGTTTCCCAACATGTCTTGTATCATGCCTCGGAAACGAACCAGAGTGTTGGGTTGAACCCATTTTATAGTAGCATGATTCAAAATTGGAACCTACATTGTCATTTCAAATAGCGAACTAAGTTCAATCGATTAAGGTAACACTATAAAGGAAGAGACAATTTATATCACGATTTAAAAAAAAGTCAGAACCCAGAAAGAATAAATGTAGATGGTGATAGAGTTTGGACCTGAGAAAGACCAGAGTTGTCAAAGAGATAGTTGCGAAAGACATCGATAGCACCCCAATCTTTGCCATTGAAGGAGGCTGGGTCAGAGCCGGAGTCAATAGCCTTCTTGAAAGTTGACCGTACGGCTCCAAGAGGATTCGCCAGGCAATCGTATGCTACTCCCACCATATCCGATTCTCTCTCTCTCTCTCTATATATATATCTATCTATCTATCTCTCTCTTGATCTCGATCTAGTGAGTTAGGCTATGAAGATTTTCCCGGGCTGGTAGGATTAGTTAAGTGAAGTCCTTTGGGCATTTCCCGCCAAATCTTGTGCTTGGAGGCGTTAAACTCCCGCCAATTCTTGGGCACGATGCGATAGCATACGTGTAGTGTAGCCCTAGGTCATCGTGGCATATGGCGGTTTTGGGTGGGCTATAATTTTTGGGCTTAACAGTAACAGGATCAAGTGGAAATTTGTGGCCTTCTTTTTTAGCAGTGTTGGATTTTCCTTTTTTTGAGACATGTGAGTAAGGACTAAGGATCTCAAAATTCTTAGTATTTATCTTTTATTTAAAATTTTGGAATTTAAGAGAAATGATAATTCAATTCTCATATTTAAAATTACAAATTTATATTTTATTTGTTATTATATATTTTATTCATATAAATATAAAAATAATTATACTTTAATATTTATGAATAAAAATAAAATCAAATATATTAAATATACATAACATTTCATTATTTTTAATTTGTATTTTTTTTATTAAAATTTCTTATTTTTGAATAATTTTAAACTAAAAAGATGTTAAAATTCAATTGTTAGAATTACAAACGGGTAACCGTTACTCAATGATGATTCTTTATATTTATGTTTCAATTTTGAATATAATATAATATTTTGATTTTAATTTTAGATAAAATATCCTTTTAACTTGTTTCATCCCATTAATACTCATACGGTTATGAATTGTTGAAAATTGAAATTATAACTTGGAGTGAGTAGGGTATGTGTCATAGAGGCTGCTGGTGTGCTCAAAATTCAAAATGAGTTACTCATTTATTGGTAAAAACTTTAGCCTTTTTTGGTTGATTTTAGTCCAATTTATTTGTAATTGAACTTGAATAACATGTAATGAATTTGAAAGTGAGCTTTCACCATTGACATCATCAACCGAACACACTAAGGGTTTCGTGATAGAGGTTGAAAATGTATTTTTTGTTTAAAAATTGACCAATACTAATTAGTTTTGATCATACTGATCGAGTGATGATAAGAATATTGAATAATATGTTTTATTTTTAAAATCAACCAAAATTAACTAGATAGGTGTGTAAGGTTAAAGTTAATCAGATTCGCCCAAAACTCATGTTGTAGACCATTTTAATGAGCTTATTTGAAAAATTTGACATTATTTTAAACATTTTTAAAGTTCTGTCACACATGACACATTTTATCCTATATCTCATATATATATATCAAATTATTGTATAAATAAAACAATATATTAATGTTTAATTAGATACAAAATTAAAAGTTTGGAATGTTAAAATAATTTATTACTACTTACTAATAAATGTTAATTATATTATAATATACAAGTTTTTGTACACGTTAAATTATATAAAAAGATAAGTGGTGTTTAGTAAATAGGTAAAAAAGTCAATAATTTTTTTGGGTTGTTTTTTATTTTGTTTGATCGAATTTTTTATCTATAATTTTTTTTCAAATAATAATTTTTTTACATTAAGTGTAATTTAAGCTTACAATTTATAACATATATAATAAATTAATCAATATATATATAACTTTCCTTTAGGCGAGAAGGATATTATTATCGACTAAATGCATACATAATAACGTTGAAGATCAACCCACCCATGCTCATTACAAATTAAGTCCAAAAAAAATAAAAATTCAATCTATTTTATCTAAGCTCAATAAAGTAGAGGTTTCTCAAACGTTAAAGAAAGTTCTTTTTTAAGAAAAAATTCTAGAATGATATAGAAATTAGATTTTTTTTAAGATAAGTGTGTAGAATGTAATAATAACGTGGTTATAATTATTTTTTAATTTTATATTTATGTGTCGTAGATTTCATAATAATGATTATAAATAATATTCCTTATATTTGGGTTATGCATCTTAATTTTTTTTTTGTATTCTTAGTTTGGGTTAAGTTGTGAGTTTTCTTTTTTAATATTTATATTTATCTTTAAATTATGAGTGGTTTTTAAAAAGTGTTACAATGTTTTTTATTTTGGACATAATATAAATAATTTTTTTACTTATTTAAATTTAATATTGATAAATTTAAAATTATTACTCTAAATTTCTTAATAGATGGTATGATAATATATATAAAACAATAGATTTCAAAACTTATTGATTATATTTTCTAATTATTTTAGAAGAAGTTATCATTATTATTTATTATAAATTTTTTATTTCTTTTAATAATATGTTAATTATTTTTATAGATAAAATTACTAATATTCTGAGTTGATTAGGTTTAAACAATATTTATTTGTAGATGAGATAACACACTCATCATTCCATTTCAAATATTTAAATTTGATTCTCGTTCGTACAATATTTTTTTATTTAATAAAAAATATAAACAAAATTCTGAGTTGATTATTTATTTAATTTTATGTTTTTGTTGCTTGAATTCTGAACTGATTTATTTTTTTATTATTGATTGAATTATGAGTTGAATTTATGAAGTCGGTTAACATCAACGCGGTTTATGGTGTCCTATCGAATTTGTAATTTAATTGGGTAGGTGAGCTGCTTTATTTCTCAAATTTTCAATATTTCATTTTCTCCGACATCTCCAGCATTAGTATTATAACTTATTTAAAAAAATAAACATTATTTAATTTACAAGTATAATAAATATAAATTAACTTAAAATAATATTTAATATAAAATAATGTATCTAATTTAATTAAAAAATATTATTTTTATATTTATAAATTTTAAGGATTTTATTTTTATTATTTTTTAAAAAATATTTTTACTCTCTCTAATACGATTATTCAATTATTATAATCTAAATCCAGTGATATATTATGTTTCTGGGCCCATCAATTTTATGTAGATATAAAAAGAATGTAAAAATAATAATTATCAATTCTTTCCATCTTATCTTTTTGGTATTTAAAATAAACTTTAAAAGAATAGAGCATAAAAATGGATCATGTTTGGTATTAGCTAGTACAGGCTCAGCTGAGTTAACCAAGACACAGTCCGATTGGATCAAGAGAAGGATTTGTTTTTACTCTCAAATTGATAGAATGAAGACTTTTAATTATTTTAAAGCAAATGAAATTTGAATTATCTGAATCCAAATATTCTCAGTTAAAAAATGAATGAAAAAGGAAAAAAAAATTGAGGATTTTGAGTAATCCGGAACTAGAATTAAATTGAATTATTGAATGTTATTTTATACTTTAATTATATTTATTTGACATATAATTAAAGTTAAATTCATAATTTGATACCCTTAATTCAATATAATGACTCATTCTGCGTGAATTTTAGATGATCGATGTGATATTCAAGTCGATTTAATTTAGTTAAATCCAAATAGATTCATTTCATTTGATACCCTTAATTCATACTTAAATAGTTATGTATAGTTTTTATTTTTCAGCTAATTTAATAAGGGTTGTGATATTTGTTATTTTGGTAATAATAATTCATTAATAATAGATTTGTATCATAATAATAAAATTAAAATATAATTAATTATAATAATATAATAATATAATTTCCCTTTAATAATAAAAATTTATGAATACAAATTAAATCATTATCACAATCAAAAATTTAAATAATTTTTTTGATCAATTTGAAAAGAAAAAAATTTATATTTTTGTTACTTTATTTCACAAATTAAATATAAGGTAGGGTATCACAAAATTCTATTAGATTAAGTCATTTATTTTATATAATCACTCAAATTAAAAAATAGAAACATTTAGTCCCTTAGATTTGTAAAAAGTGTCAATTGAATACAAATTATACTATTTTAATAATTTTTTATTTAAAATATGATTATTTCCTATCAAATAATTAAAATATAAATCTTTAATAAGGATAAAAGTGAAATATTATTATTTCTTATCAAATAATTAAAACATTTTGTGAATTTTTTAGTATTAATTGTGACTTTAACATTGTTAAAGACTCATGTTTTAATTACGTTTAATTACTTAACAAGAATATAATAATATTTTAATAAAAAAATTATTAAAATAATATAATTTATCATTAATTGATTTTTTTACAAAATTAGAAAACTAAATGACATCACTTTTAATCTAAGGGATTAAACGACACAGATGATATAATCTAATTAACTTTTATGATATTTTTCTCTTAAATAAATTAATTAGATTGTTATTAATTGATTCCCTTTAGTCGTAATATTCTTACACTTATGGAAAATTTAGTATATTTTTTCAATTAGAGCTATTTTAATAACTTTATTTTCAACTTTTAAAAAAATTTATGAGATATTTTATTTTTTAAACATCTATCAACTCCCTACTAGTAATGTTCGAATCGATACTACTCAAATTTTATAATAAAAAAAAATTGTCAATAAATTATTAAAGTGTCCAAATTGTAATAATAAGGTATTTAAAATATATTAATTTTTTTAAAAAATGACTACTATATTTTATTTACAAAAATACAGTGATTAAATTATAAGGTATCCATTTGACAGCATTAACGCTAAGTAGTTAATTTGTTGATTAAGTTATGTAGTGAATACTACTAATTTAAATAATTTGAACCAATTTAAAAGATAAAACTTATCATAAAATAAAAAAAAGAACAACACAAGAAAAAAATAAACAAAATGATATTATACTCTATTAAGAATAATTTTTGCAAAGTTTAATGATCTAAACTACCATTTAAAAGATTTAGGTAATATTTGAAAGGATTTACAAGTAATTGTTTTGAGAGTTTACTAGCACTCTCAACTTTAATGGATTTAAATTCGTGGTGTCGCCCTTAGTCATCTTCATCTTTCAATGTCTCATTACTCGGTCAATTTCAATGCTCGTTTTATTTTTCAACCGTCTCTATCGTTCAACATTCTCATCTTTTTCAATTGCCTCGACTTTATCACTCAAATTTCTTCTTCAATTTTCAATAACATTTTGAGCTTTTCTTTGTTTTGGTATTGTTATCCTACTTGCTTAGCCATCATTCCATTTTTGTGGTTTTTTGTGTTCATTATAGGCTGGCTTTCTCAGTATTGGTGAAGGTCACTACTTAATGGTGGTAATTTCTAGCGTTTGATAGTGGCATTGTTTCTATTTTTTAGAGCTGGTTGCATGTTCTTGGGCCACTGAGTGGTGATGAGTTTTTTGTGTTGTTTTGTGTTTTTTATTCTACAGTCTTCGATTAGTTTAAAAACTTGTAGGTATTGTATTTTTCTTCGATTAAAATCAAATTATTTTTCATTGTTTTGTTTTTTTATGATTAAAGATCTTTAAGATAGTTTCTTATTTATCTAGTGAATCATTCTAACAAAGTTTCAATATCTATTACTATCAAAAAATTAATGTTATAATTACTACACTCAAATGTGGAGGTGAGTTATAATATGGAGTTATGGTAGAACAATCTTACATATTTGCTTACAAAAATATCGATGCCACAATAGTTTGTTACTTTTGATTTCTTCTCTAGATATGTAATATATTTGGTAATTCAGATGTTGTTTTGGATTGTAATTTTACTTATTGTCTAATAAAATTCTTATTATTTAATATAAAAAAATACCACTTAATAGAGAAAAATGCTACTATTTTTTTTCATTTTGCACACATTTTTACATTCATATTCTTTATATCCTAACATATATAGTAATTGTTTTAAAAATTAAAGAAATAATTTAATTTTTTCTTGATAAAATCTAAGTTATATAGATGTAAACATAAATATATGTTTACCTTTTATTTTCCTTATAATTTATATCTCAATATGTGATATAATTATTTTAAAAGTTAAAGAGATAATCATTTTTTTTAAATATTATTGATAATTGTTAAAATATAAGTAGTATGAGTAAATAAATGAGTACAAATTTAAAATATTATTATATAGTATCATTGAAGATGCAAATTCAATTAGGTGTATGATTATAGGGTGAGATTTGCACAATAAGTAAGAAAGTTAATGAGATTTTAAAACCTAAATAATATTAAGTTGTATAATTTAAAGGAAAAAAAAAACAATTTTAACAAATTCATGTATCCCTAATATTATTTCATTAAAAGAAAAAAGTAAACTTCCACACAAGTAATTGCAGCGGCTGAAACTAAGCGCGTGAATAACATGAAATCCGTTTTACGACTTTAAGAGCTTATGACTTGTCAATCCATACGAAGTTTCCAAATCTTCACACACTCTCTCTTCCTCATTTATTAATACCGGCCGTTTCAAAAGGCTTCTCCTGTAAGTCTAGCTACAACCTCTTCAAATCAACCCACCGATACCATTTCGTTTCATTCCCTACTCAGATTCAACCTTCAAAACCTCATTATCAAAAAGAAGTGTTTTTGAAACCTTTAATTTGATGGCAAAATCATTATACACAAACCACAATAGTTACTTTTTTCAAGTTGTAATTTTGGTACTTGTCCTTCTAATATCTTATTCACCATCTGCTGCTAGGCTCTTAAAAGATGACGTTTCAGAAGCTATGTATCTCGCACTTCAAAGTGACAATATAGGAAATTATATACCGGAGAAAGGTCAGAAAGTAATGCCGTGTGACCTGGCAACCGACGAAATTATCAAACCGAGGAGGCCTGAAGGAATATTAGGATTTCAAGCAATGAGAATTGGAGTTGGAAGGAGAATGAAACCATTAATGGTTCTAAACGTGCTTCCTAAAGGAAGAATTCCATTTTCTGGACCCAGCAGAAAAACCAACAGCATTAACAATTAAACAGTCATAGGCTTAATTAATACCAAACAGTTAATTTTTTTTCCCTATCTCTGGATGAGAAAATAATTATTCCGTTATAGTGTTTGATTCTCTATCTCAAGCTAGACAAGTTATAAGGTAACAGTCTTACTGATTTGGTTGTCTTTATTATTTTTTCTGATAATTCTTAAGTTGTAATAATATATACATAATTGCAGTAAGTTATTCGACAAATGTCGATTATCTTCTATTTTTTCTCCCCTTTACCCTTTTGTTTTATCTTTGTATCACTTAGTTTTTTTTTCCCTCCATGTATTACTGTAAATGTAAGATAATATGTTCAGGGCACATTAGGTAGTTATGTTTGAAAATATATCAATTATATCTTACTCAAATAATTTAATCTAAATTATATGATTTTCTTAATATAATTGGATTGATTTGAATTTAAAAATTATACGATCGATCTATCATGAGTTAGATCGATTCTTGAAGTTAAAATTTTCATAAATATAGATCCAATTCATACTTATATTATATTATTTTTATTTTCATATAATAATTTTATTTAATATAAAAGTTAAAAAATATTATAAAACTAATTAGTTTTTTTACCTATTTCCCAATAACCATATTTAATTTCTAACCTTAAGTCTTTTGGTTTTCATATTTTTATTTTTTTAAATTAAATATTTGTTTATATATGCAATTTATGCTTAAATTGATATGAAATTAAATAGTAATATTTGTGTTAGTTTATGTACTATTTGAAATTTAGAATTGAGTCATGATCTTTGTTTATTTATTGTTTAAAAAAAATCAAAAAAATTTAGGTCTAAACTTTAATAAATTATTAAAACATAAAATTTAATGTAATAATTATTTAGTCATTAAAAATAATTTTTTTTTTGAAAAAAATATTGATTGTAAAATAAAAAAACACTAAACCAACCGACTCAAACCAATCCAACCCAAAAGTCTTGATTTAGATTAATTTTATAAGTTTTATTGGACCAAATCAGTTCTTAATTTTCAAGAACTAATATTATTGATTTGATTTTCATTTTAACTCAAATATGAATTAACACTTGATATCTCACACCATAAAGAATTTAAAAAGATTTAAAAATAAATAAAATTGTAACTATAAATTATAATATTTTTTTTTAATTTTCTAAATAGCCATAAATTATAATAGATTCTACTAAATTATATTAAATGAAAAGTTATTATATTAATTAAGATGTTTATATATTCCTACTTGATAAATAGTAAACTTAACATAAATATGTTAAAATTTTACCATTATTAAATATTAATTATTTTATATTATCTACCAATCATTTTTGAGATTAGCAAATTCTTCAAGCAACTCCAATGTACAAAATCAAAACCCGTCTTCATTAACTTACCCAGATTTCCTGAGACGATGACACTTGTATTTTTTTTGGTAACATTAGACATAATGATAACGTGTCACACATATAAATAAACAAATACTATTACAAAAAGATTATTAAAATTGATTCGCTGAACCAACTTTAAATGAAATAACTTAAAATTTAAAGTCAGTTCAACGCGTAAACCAACATTAAGTTTAAAGTCGGTTCACGCGTTGAACCGATTTTTAATTTTAAATTTTTTTTATAAAATTTACTCATTTTTTATTATACTCAAATTAAAACTTGTATTCGACTACTACATAATAACAAAAAAAACCAAAATTTGTTTAACAAATAGTTTAAATAATACAAATAATTAAAAAATTAAATATTAATTAATAGTAGAAAAATTATCAGGATGTTGTTCTATGTTATTCAAGATCATCATATTCTTCTTCTAATGTTATAATACAAAATCTACACATATAATATAAAAATTATACACATAAATAATAACACATAATAGCAAAAAAAATATGAATAATAAGTGCGTAGGATTAATAGAAATATTTACAAAAGTAAATGAAGTGACAAAATGAAGGAAATGAAGAAAAAATGGTATTTTGTAAGTGAGAAATGAGTATAATTTTTTTGAGTATTTTGCTAAAAAAATAAGGGATCTAAAAGATAAGTTAGAGAGGAAGAAAACCCACTAACCGATATTGGAATTGGTGGTCGTAAGTGGTCGAAAAATGAGAAAGAGTGGAGGAGAAGTGGAAAAGGTTTTGGGTTTTTGAGAGTTATGTAACACTTGGAATAGTTTCTGTCTGGGGAAGAAAGAAGAGAAAAATAAAATATTCACGCGTGTAGCTTTGGTTCTATGTGTCAATCGATATTATCCAAGTATTTCATAGTATCGGTTGACGTGTTGAATCGATGCTACATGCAGAGTCGGTTCTACACTGAACCGACTTTAAATTCATTATAAGTCAATTTTTTTTTTCCAAAAACTGACTTTACATATTGACTTAAATGTCACATTTTCTAGTAGTGAAAGTGATGATGGTCATGGATGTGGAGATAACTACAAATATTGTCTTATCGTCGTTAACACTCTTGTTAAGATTATGATTGATATTCTTAAGAGAGATATATATTTATAAAACGAGACCATTTATATATTATTGATTCTACCCATTTTTCATTAAATTTTTTTCTCATTTTTTCCTATAGCCAATTTTACAATTATAGGCTATATATTTAAGAAAAAGGAAATAAAAAATAAATATTATAGCCAATTATGTAGTAAAGTTATAATATATCATTGAGAAGTGAAAAACAAATAAATATCGTGTTAATAAAATACCAATAGGAGCATGAGTTTATAAATGCATGAATAAACATTACCCAATGAATTAATCCTTTGGATAGGAGCTCATTGTCTTGTGAAAACCAATGAGGTCTATTGCATATTTCAAATTGGTATCAAGACAAGGTTGAAAGATTGTCAACACATGCATGTGGGCTTATGTTGGAAAACCCAAAGCCCAATATATATTACGTTGTTCAAGAATAATAATATGTGTTTGGAGAGAATTACAAGTGCTAAAGGATTTAGAGAGATATAAGAGAGAGAGTCAACTCTTCTTAATGGGTCACATAGGTCCATATATATAGGTACCACTACCCCATGTGTTGGCACTCCATTTGAATGACTACATCTAACTTGTAATCATACAAAAGCAGGTCCACTATCACAGGATGAGGTCACGCCCATCTACATGTCTTCTTGTCCCTTGACTAAGTCACTTTAGGTACTCGAGTAGGTCGTGCAACACATATAGCTCATATAGCTCGTGTCCATTCTTGATCTCTTAGGCAAGTACCTCGTGATACCTCGTGTAAGGATACCCTATAGGCATAGGATACCTTGGTTTATAATACCTAAATATTAAGTCTATCATTCTCTTATCTTGAAGCAAGATGAAAGAATCACCCTTACTTTAGTAGGTAGTTATTTTTCGGGGGTACAATATTTTCAAATTTTGATGGTATAAACCTTTCAAATTTTTTTGCGTTATAAACCTTTTAGCTTCCCCTTGGAAATATAGGTCTCTCACTTACTATATTAATATTTTCAGGCCTAGAGGAAATTTAGCCCTTACTTTTGGAAATTCAGGATGTGAAATGAAAACATCAGTTCACTTATTTTTAGATGTTTTTGCATTTACCTTCTTATTTTTTAATTTTCTTATATAGGGCTAATCAACCTGGTTACCAACAAGAAGCGTTTCACCTTCCACCTCAGAAACCGATGACATCCTACTCCCAATTATATATAGGTGTAATGCATGGGGTAAAGAAATATAGGTAAGGGAACCCACAACATAAAATGTGGTATTGGCACTCCATGTTTCCACCATTGGTCCAAGTAACAAGGTTCATGTGCAAAGAACCATATGATTTTGGATAAAGCACTCTGGGACATCCTCTAAGGTAGGCCAAACATCCTATGAGATTACCTTAAGCCATACTGAAACCACCACTAGTAGAGCTCAAGTTCCTGAATCTATAAGCACCCATACTAAAGTTCAAGTTTTTGCATCTACTAGCACTGATAACTGTATTTTATATAGTTATTTTTACCTATTTTATTAATTATAATTGCTATGTTCTTTCTATTTTTAGTTAACTTTAGTTTAATAAATTAGTATTTATTGTTTTATTATATATTTTAAGAAAATAAAATAAATTGTATCTAAAACGTACTTAATTGCAAATTTATGTCCAAAAATATAATTTCAAATAAAAGAGTGCTTAATTGGAATTAATAAAAGTTGAAAATATAATTTAAATTAAAATCGGGTTTAATTTCAATTATTAAAAGTTGAAAATTTAATTTAAATTAGAAAAAGGGCTATATTGTAATTAAGCAAAGTTTAAAATATAATTTGAAATATATTTGTGGGTGAAAATGCAATTAATAAAACTTAATTTCTACGCAGGTGAGATGAGGCCACGCGCCCTATTCCAAACGCGCAACGTGTACCGTCCGATCAAAGAAGTAACGGTTGGGATGCGCGCGTGTAGATCAAAACCGACCAAGGAGAGTGGGTGCAGAGTTCTTTGTTCGCGTGGCTCCCACAGCGTGCCGGGGCCCACTCCGCGCGTTGTGCTGGCGTGCGGTGGGACCCACATGTCGACCATTCGCAGATTCCCTCGAGGCGCATCGATCGCCGTTGACGAGTTGAACGGCCCGTATTGGAAGACGTTGAACTAAGCCGTCGCGCATCGAGCCGCTTGCCTACAAATCCCGTGTGACGCTGCACATCCAAGCCGCGTGCACCCTCGTGTTTAAACGGAACAGCGGCCACGTGTCTCATAAATATTCCAAAATAATAAATACGATGACACGTGGCATGTATTTGGTGAAAGAAAAACATAGAAACCGCGCCCACTTCCAGCCGTTAATTGCTTCCAACGCGAGGATTCGTGTGCGACGCGTTCTTCATGCGCCCGGCCTTACGATCCAATGAAAAGCTGCCACGTGTCGCTTTATTTCGCTCAGCAAATCACATGGTGACACGTGGCATGCGTAAAAAGAGAAAAAAAATCAAAAAACGCGCAGAATGTTTTCACGCGTGCTCCCCATACATTTTTGTCCCCACTTTTAATATAAAAAAATATAAAAAAAAAATAAGAATTGAAAAGGGGGATATATTTTTGTACGCATTATTTTGATTTTTCAGTTTCCAGTTTTTGAGTTTAGTTTGGTTTTTCCTCTCTGAGTTTTTTGGGTGTTCTCGCAGTTCTTGCGAATTTTCTTTCTTGTATCATTTTCAGTTTCTTTCTTCTTTGCGTGTTACACAAAAACACGCAGAGTGTTTATTTAACATTGTATGTTGTATTTTCTTAGGGAAATTACAGAGAAAGAAGACAACAAAGAAGAAAAGGGAAGAAATTTATTGTCTATCGAGGAATCGTGAAAGAGTTTTTTTTCCTTATCTATTTTCTTTAATTTTTGTTTTTCTCGCAATGTTTTATTTTTGTTGTGTTGTAATTTTAAATTCTCGCTATGAACTAATACATTTGTTCTAGGATTGCGGTAAGCGTAAATTATGAAACTTGAATTAATTATTTTTTGAATGATTTATGAAATTGCTTTTAAGTTGTTTATTTTATCTCGTGTTTAATGCTTTTAATTATCGGAAGATTAATTAACCGATATGTGACACTTAAATAAACTTGAAAAAAGACATTTTTGTGTACTGCTCGTGATAAAATAACGATATACATAAGGGATAGAAATATACTTTTATTGTATGTGTGATCAATGTTTGAGAACTCAACTTAATAAATCGTTGAATTTAATTCTCATAGGAATATAGTGAATTATTTTAACTAGTGCTGTCTGTATTTGGAGCTTGAAGAGATATATGGATAAATTAGGAGTTCTTGGTTAACAACTTAAAACACGAGAACATAAATCAAGAGAGAATAAAATATTCAAGTGGGATTAATTTGGGTGAATCATGCATCCTAGAATTTTCGCATAATCTGTTAGAAAAATTAATGAAGACAATCTGCAGCAGGTTATTGATTGTTTGGATAACATCAGGTTTAAATAATTTTAATAATCAACAAACGCTAGTAATAAATCTCCGTGGGAACGATCTTTACTTACAAATATTATTACTTGTGATCGTGTATACTTGCACGTTTTTTTGGTGTGTTGAAAAACACACAACAAGCACCCTAGTTCAAGATTCGTTGGGTGCTTTAACCTCAGGTCATGTACCTCCTATATATATCATAATTCCTCAAAAGGTCTAAAGAAAAAAGAAACTACACCATCAACAGACTGAAGAGTTTGTGGAAAAAAACATTGGGAAGAAAATCCATAAATTACCAAGTTGGATGACCATAGAAGAAATGTACTGCCTAAAAAGGATGTATTCAATTCCACACCATGTGGGTCTAGTTTCACTCCCCTAGCACCTTCTTAAGACAGATGACCCATCCAAGGGATGGCATGTTTTACATAAGGAGGAACTACGATTTGGCTTGAGATTTCTAATACCTCAAGTGATTTCTCCTTTTTTGAACACTTACAACTTGACCTTGGCTCAAATAAATACAAATAGATGGAAAACTCTCCTAAATTTTGTTGTAGTTAGTGGGGAGCTTGGGTACGAGATGGAAGAAGGTGAGTTGCATGCCATGTACTGCATCAAAAGAAATAGGGTGGACAAAGGTAAGATGTACTTCTATGCCATTACTCTCTTAGGTCTTATTTTGAATTTGCTTGATAGTCAACCTAACTAGAAGGATAATTACTTCTATATTGGGGGTGGCATATGGGATGAGGAGCCTGTGGTTCCAGTACGTACCACCTAGAACTATAACTTTGACACCACAAAGCCACGAGGTCAAGAATGTTACTACATATTAGCTTTATGATAGGAAGGAAAAAGTATGTCGTGCTAAGCTACATAATTCCCAGCACGTGACTTGCAAGGATATCCTTAATGAACCTCTTTTTGAGGTTTTAGGGTGCAGAGAGACAATCGTACTACACCCTTAGAGTTTTACACGGGGTGCTTATATTTTTGTTTTGTTACTCATTTCAATTCTCATCTTTCTTTTGTCATGCAAGGATGGATTTTAAAAATGTTGGGATTGATGACCTAGAGTAACACGAATATGCTCCCTACGAGATAGGTACCTCGGGTGTTCAAGAAGGCATCCCATTCGAGATAGTTTCATTGAAAGACAAAGAAATTGACGTACTAGAACCTTCTACAAAATCCTTGGCCTTGAAGAAAATGAGAATGGATTATCCTCAAGAAGTGAAAACTACCCTAATTCTCATGCTACAACCAGATACACGTCGTGTGGACGACGTAAAGTTGAAAAATATTTAAGTAGAAAGTACCCCGATGACCTTCTTCAATGAGGGAGTCTTTAGGAAATCATAGGTACTTCTAAATGTACATCACCATTTTGGGAGTGAGCTATATTGAGCTCGTATCCAAGCAACAATGAGGGAGCTTGAGCTAATCCACATAGAGATGAATACAAATCGTATGTTGGAGGTACTTAGTTGTACATTTCATTTTATTTTCCAAATTATATAATGTTAATCCCATTTTTATTGTAGGCTGTGTCCTTGTTGAGGGAAGGGAAATTGCGAACAATACATATCTTGCTTCTATGCATGATGTTGAAGCTCTAGTTTCTCATTTCTAGAATGCCCTCGAGGAGAAGAGTAAGGTGCTAGAAGAACCAATCTTTACCTTAGAAACAAACACCTCGGCCAAAGAGACCGAAGAACGAGCTAGGCTTGTCGAGAAACAAGCAACATCAGCTGAAGAATGGGCTAAGTATATAGAAGATGTCGTAAGGTCTTTAATAGAATAAGTTGTCTCATTGAACGAGCTAGTGGCTAGGCTCAAAGAAGACTATACATGTAGATATCGTGAGGGGGTATCCCTTATGATGACCAATTTTAGGGTTCAAGTTATGAAGTCTCATACCCTCCCCACTTTCACGAGTTACGTATGAGGTTTACAAAATGTATAGGCTAATCCATGAACACCCCAAGCTATACCACCAATTGGACTACCTACTCCTGATCGGCCCATGAGACCCACCTTGGGAGATGTACCTTGAGAATAAAACCCAACCAAGACCCCATAACTTTAGACACTTGTATTTTATGTTGTTGTTTTCTATGTTTATTTATTTATTTTTGCATTTAATGTTCCAAACTTTTGAATTGTATTTATTGCCATCTGGCTCTTGTAATTTAAAACAACTCTATATTTTTCTTGAGAGAAATTCAACCCCTTCCATTTGCTATTTCTAGTTTTTCGGTCCATTTCTTCATTATTTCAATTCTATTTAGAATTTTACTTCAATCACATCATTCATATGGAATTTACAAACATTAATATTGACGAATTCATGAATAACTTTCTTGCGGACTAGTAATATGGAACAACATGAGTCCATGTTTGAATGAGGTGATTCATATTCGTATACATGGGATGAGATGTAGACCTTTGAAGGAAACAAGGTGGATTCTAGATAAGATATGGTATTCGTTGTGATGAGTTTCCTTAGTAAGATAATGTTGACTTTGTGAGAGATGATAGAGAGCACCCCATTCAAATTGATCGTGAGGAAATCCTTTCACTTGTTCATGACAAGCTATGACATGGTATTATAAGGTTACCCAGTGAAAGCCCACCTTAGTTTGCCCCTAAGAAATCCAAACAACGTGCACTTCAAGTCCTAACTCTTGTAAATGAAAGTGAGGTACTTTGCATGGTGTGTCGTGATAAGAACCTTCCTATGATGTTTGAGAATGGTATTTTTTGGGAATAAAGCTGCCTATGATGATTTGTATCATCATTTTGGCACCCCAAAATATTGATTAGCTATCTCTTGCACAAGAAGATAGGAAGGTTCCATCTGGAACATGGCTAAGTTTAAGGTAAATATTCATTGCTTGCTTCCCTTTATAAATGAGTACTAGACTTTTAAAACATGCTCTTACAAGCGGTGTATCTTATCCGTGACTTCAAGAGATTTACTCAACAATTATATGAAGTAGGCCACAATGTGGAGGAAGACATCGAAGTTAAACATGCCACATATATAAACATCAAAAGAGCTCCAGAGTCTTCAGGATGAAGTTCATTTTATTAATGAAGAATTTGGCACCCTAAGATGTAAACTTGGTGAGGCGAGTGAGAAAAAAACTCTTGTTATATCAAGAGGTTGATAAATGAAGAAAAAAAAACTACTTTGAGATGCAAAGGTCTTTGAGTGTTTCTAAGAAAAAAGAGTGTTAATTAATGTATCTTTGTAATCATGTCATGAAATGAGACTTTTCTCGTTTATACAATCTATTTTTTATTCTTAAGAGGTCTATAATTGTGAAATTGATATGCTTAGAATGGGTCATACACCACTTATAATTGCATCCCAAGTGGGGGGACCGTTTGGCCTCCTTCTCCATACTTAGGGTCATCGCTTTTTATTTATTTTTAATAAAAGGTTCACTATTATGAACTCAAGACTTGTACTTAAGATGTATGGCATGCCTCTTATATCTACATCCAAAATAAGGGGAGCTGTTTGGCCCCATCCTTCATACTCGGGGTTATCATGATATTTAATAGGTGATAGGGATAAGTTAGAAAGTAAATTCTTCACTTATCATTTTCAACCCAAAGAGGAGGTTCACATTTGTGAGCTCATGACCCTTTCTTAGGATAAGTCAATACCTTTTATACCTACATCCCTAGTGGGGGTCCATTTAGCATCTTTTTCCATACTAGAGGATTATCGCATTATTCTATTCATGAGACATGCGATAGGGATAAGACAAAAAGTAAATTCTTCACTCATCCTTTTCAACCCAAAGAGAAGGTTCACAATTGTGAACTCATGACCCTTTCTTAAGATGGAGTGCCTCTTATACCCACATCCTTAGTGGGAGGTCCATTTGACCTCCTTCTCCATACTTGGAAATTATCATGTTATTTTATTAGCAAGATAGGTGATAAGAATAAGTCAAAAAATAAATTCTTCACATATCCTTTTCAACCTAAAGAGAAGGTTCACATTTATGAACTTGCAACCCTTTCTTAGAATAGGCATGCACCTCTTATACCTGCATCCTTAATGAGGGGTCCATTTAGCCTCCTCCTTAGTACTAGGAGTTATCGCATTATTTTATTTGCAAGACAGTTGAGTCAAATTTCTTGATGCAAATTTCATTATTGATTAGTTCAATATATAAGGTGTCCCATTCAAAAGTAGTACTTCTTCCATAGTTCACCATTCCAGCTTAAGTCTTTCCATTTTCAATCCTTTTCTATCTTGTAAGATCCTCTAGGAGTGATATCATAGATCACATAAGGTCCTTTCTATGTTACTGCAAATTTTCTAAAAGTAGTTTACATCTTATTTCCAAGAGCCTTGCACAAAACACAATCTACCATGCTAAAATTTTTAGATATGATCGATTTGTTGTAAGAGTGTTAAATTTTTCACTTTTGTGCCTCTATTCTT
Source organism: Hippophae gyantsensis (assembly GCA_030763125.1). NCBI lineage: Eukaryota > Viridiplantae > Streptophyta > Magnoliopsida > Rosales > Elaeagnaceae > Hippophae > Hippophae gyantsensis. The sequence continues at coordinate 29,734,195 of CM061030.1, forward strand.
ATCAATGCATTCTCTCTTTTCTCTTTTGCTAGTAGTAAGTCTTTTCTTCGAATTTCATTATTGACTTGTTAAGATATATCAGAACATAAGGTAGGTTATTGTATTTTTTAGAGAATAACAACTTCAATTCCATATATCAAAGAAAATTGACTCTCTCCTGTTGTGGTCTTTGGGGTTGTTCTAGTGGCCCATATAACTCTAGGTAATTCATTAACACACTTACACTTCACTCTTAATTGCTTTCGCAAAATATTGATCAATGTCTTGTTGAAAGATTTTGCTTGACCATTGGCTCGAGATCTATATGGGGTGGAATGTGATAGGTTGTTATTGAGTTCTTGATAAAAGGATGCTAAAATTTGGAAAGTAAATTGCCGCACATTATCAGTTACTAATTCATGCGGCAAACCAAATCTACATATTATTTTACACCAGATGAACTTTTATACATCATTTTCTTGTATTTGTGCCAATGATTATGCTTTTATCCACTTGGAGAAATAATTGGTTGCTACAATAAGAAATTTTTTCTTAACTAGAGTGATAGGTAAAGGACCCACTATGTCCAGGCCCTACTTTTGAAAGGGCCATAGGCTAAGAATGTGGTATATTAGCATTATTCTAGCACTTATCACATTTTTGAGCACAATCAATGCAATCCTTTTGCAAGTTAGGCCAATAATAGCATTGTCATATGATTCTTTACGAGAATGCCCTTCAGTCTAAATGTGCACCATTAAGGCCTTCATGTAACTATCTCAACATGGGTTGAGCTTCTTGAGTAGGAAAGAATTTAAGCCATGGTCCATCAAAATTTTCCTAATAAGGGGCTCCCTAAAGAGTGGTGTAATTCTTGGATTTGATTGTAATTTTTTAAGTTTCATCCTTATTTGTGGGAAGGAGTTCATGAATGAGTTACTCTATATATGAGGTCATCTATGAAGAAGTGATAGTGACGATTGTAAGCTTAGGGGGAGCAGAAGTGATGAGATCCATAGGGATGGTAGGACTAGGTAAGCATGATACGAGAATTGCCTTCTTTATTTTTGTGCTAACAACTGTTACTAGACTAGCGAGTGAATCAACATGTGTGTTTCCTACTTTAGGTACTTGTTTGATCTCAAATGTTTCGAAGGCTGATATTTTTTTTGTTTCTTCCAAGTATTTCTATATTATTTCCTCCTTAGCTTCAAAGGTGGTGTTCACATGATTGATTATTAGGTGTGAATAGTTTGTTAAAAATGAGTAAAAACGCTTCATACTTAGGTGTATTTTTAATGGTTAGGAAAGTAATTTGCATACATTATTCTATCGATCCTTCTATGGAGTTTAATATAGCTATTCTCACTCTTGAACCTTTTTAATGACATGCTCCATCCACATGTTTGGGGTGGGTGCTTCCACAGATACCATTTTTTTAAGTGCAGTGCTTGGTTCAATTGTGAGCTTATTATTTGTCCATTTTGCAATAAACTCGACCAATGTTGGTCCTTTTATGGCCAGTTGTGGCTTGTTCTATATATTAAATTTACTCAACTCAGTGGGTATTTAAGAGAGGTGACCTGATTGTTTAGGCTCGCCTAACATATTCTTGAAAGAGTAAGATGTCAAGATAATTATCTTGTGAGCGCCAAAGTATTGTCTAAGAGATCTAGAAGCCATTCTTACGATGAATGCTACTTTATTTATAGGTGGGTACCTTTGTTATGTTCCAATTAAATAATGATTGACGTATAACCCAGGTTGTTGTTTTCCCTCTCTACCCACCAAGAGGATGGCACCAGCTGTCCTTTCTATGAATGCCAAATATAAGTATAAAATATCACTAATCTTGCGATTATCAAAAAAGATGTTTTCCCCAATTACTCCTTAATGGACTAAAAAACATTTTAGTACTCTTCACTCCATAAATAATCTTTATCTTTTTTAGTAGTTGAAAGAAAGGTAAACATTTCTCCATACACTTGGATGCAAAATGACTTAATACATCTATACGTCCATTCAACTATTGCACCTCCTTAAGGCACCATGGAGATCTCATATTGATAAAGGTAACAATATTCTCAAGATCAATCTTGATTCCTCGAGAAGATACTAGGTACCCCAAAGATGTATTTGTTAGGATTGAAACACATATCATAATGCATAATGATAGTAAAAATCTCTTATAGATTAGAAACATAATCTCTTATGGTCTTGCTTTTGACCATCATGTCATCTATTTACATTTATATATTCTTTCCTATCTGGTTTTTGAACAATCTGTTGACCAACCTCTGATAAGTTATTCCTGCATTTTTTAACCCAAAAGACATCCTTGTGTAGCAAAATGTCACTTCCACTGTGATGAATTGTGTTTTATCCTTATCCCTTTGGTGCATGAAAATTTTATGATAACTTGAGTATGCATCCATAAAACTCATAACTTTTAATCCAACAGTGGTGTCTACTAATTGGTCAATGTTTCGTAGAGGAAAATAATCTTTTGGGGTAGCCAAGTTAACATCAATGAAATCCACGCACATACGGTGGTCACCCCCAACCTTATTGGCTAGGACAACATTTGAGAGCCATGTAGGGTAGTCTATCTCTCTGACCCATCCCATATTTTTGAGAGAATTAACTTTGTTCTTGATAATGTTGCTTTTTTCTCTTGCAAACCTCCTCTTTTATTGTTGAATTGATTTTTTCATATGATCCATATTCAACTCATGTGCAATTATATTTGGGTTAATACCAGGCATGTCCTCTGGCTTCCAAGCGAAAAGGTCTATGTTTCTCTTCAAGAATTCAACCAATTCCTTCTTGGCATCTACGGGGAATATAGAACTAATCTTTAAAAATTTCTCTGCCATTGCTCCAACAAGAATGATCTTATAGTCCTTAGGGACCATTGTTAATATCCAATTGCATGAGTGGTGTGTATTTGTAGGTCTTCTATATTGACCACCCCTTAATTGCTATCTTGAGCTAGAGGCAGGTTTTGCTTTTTTTTCATGGTAGAATTATAGTAGCTTCTCGCCCTTTCCTAATCCCCTTTAATTTTTCTTACTTCATCCACCGTCGAATACTTGACCAATTGATGGTAATTTGATGGGATGGCCCTTATTTTATGGTCTTCCTTATTAGTATAATAGCTACTTCCACAAAGATAGAAAGTCGTATTGTACATATAGACATGGTGATGCTACCATTAAACCCTATTAATAACATTTATTTTTTAGTGATCTTCTTGGGGTCTATTCCCATGTCAAGAAGTGCCAACAAGTACAATAAATACGAGGACTACTGTTGTCCACCAATACTCTGCGCACCTCATAATGTGTAATTTTAACTTTGATCACTAAAGAGTCATTATGAGATGATAAGTTTTTCATGCCTTCAAAGTTATGGGGAAGATTGGTCCTTCACGCATCAAGATAAACTAGCTGATGTGTGTCTCTTGTCTCACTAACATATATTTTTCAAGAGTTATGAGTAGGCCTTAATATGGTTGAGCCACTATGTATGGTATGAATAATACAAACATTCTCTTAAGATGGTTGGGCCCATTTGTTGTCTTCTATCCCAGAGGGATTATGAGGAACCATGTCTTTTCTCAGGCTACCTCTTATATTCTATTGCCTTGAAGCCCTATTTTTGTTCTCTTCCACTATATCTCCCAAGTGCCTTTTCAATAAAAAATGCATGATCTCCCATTTAAGATCTCGATAGTTCATGGTTCAATAACCTATATCTTTATAAAATGCACAATATTATTGGGGTCTCTTTGAGGGATTCTCATGGGCTATTTCACCTCACTTGGTCCATCATTTGCATCATATCGACAAAAGAAAATCACAATGGTGGTCCTCTAGAAAGAGATAAATCTCTTTACCAAGTTCTCGATCTTCTCCTAGTTTCTATTATTGGCTTGAAATAGGGTGGATTATGGCGTCTATCCACAAACAATTTTCTTTCCCCGCTATCCTTGCTAGTGGTTCACTAGTCTGATAGTTTAGGCAAGAAAAATTTGGAGGGTTTTAACTCCTTCTCCACATTGAAAAACTTTAGAGCCTCCTCGTAGACCACGTCAAGAGAGCATGGGGTTGTTTTGGTCAACTCCATAAATAGTCATGTGTCCCTCTTTATTCTCTTTTTGAAGTCTTCAATGGCTATGGAGTTGGGACATTATGAGATCTCCATTTTCTCCATCTTGAACCTCTTTATATACCTCTCTATCATCTCCTCACTTTCTTAGATAATAGAGAACATTCCTTTTGAATTTTTTTGTTACAAGCGTAGTTCGTAATGAAAGCCTTCATCAACTGGTTGAAATTAGTGATTCTCTCAAGAAAAAGCTTTACAAACTATTTCTACACCGTGTCTTGGAAAGTAGAGGCAAAGTTTTTACAAAACATGGTCTCTTTTTTCTTCCGACACGGTGACTTCATCAACTGGTTGAAATTAGTGATTCTCTTAGGAAAAAGCTTTACAAACTATTTATACACGTCTTGGAAAGTAGAGGCAAAGTTTTTACAAAACATAGTCTCTTTTTTCTTCCGGCACGGTGACTGGTGCCAAAGTCATCTTAAAATCTATCATGTGAGCTATGGGATTATTCATTCCCTACCCTATTTTTTGAGTTAATGGCCATTTTTTCTTCCATCTTATTCTCCATGTTCTTCATTTATCATCCCAATTTTCATTGAGATAGTCTGTTTACGTAATGATAAGTGCATAAGTGTAATATGGTTCAGGTTGGTCAGAGGTAGTTTGATTAGGGTAATTGGGTTCATAAAATTATTCTAAATGTGGGTCTTGGTTCTTGACAGTGGTGTATTCTTGATTCATGAGGAGATTTTTGGGCACTTGTTGAATATGATGGTTTTGGGGGTGGTGTGGCTGCTACAGTCTGAAAGGAGCTTTCAGCTTCTTCTAAATAGTTTTCCTATAGTAAGAGTGCGAGTAGTTTCTTATTATCATTTTATAATTGGATAAAAGCTTGTTGCAGCTTCGTAACTTCTTATTAGAGCTTTTCCATTTTGGCATCTTTTTCTAAGGATACATCCTTAGATTTAACATTCATTGAATTAGCGAAATGCAGGATTGTCTTTGCGTCTTCAATCCTAACTTCTGGGATTAATGGCTGATTGGAATGGTATTCCAATCCATGAGTGGGTATGAGATGAGTTATATGGTAAGGTACATGTTCAATAGGGCCACCTCCATGAACTTAAGGCACAGGATACTTGGGGTGGTTCTAAGAGTTGATTCTCCTTGAACTAGAGGTAGTGTGTTGGTTTTTCATGTTAATATGGATGAATTTTCTTATAGCATGAATGATTCTCTTAATTTTCTAAATGAAAGGTATCAAATTCTCATTATAGATTGAAAAAATTTAAGGTCCTATGATGGACCCAATTGTTTAAAGAGAATTACAAGTACTATAGAGTTTAGAGAGATATAAGAGAGAGACAGAGAGAGATAGCTCCTCTTAATGGGTCATATAGGTTCACATATATGAACACCACTACTAGAACGATCACATCTAACTTGTAATAATACAAAAGCATGTCCATTGTTCCAAAATGAGGTCATGCTCATGTACATGTCTTTTTGTCTACCAAGTCAATTACCTCACTTTAAGCACATTTGGTAGATCATGCAGCACGTGTAGCTCATATAGCTCATGTTTGCTTTTGATTTCCTAGGCAAGTACTGTGTGATATCTCGTGTGAGATTACCTCAATCCATAACGTCCAAATATATGCATTATAAATTTGAATTGTGGAATTGGCTTGATTAGAATATCTAAATCTATTGACTTTGATCTCATTATTTACCTAAAAGAAAGGATGTAGCCCCACTTTAGTTGATGCTGAGATCATTGGTGTTTTCTTGGCATGCAAGAATAACTTTTCTCTACGGGTTAATTTTATGGTGTATTTGCAAGGCACTGAAGTTAATATATGTGATTTGCTTTTTGCAGATCCACTCGGAATCGAGGGTAGGAAAGTTAATGTTTTAGGAACAAATGGTTGCCATCAGGTTTTCTCCTCAACCCATTTCGCACCAAGAATTGAAAAAAGGGAAGAAAAGAAAATTGAGAAAACAAGAATGTTGCAAGAAGAATGTTATGTACATGTTTTTTTTGGTCCTTTTATTTTGTTGTGCCTATAACTTGATGAGTTATTTTGAGAATTAGTGATGGTTAATATAATATGGAAGTAAAATCTAATTTTTTTTTGGGTTCAAATGTTTATACGCTTACATGTTAGATTAAAGCAGGTCTGTTAATTTGATTATTCTAATTTTGTAAGTCTGTTAGTTCCTTTATCTGAACGAATAATGCTAGTAACATTTTTAATTATATTCTCATTTTTATCTGATTTTTTTTTCAATTAATACGTATAAATTTTAATTTTTTTTACATATTAACATTAATTAAAAAATGTGAAAATAATTTTAAAAAATACTTTTATACTTATCACTTGAATAATGGCAAAAGAAAAAAATGAAAGTGTAATTAATATAGAAATTCTCTTATCTGTGTTATTCATTATTTATTGAGTATATTAATCACCAATCAAATTGTTTTTTCTTTTCATTTTTTATTGTATATTTGTTTTTTTAAAGAAAAATTTATATTAATTTTAATTTTCATTAATCGAAAATAACATATTATCTTAATAAAAATAATTTCTTCGTAACTAAACGCAGTTGCTTATTGGAATTGCTGATAACAAGCAGCAAGAATTACAACTAGCTGGGATGCTCTTGGGCTTCAGTTGAGCACCAACGTCTAGATTTGTGGCAGGTACAGCCCACAAATCATGGTTTAAGAGAGCAAGTTTCGGATCCTAACCATATATAGCTTTAATGAGATATGGGTTAAAATAAATCTCATTTTATGGACTTGTTTTGTAATTAATTCTCTCTGTCTCTCTTTGGTATTTAAAGCTAATTTTTTGTTTTCTTAATTTATTTAGAAAAGGTTTAAAAAAAACTTGTTCCCTAGAAAGTTATATTCTCTTATTTCATTACACCTTAAGTCACTCCAATGAAGGAAAAATTGAACTACAAATATGGTTTTTGAAACCTTTTTTTTGTTTCAAAAACAATAAAATATACGTAAAAATATAACTTATTTTAAAGTTTAAAATTAAATTATTTATCAAATAACACTCATTTTAAAAACTTGATTTAAAAATTAGAACTTGCAACTTAATGGCAACAAAACCTAAGAAGTGTGAGTAGTGCAATGTTGGCTAATTTGTTTTCTTTAAAAAAAAAATCTAGAAGTTGAAAAAAAAAAAATTGGTTAAAAGAAAACCCTAATGGTTCGTTCATTTTGTAATGAGTTTGGTTTTAAAGTTATGTTTTCTTCGAAAATAGTTTTTTTCTAATTCAATTAAAAAAAATCAAAATCTCGTTAATCTAAATATCATGTTTTCTTATTTTATTTCCTCACAAGTCAAAAAAAAAAAAAAGAAGAGGAGTAAATTTAACTAATAAAACAAAAAGAAGAGTAAAATTAACTAATAAAACAAAAAATGATTGAAATACAGTTTTTAAAACCTTATTATTATTATTCCAAAAACAATAAAAAGTATTCAAAAATAGATATAAATTTTAACCTAATTTTGAACTTAAATAAAATTAATTATAAAAAAAAATTATTTTTAAAACTTAAGTTCAAACACTAGAACTTGAAAATAGAATTAATTCCCGTAAGTAATTCAAAAATATAATTTCTTACTAACTATGCTGTACTAATTTGCAGCACAAGAATGTTCAGAAGATGCTGCTTCAAAAACAATATAATCTTTTTATTATTATTATTTAAAAAAAAATAAAAGGCGTGCGAAAATATAACTAAATTTCAACCTGATTTTGAGCTTAAAAGTGGAATTAATTACCAAATAACATTCATTTTTAAAACTTGAATTCAAAAAATAAAACTTGAAAATAGAATTGGTTTTCCCTAAGTAATTCAAAAATCTAATTTCTTACTGGCCATGCTGTACTTATTTGCAGCACAAGAATGTTGCAGAAGATGCTGTTTCACGTTGATGTTCACGGCTGTCAGATGTGCATTTTTACTCCTATGGCTCTCTCTCCGTAATCTAAATCTAGTTCAGTTCATGCTTATGGGACATTTCTAACTCGTGTACTTCCTCCTCATAAAGTACTAGAGATTTAAGTAAGATTAGTTTTACAACAGGCCATTACTTTCAGTTCTCAATGAAACCTTGAAACTTCTTATAGAGCCTGCTCAACTCTCATGAAATGTGTTTACCTAAAACATCTAGACCAGACTCTACATTCTCCTGTAATATATTATTATGATAAATGATCAAGACTAATGGCCCCTATATGACATTATGACAACCATTTTTTGACGAAATACGCAGGACTTCGGTTCTACAAAAATTCTATTTTCATACTATTAGAGAAGCACAAGAGAGCGAAAAAGAAGTTCAGATATACATAAAGTTATAGGAGTTTTGTTATTTTTGGTGTCTGAATATTAATAACATTGATCCTCTCGTCACCCATCATAATAGTCTTATCTCAACAGATAACTTGGAGAAAAGAAAAGGAAACGGAAGGGAAAAAGGGAGAACAATACATGACTAGAAGGTAGATTGTCTTTTCCGAACGCTTCTACAGACCTGATGGTGAAACACAGATTTCTTGCTGCTATCCTTGGAGATGTACTTTGCCTCACATCAAAGGGGGGAAATCTTGGCCATCATCAAGTTGATAAGTTTGTATAAGGGACCTGTCAGGACAAAACAGTTAAAAAAGGAAAAAAAAGTGAAAGGAGATAACCAAGGGAAAGAAATAACACAAGGAAAAATCGGGATTCTCAAATGAAATCTCAAAATTTCAAGACTCAGATATGACCGTACATCTCTTTTTCCCTGTCCGAAGATTCTTCTTGGTTCGAAACTCCCTTTGCACGAACACTAGGTGTCGACTTCGAAAGATACTGATCATGTGAATCTGCTTGCTTGCTTGATGCCATTGAAGGTAATTTTGATAGTGATGATGAATCTCCACGAGTACCAACATCATTATTTGCAAAGCCAAAGGCAGGGCAAAGGTGTTTGAATTGAGGATTCTTTGCAGCCAGCTTATCAGATTGACGAGCTTTTGGTGTACTTGTGGTAAGGAGAGGAAATTCTTCAAGAGAAAAATTAAAGTTACTGTTGTTTTGGGCTCCACTGTTCTCTGGGTAAACATCAACCAGATTACCCTTTTGAACTAAATCATATGAATCAGCTTGCTTCATTGCTACATTTGTATGTAATCCCAATGGTGGTGATGAACCACTGTAAGTACCAAAATCAATATTTCCAAAGGTAGGGGAACATTGGCTGATTGGCAAAGTAATTTCAGCCAGCTGATCAGGGTGATGGATTTTGGATGGGATGGGATTTTGGTTGTGAGCAAGGGGTGGAATTTCTTTAAGTTCAAGAGAAGAGCTACTTCTACCATCATTGTTTTCTGGAGGAACACCAATCGAGCCAATCTGTTGAGTTGATTTTGGCAAATAATCATAACGGCGAGAATTAGGAAATCTCCTTGTTCCCTTTTGGTACCTATCTTTGACGTAATGATGAGTCTGCAGTGCCCAAACATAACAGCTCAGCAATTCTGTCAATTTATTGCCATAATAAATCAAGAAATTCAAATTATGTAAAAGATTGGATTACCATACCATGTTAGGGATATAAGTGCCTGTTCCTCGTGATTTTTCCTGTTTCTCCATATTTAAATTAACAGCAGGTAATTGAGGAGGATTAGGATAACAAAATGGAATTGTTTGGGGAAAAAAGTTTGCAAAACTTTGATAAAATACATTCCAGTTATTTTGCAATAACTGAGTTGGGACATTCAATAAATAGTTGTTCCACACTTGAGCAGGGATGAGGCTGGGTTGCATGAAGAGCAGTGAACGCAAGTAGCATTGCCCGTAAACTAGTCCACTGTAATAATTGTTATAGTCTCCACAGAGATCAGATTCTTCAAATCTTCCAGACCCAAATGCTGGAACGGGAACTTGAACATCAGGCCTTTTTCCCCTTCCATTTCTATCTAAAGTGGTTGAGAAGAACCTCTCAAGTGATTCACCTATGCTCTCTTCTGGTAAAGTAAATATCTCTCCAAGCTTTTGAGCCCCGTAGGCAAATGCACCTATTATCCTATGAAAACTGCCTGAGGTAGAATCAACAGTGGATTATGATTTAGTGATTAATTTACATATTGACTGAAGGTAATAGATGTCAGCACAATATTGAAGGTTTGTTTCTTATTGAGGTACTAGAAATGTGTCATAAAACATCATGCGTCTGTTAGAATACTTGCAACTGTTTATGTTCTGATGCTAAATTTGAGCTATATCATTAGATATTCAACTATATCATGCCTGTGGGAAGAAAAAAATTTATATCATTCAAGTAGGTATAATAACTATAATTTAGCAGAGTAGATGGCATTTATGAATGAAAAATACATGACCACGTGCAGACATGCTCGAATGCAAAGCAATGCGAAAATGCCAAATGCTAAGCCTATGAGAAATCTACATCTCGCCTCCTCGAGCCTATTAACCGTTAATTTAGGGAAACAAAGAAAAATATTTTAACTTACTCTATTCCTACTAACTAGAACTAGAGGTGTAAATATGATACTTGATTATTTATAGTATAAATTTAATAAGAAAAATGATACAATATATGTTTAAAACTAGATCTATTATGCCTATAATCTATATGAGATGAAATGGGATGAGATTGTATTTAAATAAAATAAGATAGTATTGCACTATAAGCTTATTAGAGATACTAAATGATACATGAGATGAAAAAAGGCAACTCATTTTACATCTTTACTTCATGCACAAGCAAGTAACATGTGACCAAAAGTTAAAACGGCAACAGTTCAAATACCTTTATTAACACTGCGCCCTAGGTTGTTGTTTTCATTCAGAGGATCCAATATATTTAGGTGCTTGATGGGGAATTCTTGTGCTCTATTCTCATCTTCCCTTGTTGGACCCGAAAACATATATAGGCAGTTCTTCAGAAACTCTCCACTGAGAAGCAATTCATTCTCACCATCTCCTGATGTCTCTGCATAAATGGATCAAATTGAGAGGATCCTTAACAAACAATCAACATAGAGGGCCACAACAGGAAATCATATGCTACATACCTGTGATTTCAGTAAGAGAAGAGATTGCTATTGGACCACTTATACTGACACAATAAGTATCCCAATCAAACCTGCTATAGTATTCCAAAAATATATATAGTACCTGATAACAGAAAATGAGAATGTCATTCACATATCTGCACATACAGACAACAAAATCTTATCTGATATAGGAGAGAAAATTAAACCTGAAGGGGGCCATGTACTGATGCATGAAAGCGGTTGATAATATATAATACCATTGTTTCTAGCGCATATGTGGATATCAAGCCATGGTATGCCCCAAGCATTCTGCTCTGATAATAGCACCATGCTTTGATCAAGATAATACTACGTTTAAAAAGATGATCTTTCCCAATAAGGTGGTCAACCTAATAATAAAAGGAACCGTAAAAGAACATTATTAAAGAAAAAAGGAATATAATAAATAAAAGTGGAACAACAGAGAATTTAAAAATTTGTTGTGATACTTCTGGCCAACTTAAATGAAGAAAATCATAGGAAAACACATTAAACAATATTATCTATTTATGTCAAAAAATTGGTGGAATATCAACTAAAACATAATAGACAAATTATAGAAAATATGTGCATAAAAGAAAATAATATAATGACAAATTATATTATTAACTATAATATACTTTGTGTTTAGTGAGAGAGTGTAAATGAATTGTGCTATATTTAGTAATCTAAAATTCTGGATAAGATCAAACCTGCTCCAAAAAGCAAAGAGTGAAAAGCCCTGCAAACTGATTGAAAGAAATGTCTACTGAGATGTTCTTGACAATGCATTTTATGATTTTGACCTGCTATCCAAAATCTCAACTTTAATCACAACAAATGTATGAAGTCGAGTTCCGTTTGTTTTGCAAAAATAATATATACCAATCCCTTTTTGCATCAGGAGAAAAGAAAAGAAAATGGTTCACAGAGAAGGCAAACAAATGAAGAAAGAAAAACTATTTATGCATCTTAGCAGAAGACAAAAACACCACAATCAATTTCTCCGAGCCAGACCGTCTAGCTAATGGAATACAACAACAGAGGACATGAGAACTTCAATAAAATCCTTTAGTGAGGTATGCTTCAAAGAATACAGCTTTATCTAGAAGGTGAGTTCATTGCACCAAGCACATTCAGAATCTGGTGTCATTCAGCTGGAATTTGTGCCCAAAAACTAACAATTCAGTTTCCTAATGGACTATGAACTGAAAGAGAAACAAACCTTTGAGTCAAATGGCAGCTGGCTCTAAGAAACACAATCACTGAAATTCTTTGACCAGCATCTAAGGCTTCAAATCTGGTCAACAGGTGTTGAATGGGGTTATAAAAAGATAGGGAACATCAACTGTGACAGGGATTTCAGGGTCGTAAGTGGGAAAGAAAAGGAGAGTGTCCGAACCACAGTGAGGTAAGAAGAAACAACTTAGTAATTCAAGAACGAAGACAAAGACAAAGACGGGACGATCAGAAAACAAAGAGAATAATCTCTCGAAACTGGGTGAGACTTGGAATGCACTAAGTAACAAATAGAATCAGCTAATAAATGGACAGCCAGTATCCTTGCTATTGCAGTATAAAGAAACAATGAAAAAGAACAAATAAAGTCCAGCATTTGAAAATGTTTCCAACTTGAAAGCTTGAGAATGACTCATTCATAATAGAAAACTTAAACCAAGAGATGAAAATAGACAGTAAGCTAAATGTGGAAGACATCTTTGAACTTCCTTTCTCATACACTATATGTGGCAACTGCCATGGTTTACGGCACTAACTTATAGTTAATCATCGAAGGCACATTAGGCCACATGCTAAATACATAATAAATAATGCCTATGGTGCTGCAAACCATCTGAACTTCTCTGCCAGTTTGTAGTAAATCACTATTTTCCAAAGAAAGATAAATGAAGTTTTGAGTAATTATTAGATTGTAGAAAGCTAATGAAGGCAGACCTGTGCTTCAATATATCGAATCTCTTTAACATGGAATTCAGAGTCCTCTTCATCTCTCAGAACGTTGCATAACTTTCTAGCTAAATTTTCATCAACACTTTGATTTGTGAAGGCAGTCAAATCAATATCCCCATCTGGAAGATACGTCTTTAAGGGGACTGAACCAAATGAAAAGACCTAAAGGGAGTGTGTAAAAGAAGTAAGAGGAACTTCACATTGCTATAAAATCTACTACAAACTAATAAAAAAATGTGATAAGGTGGTATAGTTTAATCACAGAAAGCCTTAATGAAGTGGTTGTAGTAAAACATGCCTATAAACATTAACCAGTATGTGTTATTCATTTGACAGATTTCCAAGAGATAGCTTTATTTCATTAATTACCAAATAATGCTCAAAAAGTCAAAATAAATATGGAACAAATTCCAATTCTGTTGAAAATCTTTGAAGACAATTCAAAGAAATATGTAGAAGTCCCAAAATTCAACTTGCCATCCCTCGAAGAAAATACATTAAGAGCGGCAGATATGAAGTCTAGAATGCTTCCAAGAATGGAGATAGAAATGATCCGGAAAAAGGAGGGAGGGTTGCATCCTTACAGTATAAAAAATGAAAATAAGGTATAATCTATACGTATTTTTTTGTATTTATTTCATCCAAACAAATATTTAATATTATAAGTTAAAAAGGAGAAATAAAAAATACTCTATCCAACGTAGACAAGAAGCAAAGGATGCATAAGTTATGGACTGGGCATACAAAGATTACGATGATCAAATTGATTAGCTAACATGTACATGACATCTAATGGTAGAAAAATGACGTGTAAACAAATTGCAGAAGGAAACAAAATTTGTCGTAAAAATCCCCACCTCAGTTTGAAAATGTGCTTTGATCACCTTTGAAACAAAAAGGATGACTTCCTTCCTTCTGTACTCAGAAGCAACATTTGGTTGGATAGTACATATTATCTCTTGAGCTATTTGCTCGGCCATCGGCCAGAGTTTGGCATCAACTAACGATGGGTCAGGGTTAGATGAAGATGATGAAGAAAAAAAGGAGAGAGAAGGTGATACAGTCTTTTGAATATTTTCCATTAATGTGAAAGCTGAAACCTTCAACTCCTTGAAAAGATCCTAAGAACAGACTGACAGAACTCTCAAGGGATAATTTCAACTATTAATTGTAAAAAGGAGAACTAGGAAACCATAAAATTCATAATTTTAGAAAGCAAGGGGAGGACAGGAAGGAAAATAATATGGGATTTAGATGCTGGATTCTCAATGACTGGTTTGTAAACACAGAAGGTAAGAAAAGGTGATGTGAACAAAAAACAAAAGGAGAAGGAAAGGAGAGGAGGAGGAGTAGGAGGAAGCAGAGGACGGGTAAAAGATAAAGGTGATAAAAACAATGAATAATGGAAGAAACAAGAGAAAGAAGAAAATTGTTAGTTTTTCCCCCTTTTAAGGGCTGCTCCATTAGGGAATTAGGAAGATAGATTAAGAGAAGTGAAATGTAGAGAGGCATGGAACTAGAACAATAAAAATGATAATACATGTCGACACACGACGGAGCTTCACTATCCGAATGAAGAGTCCACACCGGCGATTTTAAGACTACAACTTTTCTTAAATTTGTTGGCTTTCTATCGATAAAGTGGACACTATTTCATCAATTAGAAATGACATAGAACACTACGACAGGGTAAAAATGTAAATACATCCACGTCCTTGTACCACTACGGAAAATATTAACGAACGGTATGCAATTTTTGAGCTATTTCTTATTGCTCCGAATTCCTTACCAAATTAATTTCTATTATGTTAATAACTATTTTTTTTCCATTGCCGAGCTATGACTCAATGGCATAAAGTCCATTTGGGCATGTAAAAGGTCTAGGTTATGGTGCGTGACTAGTGTAATTATTAAAAAAAAAGCATTTTTTCCCTAATGTATTGATCATTACACATTAAATTACTATAATTAATACAAAATCTCACATTTTCCCCTTAATATGGTAACAGTTAATTGCATTTATTGCAAAATGGATTTAGTGTTAATTGTCCTTGTATATTTTTCAAGCCACTCTATTTCATGCTAAAAAATGCAACTACAATTTTTAGAGGAACTTATTAAATGACTAAGCTTTTTAGGAAGGTACAAGTCATATTTTGACTCCATAGTCAATATATTACAACCAGACAAGTTTCTTGCTACCAAATGGAGATGCACTTATTCCTAACTATCAGTATATCCCATTATATGATAATTTTCCCCATTATGAAAGGAAAATCATATACGATTATTGAACAGTAAATCAGGACAGAGTAAGAAACGTACCAAGAGACCCCATGCATGAACTACATGTGTCAGATAAAAAGATAAGAGTGAGCATTAAATGTGACCACCAAGCATCAAGTATTCTGCCATATAAAGACACAATTTCTGCACAGGTGGCCTCCAAATATGTCAAAAAGGAGAGTAAAATCTCAACGACCCCACAATTGAAGTGCTTGTGAAGCTTGCCTTTCCACTCTTGATATAAAGTATCAGAATTTTCAATGAAAAGCTTTAACCATAATGCTTGATTGTAGCTGTGGGAAGATGTAAGGATATTCACATGGGTGCGTGTAACTTTGAAAATCATATCAGAGATGCTACAGTATCTCAAATAAATAGCATAACCAAGTAGTCAAATTTTCATAAGAATATAAGCAACTCATCTGAAAGGACCATCTAGCAGCTGTACCTAAATATCTTATCATAAAAATAAAAAAAGAGAACAGATGAATTTTGTTTGTTGACCTTTGTCCGGCTGAAAACAGTTCCTTGGGACAGAGCCGTCTTATATCTAACTTTTTATCAAAATCCACATACATAATGTATTGAAAGGAATTTTTTAGCAAGGTGTAATATTTAGCATCTAGTGATTAAACATACTAAATTTCCTCTGCTACTCTCTTCCCTAATTGCAAGCTAGAGGTCCTAATTCTCTAGATGGAGCATCTAGGTTATTTGAATAGACTACAGGAGGCAACCGGTATTGGCCACACAGTTTCATCTTTTTTATGGGTAATGACGTAACCATCACTAATTTTTTAAAGATTTCCCACCTTGCCCCTACCTTTTAATTTGATTTATCAACCTCAAACAACTTACTACTTGTTTTTTGGACTGCAATTGCAAAGGCACATCTTTTGATGACATATAGTGATAGATGTAGTAAGCAATTGCCCACAATGGATAACAAGTGATAGATCCAGCCGCTAGTTGATCAAATTGAAATCTAAGGGATCAAACTAATAAAGCTTAAACAGTTGAAGGGACGTGACAATCATCATTTTCTAGCAACAACTTCTAAGGAAAAACTCGGATTGTGAGCATAATCAAGATTTTTTATTTTTAAATCCTCATAATTCTATAAATTCCATTTTATAAATCAGCTAGTGTGACAGCAGGAAAACTTTGACAGAGCGTCATGTACTTATAATTTATGTTAGAACTTATAATACCCTTAAACACATTCCTATATATCAACTATTTTAAAATATAACCGCATACACAAAGATAACATAAATATCACATACTGACATGCATGATGCTTAGTTGACTATACTAAAAGCATACACCTTAACAGTTTTAGATTCTGATAACTGTGTCACCAAGTCCATTCACCTTCAAATATTTTGAATTTTAAAGCATGGTTTCATGCATAAAACCTAGAAACAGATGCATTATAAATTTACACAGACATCTCTGCGTACGTATATTTCAATAACTCTGCTCATAAGAAAATAAGTTAGAACTTGTTAATTTTCTTTTTATTCTTCCTTTGTGGGAAGGGGATGGTGGTGCAAGACAGAGTCATAACTACAAAAAGTGAAACAAATCAAACTTTCTATATCTCTCATTTACTTTTAACAGGTATTTTAGATTTCCTCTCCCACTGCTTATAGTAATGAAAAGTCAAACCACATTGAACATCTCCCAATATAGTGTTTAAATACAAGGGTCATTCTACAGAAGATGCAACATACATCTAAGCCTTTATTAATTCAATCCCATCCATTAAATTTTATTTCCGAAAAATAAATTAAATTGGATAAGTATCCAACATACCTAGAGATGGTAGTGGAATGTAACATAATTTTTTTCTTTTAATACAAAATAATCCATCTGCTAAACAACCAAGAGCAAATTCTCCTTATCCAGTTTGATTTCGAAAACAGTTCACACAAACCCAATATAATTTCAAAACAAAGAAATGTGGAAACCAACCGAAAGCAAGACATAGAAATTTAAGAGCTTTACCTTTAATGTCAAGGCGGCTTTTTTCTTCTTTTCCACTTCATCTTCTAGCTTAAGGTAGTGTCAATCTAAAACTAAACGAATGAATCAAATACGAAAACTGCATCTTCAAATCCTTGCGATTTAAAAAAAAAAATCAGATTAAAACCCTAATCCAAAAAAGCAAAAGGAAGGAGGTATACGGTTGTATACCGAAGAACATTGAACTCTCAATAATTATATGGGCCCACAAATCAATAATATGGTGAAGTGGCAAAAGCCAACTGGGTAAACTAGTAAAGGACCAATTCCCCATTTCTAAGTCTAACTTACTCACTTTCCAAATCTGGTAATCAGAGCGAAAGGTTCATTGCTTAGGTACCTCTTAGTCTTTGAGGTCCAATTCGATTTTGTTTTGGCAACCCACAAATGATACAAATGACGAATACAGAAAAGCTATCACGAATAGGGTTCAGCGATGAGTAGTGAGTTGGTGACCCATATTGATGTTAACCGGGTCTTAATACATTTTAGTGGTGTATAAGAGAATCGAAAATGCGTAGACGGGAGATAATTATTGTAATATCGGAAACGAATGTATATTAATATTATTATTAATATTGATTTTGTGTAAATCTACGTAAAAGAAAAAAAGAGGACAACGTAATTTTGATAAAATCTGTGTAATTTCGTTTCCTGTCGCTAAGATGATTTGACTATTTGCCTACGAGAAGCTTTTATTTCTTGGCTCGGTGTGTAATTTCGTTTCCTGTCGCTAAGATGATTTGACTACTTGCCTACGAGAAGCTTTTATTTTCTTGGTTCATTGGTTAATCCTCTTAATCAAATTTATATCCAGGTGTAATAAATTATAATAAAATAAAAAAAATAAATTATAATAAAATAATTTTTTTTTCAAGTTAACAACTCAAAAATGATTCTCAAATTAATAATTTAAGAAAATTAAATATACAATACATCATTTTGTTAAAAAAAAATAATTAAAAATCAGTTGACAAAATACGTAGAATGAAGGCTTTTGCATTTATAAATACTTTGTATGATCCAATTAAGAAAAAGATTTTAGTGAAAGAAAATTAAGAGTAATTTTCTTCTTAGGTGCAATTAAGTCGCGAGTTGTGAGTGTTATAAACACTTTATATAATTTTTTCATTTTTTAGTAAAAAGATCTACAGTAAATCCGGAGACGTAAGTAAAATTAGTCAAACTCTATTATTAAATTTGTGTTATTTTGTCTATTTTTGTTTTATCATAAATCTGATTTATCGAAAATTTGCATAATTTTTCAACAATTGGTATCATAACATTTTTATGGTGATTTATATCAATTTTCTACAAGGTTATTATTAACACGAATAATAAATTTTGTCAGCGATATTGGTTTATGGACGAAGGTGTTTTAATACATAGTGGTTCATAGGAATAGTCAGAAACGATCCAGAGGAAGTCAGATTTGAGTGAGAGCAATGATCACAAATGAAAGAAAGATGAAACTCGAGAAATTCGATGGCATAGATATTGGGTTTTGGAAAATATAGATAAAAGATTATCTGTATTAACCTTTCTTAGAGAAGAAGCCAGAGGTTATGAAGGACGAGGGTTGGAATCTTCTAGATAAACAAGCCCTTAGAGTTATTCGATTGATACTATTTTGCAATGTTGCTTTCAACATGGCAAAGGAAAATAACACAACAGATCTTATGACAGCTCTCTCCAATATGTATGAGAAGTCATCGACCTCAAACAAAGTGCACCTGATAAAGCGTTTGTTCAATTTGTGGATGACAGATAGCGCATCGGTAGCTCAACATCTTAATGAACTCAACACGTTCACAACCCAATTGAGTTCAGTTGGAATTGAATTCGATGAAGTACCGACATTGATGCTTTTGTCTTCTCTACTAGAAACCTAGAATGCTACTATCATAGCTATGAGTAGCTCGTTAGGAAGCAATAGGTTGAAATTTGACAATATTCATGATCTAGTTCTCAGTAAAGATCTGACGTAGAGAGTCAGGTGAATCGTCAACCTCTTCAGTTTTGCATAAGAGAAAGAAATTCAACCCTAGGGAATAGACGTGGTAGAACAAACTACTGAGGTAGATCAAATGATAGGAGGTCCAAATCCAAGAATCCCAATAATTCCCATAGCTCGAAAATTATCAAGTGTTGGAATTGTGCACTACAAAAATCAGTGTAAGAGTGCACTGAAGGACCAGGAAGCGAAGGCAGAGGAAAATATTACTTCCACCTCAAGAGAAGATGATGCATTGATATGCTTTTTGAATAGCAAGGAAGAATCTTGGGTGTTAGACTTTGGAGCATCATTCCATGCTACTTCACAGAAAGAATTATTCAAGAAATATGTTCCTGATAACCTTGGAAAGGTATATCTTAGTGATGATCAATTATATGTTGACCGCCACACACAAAGTGTATGCAAAAAATACGCAAGTATACGTATCGTAACAAGTAATATAATGATAAGAAAATATCGTTCTTATGAAAATTATTTTATTAGAAACTAATTTTTTAAACTAAAAAAATAAAAATCAATTTTTTTGTGTTTTTATTTTAAGGAAACAAAATTAAAATAACTAAAAGTAAATAGTAATAATTAATTAACTTAGATTTGGTAATTAAGAAGATATATGAAAAATTATCTAAGAATAATTAATTCCCCAATTTCCTAAACATGTAAATCGTTAAAATCCTCCAATATAATTATCAATTAATTAAATGATCAATTGAATCTAACCTAACATGTATTCCTTTCTCAAGTAAACTATACATCATATAGTAATTAATTTAATCACTCTCTCATGCAATTAAATTGCATACTACTCATTAAGTTCATTAATTATAGATCACATACATAAGAATTATACATTTCTACCTAGAAACTATGCATGTTATTTAATCAAGACAAACAATTAAATAATTCTCTCAAATCTATTTAATTGTCTCTATAGATAAATTGTTGGTCAAACAATTAATAGCAATAATATAATTAAATTATAATTATAATTGGGGTAAAATATTAGATTATCACAAGATAAAAATTGGGTTCATAAGATCTATAGATTAATAAATTAACTACACATAATTGTATTCATAAAACTCATATTTTCATAAAGAAAGACATAAAAATTGATAAAGAAAGGAGTAAAAGAAGAAATACAATCAATCTCTTGAATTGTAGAATTAATCTCCTCTTGAATCTCCACCAAAATTGTGTTCCTTCTAGAATTTTTTTATATTTTTCTCTCTTTTTAACTCCAAAAATTGAACAAAATCATGCTAATGGAGGCCACTAAGGGTTTATAGAGTGATTAAGGGCTTAAATATAACTCAGGTACAATCTGGACCGTCAGATCAGCTTCAGATTAAGAGATACGATCAAAACAAGCAAAACTCACAGCGCTAGCCAATCAAGTGTGACATGTGGCAGGGAAAATTCACTCGATAAATCATAGATCGACGCGTGGCAAGAGAGACTAGTCAGAGTCAATGCCATGCGATGTGACATGATTCGCAAAAATGAATGGCGTGGCGTAGATGGTGGAACGCGAGGAGCAATCGAGTTGAGGCACGTGGCAGCAAAGTTTGACCATACTCCAAACTCGGATTGAACGCCGTGTTGACACATAGCGGGTGTTTCGTCCTCCTCACATGCGACGTAACATGATTCTCTATTCGTACTTGCGTGGTGTTTCCATGGCTTACCCATTTAGCACCTATGCTTGCATGGCATGCCATGTGGTAGCTTTAGATTGGTCTTGCGTTAAAAATCCCAAAAAATATATTTTCATCATTTTTCTCTAAAAAAATTATATTTTAATATTTTTAGCCCCAAAAATACTATTTATTGAATAAAACAAGTAAATATTAAGTAAAAAAATGCGCTAATGACTCTACTTTCAGAGTCATCATGTACTATTATTGGTAAAAGTGTAGTGAAGATTAAGTTAAACAGATTTGTTTGGGAGCTGAAGGATGTCAAACATATTCCCAACCTAAGAAAGAACTTAATCACAATATGGTAGTTGGCTAATGAAGGCTACACTATGATATTTCATGATGATGATTGGAAGATTTCAAAGGGTGCAATGACGGTTATGCTTAAATTTTTACACATTAAGATTTATGTTTAAATTCATTATGCTTAAATTTTTATTTTGGTATTTGTATGTATAAATTTTGTAATTTATTATATATATGAAATTTGGTTAAATAATTTATGCATAATGAAATTAATTGTTAATCGTTCTTTATGAATTTAATTAGTACTTATATTATTTATTTTGCTTGTATAATTTATTATCATTTATTTATATATGCAATCTTAAGATAGATAATATTTGTACATTTGGAATTAAATTAATATTACTTATGGTTTTATGCAATAATTGAGCCTAAAGATTTAATTAATGTTTAAGTGATTCATATAGTTTAATTAATTAAGGAATAACTACAAAATCTTTGATTAATTAAAATTATAATAAGGTTTATTTAGGATCACATTTAAAAAATACATTAATTGTGATTAATAATATGTGACATAATAAATCTTATCCCATAAGAATTTTTATTATATTTTGTGTGATTAATTAGGATATAATATCAAATTATATTTTATAATTTACCCACAAGGATTAAGAAAAGGAACATAATTTGATAGTTTTATTATAAGGTTAAGATGAATCTAATTAAATTAGAACTTTAGCCCATAAGTAAGTTTTATGTCACTAGATCCATGTTTTCCCATTATTTTACATTAGTAGAATATGTCATATTTTTATGTTAGCTTCAAATTTAGTAACATGAGCATGAATATTTAATTTATTACAACAATTTAACCTGTTAATTACTTTGATATGAAATGAGATGTTCCTGAGCTCAAAAGGGCAAGGTTTGGAAGGAGAGAGTTCTCCTTCACTTGGGATGGATGGACATAGATTACGTCATTAGAAAGGAAAAGCCTCATGCATTAACTGAAACCATTTTTCCAGATGTAGTTGTTCTTTATGATAAGTGGGAACGATCTAATCGTCTCTCCATTATGTTCACAAAGACAAAAATATCTGATGGTATTAAGGGCTCCGACGAGCAATATGACAAGGTTCAAGACTTACTAAAGGCTATAGATGAGAAGTTCGCCACTTAAAAAAAACAACGGTGAGCACCCTTATCATACAATTTTCTTCCCTGAGGCTTACCAGCGTTAGAAGTGTGCGTGATCATATCATGTGTATGAGGGATATTGCAGCCCAATTGAAAACATTGGAGGTTGAGATGTCAGAACCCTTCTTGGTTCACTACATATTTTGTACCTTACCTCAACAATATGTCCCATTTAAGATATCCTCTAACACACATAAGGGAAAATGGTTGATCAATGAGTTGTTGACCATGTTTATTCAGGAAGAAGGCAGACTTCTTATAAAAGAAAAGGAAAGGGAAAAGGAGAATGTGAACTTGACTACCTTTAGGAAGAACAACAAGAAGGATCAAGCCAGAGACAAGAGGAAGGGAAAAATCCCTCCTCAAAAGGACATTAAGAAGGAGGTTATGTGCTTATTTTGCAAGAAGAAGGGACACGTTAAGAAACAATGCTCCAAGTTCATGAAGTGGCTTGATAAGAAAGGTACTCAACCATCATTTGTTTATTATGAATCCAATATAACTGATGTTAATCATAACACATGGTGGATTGATTATGGTTCTACAATCCATGTTACTAATTCATTACAGGACTTGCAAGACTTGTGGAAACTAGTAGGAAGTGAGTGTAGCGTCTATTCAGGAAATAAGATGCCCTTACATATGGAGGGCATTGGCACATAGATAGTGGTTTCATTCTAAATTTGAAAAAAACATTTTATATTCCTAGTTTTTCTAGAAATTTAATTTCATTATCTAGACTTGTATTAGATGGTTATTCCTTTAACTTTTTAGGCTCTGGTTTTAATTTATTTTATAAATCTAATGTTATTGGATATGGTACTTTGTCTTATGGTCTTTTTCTCCTTAATTTGCAAAATGATGACAACCATATAACTATACATATTCATGAAAATATTGGTACTAAACAATGTGTTGTGAACAAAGACTGTTCTAAGTTATGGCATCAGAGATTGAGACATATCTCTATTGAAAGAATTAAAAGGTTGGTAAATTATAGGGTACTTAGTACTTTAGATTTTAGTAACTTTGAGACTTGTATAGACTGTATTAAGGGTAAGCAGACTAACAAGTCGAAGAAGGGTGCTAAGAGGAGCTCTAAATTATCGAAAATCATACACACAGACATTTGTAGTCTAGACATGGATGCATACCGTGATAAGTACTTCATCTCTTTCATAGATGATTACTCACGATACATGTATCTCTACTTGCTTAATAGTAAGAATGAAGCACTATATGATTTTAAGGTGTTTAAAGCTGAAGTAGATAAACAATGCGGCAAAAAAATTAAGATTGTGAGATCCAATAGAGGTGGAGAGTACTATGGTAGCTGAAAGAAGAAATCAAACATTATTAGACATGGTGCGAAACATGCTTGCTAGCACTAAACTTCTTGAGTCCTAGTGGACTGAAGCTCTTATGACAGTTGCATACATATTAAACCGAGTTCCAACCAAGGTTATCCCAAGGACACCTTTTTGAGTTATTAAAGGGTTGGAAACCTATTTTGCAACATATATGCATTTAGGGTTATCTGTCTGAAGTAAGAGTCTACAATCCACAAGAAAATAATTTGGACCCAAGGACCATAAATGGGTATTTCGTTGGATATGCTAAAAGGTCTAAGAGATATAGGTTTTATTTTTCATCTCATTACACTAGGTTTGTGGAATAAAGAAATGCAAAATTTCTTGAGAATGACTTGATTAGTGGGAGTGATCGATCCCAAGGCATTGGTCATGAGAAAGATCATTCAGATGCTCAGTGTGTCACTTCAAGTAATGGACTTATAGTTGTTGTTAAAAATGTGCCTCAAGTACAAACGTGTGTTGAAGAACAAATCCTGGAAGTACCACAAGTTGTTGACCCTGATCCAGTAGATGTTGAAGTTCAAAAGATGCATGAAATTTTTGAACAACCAACTAAACAACATGATCCTTCTCATCAGAAGAATGTTGATGCAACATTTAAAAGATCTACTAGAGTAAGGAAATCGGTGACTCCTAGTGACTATATGGGGTATTTACAAGAGTGTGATAACAATGTTAGAGCCAAAAATGATCATGAGACATTTTCACAGGTCATAAGTTTTGAGGTTTTGAACTTATGGTACAATGCTATGAAAGAATAGATGGATTCTATAGCATTTAACCAAGTATGGGATCTCGTCAAGTTTTCTGATGGTGTAAAAGCCATTGGATGTAAATGGGTCTTCAAGACAAAGAAATACTCACAAGGAAACATCGAGAGACAAAAGGCAAGACTCATTGCCAAAGGATTCACTCAAAGGGAAGGAATAGACTACATATAGACATTCTCTCTTCTATCTAAGAAAGATTCACTTCGTGTGATCATGGCATTAGTTGCCCATTTTGATTTGGATTTACCTCAAATGGATGTGAAAACGGCTTTCCTTAATGGTAACACAGAGGAATAAGTTTATATGAAACAATATGAAGGATTCTTCAGTGATGGTGAGCATTTGGTCTGTAAGCTTAATAAATCCATATGTGAATTAAAAAAAGCCTCATGTCAATGGTATTTGAAATTTCATAATGTCATCACTTCATTTGGTTTTGAAGAGAACACCATGGATCAATGGGAGCAAGATTTGTTTTTTGGTGCTATATGTAGAGGATATTTTGCTTGCAACCAATGATAAGGGTTTGCTATATGAGGTGAAACAATTCCTCTTAAAGAAATTTGATATTAAGGATATGAGTGAGACATCTGATGTCATTGGCATTAAGATTCATAGTGATAGATCTCGAGGCATTTTGGGTTTGTCTCAAAAGACCTATATCAATAAATTTTAGAGAGATTTTGAATGAAGGATTGTTCCCCGAGTGTGGCACCCATTGTAAAAGGTGATAGTTTAGCCTAAACCAATGCCCTAAAAATGAGCTCGAGCGAGAATAGATGAAAACCATTCCATATGCTTCAACTGTTGGAAGCCTAATATATGCTCAGGTTTGCACCAGACCTGACATTGCATTTGTTGTTGGGATGCTAGGGAGATATCAGAGTAAGCTATGTGTTGACCACTGGAGAGCTACAAAGAAAGTCACGAGGTACCTTCAAGGGATAAAGGATTACATGCTCATATATAGACGAACTAATAATCTAGAAGTGATTGGCTACTCCAATACAGACTTCACTAGCTATGTTGATTCACGGAAATCAACATCTGGTTATATTTTCATGCTTGTCAATGGAGCCGTGTCTTGAAGGAGTGTAAAGTAAACCTTGATTGTTACTTCCATTATGGAGACCGAGTTCATGTCATGTTTTGAGGCTACATCATATGGTGTAGGTTAAAGGGTTTCATTTTCGAGCTTAGAGTAGTTGCTCCATTTCTAGGCTATTGATATTGTATTGTGACAACTTAGTTGTTGTGTTTATGACTAAGAATAACAAGAGTGGTAGTCGTAGTAAGTACATTGACATCAAATACTTAGCCATAAGAGAACATGTTAAGAAAAAGAAAGTGGTCATTGAGCATGTTAGGACTCAGCTGATGATTACTGATCCTTTGACTAAAGGTATGCCACCAAAGAATTTCAAGGATCATGTAATAAAAATGGGACTTGGTTCCATGATATAAATATTCATTATATGTATATTTGTAAATATTAATGAAACTCTTATTAAGTTGATGTTTCTCATTAATTTTATATGCATATTTTGTTTATTCATATATTTTGATAAAACATATTCAAGTTATGAACCTCGAATAAATATAGAATTTATTCATTAAATTGTATGGGCTTGAGAGGCATAATGCATCGTGATATATGGAAGACAATACTCATCATTAGATGACCTATCGCCATGATTCATATGTTTTATTTCTTATAAAGTTGAATGATGAAATATATGGATCAAGTGGAATAATGTTGGTTTTAGTTACTGTACTCGGTAACCACCAAGAATGTTGGTTTCGCGAGTTATTGCACTCGATAACCACCGAGTAGTTGACATAAATGTGGTCCAACATCCATCACTCCATCACCCATGTTCTTCAGCCCCTCAATGCACGTTTGATTTCTCTTGATGAATAGAACATTTGAGACTTGCCTATAAATACATGGTTTGGTCCCTAAGCTTGCTCTATGGAAAACTGAGAGAGAATTCAAAAAATATTCAATGAATTGTTCTATGTACCATCATGATAATAGAGAAAGGTTTAAAAGCATCAAATTAAAAACCTATTAAATGTGAAAAGTAGTGAAACTTGATCAATGGTTGGATGTATGTTTTCAATTCTTTTTTGCTTCCATTGTGTTTACATTCATGTTTATATGCTTCCATGAATGTTTCTGGATCTAATTATGATCCATCACTCTGTAATTTAACAATGGTGGAAGAGTCACCCTTGGCCATGGCTTCGTGAAGTTGCTCGAGAGCTTTATTAAAGTTGGTAATATAAGTCTGATGGTGCTTCTGGTGATGAAGCTACATAATATTGCCGCTAATGGCAGGCTTAAGGGCCCCATAATCGTAGGGAAGGTCAGAGAGAGTGGAGGTCTACATGCTTCGAGATTATAATTTGGCTTGGGTTTGAAACCATAAACCTAAGGTTCTCTTGGTAAACAAAAATCAGAGAGCCATGAGATGATACATAGTGAGTTATGAAGAAAAAGAAGATGAGAATTATAAGAAATAGAAGATGTTATGGTGGCAAAACTGAAAGGAGAGAGAAGTGTCAAAACGAGAGTGAATTTGATGGTGGTTTATATTTATGCGGATAAGGGAAGTAATGTTACAATGATTGCATTGGACTATACTGAAACTAGGAAGTAAAGTATTAAACATCACAATGTAAAAATTAAATAGTATGATATTATATAAAAATAATATAATTATAATTTTTTTAATATAATTAAAAAGGTATAGATTTAAATTATATTATATATTTAATTTAATCTATTTAAATTATAAATTATGTTTAAAAGTAATATTTTATTTATTTTAAGATATAAAAATATATTAAATATGAATTTAAATAAATTTTACAATAAAAATTTTTAAATATAAATTAGTTTATAAAATATTTAAAATTAATTTTTTTTAACTATATTATATAACTTTTCACCGAACATTGAACACACTAAATACAATATAATACAATATGATTTAATCTAATATAATCACACTTAACTTATTTGATACGGTACACCAAATATATTGTAACTTAAGTCGATTTTATAAAAAAAAATATGAAATTTTTATGCAAATACTCAAACTTTATTTTAGTTTATAATAATTTGTTTATATAATTAAGTTTGTTATTATAGCTAATTAACATTAATAAAATTCTATCATATTAATTGATTAATATTAATCATTAATATGATAAAACTTAATCATAAAAAATAATTTATGCGTAAACAGGATAAAAATCTTGGTATCATTATGTAAAGAAAATATTGAGACATTTTTTGCAAAGTGAGTAAAATTTGAATACCGTAAAACCATTTACGCAAATATAAATAACTTGTCCTCTAATTTTAACATTAGAATGACTAGCAAGACTAATATTAGAAAAAAAATCATTTTATCAAAATAACATTTTAAAGAAATAAGTAAAATTGATTATATCTAAAAATTACTTGTCTAAACTTATCAAATTTTTAAAAAATGAGAATAAAGTATTATTATCAAAGAGTTTCAAGATTAAAGTAACCATAATCTCATAGTTGTATGTATAAGATGTTAAAGTTATGGTTTAAATATCAGTTTAGAAACACCGAATAATTTGTAACTACATGACATAATAATCCCTAGTTTGTAGGGGACAATAGTTTGTTTTTTTCTTCTTATTTATCACGTATATGTAAACATAGGTTGTTAATTCATCTATTCATTTGCAAGTGTAAAGCTATATATATAGCTGCTTTCTTTATTCAATAAAGTGGACATTTTTTCCAAACTCACATATGAGATTACTAGCATTTTGAGTTTAACAATTGGTATCAAAGCCCTATCATAAGATTATTTATTGAGAATTGAGAGGTGAGAAGTAACAAACTTTGATATGGCAACAGAGAGCACTTTCGTACAATCATCGATTCCAAAGTTCACAAGGTACTACGATTATCAAGCTATATTGATGGAAAAAATTTTGAGATAAAAAAGAATATTAGAGCTTAGTGAAACAAGGTATTCAAGCAATAGCAGAGGGAGAAGAGCTCACAAATAGATAGAAGAAAGCAATTGATGATTTGAAACTAAAATATTTGAGGACTAAGAACTACTTGTTTTAGGCCATTGACATATCAATTATTGAAGCCATTCTAAATAAAGACATATCAAAGGATATATGAGACTCATTGAAAACTGAAGTACCAAGGAATTGCTCGTGTCAGGAGAGCACAATTGTAAGCCTTTCGAAAGGAATGTGAAATGCTATATATGAAGGTGGGTGAGATTGTGATTGATTACGTTGCACATACACTCACAATTGCTAACAAAAAGAGAATCAATGTTGAGAAGATGGAAGATATTGATGTTATTGAAAAAATACTTAGACTAATGATTCATAAATTTGACCATATGGTGTGCTCGATTGAAGAGTCATATGATGTGGACTTTTTATCCATTGATGAAATGCAAAGCATCCTACTAGTACATGAGCAACGCA
The DNA here is from genome assembly GCA_030763125.1 of Hippophae gyantsensis. Taxonomy (NCBI): domain Eukaryota; kingdom Viridiplantae; phylum Streptophyta; class Magnoliopsida; order Rosales; family Elaeagnaceae; genus Hippophae; species Hippophae gyantsensis. Next base: position 29,763,491 of record CM061030.1, read on the forward strand.
TGACTAGGTATGTTACAATGGAATAACAGGCTTTCAAAATTACACATGATGACTATTATGGAGGAAGAGGACGTGGTCACAATGATTTTTAAGGACGAGAAAAAGGTACAAGTAGACAAGGTTTTGACAAGTCTACCATTGAGTATTACAAATGTCATGAATTAGGACACCTTCAATATCAATGTCCAAAGAAAAATACTAGAGAAAACTATACATAAACTAAAGAATAGATATTATTGATGGCATATGTGGATGCTAAAGAAGCTAGGTAGGATCCTTAGTTAGGAAGGAATAGTTGTGGTATCTTGAATTTGGTTACATTAGTCACATAAGTGGGAAGAAAGATATTTTCTCAACTCTTGACAAAAAGTTCAAAGAATCAATGAAGCTTGATAATGATTCGATCATGGAAGTGAAGAGTAAAAGAAATGTAAGGTTTTAAGCTAATAGGATAATTCAAGTTATTATTGGAGTATTATTGGTGCTTACATTAAAGAATAGCCTCTTGAGAATTGGATAGCTTCAAGAAAAAGGCCTTACAATCCTTATTAAAAGAGGATGTGTAAGATACATCATCCTGATAGAGGTCTGATCATTGAAACCCCACATCAAACCAAATGTTCACACTACTTGTTCAATCTCAGCCAAAACAACCATATATGTTTTAGTATCACTATAGAAGATCGTGCTCAATTATATGGTATTGTAGATATGGGAATTTGAGCTATGATGGATTGAAAACACTTTAGAAGAAATACAATGTGTGAGGTTTACCAAAACTCAAGGCTTTTTGAGAATTTGCAAACGTTACTTGGTAGGAAAGTAATAAAGAGACCCATTTCCTAGAGAAAGTACATGGAGAGCTACAAAATCCTTTAGCTTGTGCATGCAAACATTTTTGGATTGATCAAATCCATCTTTAACAATAAGAAAAGGTATTTGCTTAGCTTCATTGATGATTATAGTCGAAAGATTTTTTTTTTAGTAAAGAAGTCAAAATCATTTGCTATGTTCAAAAATTGTAAGAACTTAGTTGAGAAAGACACTAGAGTGTACCTAAGAGATCTTAGAACTGATCAAGGTAGATAATTTATCTCAAAAGAATTCACTACATTCTATAATAAGAATGGAATTTAAAGGTAAATAATAACAATATATACTCCATAATAGAATGGTGTTGTAGAGAGAAAAAATAAAAGCATATGAACATGGTTCGAAGCATGCTTACTGAGAAAAATGTTCTCACAACATTCTAGCTGAAGCAGTCAATTGACAGTCTATGTTCTGAATAGAAGCCCTACTTTTAAGTATGAAGAATTACACTCTTGAAGAAGCATGACATGGATACAAGCCCTCAGTCACATATTTTAGAAGATTTAGATGTGTAGCACATGTTCACATTCTAAGTAGCAAGAGAAACAAATTCGATTGCAAGGGCTTGAAATGTATTATGCTTGAAGTAAGTGAAGAATCAGAAGCTTATAGGTTGTATATCCCAATTTAATAAAAGAAAATCACAAGCATAGATGTGGAGTTTGAGGAATGAGTTAGTTGGTATTGGGATGAGAATCATCAAGAGGAGATCATGGTTGATTTAAAAAGGGGAGACAATAATGCAACTAAAGTAATAGAGTAAAAAAACAAGAGATGTAGATACAAATCTAAATGAAAGTATAAAAGATGAAACTAATAATGTCGTAGATTATTCAACGCGAGAGAGCATTAAGATACCTGAAAGCACTGTCCATTTTGGATTATTCTATAGCAAGAGATGAGATGAGAAATTAAGTGCTTTTATCGACATTGAGTATGCTAAAGATGTTGGAGACAAGAAGAGTATGTGTGATTATATGTTTATATTAATTTCATGAGTAATAATATAATCTTCAAAGAAACAAACATGTAGTAATTTGTGCCCTTATGTGCTTGTCAAGCAATATGACTAAGAAGAATTTTAGAGCAATTGAGTCATGATCAGTAGGATGCTACAAAAACTTATTACGACAATGATAACTGTATTTTATATAGTTATTTTCAACTATTTTATTAATTATAATTGCTAGATTCTCTCTATTTTTAGTTAATTTTAGTTTAATAAATTAGGATTTACTGTTTTTTCTAAATTTTAAGAAAATCAAATAAAATGTATCAGCAGCTCTTAATGGTAAATTTTGTCCAAAAATATAATTTCAAATAAAATAGTGATTAATTGCAATTTATAAAAGTTGAAAATATAATTTAAATTAAAATCGGGCTTAGTTGTAATTATTAAAAGTTTAAAATTTAATTTAAATTACCAAAAGGGCTAAATTGCAATTAACCAAAGTTTAAAATGTAATTTGAAATATATTTGAGGTGAAAATATAATTAATAAAAGTTATTTTTCTTCGTAGGAGAGAAGTTTCACGCGCGTCAACATCCACGCTGCGTACAGCGTGGTCCGTCCGTCAAAGCATAAACGGTCGGGATTGGCGCGTGTAGATCAAACTTGACCAAAGAGAATGGATGCGGGATTTATTACGTCGCGCGGTGGGCGTGCGGTGGGACCCACATGTCGGCTGCGCAGATTCCCTCGGGTGCATCGATCGTCGTTGGATGAGTTGAGCACGGTCAGGATTGGAAGCACGTTGAGCAGATCTGTCGCCGCGACCGAGCCGCGCGTCTATAAATCTGTGTGACGCGAGACATCCAAGCTGCGTGCACCCTCGTGTATCAACGGAAAATAGCGACCACGTGTCTCATAAATATTCCAGTGAATAAAATGGTGACACGTGGCATGTATTTGGTGAAATAAAAATCGGAAAACCGCGCCCATTTCAGTAGTTAATTGATTCCAACGCGAGGATTCGTGTGCGACGCCGTTCTTCATGCGCCAGGCCTTACGATCAATGAAAAGCTGCCATCGCGTGTCGCTACATTTCGCTCGGCAAATCACATGGTGACACGTGGCATGCGTAAGAGAAAAAAATCAAAAAATGCTTGAGAATGTTTTCTCGTGCTCCCATGCATTTTTGTCCCCACTTTTAATATAAAAAAATATAAAAAAATAAAAAATAAAAAATAAGAATTGAAAAGTGGGATATATTTTGTATGCAGCGTTATTTTTGATTTTCAGTTTAGAGTTTTCGAGTTTAGTTTTTCTTCTCTCGGTTCTTTTTGGTTGCTCTCGCAAGTCTTGCGAAATTTCTTCTCATGATTCTTTGCGAAATTTCTTTATTGTATCATTTTGAGTTTCTTTCTTCTTTCGTGTTACACAAAAACACGCAGTATTTATTTAACATTGTATGTTGTATTTTCTTAGGAAAATTACAGAGAAAGAAGACAACAAAGAAGAAGAAAAGGGAAGAAATTTATTGTTCATTGAGGAATCGTGAAAGAGTTTTTTTCTTACCTATTTTCTTTTAATTTTTGTTTCTCTGCAATGTTTTATTTTTGTTGTGTTGTAATTTTAAATTCTGCTATGAACTAATATATTTGTTCTAGGATTGCAGTGTAGCGTAAATTATGAAACTTGAATTAATTATTTTTGAATGATTTATGAAACTGTTTTAAGTTGTTTATTTTATCTGTGTTTAATGCTTTTAATTATCGGAAGATTAATTAACTGATATGTGACACTTAAATAAACTTGAAAAAGGCATTTTTCTGTCTTCGTGATAAAATAAGGTATATACATAAGGGATAGAAATATACTTTTATTGTATGTGTGTATTGTTTGAGAACTCGAACAATAAATCATTTTAATTTAATTCTCATAGGAATATAGTGAATTATTTTAACTAGGTGTGTCTTGTATGGAGCTTGAAAGAGATATATGGATAAATTAGGGAGTTCTTGGTTAACAACTTAAAACACGAGAACATAAATCAAGAGAGAATAAATTATTCAAGTGGATTAATTTGGGTGAACTGCAATCCTAGAATTTTCGTACAATCTGTTAAAAAAATTAATTAAGACAAACTGCAACAAATTATTGAATGTTTGGATAACATCAGGTTTAAATAATTTTAATAATCAACAAACGCTAGTAATAAATCTCCGTGGGAACGATCTTTACTTACAAATATTATTACTTGTGACCGTGTATACTTGCACGTTTTTGTGTGTTGAAAAACACGCAACAGACAACAACTCAGCTATAAAACTCTCTAAGAATCCAGTAATGTATGGTCGCAACAAACACATAGATGTTTGTTTTTATTTTCTTTGAGAGCTTATAAACAATGAAATTGTGAAAATAATTTATTGTGATTCTCAAGATCAAGTTGCAAATATAATGAAAAAACCCCTAAAATTAGATGTCTTTATGAAAACGCATGAGCTTATAGGTATTGTTCTAGATTCATATGTAAACTAATGCTACTAGTATTTGACTTAAGGGATGATGTTTAAGTTAAGATTTAAATGTCAGTTTAGAAACGTGTAATAGTTTAATCCCTAGTTTGTAAAGGATATTAGTTTGATTTTTTCTTCTTGACTTGTGATTTATCATGTATATATGTAAACGTGGGGTATTAATTCATCTATTCACTTGTAAGTGTAAAGTTACATATATTGTTAATAAATCATCATTAGTGGTATATTAGTTGTATGTAATTAATATACTTTATTAGCTGTATATTAGTTGTATGTAACTAATATACTTTTCTTAAAATCACTTTTCCTAAAAAACAGATTCTATTTTCCTGTATTTATACTTGTATTATCATTCATTGTAATTGTATTGTAAATATATTTCAGTATATTCAATTTGGTATCAGAGTAGGAAAGAAAGAAATTTTTTTTTTACCAGTTCCCGAGCAGTAGTGCCGCCATCAGTAGCAGCGCTGCTGTTGGTATTTTTATACAGTGCTGTTAATCTTCTCACACTGTCCAGTTTGCGCCGCCGTTGTAGATTTGTCTGTCCGTTGCAGATGCACCGTCTAGCTCAAGCACCGCCGTAGTTGCCTATCCAATCTGTGCACGTATGCTGTCCGGCCCATTACCTAGTCATCCGCCGTCACGCACGCATCCACGCTATGCACTCTACATCGTCCACGCACTCGCCTTTGTGTTCTTTTGTGAGTAATATTTACTCCCATAGTGTCTTTTTTTCCTTTAGTTTTTCAGCTTTTAGATTTTAACATTCACTCAGCTTTGCCCTAAGTCCAAGCCCATCAGCCTATCCTAAGTCCAAGCCCATCAACCCATCAGCTCATCGGCCCATTTACTCATCAACCCGCATACCCATTAGCTCATCAACCCACTTACCAGCCCAATCCACAGTTCAATTCGGCCAAAAAAAATCCAAAATTTTTATTCCGCTGCACAATATATATTTTATTTCAATGAAAAATTCAAGACAAAATCAGGTTTCCAGAATTAATAAAGTTCCAAAATTTGAAGTCTCTGTTAAGAGTTCAGAAATTGGTTCTTTCGGGGGTACTAAACTTAATGATACCAATTTTCGAATATGGAAAAAAGTTATGTCTGTTTATCTTCGTGGGATGCACAAGATGGGACATATATCTGGATCAATCAGGATTCCTAGTCAAGATGATGTAGAAGCCTATACTAGGTGGGAAGATGATGATGGTTTTGTAATGTGAATTCATAGTTGCTGCCTCATGTGCTTGTCAAGCAATGTGACTAAGAAGAATTTTAGAGCAATTGAGTCATGATCAGTAGGATGCTACAACTTATTACGACAACAACTCAGCTATAAAACTCTCTAAGAATCCAATAATGTATGGTCACAACAAGCACATAGATGTTTGTTTTTATTTTCTTCAAGAACTCATAAATAATGAAGTTGTGAAAATAATTTATTGTGATTCTCAAGATCAAGTTACAGATATAATGACAAAACCACTAAAATTAGATGTTTTTATGAAAATGCGTGAGCTTATGGATATTGTTCTAGATTCATATGTAAACTAATGCTATTAGCATTCGACTTAAGGGATGATGTTTAAGTTAAGATTTAAATGTCAGTTTAGAAACGTGTAATAGTTTAATCCCTAGTTTGTAAGGGATATTAGTTTGATTTTTTCTTCTTGACTTGTGATCTATCATGTATATATGTAAACGTGTGGTGTTGATTCATCTATTCCTTTAAGTGTAAAGTTACATATATATCTAATGCTTTCTTTATTTAATAAAGTGGACATTTTTCCCAAACTAACCTATGAGATTACAAACATTTTGATTTTAACATAAGAGCAATTATTGATCTTAAAAGAAAGGAAAATTGAAAATTATGACAACAGTTAACAGCATAATAGCTATCTTGCTCATCCCAGACAAGTTTTTCTCAATACTTTCTTTAAAAAAAATTAAAAGCAGGAACCAAAATTGAGATAGTTTATGTAAAGCAGCAGTACTGAAAACTTATTTCCCTATACATAACATAAGGTAAATTTAGTAAAAATTGTGTACAAAGACTAATGCACATTCTCATCCCCAGAAAGAACATCAACAATCATCATGTGCATTGCTCCTCGCTTGAATTACTTCCTGTTGATATATCAACTTAATAATATTCTAAAAATAGGACTCACAGGCTGCTTCAACGCAGAATGGAGTGAATCATATATGGCAACAATATCAGTTTCTTCAAGAGTTCTATATGCCTGCTTTCATTTCGATGAATTAAAAAAGATCGAAAACCATTAAGCTCTTAAGTCTTTCTTTGAGTTCCATTCCAAGGTCTTTGGGCCAACAGCATCAGTTACTACTGCAATTCCTCTTCCCATAGTAACAAGAGGATCAGCTTCACCTTCTCCTGTCCCTGCCTGGAATGGTTGCATTGCTACTTCATCAGTTTTCTTCTGATTCACAACTAGTGCAGAAGTAAGAATAAAGAATCATCCCAACAAGTGCAATTCCAATCCCCAAGATGTTACTCCGGTTAAATGGGTCACGAAGTAAAGTATAACCAAATGCCAGTATTAGACATGTCTTTAGATGTCCAAGAACCTGGTAGGTGACAGGGGATGTCCTTCCGATAACAAGAAATGTGCTAATATTTATGGAGACAGAGATCAGGCAGAATAGAATGATAAAAATCTGAGAAGAAGAAAGTGCATATAGCATCAGTAAAAGTTAAAGCAGCAAATAAAAACAAAGTTATTAGCGGATCCTATTGGTGCTCACCAGCATTTCCTTTGTATATTTGAAAGCAAACACATTTTGATTAGTTAAAAACCAATCCAGAAATGGGGCAGATATCAACAACGTCCCTGCTTGGTACGGACATGATTGATACAAAAGTTGTGTTGAGGAAACCTTATATTTCTTCTGGATGGCGTTGGTCATCTGAAAAAAAATAATTAAGGCTTCAAACAGATTACACTAATATAACATGTCACAATAACAATTACTATCGGAACGTGCACACAGCAGGCTGATGACTTCCAAGTCTAAATGGCATCTGAGAACAAAAATTGATTATGTACTTTACATAAAAGAAGAGAGACACGTCATATCAGTTCCTAGTTCATTCAATAACCACTAAATGGAGAGGCATATGTGACATTCCCTAGTTCAAAAGGTAAGGCAAACAATTTTGAGAAATGTTTAACCTAAAGCAATTCGAGATATCCCCCAAAAGAAAGACAAACAAACAGGTCTTAGAAAGGATACAATCTGAGCAACGCAGGTGGTGACAACTGCAAGTAGGGACAAGATACTTCCTAGCATGTTGAGTTGGACATCTGTGACTGTTGCAATACCAACACCAACGAGAAGAATAAGAAGAGAAAGTTGTATGCTTCTACTGTAATAACAATAGAACTTCATTAATACAGTTTCAAGAAAGCGAGAAACTATTTAATCTAATGCCAAAGTGAACATCGATCCAATAATAGTATGATCATGATAAAATTTGAAAATAAGCATATTAAATCAGTTAATATCCAAAGGAAATCTTTTTTTTTTTGGGGGAAACCAAATATTTAGGATTTAAAATTGCAAAAACATTTGGGTTAAATTTACATAAAGAGTAAAGGCACGTGTATCTATGTTTATTATCAATAAAATTATGAAAATGTCAAAGAGATGCGACTAGCACCTTATCCAAATTATTATCCAATATTTGAACATACAAATACAAGACTGCACCAAATCTGAATCATTTAAAACATTAGTATTTCCATTTATAAACCCCATTCTATGGACTACAATATTAAACAAAAGAGGGACAGGGTATGCTCATGAAAGTTGGGAGTTGGGAGTGCAGTGCAAGATAATCTATTCATGTTAGGAAATTTTGGATCAAAGAAAAGACAAAATCCCAAGATGGTACTTTAATGTAATGCCCAAGGAAATTAATAATCTGTTGAGGAAAACCTGAATCTTTTTGCAAGGAAAAAGGTCTACAACAGTACAGTACAAGTGATAATGGCCAGCTTAGTCATCTGGATTACAAAAGCATTAAAATATTTCAGATCCTCATAATCAGGGGAAATAATTTGAAATGACAAAAAGTAACAAATAAATCAAATTAGAACTAACAATTAATAATTATACCAGATAGAAACCAATGGAGCTGAATCCCAAGCTAAGATTTAAAAGGCCAATTGAGATTCCATTTAAAATACCAAAGCCCATATTAGTTTTTCGATCAAGAGGTTTGTGTTCAAAGAATTTCATTCTCAGTGCCACATGCAGAGAACAGAAAGTGACAAGAAGATGCCAGCTAGTCAAAGTCGTAGCTGCACCAATACCAGGTAAGGAATCTCGATCCATGAACTTATTGTATAGCAAATCACAATCAATACAATGAAATGGTTTGATTAAAAAAACACAATAATTTATTTTCCCATTATTTTGATCAGAAGTGAGCATCTAGAATGGTCTTTATCAGATGGCAACCAACTGAAATGCTCGAAGGACCAAAGGAGCATGTACTTACATACACATATCTAGACAAGCACCAGCACTATCACAGCATCGCCGCCATTGTATCATTTTGGTCTGTCATTGCTGGACCAAACCTGATGATTAACTTTGCCTTCATCCAAATGATTGATGATTTGGGAAAACAAGGCGGTGATACCATAGACAAAGTAACGTTACTAAAACTACAATGATGGCATAATGAATCACCCCCTAAGTGGAGCCCAAATATGGAAATTCAAGTTCTTCCATTGGGATTTCTAGCATAGCATAGTACCATATTATGAAAAGTGTTTCCACTGAACTTACTTATTCAGATTAAATAAAGACAAAAAATATCATCTTAAGTTGCAAAGATCGGTTTATTACTACTGAGTCCTGACAGCAAAGGTACATTTTACAGATCCACTTTTTTAAGAGCAATGGATAATTTCTGATTACAGTTCATCGCTGACGCACTATCCTCTAAGGCCCAACAGAAGAGTTCAATTTAGGCATAAAAACAACGTGCATTTAGCATTATTGACCAGTTTAAAACCATCGACAATCACAATAGACAAATTACAAACCCCATTTACACTATAGAAAAAATTCCCTTAAAATCTTTTCCCGACCGATAAAGCATATGATGTGAGTGTCAACAAAAGCAAAATCGTTCCACAAATATTAAAAACGAAACAAATAAATTACAGTATGAATTAAACAGTACGAATCAAACATACCGTCCAAATTCTAGAGCAAAAGAGAGGAAACAAGGAAACAAGCTCTAAGACAAATCGAATTTGAAACCGAGTGTGCTAATCAGCGCCTTGTTGCAGATGACAATAGAAACTGATGAAACCACCGAGAGAGTCAAAGCTCCAACGGTCCCCAGCTGAAACCGTTCTCCTTCACCAATCTTTTACGTCTGCTCAAATCACCAGCCAACTACACCCCACGATCAAACTAACCCAGAATTTGAAACAGTATTGAAAAATTCCAAAAAATGAAATCAACAAGCGAGATACAATAAAAGGAAATGAAACTAAACAGTAGTGAAAAATTCAAGAATGTAAATTAAAGCAGTAGCATAGACAATGATGGATTTGAGAATTAAGGAGTAGAACGGCTAGATATGATATTTAAATGGAAATTGAGTGATTAGAAGTGAGATGGATTTAAAAGAGCAAAGGATTTGATTAAACTTTTATAGTCTTATTGTCTCACGTAAACAAAAGTTAAAAATAAAATTTTATTTGAAAAAAAAAATTACACTATCTAATTAAACTTTTATTTTATCAAGTTAGATTTTAAATTAGTTAACAATTATATATACTATTTTGCTCTCACGATTTATATAGGATGTGTTTGAATCTCAAAATTTTGGGCGGAAAGGAAAACAAATGACAAGGAATATTGTTGAAAAATTTAAAAAAAAAAATTCATAAAATATATAATAATAAAAATAATTGTATTTAATTAGATAACGTTTAATATTTAACGAATTTAAATAATTATAATTTATTCGAATAACATCTTATTAAAAAGAGTTTAAAATAAAATTCAAATTTTTTTCAATAATAAAAATATTATTTTTATAATTATAAATTATAAATTTATTATTTTTATTATTTTATCAATAGTGTTGTCCCTCTCTCACACTTAAATTAACCACTAATCCTAAACATATATTATTAAGTCCAAAACCAACCGGACATAAGGAATTTTCATAGTGGTAAACTTGTAAAATATAAGAAAGAAAGAAAAACAACGAAATTTACAATAAATGAAAACAAATAAAAATTAATTTACATTTTTTTAGAAATAGGCAAATATCTATAGGCTTGTTTGGTAGTAAAATAATGATTTTATAAAAATAGAATAATTAATACACTTTTCTACTTAATATTTGTTCGATTTAGTCAATAATTAATACTTTTAAGGTTAAAAATATTAAAACATGAATTTCTAGTGAAAATATATTTTTCAAAATTGTTTTGAATTTTTTTGAAATTTTTATTGATTTTTTATGAATTTTTAATGCATGAACAATCAAAAAAGAACACGTAGATGCCACATAAGTATAGAAGCTAACTAGTTGACGCCACACAAAAAAGAAAGAAAATCAAAGCACATCGCGTGTACTGAGTAATGCATACACTATTATGTGTCAATATGGTGTTTAATTTGAGTTTTGTCGCGCGATCAACAAGTATTCCACGCGTCATCACAAGATTCATTTGTTCTCTCTACCGGGATGCCACATAATTCATATCAACAAATCACAGAGCGCCACATGGTGCAATACACGTTTACCATGACTAATCCACCCTACCACGCTTCACCACTGATTTGTCCAATATTTATCTCATGCCATGTGTCACGATTCCATTAGTCAATGTTGTTTAATTTTTTTCCATCTCAAGTCTTTATCTGAGCTTAATTTGACTCCATAATTGCCCCAAAAGCCCTAACTAGCCAAATTAGACACATATTTTTTTTTATCAATTTTTGGTTCCAATAAGAGAAAAATACATAAAAAAATTAAAAGAAGATACAATTTTATTGGAGATTCAAGAGAAGATTGGTACTATGGTTCATGATATTGATTATATTTATTTTTCTTAATTTTTCCTTATCAATTTTTATGTTTTTCTTTATGAAAAATATAAGATTTATGAAAAAAATTATGTTTAACTAATTTATTAATCTAGAGGTCTTATGAATCCTTTTTTTCTACATGTGGTAATCTAATATTTTATTAGAATTATGATTTCAATTTAATTATATTATTTAACCTAATTTTTATGCTATTAATTGTTTAACCAATAATTAATATATAGAGGTAATTAAATAGATTTCAGAGAATTATTTAATTATTTGTCTTAATTAAATAACATGCATAATTTATGTTTATAGGTAGAGATGTATGATTCTTATGTATATGATCCATAGTTGATGAACTTACCCCATGTGTTGGTTGGAGGGAATGGAATGAAATCAGAATTGATTACTTCCATTTTGTGTGTTTGGTCGGATGGAATGGAGGGTGGAATGAAATCAGATTATTAAAAGAGAAGGAGTCACAATTCCTTCTCCCCTCCTTGATAATCATAATTCCATTCCCATCTAAACTTTTTTTTCCAATTTTACTCTCACCTAAAATATAACCTTAAACTCAAATCCCAAATTCTCAAACCCAAAATTCCAAAACCCTAAATCCTAAACCCTAAATCCAAATCCTAAAACCCTAAACCCTAAATCCCTAAACCCCAAATCCCTAAACCATAAACCCTAAAACCCTAAACCTTAAAACATAAATCCCAAAACCCAAAACCCTAAAACATAAATCCCAAAACCCTAAACCCTAAACCCCAAATTTCAAATCCTAAAACCCTAAACCCCAAATCCCTAAACCTTAAACCTTAAACACTAAACCCCAAATCCCTAAATCCTTAAACCCAAAATTCCTAAACCCTAAACCTTAAAACATAAATCCCAAAACCTAAAACCCTAAAACATAAATCCCAAAACCCTAAAACATAAATCCTAAAACCCTAAACCTTAAACCCTAAACCCCTAAACCCCAAATCCCCAAATCCCTAAACCTTAAAACATAAATCCTAAAACTCTAAACCCCAAATTCCAAATCCTAAAATCCTAAACCCCAAATCCAAAATTCTAAAACCCTAAACCATTTTTAGAAAAATAATAATTTTAACCCTAAACCTTAACCTACAAATATAACCCCAAATCCTAAATCCTTAAACCCTAAATCACACATCCCAAACCTCAAAACCCTAAACCCTATTTAGAAAAATAATAATTTTAATAATATATTTCTTTTTAATTAAGTAATAATTATTTAGAAAAATAATGATTTCAATAATGTATTTTGTCTAACGAAAAAATAGTAATTAAATGATATTATTTAAACTTTACAGCATGTAGGGGTATTAAGGTCATTTATAGCTTTTTTCATTCCATTCCAATGACAAACCAAACACTGTAATCCTGATTCCGAGCTTGATTCCACTGGTCAAACGAAACAAAATTGTTTCCTTTCCATTTCATTCCATTCCGATTCCGATTCTGATTCCATTCCACGAACCAAACGCCACCTTAATGAGTAGTATGTAATTTAATTGACATAAGAATGTGATTGAGTTAATTATTATATGATGTGTAGTTTAAGTAATACACGTTTGGTTATATTCAATTAATCATATAATTGATTGGTAATTATATTAGGGGGATTGCATTGATTCTCATTTTTAAAGAATTAGGAGATTATCCTTAGATATTTTCTTTATATCTTCTTAGCTGTCAAATCTGAGTTAATTGATTACTAATATTTATTTTTAGTTCTGTTAACTTTTCTTTCTAAAAACACAAAAAAAATGATTTTTACTTTTTAGTTTTAAAATTAGTTTATAATAATATAATTTTCATGAAAACAATCTTTTCTTATCATTATATTATTTGTTTACGATACGTATACTTGCGTACCTATGTGTACAATTCGTGTTGATCAAGTTTTTGACACCATTACCAAGGATTATAAACATAAAAAATTAATTTTTTTCTTATTTTATTTGAATTATTTATCTTTATTTATTTTTTGTAATTTTTATTTTATTTATTTATTTTAATTTTTAATTTTGACATTTCGTTTAGTGTTGTTAGAAATATATATGGCTTTATTGCATGAGTAGAGTTCGTAAAGGAGAAATTTTACTTTTATATTCCAAAATCGAGCATACTTTGATATTAATAAGAAAATAACAAGTTCACCTAAGTGGAAAAAATGTCTAATTCATTATAAATAAGCAATAATGAATTAAATTTGAACAACCAGATACCTTTAATGGATGATAGGGACAAAGTTATGAATGAACACACATTACCTATATTGGAAAGAATGAATCCAAGTATTACAAGGCCAAGTATTGAAGCTAATTAGTTTGAATTAAAGCTAGTGATGCTTCAAATGTTGCAAACAGTTGGATAATTCAACAAATTACCAATAGTGGATCCTCATTTACATCTCAGATTATTTATTGAAGTTGGAGATTCATTCAAATTTAGTGGTGTGACCAAAGAGGCATTTAGGCTTAGATTGTTCTCTTACTCTTTGTGAGACCATGCTCAAGCTTAGCTAAAGTCTTTACCACCTGATTCCATTACAACTTGGAATGATTTGGTAGATAAATACTTGACAAAATACTTCCCACTAGCAAAGAATGCTAAACTTAGGAATGATATTACCTCATACCAATAATATGAAGGATAATATTTATATGAAGCATGGAAAAGATTCAAAGAATTGTTAAGAAAATGCCCTCATAATGGTATCCCTCATTGGATCCAAATGGAGACATTCTACAATGGTCTCAATGCTCAAACAAAAACCATTGTTGATGCATCCACTAATTGAGAGTTGTTAGTCAAATCTTATAATCAAACTCATAACTTACTTGAGAAAATGACTAGTAATAATTATCATTGGCCAATGAACATAATGATAACCATAAGAAAAGTAGCCGGAGTGCATGAGGTAGATGATCTTTGATGGATTTTTTGAAGGCTCAAAACTCACCAACAAGTATAAACCAGGTTCAAGATTCAAGGGTGTCTTACGTCTTTTGTGGTAGAGCTCATTTGTTTGATAATTGACCAAATAATACTGAATTAACATGCTATGTAAGTAATGTGAACCAAATCAATAATCCATACTCAAACACATATAATCTAGGATAGAGATAACATCTAAATTTCTCTTGGAGTAATAACAACAATCAAGGTGGTAATCAATTCAACCATCAATCATTTCCACCACTTGGTTTTCAAAAATCACAAGCTCAAGAGAAGATGCCACCTATTGAGGATAATGTACATACTTTAATAGGGATGATGAAAGACTTTATCTAGTTAGTAAATACAAAAGTGTCCACTCAAGAGGCTTTAATTCAGAATTTAGAAACCTAAACGGTGCAACTTTCCCAAACCATAACTCAAAAGCCTCAAGGTAACCTTTCAAGTAGCACACTTGTGAACCTAAGAAGAGAAGGTAAGGAGCATTGCAATGCTATAGCCTTAAGGAGTGGTAAAACTTTAAAACAGGAACATGAGACTCAAAAGGATGAAAAGGAATAAGAAGCTAAAAAGGATGAGAAGAAACAAGTGAATAAATAGAGCACTAAATAGTAAATAATTCAGCCAAAAAAGAGAAACATTTACACATCCACTATTCCTTTCCCTCAAAGACTACAAAATCAAAAGTTAGATACGTAGTTTTTAAAATTTATGGATGTCTTCAAAGTTGCACATGAATAGACCATTTGTAGATGCATTTGAATAGATGCCTTCTTATGCCAATTTTTTGAAGAACATCCTTTCTAAGAAAAAGAAGTTTGGATATAATGAAACAATAACCTTGACTGAAGGTTATAATGCTATCCTTGCTAGAAAACTACACCAAAAATTGAAAGACCCTAGTAGCTTTGACATTCCTTGCACGATTGGGAATATGAACTTTGATAAAGCACTATATGACTTAAGTTTAAGCATTAAATTTATGTAATTATCGATCTTTAAGAGATTGGGGGTTGGTAAATACAAACCTATTTCAGTAATATTACAAATGACAGATAGATCAATTAAGCGACCCCAAGGTATGGGTAGAAGATTTTCTAATAAAAGTAGACAAATTCATCTTTGGTGGATTTCATTGTACTAGACATGAAAGAGGACCGTTACTTTCCTATCATACTTGGTTGTCCATTCTTAGCAACCAAAGGAGCACTCATTGATGTACAAAAGAATGAGCTTATGATAAGATTGCAAGATGAACAAGTAATATTTAAAAAATTTAAAGCATTTGAATCCCCTGACATTGATAATGATAATGAATTTTTTAGGATAGATGTTACTAATTATGTTGATAACTTAAAAAAATCTATTGAGTCACCCATACTTAAGACTATTACACATGATGTTGTGAACAATGAAGTAAAATTACTAATAAACAACTCATTATATTTTTGAATTTTGAAAGTATGGAATCTATGGTTAACATTGTTAATTGTGTGAGCTACTTGGAGGTTACACTTTCCATGTGTATACCTAATGTAGTTATAAAGAGTTTTGAGATAGGATATAAGCTTAAACCATTTATTGAAGGGCCATCAATGTTAGACCTTACACCTTTATCTTACCATTCCCAATCAAGTGGTTAAATGGGGGAGTCTAATAGAGAGGTGAAAAGGAAGTTACAAATACATAAATTAGATAAGTTATGATGAAGTGCTTATAAGAATGCCAAAAAGTAAAAAAAAAAACAAAAACAAAAATATGGTATAATAAGAGAATAAAGTACCATGCTTTTAAACCAAAACATAAAGTATTATTAAACAATTCAAGACTCAAACTATTTCTAGGCAAACTCAATAGTAAATGGACACAGAGAGATGTACCTTAAGCGTTGATATGGCAGTCTAGTCAAGGACGTTAAATGTGACGCTGGTTGGGAGGCAACCCAACTTTATTTTACTTATATTTTTATTATTTTTGTTTTGTAGGTGAATAAATGTGGAGAGCAATAGCAAAACAAGACTGAGTAGTTTCAACAACATATGTGGTATGTTAAGACTAAGGGAGTTTTCTTTCCTTTTACTTTTTCACATTTATATATGCACATTGAGGACTATGTATAATTTAAGTTTGGGAGAGGGAACTTCATTCTCTAATTTAGTATTTAATTTGCATTTTAATCTTTTAGTAATTTATTTTTAATTTTTATGACGATTTTATTTATGATTTGGGTAAAAATTGATAAAAATGCATGCATGCTTGATATGAAACGTATGAACCTAATGATATACTTGGTTGTCATGATTATGATAAGAAATGTAACATGCTCATTAAGATACTTACATTAATCATGTGATATTTTGCTAGTATTGATTGATTGATTTAAATTTTTGTGCACATGTTCATGATCAATTTTGGTGTTCTTATTGAGAGATAATTTGTAGTGAGTTATGCGAGTTGATGAGATCTATAATATTTTAGAATCTATTTGATCTTCCTTGAGGTAAAATTCTAAATAGTATTTAGCCTAAAAAATAATTTAGGCATTTTTTGGATCAATTGAGCCTTTGAAGCTAATCATTATTAATATTCGTAGTTACCCATTTAAGTCCACTTAAGAACTTTTCATATCTCTAAGACACGTTTTATACCTAACCAATAAGCATTACCGTTATCCTTGCACCTTTAGCTTGTATGAAAAAAATGCAATAATATGTAATGCTATAGAATAAGATAAAATGTAATGCATCATACATTAAAATACTCATGATACAATTATCCTTCTAAAGAAAAAGAAAAGAAAATTAAAAATAAGTTTGAAAGTATTGCGAAGTTATAAAAAGATGTGAAATAAAAGAATATGAAAAGAATGATAGCATAAGATACACTAAAATATCAAGTAAAAACTTAATTGTAGTTAAAAATTACATGATGAATAAAAAGATAGCTAAGATGTGGAAAGAGTTTAAATGTCTTCAATTATCAACCCCTATCTAAGCCTTACATTATAAGCATGTTAAGCCCTTATTGATCTTTAGCTAAGTGCATATTTATATTAGCGAAGAGAGATGTGAAAAATAGATTTATGAGACATAATCTAAGATTGAATTGATTATCATACTCATATAGGTTGCTTTCATTAGTGTATTGGATGGTATCATGTACAACACACACAAATCAATTCGTCAAAAACCTTACATATCCTTGTATTGATGAAACGTTGATTGATAAATATGTAAATCTACTTATCATAGAATTATACGACTTTTGAGTGGGATAGTTTTTGCTATATATATATATGAATATATTGCCTATGTAAGTTTAACTAATTAGATTTGGCTTTAATTGAGGACAAATAAAGAGTTAAGTTTGAGAGTGTGATGACTCTATGAAAGTAGAGTCATCATTGCATTTTTTTGCTTAATATTTGTTCATTTTATTCAATAAGTAGTACTTTTGGGGTAAAAATATTAAACTATAAACTTTCCAATAAAAAGGGATGAAATATATTTTTGGGAATTCTCTGAAACTTTTTATCTAGGACTAATTAGAAGAGGACACATGGATGCCACACAAGCATGGGAGTTGACATGTCGTCACCATGTGGATGCCACATAAGCAAGGAGAGCCAATCAGAGTACACCGCATGTATCGAGTGATGTAGGTGCTACCACGTGTTAACACATCGTTTAATATGAGTTTGGTTGTGTGGCCAATGAGTGTGCCAAACATCATTATGGGATTCATCCATTCTTTTTCATAAGGGTGCCACAACTAGCTCACCCCGCCACAGTTTGAGTGTTGATTCGTCCAGTGTTTATCTCGTGCCATGTGTCACGATCCAATTGTTCAACATTGTTTAATTTCCTTCTTTTCATCTTAACCCTTGATTTGAAGTTGATTTGATGTTTCAGATTCTATTTGAGCCTAATTTAACCCTATAATTGTCCCCAAAACCCTAATTAGTTGAATTAGACATATTTTTTATCAGTTTTTAGTGCCAAGAAGTGAAAAAGTATAAAAAAATTCAAAAAAAGATATAATTTTAATAGAGATCCAAGATTTGAACCTAATTTAACCCCATAATTGCCTCAAAATCCTAATTAGTCGAATTAAAAAAAAAATTTATCAATTTTTATTGCCAAGAAGAGAAAATACAGAAAAATTCAAAAAGAAATATAATTTTAGTAAAGATCTAAAAGGAGATTGGTACTACAATTCAAAAGATTAATTTTATTTATTTTTCTCTAACTTTATTTATCAATTTTTATTTATTTTGTATAAAAAATATGATATTTATAAACAAAATCATGTTTAGCTAATTTATTAATCAAGAGATCTTATGAAACTAATTTTTTACATGTGATGATCTAATATTTTACCCCAATTATGATTTCAATTTGATTATATTATTTAATCTAATTTTTATGCTATTAATTGTTTGACTAATAATTAATCTACAGAGACAATTAAATAGATTTGAAAGAATTATTTAATTGTTTAGCTTGATTAAATAACATACATTATTTCTATGTAGAGATGTATGATTTATATATATATGAGTCATAATTGATGAACTTAATAAGTAGTATGCAATTTAATTAACATGAGAGTGTGATTAAATTAATTATTATATGATGTGTACTATACTTGAGAGAGAAATATATATTAGGTTAGATTCAATTGATTGATAATTTTATTTAGAGACTTTAATAATTCAAATATTTAAAAAATTGAGAGATTAAGTATTAATAGATATTTTCCTATATATATTTTTAGTTGTCAATTCTGAGTTAATTAATTACTATCATTTATTTTTAATTTTATTTTTTAAAAACACAAAAAAAATGATTTTTTAGTTTTAAAATTAGTTTCTAATAACATAATCTCTATGAAAACAATATTTTCTTATCATTATATTACTTGTTAACTATACGTATACATGTGTACCAATTATACACAATTCGTATCGATCACATAACTTAAAAACAAACTATTTTATGTATGTAAGAATACAAAATTATTTTTAAAAATAAATTAAAGTGTTTGGCTTTATTTTTAATATATTATTTTTTAAAATATATTGTTTAGAAAATAAAAAACTCCGAGTAAATTACTTGTGTTTTCAATGTTTTAAAAAACAAGTATAGAATACGGAAAATAATTTGTATTAGGCTAAAGTGATAACTATTTAGGCAATTTTTTTCGTTATTCTACGTTGGCGTATTAGACCAACTTTTTGGTTGTAAGTATAAAACTTTTTTCCCTTTTAGGATACGGTGGTCTTGCCTTTTCTTTCTAATATAACATTAAAAATACAAGTTTTTAGACATCTTTAAAAATATTCTTAACATTTTTAAAAATTTAAAAATATCCCTCAAACTTAACAAAAATTAAATCTAACCAAAGTTAATAATAACATTTTATAAAAAAATAGAAGAATAAATAATAAAGAACTAAAAAATAATAAGAAATCAAAGAGTATAAGACATTTCAAGATGTTTTTCATATGATGGTAATTAGTAAAAAAAAATTGAAAAAACTAAAAGGTAAATTAAATATTAAAGAAAGAGATGGAATTCAAGATCTATCATTTTCATTATTAATGAAATTATTCTAAAAAAAGATATAATTTATTATGAAATAAATAATAAAGAAATAAGAGATACAAAAAAAATGTATAATATATCATTAATTAACAACGAAACTATAATAAATAAACCATCAAAAATCTCCCAAAAAGATAAAGAAAAAAAATGGATAAATTCATTTAGAAGGAATCCAAATATTAATACAAGTTTATTTTAGAGAATGAATAAATACACCAATAAAAATAACATTACTAGATAATAGAATAATAAACTAAAAAGATGTTTTACTATGAATGATCCATAGTAATTTGGAATACCAAAAACTAAAATTCACAACATATCCTAAGTCTACTATTAATATTCATGATAAAAACTTAAACCAAGTGTTAAGTTTAGCTTATGAATTTAAAAGGTAAGATTTAATGAAAGAAGAAAAATATCTATTTTCAATACATTGCATGGTCGAGTATTCATAACAAACAGTTATAATAGTTTGATATATGGACAAAATAAATTTATAGAAATAGATAAAACCTTTCAAGAACTTAGATAAATAATAAAACCAGAAATATTAACTTACTTTAAAATATTGAAGGAATGTCATTTAGATATCAAGAAGAAAAATAATGTAGTTAAAAATAATAATATACCAAGATTTATTAAAGAGAAACTTCTAACAAAAAATTAAAAAATATACAATTAGAAATAGATGAGAGTCTAGTAGATATAACAAAAAATCAAACAACATTAATGAACGTTTTAAGACTTCTAACATAGAAAATGAATTTAGTCGAAGAATTAAACACGAAGTATTTATGAAGTATAATCAGATGACAAAAAAAATGATTAAAAGAAATAAAAGAATGTAGTTATAATAAATTACAATAAGATGTACAAATAGAATTTATAGAACTAAGAAAAGAGGTATATAATAAACAAAGAAATAATGATATTATAAGTCATAAATACGATCCCTTAGAAAGATTAAAAGTAGAACCATCTAAAAGGTTAGATGTCCTAATACCTATAAATGAGAGAAAAAAATGAAGAAAAATCTAAATAAAAAGATATAATTTTAATTTAATGGAATATATAAGAGAATTAGAAAAACAATTCATTAATCCTGAAAATAGGGGTATAGAAAAATTAATTAATTTTTAACCCTAACTAATGAAGAACTAGAAAAACATTATGATGAAAAGTTTTGTATAAATAAAGAGAAAGATGATATGACAATAATAAGTAAGAATGATTATGAAACAAAAATCATGATCCAAAAGGTCATATAAAACTGATTTCATTACCGATTACTTACCAAAAAGAAATATCTAACCCACATTAAGAAGAAAGAAATAGAAAAAAGTCAAGATAACATGATACTTCCAATGAAAGAAGACAACTACTCAAAATGGAAGAAATGTTACATTGGAAAACTAGAGGTAATATCCCACCAGAATTCAAACTCTATAAAAATTATAGAATTGATCTCTTAGATCTAGATTGTATAAGTGATTGGAAAAAAAAGCATTAGATGAATGTGACAATGGTATGAATGTACTCATACAAACCTCTCAAACTACACAAACAAACTCTTCAATCTATAGGGTATTAGTAGCTTATAGAATGACAGAAAATGTTAAAGTTTGGTTTTCAAACTCAATATACCAACAACATTGATTAATGAAAAGGAATGCTTCTATAGAAAAAGAATACTTAGATATAATAGCAAATGAAATATACAAGGAATTTATTGGAGAAAATAAAGGAAGAATTATCATTGAATATAATGAAAATGAAATCAATTAAGCCATATGACATTTAAGAAATATGAAAGTTTGTAACATGTGTTACATAAATTCTTTTATTTATGAACATAAAATGTATTACCATAAATCACTACCCTCTATGCAAACAACTTATAAGGAAATATTTTTCCAAAAATTACCTAGAACATTACATAAGACCTTAATAGAAGATTTTAATCATAGAAATAGAGAAACCATACCAAACACCTTAGAAGGAAGAATAAGAAGCCTTAAAAGTTGAATAATCATAAAATGACAAAAAAGAAATGAATATATATAATAAGTGGAAATGACAAAACTGTTGTGATATAAAAGATTTTAAAGGACCTAAAAAATATAAATGTAATATAAAACCCCAAAAACATAATTATAAAAAATATAAAAAATACAAGAAGTTTAAAAGATATAAATTCAAGAAACAAGATTTTCAAAAATATAAAAGAATATTTAATAAAAAAAACCTATAGAAAAATATATTTGAGAAGAAAAAGGTATAAACCTCCTGAAAATAAGAATTATTGCCCTTTAGGGAAAATGAAATGTAGATGTTGAATCTGTAATGAAGAAGGAAATTATGCCAATGAATGTCCCACGAGGCTTCAACATAAGAAAAAATTTAAAAGAAATTTTACATAAAGCAAAAATCTTAGAATAAGCTTTTTAAGATGGAATTAGAGTCAATCGAGAAATCAGATAAAGATGATACTTACAATATTTATCTATTATATGAAACCGAGGAGGAAATAACCAACTCATAATATGGACACTCAACATATGGGTACTCTTCATCAGAAGATGAATGATTTATATAGTATTTCAAATCTAAATAATACCTATATTTAGGTAGGACTAAAATTTAACTGCTATGCTAGCTATCACTTTCATGCATATATAGATACATGAGCTAGTATGTGTGTAACAAGTAAATATGTGTTCCTAGAAGAACATTGAAAACATGCACCAAAAGATTTAATTATAAGAATTGCTAATAATACTAAAATAAATCTTAATAAGATTTTAAAAGATATAGATATAATAATAGGAAGAGAAAATTTTCATATTCATACCATATATCAACAAGAAACATGAGTTGATTTAGTAATAAGAAATAATTTTTTAAACTTATATCAACATTTTACACAATATTTAGTCAAAATAAGTCTAACAATATTATATGGTGAAATCATTTATGTATCAAAAATAAAAAAAGTTTTGACTGTATCAAACTTAACTCTTATATAACAACATAAAAATTGAAAACGTGTTGAGATAGACATAAAGCAACAAAAACCTTATTTAGAAAATATTTCATTAGATATATAAGAAAAAAAATCTTTTCTTAATGAAATATAGAAAGATAAAGCCTTAGTAGGTATCAAAAAATTATTAAAAACAGTAAGCTCAAAAAATCCTTTAGATCCAAAAATTAATAAATCTAAAATGATTTCCAACATAAAATTAAGAAACCCTAATAAGGTTATTAGAGTAAAACCAACGATTTATACTCTAGAAGACATGATTGAATTTGAAAAATAAATTCAAGAACTTTCGGAACTAAAAGTTATAATACTAAGTAATTCATCTCACTTTAGTCTAACATTCTTAGTTGAAAAAGAAGAAAAAATAGAATGATAATAAACTTCAAATTATTGAATAAAGAAACCATTGATGATAGATACTTTATTCCAAAGAAAGAAGAACTATGATCATTAACAAAAGAAAATAAATACTTCTCGAGTTTTGATTACAAAAATGAATTTTGGTAAATAAGACTAGATGAAGAATCTCAAAAATTAACAGCATTTAGTTGCTCACAAGGGAAATTCCAATGGATTGTTGTCCCATTTGGATTAAAACAAGCTTTAGGTATCTTTCAAAGATATATGGATAACATTTTTAAAATATTACTAAATATTTTGTGTCTATATAGATGATATTTTGGTTTTCAAAAGTGAATTAAATAAACATTATTTAGAGATTATTAATATTCTATAAGAATATAGGAAATAAGGCATTGTACTCTCTCAAAGAAAAGAAATAATTTCTTAGCAAAAAATTAAGTATTTAGGGTTGGAAATTGAAGATAAAAATATAATCTACAACCATATGTACTAAATAACATTCAAGGTTTTACTAATGAATTAAAGGAGAAAAACCAATTATAAAGATTATTAAGATTTTGACATATGCTAAAGTATATATCAAAAAACTTGCAGAAATGCAAAAATATTTATGGGGAAAATTGAAAAAAAAAATCATATATGGAAATGGACATAACAAGATGCTTGATTGTTCAAAATAACTCTTAGAGTCCAAAAACTCTAAAGAGGAATCTTCATCGAAAATTCAACCTAAAGAAGATAAAACTTCGAAAGAAATAATTCAAGATGAAAAGGAAGAACCTAATATTTTAAAAGAGAGTAACATCTCTAAAATGAAAAGCTCAATTGAGTCAATGAAGTAGAAAAATAAGAATAAAAAAAAGACTTATGTGGTCTATAATGACCCAAAATCTAGAATCTACAACAATTGGGTAGAAGTAAGTAAAATTAATAACTGTAGAGGAGAAAGTAAGAAATTACTCTGCTGTACTACAACAAAAACCAATAGAACCTAGCATGTTGACAACTCTAGGAAAAATAGTAAGGCCTACAGTACTATTTAGAGAGGCATCTCTTCTAAAAACATAAAAAATAATAAGGCATCCAGCATAAATTCAAAAATTCATTGATCATTGAAGATAAAAAGGATGAATATAAAAATCTTAGCAAACCACAATGGTTACTCTACAAATTGGCTATAAAATCTACCCAAGAACACCAAGAAGATATGAAGTTCTATACTAAAAGAAAGGAAGTCTTTATAGGGAGTAAATTCAATATTTTGGAAGAAGTTGATGATCGTCACACAAATTATGTATGCAATGAATACGTAAGTATATGTATCACAATAAGTAATATAATGATAAAAAAAGATTGTTTCCACGGAGATTATTTTAATAGAAACTACTTTTTAAAACTAAAAAAATAAAAAATCAATTTTTTATGTGTTTTTATATTTTAAGGAAGCAAAGTTAAAATAACTAAAAGTAAATAGAAATAATTAATTAAATCATATTTGGTAACTAAAAAGATATATGAGAAAATATCTAGGAATTTTTAATCCCCCAATTTTCTAAACATGTGAATTGCTAAAATCCACCAATATAATTATCAGTTAATTACAAGATCAATTGAATCTAACTTAGCATGTATTTCTCTCTCAAGTAAATTACATATCATATAATAGTTAATTTAATCACACTCTCATGTCAATTAAATTGCATACTATTCATTAAGTTCATCAATTATGGATCACATACATAAGAAACATACATCTCTGCTTAGAAATTATGCATGCTATTTAATCAAGACAAACAATTAAATAATTCTCTCAAATCTATTTAATTGCTTCTATAGATAAATTGTTGGTCAAACAATTAATAGCATACAAATCTTATTAAATAATATAATTAAATTAAAATTATAATTGAGGTAAAATTTCATATCATCACATGGTGAAAATTGGGTTCATAAGATCCATAGATTAATAAATTAACTACATATAATTGTGTTAATAAATCTCATATTTTTCATAAAGGAAGACATACAAATTAATAAAGAAAAGAGTAGAAGAAGAAATACAATCAATCTCTTGAATTGTAGTATTAATCTCTTCTTGAATCTCCACCAAAATTGTGTTATCTCTTGAATTTTTCTGTATTTTCTCTCTTTTTAGCTTCAAAGACTGACCAAAATTATGCTAATGATGGCCCCTTAGGTTTATAGAGTGATTATTGGCTTAAATATAACTCAGGTACGATTTGGATTGTCAGATCAAGGGTTAAGATCAAAACAAGCAAAACTAACAGCGCTAGCCAATCACAATGTGACACGTGGCATTAGAAATTCACCAAGCCAATTAGAATGTGACGCATGGAAAAAAGACCTGTCAAAGTCAATGCTCACTGAGAGCACGGGTGTTAATCATGGAAATGGATGGAATGGCACACGGGTGGAACACATAGAGCGATGGTGTGGCAACACGTGGTAGGGTTGGTTGACCGATCTCTAAACTCGAATTGAACACTGTGTTGACAAGTGGTGTGCAGTTCGTCCTCCTCACACATGACATAGCGTGATTCATTGTCCCTACTTGCGTGGTGTCTATGTGGCTTGCCCAATCAACTCCTCTACTTGCGTGGTATTCCACGTGATAGTTCTTGATTGACCTTGAGTTAAAAATTCATAAAAAATCCCAAAAATTAGATTTTCATCCCTTTTCACTAAAAAAATTATATTTTAATATTTTTTACCTCAAAAATATTATTTATTGAATAAAAAAAGTAAATATTAAGTAAAAAAAATGCGCTAATGACTCTACTTTCATAGAGTCATCAGTTGATCCAATATTTGTTTACAAAGATTTCTATACATGACTAATAGAAAACATATATCCAAGAATTAATTTAAGTGCATTAAATTATTTCTCAAAAAATTTCAAAAAAGCAATCCAGGACTTGAAGAAGAAGATAAAAGCAGGTGATAAACATGTTTATCTTAGAGAAGTGCATTAAATTATTCCTCTATGTTGAAGTGACAGGGACTGATATATTCTTCCTCAAGCTAGGGATTTCCAAAACAAGTAGAGAAGTTTCTAAGACCAAGGGTGCTTCCAGAAAAGAAATTCAATACGAAAAATCTATATGTATTAATAGGTCAAATGTTAGGCTAATTTTACTATAACCTCAAAAAATTGATAATTATACTAAGATCAAAGATCGAGAAGATGAAGATGCATCATCATCAATGTCATCTAAAGGATTGTTGGTAGAAAATGACAAGGTAGAATAAAGAGGAAGAATTGTCAGTAGAAGATGCCAAAAAAATAAAGATGTAGTACCCACATGTTTAATCGACAACATGTGCCAAGAAAAAGTAATAATTGAAATTGATAAGCAAAAAAATAATAAATTAGATGAATTTTAATGATAAAATAGTAATTCATATCTTATAAACAAACATTTATGGTGCACAGAAGCTAGAAAACACACAGCTTCTAGCATAACAACTCTTTCTATCCAGAAATTTCAACCAGTAATTATCAATGACTAAAAATCTCTTTAAGGTTCTTAGTTAGCATTAAAATTGTAATAATTATTATATCGTGAATAAACTAGAGTGCAATCACAATTTTCTAGTAAGTCTATATTAGACACCATCTATGTACGGATGTTGAAGGCTCACCATTACTAGGAGGGTATTAAGGTTTGAGCAAAGCTGAGCATAACCGATCTAACAAGAGAAGACAAACATAAGGAAAGATCGTAGTAGACCCAATAAATTCTGGTATAATAATTATAGCTTTTAAGCCAATTAAAAATCTTAAATGTTTAAATATTTGTTTATATCAATTTATAATACTAATAGTAAAAAATATGAAGATAGTAATAACACAATATTATGACAAAGAAATTAAAAAATTATCTTTAATATACAAGAATTATAGAAATTAACAACTAACATTAAATAGTTAGCCCCCAATTGGCATCAAAGCCATACAATTATTAATATAATATGGATGAAAAAGTTAACACCATTAGATTTAGGGACATCAATGATATTAACCATAAAATCTAGGGATATTATACCATTTTTTGTAAGCCTTAAAAGCATAAGTGATGATATATTAAACCCTAGGGGCATTTTAGATAAATTTTCATAAATATGACATAACATATAGTAGTAAGACAATTTTCAATCAATAATTCTCTTGTACATTTTAAGTTTTTATAATAAATGTGTCAAATATAACATAATATAATTAAAGGTGATAATTATTAACATGATCCATTAATTTGATACCAATGCTACAAAAAAGAATTTGTCAAATATTCTTTTATATTCTTCACATGTGACATTATCTATTGTAACTAATACATTGTTCAATAAAAATCTATGTTATTTTTATATGCACTACTACAAAAAGGGCAATAAAGTCGATTTTTAATCGACTTTAAATTAAACGACTTAAAGTTTAAAATCGGTTCAAGGCGTGAACTGACTTTAATTTTTTTAAAAAATTTATTCATTTTCTATTATATTCAAATAAAAACCTGTATTCAAGTAGAAAAAAAAATCAGTTTAGCAAATAGTTTAAATAATACAAATATTTGAAAAATAAAATATTAATTAATAGCAGAAAAATTACCATAGTTTTATTCTATTTTATTCAAGATCATCATATTCTTCTCCTTATGTTATAATACAAACCTACATATATAATACAAAAATTTATACACATAATAACAGAAAAAAAATATAAATAATAGGGGATCTAAAAGATTAGTTAAAGAGGAAGAAAACTCACTAACCGGTGCTAGAAATGGTAGTCGTAGGTGGCCGGAAAATGAGAAAGAGTGGAGGAGAAGTGGAGGAGGTTTTCTATTTTTTAGAGTTCTGCAACACTGAAAATAGTTTCTGTTTGGGAAGAAAGAAGAGAAAAGAATTTATCCACGTGTGTAGCGTCGGTTCCACGTGCCAACCGACGTTATGTTATGTGGATAGCGTCGGTTCCACGTGCCAATCGACGCTATGTTACGTGGATAGCATCAGTTCCAGGTGTTAACCGACGTTATGCTACGCAGGGTAGCATCGGTTCACCACGTCAACCGACGCTACGCTACGGGGATAGCGTCGGTTCACCACGTCAACTGACGCTACATCCTACGTGGATAACGTTGGTTCTATACCGAACCGACTTTAAACCAATTTAAAGTCAGTTTTTAGAAAAAAATGACTTTACGTATCAACTTAAATACTCATTTTTGTAGTAGTGATGGGTCCATTATGATAACATATAATAACATGACATTAATTTAGAGTCGGTAATTTCTGACATAACCTACAAACTCGACATGACCTCGAGACTTTTAAATGGGTTTAGGTTAGGGTTAAATGGGTTGGGTCGTAAGCATGTCAACCCATCTTGACCTGTTTGTTAAATGGGTTGGACTTTGATTGGGTTTAAATGTGTAACATTGTAAACGGACTCACTCGTATATGACCCATTTAACAAAAACTACAATATAACCACAAACCTAACAAGAACTCGAGTCTTTTAAATGGGTTCATGTTATGGTTAAATGGGTTGGGCAAACACCTCATTATTTTTAAAAATCAATTAAGGATAAATTATATTATTTTTATAATTTTTTATTAATTTTATTTCTATCAAATGATTATAATGCGATAAAGTGCAAAATATTAATATGGGTAAAATTTAAAGTTATTTAAAAACATATATTTAATGTAATATTGTTATGTTTTGTTTTGTTTTGATTTTTAATTTTAAAAATATTTATCATTTTTAATTTTTTATAATCAAATGAAAATGTTTAAATTATTCTAGAAAGGAAATAACATTAAGACAAAATTGTTATTCTTTTTCGGGTTTCTTGTTGATTTTTAAAATCGGTGTATAAGGTAGTGGAGAAAAAACATTTGTTGGTTAAAAAACCTGGTGAAATTTGTTTTTATGTTTTTTGCCATTTTTAAAATGAGTGAAATTTTAATTTTTTGGGCCAGTTTAAAAACCGACAAAAGTTTAAAATTTTAGGTTGGTTTAAAAACCGATGAAAGTTTAAAATTTTAGACCGGTTTAAAAAGCAAAATTTTTAAAGTTTTTGAACCGATTTAACAATCGATAAATTTTAAAATTTTTGGACCTATTTTAGAATTGATGAATTTTTAAATTTTTGGATCTGATTTTTAAAATTGAAAAAATAAAAATTCCATTGTTTAGAAAACCGGTCCAAAACATATGAAAATTTTATTCATGTATTATTTGGCTAATTATTATTTAAAATCAATGAAAAATCCCACAATTTGATATTTCAATATATTCATAAGAATCAATTACCTCTTTTGAACGATACGATAGGTATAAAGTAATATTAATGTCTAAAATATAGAAAGATATATTAGACAATTTATGTATATAATAAAAGCATTTATCATAAGTAAATAAACAAATTTGCATTATTCTTTGAAAAACAATTACCTACTTTGAAATCATATATAACTCACCACTAGTTCATAAATTCCACAAATGTCATAGTCCACTCATTTCTAAGCTTGTCCAAATCCCACAATGGATATGGCTTGTAGCATTTGAACAATACCATCAAATTGACACATGTGAACAATTATTAATAATATCATAAAAGTTTACTAATTTCAAATCAATATTGTTAAAATGAAAAAGTAAGTAACCTTACCACTTTATATAATTGTAATTGGAGCCAATTTGAGGTCTTTAGATGTAGTTCATTACATAGTTCTCATATTGTAGACTACCTTTTGGTTGTTTTGGAGCATACCATTAAAATAAATAAATAATTATTATACATTCTCGTACACATTAATGTATATATGTGTATGTATACATACATACACATATATATATATATATATATATATATGATTAATTAATAATTAAAATATATAATTAGACAAAATAATGTAAATATATACCTTGAGATTATTTATATACTTAAGTGTCGACTTTAGGTTTTTCATCGTCTCACACCACTTATCGTAAGTCCTTCAATATATATACATATTTATGGTATAGCAAACTAATTTAAGTTTAACTCATCATTCATATTATAAAAAATTCAATATATATGTATATATATATTACCTATTCAAAACACCCACGATATCCTCTAGTGGTTTGTTATGCATCGAATCCAAAAACCAAAAACAATGGTAATTTGGATCCAATACAACTAACATCCAATGATTGCTTCAATTTAAGATAATTAAATTTCATTAGTAAATATTGAAGAAACAATTTATGAAACAAACTATTAAATTATTGAGAAATGAAAACTAAAACAACATAGCAAACATATTTTAAAGGATACCGTATGAGCCATCACTTGTCACAATAGTTATTATCCAATAAAATTCTAGCTATACTTATGACTCATTTCTCCTAAACATCATTGCCAAAATTGGATTAGTGAATGAGCCATCAATGAATCCAATTAATTTATGTTGATCTTCGCTTCTTAGATTATAATAGTAATGCCTTGAATAACAATTCATGATAAGTCAAGCAATAACACAATAAATACATTGTTAAATTTAAGTTTTAAATCAATTACCTAATCCAAATATCTCCAAAATATATGAAATCATAAAAAAGGATGAAGACGTTCTATAGTAATCGATATTGAACCAAAAATTCCACTAACTACTGACTCTATTGGTACATTTCATTGATAATTAGAATCAAATATCTCACTGTATCATACTATAAGAGTTCTCAAGCAAACTGCAAGGCAAGCTATAACTCTGAGAAGAGCTTATCCAACTATATTATATTCTTCAATAAGCACAAGAAGCAAGCATTGTTGCTCATAAGCTATAGTGATAACAACGATAATTATCTCCCAAGGGTTTGATATGGATCTTACCATCTCCCTATGGTTTTGTGGTGCCTTGGGCAACAACTATCTTATTACTATTTAATAGAAGTACCACATTTTCCTGCAATGTAAACCAATACTTAGTTAGGATACAAATAATACATAAAATTTATAACTAACATGGGGCACAAAATGGTGCATTCTTATGCTACTTTCATCTTCATAACAGAATGCAAATAGAGTTGTCCCTATAAATTGGTCTTTGACATTGATAGAATTGGGTGTTGCAATAGAGACCACGTGATCAGGTCTATGTGATATGCATCCGACAGAAGTGCTACCACATTGACTTGCTATAATCATCTCAATTTTTCTTGTATGTTTTGGACAATCTTAGACAATATACCTATGGTATTCCTTAAGTTTCGTTGTTATTTTGTAATTTCAAATACACATCTATATGTTCATATCTAGACTATGTAAATCTGGGTAAATTCTAATATGGTGAAGGAGTTTTACATTGACCTATTGTCCTAATTCATCCATTGTGCTCGAGACTAAAGCAATCACCATTATATCCATTCTGGTGTCTATATGATTTCACCTTTATCAATGGCCTCTTAAATTTGAGCTTGTTTCAAACAGATCGAAGAAAGAAGTGATTCAATATACCAAATAAATTTCATTTCAACTAGACCTAATCGTGACTAAAGAAAGAACATTATCACATTGTATTGTACATGCTTGGTATGTGTTAATGATATTGTCACTTACCACTTTGTCTACTATTCTTTTGCATTCATCATGTTCATTTTTTCCATTCTTAGGAGTATATAACGGTATATGCATTTCGCCCTTGTCATTTTTCTTCCTAATTGGGTATCCTATAAAAGTTATTGATAATTCTATAGTTAGAAAAATACATAGCAATGATTAAAGAATCGGAAGAGATTAAATCACCTTAACACACACCATTTGATGTTGCAAATTAAATACACTCCTTCATTTGGTTTGTCTAGAAACCACCTTCTTATTCATCTCTTTATACATCTTGCTACTTTTTGTGTACAGAAATACATAATATAAATCAAATTATACACTAATGAAAATGATATATAAATTTTATAAAAAATAGTTACCTTAAAACCTTCAGAAAATTGATGATCTACAAATCTTTTCCAATATTTCATTATAATGAATGTATACTTTACGGGTAACATGTAAAGTTCATTCTTGTCTCCACTTTCCAAGGCACGAATATACTTTGACATGAGTGTCTTGCTCTTAAAGTTCTTCCATGTCTTGGATGTTGACTTCAAACATGATTTAAAATATGTGTTTAAAACATTGTAATGGTTTTGCACATTTAAAGTCTAATTAAATGCACTATTAAACCATTCTATTATGAAAAAAAATCATAAATTATCAATTGAACCAATTTACTAACTTACCCTAACACAAAACCATGTCTTGGTTTTATCAGACTTCCTAGCATTCCTCTAATCATTGATGCCAATACTTGTAGTATGCTTCGTAACAATGTCGATCAATTGCTTTAATTTCTACCAAACTCATTAATTGGATTTTCTTATCGTCAAATTCAACCTCAATCTTTTTCGCACTACAACTAGAATCCTTCAGTAGCTTTTTCATAAGATTCACTCGCCTCTGTCGAATATGGTTTATTTCCTCGGTGTTCGCCTCTATAGACCTCCTGAAAGTATCATAATCAAACTCCTCTTCATATTCAAAATCATCATCATCCCACGAGTTAATCGGGTTTTCCTCCTCATTATGATGGAATCCATAATCTATAGTATACATGCATAAATAACAATTTAAATTAATATTTTGGATAATTAAATTTAAAACTGTACAAAAAACAGAATTAAATTAAAATACATGGGATTAAATTAAAATTAGTCTTTTTAATTTACACATCAACCCATAGCTATAAATTAATAAAAAATACTTAACCTTCATAAGATTCAACAAAATGAAACTATATTTTCAAGTTTATACAAGTAACAAAAATTAAATAAATATATGGCTCATAAGATTTAATGTGATTTGTCATTTTATAGCCAAGTACCATTGCAGTCATCCCGTGACATGTCGTTATCATTATCAATATTTTCAATATCAAGATGATGTATTTGGTGTGTGTTTTGAGTGCCATCAGATATCATGTTTGTCAATTCCATATTATCACCCTTATTTGTGCCTATATCATAGAAATCTTTATGTAGAGGTATTACCATAACAAATTATACTTTGTTGATATGATCATCAATATAGAAAACTGGTTAAGCATGAGATTATAACAAGAAAGGATCATCACGATGACCTACTCATGATAGGTTAACTAGAGTGAATTTTTCTAACTCATCTTTTTTCCAACCAATATTCTCAATGTCTTCTACCCAATCACATAGAAAAACTAT
The DNA here is from genome assembly GCA_030763125.1 of Hippophae gyantsensis. Classification (NCBI taxonomy): domain Eukaryota; kingdom Viridiplantae; phylum Streptophyta; class Magnoliopsida; order Rosales; family Elaeagnaceae; genus Hippophae; species Hippophae gyantsensis. The sequence goes on from CM061030.1 coordinate 29,797,254, forward strand.
TTGTACTCCATAGTATGTTCTCTTAGATAATATAGGTCTCCTATATTTTGAACTTGCAAACTGCCAATATTGAATTGTGAATTGATACCCGTTGATAATGTAACCATGGTATTTCATGACAAAGATCTTCAAGTTTCTCATTAATCTACACAATAAAATATATAAATAAAATTTGATAAAATTTATTTATTTGACATTCTTTGCTTTGATTCTATAAACTTCAAAACTAGCTTTGTTACTTACATGATCCTTAACCAATAAATGAATTTATGTTTGTGTTTCTCTTACAACCATCGTTCTCCTTTGTGCCGGTGTTGAGGATCAACTTTCAATAAATCCATATGAAATCTATGTCATATTTTGGATTGTACATTAGATAGTAGGTTTAAAACACAATTATAATTTAAATGGAATTAAAATATGTGTACTTATTGAATATATGACTCAACTTCTTCCATATTTTTCAAAATAAGACGATTTGCTTGCTCCAATGAATTTGATTTATCGAATAAATCTTCCTACCCTCCATTGGTTTCCCAACATTTAATATTTTTTGCTCAAAAACAACTTAAGCTTTGTATTTAAAATTGGATCAACATTAGATAGATATTCCAAACAAAACTCAATTGTCTCATCAATAATATAATGCTTAGCAATGCACCTCTCTGAACGATTATGATTTCGGACATACCCTTTTAAAACTTTCATGTATCTCTCGAAAGGATACATTCATTGTAGGTATACATAACCACATAATTTAACCTCATTTACCAAATGGATAGTTAGATGCATCATTATGTCAAAAAAAGGGAAAGAGCTTCTCTAAAAGACATGAACAAGTTATTGATGTTTGAACTTGTTTAGGAAGAATGGACCTGATAACAATGGGTAAGATTTGTTATATTAATACATGAAAATCTTGTGATTTCATCCTATAAAGTCATAAGTCATTCATGGATACCAAATTTTTTACGTTAGACGAATAATCATTTGGAACCTTCATTGCCCTTAAGCAATCACATAAGATTTCTTTATCTTTTTTACTCAAATCATAACATGTTGGAGGCAAGTATGATGGATTTCCATTCTCTATTGGATTCAATTGTTCTCTTAAACCAAATTTCTGAATATCCAAATGTGATGCAAGCTCATCTTTTGTTTAACCATCAATGTTAAGCAATGTTCTTATTAAACTATCACATACATTTTCCTCGATGTGCATAACATCTAAATTAAGGGGTAAAAGTAGGTACTTCCAATAAAGAAATTCCCAAAAATTGATTTATTTCCAATATTCTAAATTTTCACAAGGAGATTTATCCTTCACATCTTTCCATCCCTTCTTCCTCTTGGCCACTTTTTTATTCATTGGTGTTTTCTTCTTCCCTTTTTCTTTATCCCTTTTACTAACTTTATTGATATATTTTTATTTTTTTTCACATTCCTTTAGGTTGGGCTTGCCATATATTTTGAATTTCATACCATGTAATTGATGTAATATCTCTACTCTTGTCAAGGATTAGGAGCTAGGCTTGTGAACTCTTTTCCCTCGAATGATTTCTTTTGCTTTTAAAATTTGTGATTTAAGCACAAAAATCTTCTATGACCTTGGTAATACATCTTCTTTCCATGTTTCAAGGATCTTGAAAATGTCCTATCACTATATATAGGGAACACTGTATACCCTTAAGTGGTATGTCCAGACAAGTTACTGTAAGCTAAAAAACCATTGATAGTCCATAATAACACAACTTTCATAATAAAATACTACTTTCTAAAAGCATCAAAAAAATTTATTCCATCATTCTACAAAACTTTAAGATCATCAACCAAAAGTTCTAAGAAGACATCAATATTTATGCTTGGTTGTTTTGGACTAGATATCAACAAAGACAACATCATAAACTTTCTTCTTATACAAATCCAAGATGGAAGATTTTATGTTATCATCAACACAAGCTAACAACTATACCAACTATTGAGGGTGCTGTGAGGATTAATCCCATCAGTAGTAATCGCAAGTCAAAGGTTTATAGATTCTTTTCCAAATTGAGGCCATAAACTATCAATTAATTTCCATGAAGGCGAATCAACGGAATGAGACAAAGTATCATTTGTGGAAGTTCTTTTGACATGTTAAGTAAACATCTTAGATGTTTCATTGCTTTTAAACATTCTATTAAGTATAAATATTGGTGAAAAATACCATAAAACCTTAGCTGGTACACCAACTATCACCTTTATTTGATCTCAGATCCATTTCCATCTTGACTTATCACATACTGGACATTTATATAACTTTTCATATTCCTTCCTATATAGTATAAAATCATTAAGACATGTATGAATTTTTTGTACTCAATTTCAAACTAGCTTAGACTCTTTTTTACTTCATACATATAGTTAGATAATTTACTTCATTAAATCCTTTGTTGGAGAACTCATTTTTTGCCTTTATGTTGTACAATTTAATCAATCTAGATATTTTGGTAAATGATGTACATCCAGGGTAAAAAGGTTTCCCTGCATCTTCCAACAAACTTATAAATGCTTTAGGATTATCATCAAATTCATCTTTAATTGCATGAGTCCTATCCCTCATGTCTTCTATGTCATCAAGATTTTCAAATGGACTACGAAGTTGCCATGATTTAGATTCACCAAACTTCTCCACAATCTTATCTCCATGCCAAAACTAAGTTTCATTATAATATTAATCTATACCATACCATATAAGATTAGCTTCTATATCATCTAATGTGTGAAACTTTAAATTACCACATCCTTTACATGGACACCAAATTTCAATCAGATTATTTGCATTCAGTAGAGAAAAATCCAAAAAGGCTTTTAATCCAATTTGAAACTCAATAGATAGTTTAGGCTTGGATATCCATGATTAATCCATCTATAATAAATCAAAATTTCCATTTAGGTAGTATATTATAACAGCATAATTACTAAAAAGAACGGATAACAATATAAATAACTATTGGAATGTAAGGTTGAAGAATAAAGTAATTGAAAAACATTTTAAATTAGAACAATTTTAAACATTAACTACTATTGATAATAAGAATCAACAAATTAAGAAAGAAACTTTCAATCTTTTGTATCCTATAACATTTATGTCTATAAAAAAAAATACAAACATGTACATATGTTATTATGTTTTATTTAACGAAAAATTTGATGAAAAGTTAACTTTGTCATTATCTAGCTAGCACATTTTTTCACAAATAAATAAATTTAAAAACACATTTTTAAAATAAAAGAACTAAACAATCTTTAAAGCCTAAACAAATGGACCTTCAAAACCTATTTTTCTAATATTATTTGTATGATTTTGTCTAATAATTTTATTTGTTAATTTTAAAAGATATGTCAAAGATTCAAACATCAAAACTTTGAAACATGTAGATAAACTTTGAACTTTGAATTGAAGCTTAGCTTCCATTTTTTAAAATAAAATCTATATTATTTCAGAATAATGGGTTGGTTTAACTTTCTCTAGAACTATGCATTATAACTTTTGGTTTCAATAACTAAGAATTTATAATTTTGAGTTTAATAAGAGATATAATTTATGATTTATATTTTTTTCCTCAAAATGAGATAATTTAAATGATAATTTTTAAAAATAATTTAAAATCCTTCTTAAACTACAAATGAAATAACTACTCTAAATTATTTGAAAAAAAAGTGGTTGTCTTCTTGATTTAGCACTTGTTGTGCATAAGCAATTCAATAAACGATATTCTTATTTTTAGGATTATTAGTATTATTAATTTATTGTACTTCTATCTTGTTATGCTATGTATTGTTATATGAATACTTAGTGTACTATTCTCTTCAAACTATAATTTTAAATTCTATTAAACTTACGTTATATTAAATTAATTATATTCTCTTTTCATTTGTAACACTCTCATAAAAGTTTAAATTATCAAAGATATTCATTTAATTCTCTATGGAATATAACAAAAAAAAAAGGAAAATAATAAAGAAAAAGAAATGAATTACAATTAAATGTCATGAATTGTTGTAATTACAACGCTACTAAACATAGCAACAAAAACAGCCTTTCAAAAATAGGAGCACTAGGAATGACAATCAAATACTAATAATATTAAGGAGCAACTTTGAGCCTTATGATTGTGATTTTGTAGGTGGAACAAATATACCGAATGGAATATAACACTATCAACATTGTTGCTTATATTAGGGTCAATTTGCATAAACATGAACCATAAATGGGACCAAATTGAGAATTAAAATTATAAAGAAAGATGAATTTGTGAATGAAAAATACAGTGGTGGCATCATATTTTACAAAGTTTACATAACAAATCATAGAGTTTAATAAATCACAAAATTTACATATCATATTTTACATAACAATTCCTATACCATTAAATTATTACATAACAATTGCTCTCACCAAATTATTACATAATAATTATGCTCATCAATTATAACATAACAATTTCTCTCAATAAATTATTACATATCAAATTATCACATATTTTATATAAGAAATCTGCTGAAAATATGAAAGCATGCAGATGGGATTACATACAAATCATATTACAATCTCATTCTTAAGAAAAATGCAAGGCTTGTGATGATAAATGGAGTAAAAAAGCCTTGAATAATTAAAAAATATCAAAATCTATAGATCAATTACCATGTTCTAGCTCGTTGATGTATGTTGTTTCTATGTAAAATGAGTCTTCTTCTCATCAATGTTCGGCTTGTGTCTATAGGAGAAGTGGTTATCGGTCGGTATTATGATGGTGTGTTGCTTACACTCGTCGCTTCGTGAATGGAGGCTCGATAGGCGTTTATAAATCTAAGTTAGCCAACGAACCAGAGGGAAAGGGATGATCGATAATGAGTTGGGCCAGTGTTCGTATACAAAACTTGTGGGTTGTAAATAGGTATACAAAATCAAATTCAACCATGATGTCACAATCAACTACTATAAATCATGCTTGGTTACAAAATGTCACAATTAAATTAAAGCTTTTGATTATTATGAGACTTTTTCTCCCGTTGCCAAGCTTATTATTGTTCGCTTACTCCTTGCTATTGCATCTTCCATGAATCGGCACCTTAAATAGTTAGATGTTAAGAATGCTTTCCTACATGGAAATATAGAGGAAGACGCCTAAATTTCATTGCCTCCAAATTTTTGACAAAAGAGGGAGACATGTGTATACAATCTATATAAATCTTTACATGGACTTAAACAAGCTTATTGTCAATGATTCATTAGGTTTCTTACAATAAAAATCAGATCATTCCTTATTTTTTTGATACCATGGTACTTCCTTTATCGCACTCCTTGTCTATATGGATGACATTATTTTGGTAGGCGAAAATCTCCAAGAAATCGAAGGTATTAAAGCTCATTTCATGCATTAATTTAAGCTTAAAGATCTTGATAACTTGAAATATTTCTTGGACATAAAGATATCTCGATCTAAAAGAAGAATTGTTATTTCATTAAAGAAATATGCACTTGAAATATTAGAAGACGGGATACTTGGCACCAAAGCACCCCAATTCTCCAAAGGAACATAATTTATCTCTTAGTAAGGAAGATGAAAAATGTAATAAAAATCCCTCTTTCTATCAAAGACTTTTGCGTAATTGATTGAATTAACTATCACAAGGTTGGACTTAGTTTATGTTGTTCACATTCTCAATCAATTTATGAACAAGCCTCAAGTTTCACACTTATAAGTGACATAAAGAGTCCTACACTACATCAAGAATGCACCTGACCAAGGTATTTTTCTCCCATATACAAGTTCATTACAATTGAATGCCTTTTGTGATGCTGAGTGGGTTACAATTTAATAGGTGTTCCTTCATTTCTTGGAAAACCAAAAGGCAAGCTATTATATCCCGCTCAAGTATAGAGGTAGAATATCGTTCCATAATAGCTATTTTTTGTGAGGCCACTTAGCTTCAAAATATCATATGTGATCTTAGAATAAAGCATTCACATCAAGTTAAACTATTTTATGACAATCAAGTTTCTCTACACATAGCTTCCAACCCATTTTTCATGAATGAACAAAACACATAGAGATTGATTGTTATTTTGTTTGAGAAATTTTTTTAAGCCAAAGTAGTCAAGACTCACCATATATCGACCTCTAAAGAACCAATATGTATTTTTACTAAATAATTGGGTATGTCATAGTTTACAAACCTCATCAAAAAGTTAGGAATGATCAATAAATAATCCTAACTTGAAGAGAAGTGTTGATAATCAAATTTCAACTAATTGTTACTTAATTCTCTCATTTGAATTGATTTCCCTAAATTATGATATTAGTTAAAAAAGTTGTTATATTTAAGTATAAAGTTATTCTTTCCAGTATTAGTTAAGAAAGTTTTTTTATTTAGACATAGATTTATTCTCTTCCTCTTGTATAAAATATATATTGTTTATCACTTTATAATATTCATAATATACATTATTAATCTCTATTTCCTCTTCATATTTACGTTTCCTTTTCATATTTTCATATTTTGTAGGTAATCGTCAAATATCTCTTTTACCCTTCAATGTTCTTGATCATTTTCTTTTCTAACAAAATCCAAAAACCAAACTCACCGTATGGTTTCTCATTAGGAGTCTTATTGTCTTAAATTATGGTTGATGACATTATTTAATTGGTTGATAATTTTTAGCATATTTTTTTAAAATCATTTATATTTTATCACCTTATTTGAAGTATTATCTAAGTTTAAATAAAAATAAGTGTTCATCTCATTATATAAACGTTTTCTTTAATAACAATTCAATTAAAAAAAAGAGTTTCAAGACATAGCTTTATATAGGACTATGATCCTATACTAATTTTTTTTCTAATGCTTTTTAATCTTAGCTATTCGATACATATATAAAATTCAAAATTATTAATAAAAAATAATATTTAACTCTTAAGTTAATAATAAATTACTTAAATTTAACAATTAAAAATAAAAAAAAAATCTTATTTCATTTATTTAACTTAAATCTTGAGTAATATGTGCTTAACAGTTGAGTATTGGTATCACAAACATAAAAGATTTTTAAAGGTTATTCTAAAGAAAAAACAAACATTTATAAAGAAAAAAAAATCTCCCAATAGTTGTATATAAACTAATATCATAATAATTAATTTTATTAACATTATAATATTTTATTTTTATTATTCATTAAATTTTGATGTATTATTGTTAAATAAATTGATTATTAATAAATTATTATAATTTAACATAACATTAATAATTTAAGATATAATAATGTTAATACCTTATTTTTTGGAATGTGAAGAATATGATTTTAAATTTGTGTTTTGATTTATGATTATTTTATCAATATAACATAAAAAATACTGATAAATTTTGAGATAATTTCAAAAATATTCTTAAGGTTTAAAAAATTCAAAAACACCCCTTAAACATAAAAGAAGTTAAATATAATAGAAACAAATAGTAACATCTCATAAGTAAAAATGAAAGAATAAATAATAGAGAATCAAGAACTAATAAGAAATCAAAGAATATTAGAATTAGAAATAGAAGATATATCAGGATGTTTTTCACAAAAAAAATGATAATTATTAAAAAGAAATTTTAAAAAAATCAAAAGTCAAAATTAAATCTTAAAGAAAAATACGGATTTAAAGATCTATCATTTTCATCATTAAGGAAATTATTCTGAAAAAAGACAGTTTATTATAGAATAAATTATAAAGAAATAAGCATTAATATTACATATGCAAAAAAATGGTATAATATACCATTAATTGATAAGTAAACTATTGTGAAAAAATTATCAAAAAGGATAAAGAAAAAATTAGATACATCCATTTAGGAAGAATCTAAATATTAATATAAGCTCATTTTAGAAAATAAATAGATACACTAATAAAAATAACATTGCAAGATAATAAGGCTAATAAATAGGAAATATGCTCTAGTAAGAATGATATGTGACAATTTGGGATACCATAAACTAAAATTCATAACATACCCTATACTTGCTATTGATATTCATGATAAAAATTTAAACCAAGTATAAACTCTTGCTTATGAATTTGAAAAATGAGACTTAATGAAGAAAGGAAATTATCCAATTTCAATACACTATATAGTAAGATATTTATTAACAAATAGTCACAATAGTGTAGTATATGGATAAAATGAATTCATAAAAAATGATAAAATATACCAAAAACTTGGTCAAATAATAAAATTAAAAATATTAACAGACTTTAAAATATCAAATGAATGATACTTAGATATCAAGGAAAACCCCTTGATAACAAGAAAAAGGGTAATGTAATAAGAAATAATAACATATCAAGATTTACATTTATAGAATCTGAAGGAGAGGCTTCCAATAGAGAAAAAAGAAGTCACGAAATTAAAACAAGAGGTTCAGATAATGAGAGCATTAGTTCATGATGTCATATTAAAAAGAAAGCAATGTTTAAAGACAAATTAAAAAATATACAATTAAAAATAGATGAGAACCTATAAGGCATAGCAAAAAAATAAATAACATTATTGAAGGCTTTAAGACTTCTAATAGAGGAAATGAACCTAGTTTAAAAATCAAACAAGAAGTATCTACAAGATATAGTTGAAACACCAAAATAATTATTAAGAGAAATAAAGGAATATTATTATAATAAATTACAATAAAATATACATATAGAATTTACAAAACTAAGAAAAAATGTATGTAACATATATAGGAACAATGATATTACAGGTCATAAATATGATCCCTTAGTATGATCAAAGAAAGAACCACCTAGAAGATCAAACGTCTTGATACCTATATAAAAGATATAATTTTAATTTAATGAAATATATAAAAGAATTAGAATAACAATTTATGAATCCCAAAAAAGAGATTTAGAAAAATTAGTAACAAAGAGGAAGATGACATGATAGTAGTCACTAAAACTGATTCTAAACCAAAAATCATGAACCCAAAAGGTCATATAAAACTAATTTCATTACCTTTTTCTTACTAAGAAGAAATATCTAACTCACATAAAGAAGAAAGAAAAAGAAATATACAAAGGTCAGGAGAACTTATTACTTCCAATAGAAGAAGATAACCACCCAAAATAAAAAAAAAAAGATTACATTGGGAAACTACATGTAATATTCTACCAAAATTCAAGCTCTATAAAAATTATAGATCTGATCTTGTAGATCTAGATTGTATAAAAGATAAAAAAAAAGTCATATATGAGTGAGCTAGTGGTATGAGTGTACTCATACAAATCTCTCAAACAACACAATCAAAACCTTCAACTTGTAGAGTTTTAGTAGCTCACAAAATGAAAAGGAATGTTAAAATTTAGTTTTCAAATTTAACAGAACAACAACATTTATTTATGCAAAAGAATGCTACTACATGAAGAGAATATTTAGATATAATAGTAAATGAAATATACAAATAATTTATTGGATAATATATTATTGAATTTAGTGAAAATAAAATAAATGAAGTCAAACGACATTTAACAAATATGAAAATTTATAACATATGTTACATAGATTCTTTTATTGGTGAATATGAAATGTATTACCATAAATTATCATCCTTTATACAGACAACATATAAGGAAATATTTTTTTCAAAAACTAAGTAGAATATTACATAAAACCATAATAGAAGGCTGGAACTAAAGAAATAGAAAAATCATACCATACATACTAGGAGGAAGAATAAGAAGCTTTAAAAGCTGGATAATTATTAAATTTCAAGAGAAACAAGAATATAAATAAATAAAAGGATATGATTAAATTTATTGTGATACAAGAGATTTTAAAAGGAAAGAAAAATATGAATGTAATATAAAACCCCACAAATAGAAATATAAAAAATACAGGACATTTAAAATATGTAAATTCAAGAAACAAGATTTCCAAAAATAAAATAAAAAAAGATTTGATAGGGAATTCTATAGAAAAAAATATTTTAGAAGAAAAAAGTACAAACCTATTGAAAACAATAATTAATGTCCTTCATGAAAACAAAAATGCAGGTGTTGGATCTGTAATGAAGAATGATATTATGTCAATGAATGCTTTAATAGGCTTCAAAATAAGAAAGAATTTAAAAAGTAATTTCCATAGAAAGCAAAAATCTTAGAATAAGCTTTTAACATAAAATTAGAATTAATTGAGGAATCAGATATTGATGATACTTATAGTATTTATCTATTATAGAAAACTGAAGATAAATAACTAACTCAGAATATGAACACTTACTCTTCATTGAAAGATGAATGATTTATATAGTATTATAAATCCAAATAGTACCTATATTAAGGTAAAACTGAAATTTAAAGGCTATGTTGGTTATCATTTATATGCAAATATAGATACAAAAGCTAGTATATGTATAGTAAGTAAATATATATTCTTAGAAGAATACTGAAAACATACACCAAAAGATTTAATTATAAGAATTGATAATAATACTATAATAAATTTTAATAATGTTTGGTGCAAGAGTGGACAAGTAGATTGACAACACATGGCGTGAAGGTTTGATCACACTTAAACTCAAAATGAACATCATGTTGACACATGACATGTTGTCCGTCGCTCCTCACGTGAGGAAATCTACGATTTGTTGTCCCTGCTTATGTGGCATCTGTATGGCTTGCTTAGTTAGCTCATCTCCTTGTATGACATGCCACGTGGTAGCTTATGATTGGTCATGTGTTAAAAATCTCAAAAAATTCTTGATATTATATTTTCACCCATTTTCACTAAAAATTTATATTTTAATATTTTTAGACCCAAAATACTATTTATTGAATAAAATAACTAAATATTAAGTAAAAAAGTGCGCTAATGACTCTACTTTTATAGAGTCATCAAATTCCTAAGATGTTTAACATATGTTGAAGCATACATAAAAAACTTGCAAAAATGCGAAAACCCTTACAAGTAAAATTGAAAAAGGATTATGTCTGGAAATGGACAGAACTAGATACTCTGTATATAGATAAGTAAAAGCACAAGTAAAAAAATTACTAACTATATACTATCCAGGTCCATATGATAAAATGATAATTGGAGTAGATGTTTCAAAGACTATTGGGAAGCAATTTTAAAAGAAAAAATAAATGATAGAGATAAATCTCTTTGTAGTTATACTTAGGATCTTTCCATGGTCTAGAATTAAATTATTACAGTAATGAAAAATAATATTTAGCTGTTAAAAAAACTATTAAGATAAGTTCTATATTCATTGTTAAAACTGATTATAAGAATTTTGGTTATTTCTTAAGAGCTAATATTGGAGATGATTATAAACAAGAAATATTAATGAGATGGAAACATTAGTTTAATTACTACAATTTTGATGTTGAACATCTCCCAAGAATACAAGAATAGTTTAGTAGATGCTCTTACCACAGAATTAGCACCTCTAATTATATTTATGCTTGCAAGAATGAAATATCATGAACAACTTGAGTTTTTATACCTTGAGAAGTCTCTTATGGAAGAAAATAAAAATAGGAGACAAGTCTACTTATCTCAAATATTTCAGTTCACTAATGGACTAAAATTAGAAAAAAATGTATCAGTCCCTATCACTTCATCAAGCTAGGGATTTCCAACATAAATATAGAAGTTTCCAAACCAATGGCACTTATAGAAAATGAATTTAACATAAATGAACTTTGTGTATTAAGAAGTCAAATGTTAGGCCAAATTTACTATAAACTCAAAAAATCGGTATTTCTACTAAGATCAAAGTATTTTACTCAACCACCAAAGTCATCATCACTTCTCATAGTAGCATGGCTCTCACCAAACAGGATGGTGAAAAATTACCAAATTTGAGATAAATTTCAACAACAACAACCTAAAAATTGGTCAAGAAACAAGAAAGATATTTTGCTTTTATGTCAGAAAAACCACCAAAGCATTTACTTCATCAAAGATCAAGAAAATGAAGATACATCATCATCAACGTTATCCAAAAAATTGTCGACAGAAAATGACAAGAAAGAATAAAGAGGAAAGAATTGTAGGCAAAAGACAGTAATGAAAAATGAAGATGTAGTACTCACATCTTTAGTCAGTAGCATGTGTCAAGAAAAAGCAATAGATGAAATTGATAAAGCCAAAAAGCAATAAAGTAGATGAATTATTAAAATGAGGATAAAATAGTAATTCCTATACTACAAACAAGGATTTCTTGTGCTATAAAAGAAACCCTTATTTTCATTTGAAAAAAGATAGTTCAAAAAATACATAGCTTCTAACAGCAACCCTTTTTATTTAGAAATCTCAATCAATATTTATATATTCATTAATTATAAGCGACTAAAAATCTCTTAAAGATTCTTAATTGGTCTTAAAATTGTAATAATTATTATATTGTGAATAAAATTAAGTGTATTCACTATTTCTAGTAAGTTTAAATTAGATACTATCTATGTACGGATGTAGAAGGTTTACAATTATCAAGAAAGTATTAAGAGTTAACAAAAGTGAGGCATAATCAATATAACAAAAAAAGACGAATAAAAAGAAAGATTATGGTAGACTTTTTAACTTCAGATATAACAATTATAACTCTTAAACCAATTAATGTTCTTAAATGTTTAAATATTTGTTTATATCAATTTATAATATTAATAAACAAGAAAATAAAGATAAAGATAACATAATGTTATGATAAAAAAATTAAAAAATTATCTTTAATCAATAATATACATAAACTAATAACTAGTGTTAAAAAATTATCCTAAATTTAGTATCAAAATCATAAATTTAATGATATTAACATAATATGTATGAAAAAGTTAACATCATTATATTTAAGAATATTAAATGTATTAATTATAAAATCTAGAGATAATATAATATTTTTTATAAATCTTAATGATATAAATAAATATATGTTAAATTACATGAATATTTTAGATAATTTTTTTTATTTATTAAAAAAAAAAAGAATAAATTAATATGAGTGAAAATAAAGTAACGTCTTATTCTAATTTTTTTTTAACAACACATGTTCTGATTAGAACCTTACAACGCATTGGATCGAAAGGGGCTAAAATATAATTTTCTTAACACACAATCAAGGCACGAACGTCGTCGTCATCGCCGTATTATTAGACAGGTGTTGTTTTCTAGAAAACCGTAGGCGTCTAAGTACTTCGAACGCTCAGATCCCAAATGATAAATCTTGGTTTATTACGCAAAAGAATTTCAATATTTCAACGTTCTACGAGAACAAACCTATCTTTTGACTTGTTCGCCGTCGAACTCCAAAATTTTTGGTAACTTCCCCTTTTTGATTTAGTGGAAGTTAATTTTCTTTTTGCCTTGTGCTCGGAAATGGAAAATTCACAAGAAGTAAGCAACGTGGATGGAGTTGGGGATGGAAGGAACGCCACGCCCTGCTCTTCATCTTCTTCTCCAACATCAGGTAATTCAGGGTTCAGATTATTTGATAGCCAAGGTTCACTCCACCAATCCATGGGTGGTGGTAAAGGTGAGAACTTTTTCCCTTTTCTTTAAAGCGGACTTTCTTTTCCAACTTTTTGGCATTTGGTTATGCATTATTTATCCTTCATTTTTCATGGGTTTTTTCTTATTCGGAATTATGCGCTGTATTGGCATTACCATGTGTGATATGATAATGGTTAAGATTAACGAAACTGCACTTGTTTTTTATGTTTTAGCTTCGGTATTGTACCAGATGATGTTGGTTAAAATTGGAGGAAACTACATTGAGTAGGAAGGACACACTAATTAACGAGTGCTCTATTATTACAGCGGAACAAAGAAAAATAATTTAAGGGCTTTTTATAATGGCAGCTCCTTTTATTTGAAAGTGCTTTCATATGAATTATAGTATTTTTAAGGGTATTTGGCAAGTTTGAGAAGCACTATTTGTGGTTTTAAGAGAAGTAATATTTACTTTTAGTGAAGTAATTTTGAATGGATGCTATCATCCTAAAATTTTCACTCAAAATCACTTCTAATAAAAGTCACTTCTAATCATTTTATGTCAAGCACATGCTTCTCTTGAAACCACTTTTGACAAAATAACTTCATCTCAAACCACTTCCAAGCAAGCCCTAATTTTTCTCAATTTGAATACTTAGAATGAAAACTATGAAATGAAAGAACAATGTCAAAATGGAATAATAATAATAATAATAATAATAATAATAATAATAATAATAATGTTAATAACAAAAATCCATTGGGTTCCTCGTGTTAAGATTTTGCAGAAATTTAATCTAGAATGATTAAACCGGGTTTTGTTGAAATTCAATGATTAAACTGCTGCATACCATAAAATGACATCTGCTATATATCAAACCCATTTCATCATTTTTTAACCTCCCGCTTTGGTTTGTCGACAAAGTATCAATTTTTGTACAGATTTTTTTCCTGTTTTGTTTCAATTTGCTTCTGCGTTCAGGATAGTTGCTGAGGAATAGTGTCATAATTAATTTTTCAATGTTCTTTTAATCAACATGGCCTTATTACAAATTACTTAAGACACTATTATCATTACCATTTAAACAATTCTTTGCTCTCTCTCTTTGATTTTAGCTGCTGATGTTCTTTTGTGGAAGCAGCGGCGTATTTCTTTTGGTGTCACTGTTGTTGCTACAGTTTTATGGCTTCTGTTTGAACAGTCTAGACTACCATTCCTTACAGTTTGTTCGGATGTCTTGCTTATCTTGGTTGTGCTATTATTTCTTCATGCCAACTATGTGTCTCTAAGAAATCAGTACGTGTGTTCTTCCCTGTATTTTGCTCCATTAACTGCTATTCTTACATTAGCCTTGAGCTGTCCGGCCAGGATAACTGTTCCTTTCTATAAGCAGACAACTTGAAGAATTACCAGAACTGGTATTGTCAGAGGAAATGGTTAATAATGCTGCTGCTTCCTTCCGTGTAAAAGTTAACAATTTGCTGCTTATGGCTCATGACATTACTATTGGAAAGGATTTCAGACTTTTCTTCAAGGTTGGTCTCAGTGTGCATGAGAATATGAATTTGATTTATGTAAAAATTTTGTAGCTTTAATGTTTTTCAACCTTATTAATTATGACTTTTAAGTTTTGAAAATTGGGTTGAGGAGCATAGTAGGATGTGAATTGTGAAATGAATGTTTGATTGGAGATTTTCACCTCAAACTAGATGAAACTTAATGTAGGATCGAGGCACTTTGGGTCACCCATCTTTGAGTTTCTTCATGTCAAGCATGATTAACTACGGAGTTCTGAAGAAATGGTTATACATATCCTTCTAAAAACCAATTGGTCTTTCTAACATTAAACCATTTAACTTCATCTCTCCATGGTGCCTACACAGCACTTAGTTGAGGATGGTCTGTCGAACTATTGTAATCTGAGTCTCAATCATCTCAATGATTCATGGAGATAGCTGGCTTCTGCTTTTCAAATATATCTCTTAGAATTGATAATCTATTCCATTGAAACTTGACTAGTAATATTTCTCGTCTACTGAGCCTGTGATTCTGATGAAAATATTCTCTTACTGAAAATTATGCATTTTACAGGTGGTGGCCTGTCTTTGGATTTTGTCTGTTATTGGCAGCTACATCTCTTTCTTCACAATTGCATACATAGGTATGTTGAACCTCCTTTATATGTCAATTGAATGTTTTGTAGGACCACAATTGAGAGCTCTCATTCTTAATTTATGCGTGTTATTTTTAGTTTTCCTTTCTCATAGAACTTTAATTTTTGAAGTTACTACATACTGGATAACATTTACCTTTATTTGCCTACTGTTTGATCGGTACTTTTTGTGACCCATGTTTTTGGTCTAATAGCTTCCAAAGCCTGCAGCCAATTGCCATATATAGTAGATAGAACACCACAAACACGAAACAAAATGACAATCTGAGATTTATATTTATACTTCTCATATTGATGGTTACAGGAAGCATTGCCTTGATTACTCTTCCTGCCTTCTACAACAAATACAAAGATCGTGTTGATAAGTATTATGGAATGATTCACCGTCAATTTTCGAAGCATTATAAAATTGTTGATGAGAATGTGTTTAATAGATTGCCGCGGAATTTGCCCAAGGACAAAGACTTGTAATTTTTATAATATGTACACAGCGAGTTATGCTTTAGTGTAGTATACTGTCTGCATGCGCATTCTTGTTAGATATTGCTATGCAGATGCATTCATTTCTATCTACAAGTCATTTAGTTGCTATTCTTGTTAGATGTGCTATGCAGATACATTCATTTCTATCTACAAGTCATTTGTTTGCTATTTGTTGGACCAGATTTTGTAATTACTGGGAAAGATGAAAACTAGGACATCGTGTGAGGTAACAATTTATGAAGACAATGCGGGCTATACTCTTGGTAATGTAACATACAGGACAGCCTGTTTGCGCAAATTGTCTCCTTACTCAAATATTCATATGTTGCTATTGCTGGTTTTGTAAACGTTCATAAATTGGTTCAGGACTTGAAATAGAGGGTATTTTTTACTTTTAACAAAAATATACTTTTAGGTTTAAGTGGAGCAGTATAAATCTGTTATCTGTTATCTGTTATAGAAAAAAAAGTTGTAGAAGTTAATATTTTAAAATAATAGATTTGTGTTGTTCACTGATTAATATTTACTTATTTGGGTAAAATAAATTGGTTAACAAGGTGGATTTGTTTTAAGAATAGAAACACTGAGATAAGCCTCAGTATCTGGTACTACCATGCCAGTTGCAGCTGATTATTTCCCCGAAAAGACACCTTTCAATCTACAAATATGCTCATTCTTCCGCCCCAGTGTGAGAGAGAGGAGAGGAGTTAACAACAAAGCATTAAAAATTCAAAGTTTGGAATAATTATTTTTAATTAATTATTATTTCCAACGTTTTTGTCAATTATTAGAAATATTGACAATTTTTTTAATATTCAGGTCCTTCAATAAGAGGATATTTTGCAATTTTTTTACACTCTAAATTAACTATTTTTATATTTTTTACATTATTAATAAAAAAACAGGTGTATCGAATATAAATAATTTTTTATTGATATTTTGATTCATGAGAAAAAGAAGATATTATTTTTCTATTTTATTTGTTATTTGCATCAAAATATCGTTAAGTTGATTGATGATATATTATGACATTAGAAATTTGTCAATATTTCTCATAAATACTTTTATAATTGTTGATATTTAATCCCTATTTGAGAGACATAACCTTAGTTATGCCAATGATGTTTTAAAAGGATCCTTAACAAAGTAACAATGTTTAATGTCAGATCAACACCCCAAGTAGTAGGAATATAGTCTCTCTCTCACGATCAGCCTTTTTCAGTTTTCTTTTCTCTGATATAAACCTTGAGAAGTACTGCGAATAAGAATTATGGATTATCATTTTGTGACAAAGGAGAATAATGATATGTCAATTTTTTCTAGAAAATATCAACTTTCAAATTTTGTTTATCCTTTTATTCGAAGTACTTTTGCACTGCTTAACAGGTCTAAATTTGTATTCTAAAAGAATTCAGATTCTCAATGTTAAGGTTTAAGATGGTGCTTTGTGCTGAATCAGCTGACAAAAGTAGAGGTGTTTGGTCTTTTGTTTGTCATCTTAATTCCCCACTTCACTAATTAATACTACATTTTCAGTACTAATCAAATTTAGGGCTTTTAACTTATCAATTAGAAAAAAGTATAGAAGAAATCTATCCATTATTCTTTGATGTCGGTAGTTTAAATCAATAAAACACATTTTTTTTATATATATAAATTAAGGTATAATTATAATTAATATGTTAGATTATTATTAATTAAAAAAATAAAATTTATTATTTAATTTATAATTAATTATTATATCAATTGTATTAATATCATAACTTATGTTAAATAGATTTTATATAATATATATATATATATACGAGCATTTGTATATCATAATTATTATTTACATGATAATTTTTTATTAAATATTTAATTTTAATTATAAATAATTATACATTATATTACTTATATATTAACACAGTCATATAAATATTTTTAATATTTTATTAAATAATTTAATAAGTTAATTTACGTCAAATATCACATTAATATAATAAATAACTATTCCTTGTAATTGAGAAATAATAATAATAATAAATAACTCATTCCTATAACTCAACCCTTGAGGATCATTTCTTTTACAGAATCTCAACTTTATTTTATTCGGTCTTGCTCGTCATTCTTACCGTAAAATATTTAATAGAAACTAATTATTTAATTTATATCGTTAATCTTAAATGGATTATATATTGAATTTCATTTATAATCTCTTTTATATTAATTTTTTTTTCTATTTTAATTTTTTATTTACAGTTTCTCTTATGTTCAGTCATTTAAGTCTTATATGTACAACTATATGTAACAGTATTAGATATATGTATTTGGCATATTTGCACATACTACTACTAAACAAAATTGATTAAAAAATTGGCAAAAATACATAAAAAAAAGTGAGAATAGCATCTATGACAAAGAGTTTGGTACCATACTCATGTTTTATAATTGATATATCCTTTTTACACATGTTTTGTAATTTATATCTTTTTTTATACATGTTTTGTATGGGTTCCAATTTAATAACTATATTTTATAAATATTTTTAAAATTTATAAAAATAAATAATAAACACGTTTTATTTAGAATCTATCTCTTGTGCTCCTGACGTCACTTCTTTAAAAGGGGTAATTCAGTTATTTTATATCCCTAAATCAACTAAAAAAAATCAGAGGTCAACGTGAAATTTCACTACAAAGCTCCATAATTAACCCTGTAAGTTTTAGATGTGGTTGCTTGATTAAGAAGATGAAGAAATATATACATATCAATTTAGTAGTAGTAGTAGATGGCGAAACTGAGTCGTTGACCTCTGATACTTTTTTTTTTTTTTTATATTCTTAGTTGTTCTAAGGATATAAAATGACGAAATTATCCCTTTTGAAAGAATCACGGTAAAAAACACAAGTGAGAAATTCCAAATAAAATTATTTTTGTAAATTTTATAACTATTTATAAAACAAATGTATTAAATTGGATGACTTCAATAAAAAAATATACTAAATGTATGCGTACATCGTATGACTTAAAAGGCAATATGAATTTGGAATTTATTATTGTCTCGTAAGGAAATATTTAAGCCAATGCGTTAATGGTTTCTGAAAACTTAGTTAATTACTTTCGTATATCCATCCATATACATACACCAAAATAAAAATATATAATAAATTATCTAAAAGATAAAGATTATATTGGCTAGTTTTGATGATAAATGATTTAAAAAAACTTATCCACAAATCATAATTACATTTAGATGAAATTATTTAAAAATATAAATTTTAATATATATAAAAACATAAATTAAAGAATGTTTCACAAAATCAAAACAATATTTAATTATAATTAAAAATATATAAAAAATTATTTGTAATTATTCAAAAAATCGAGATGATTTGATAATAATATTTATCTAAATCATTTATATTAGAACCCTGAATCATTTATACGATTAAAGATACTATATTATATTATTATATGAGTGGAGCACTGGACCGTTCATTAATTCCTTACAGAGAACAACTAGCTTGCAATGACAATGACAATGACAGGGACTTAATGGGTCTATTTTTGCACCAAAAAAATGACAGGGACTTAATGACCACATTAGCTAGTGTCATGAGCTTCGGGTCTATTTTTGCACCCAAAAATGACAGGCACTTAATGACCACATTAGTGTCATGAGCTTTGCATTTTACTTCATAGTTTCATCTTATCAAATTTTATAATTAGGAAACAATGATTTCTAGAATCAAATAATGGTTGGTATTTGGTTCAAGATACCATAAGTTGTGAACAGATGTTAAAACCTATACCTATTTTATTGACAGTTAAATAATTTTTTGGGTTTTTATGTATTTTTTATTTTCTTTTAATTCTTTTATTAATGACTTATTGAAGTTAAAATATCTCATAAAATAAAAATTAAATTTATTATTAAATAATTATTTTTAATTAAATAATAATATGAATAAATTATCTTAAAAAAATATCATGTTTATAATAAGTAAAATAATATGTAAATATTTTTTTATAAATGATATCTTAATCATGGTACTTTTTGAAAGAAAAAAAAAAGAAAAAAAAAACTTTAAATTTTTAAAAAATTAAATTATTTATTCAATTTTATTTTTACACGTGTATTAAATATATATATATTTTACGACATAACAATAAAAGAAAAAAAATTCTACCAAGAAAGTTATACTATATTATTTAAAAAAAATTACTAATATTTCACCGATCTATGCGAGCTTGGTTGGCAAGTTGGTAACAAATCATTAAGATAAAAAAAAAATGATATATATTTTAGACCTTCCATGAACAGGCTTAAACTTGAATTTCAGGAGCTTTTGGTGTTAAATCTTCTGTTGCATCGTTATGAGCCCCGTTGGCCCTATCATCACTATTCACTCCTTTAACAAACCCGCATTTCTTAAAAAGTGCTTCTCCCCAATCCCACAAGTGCAAAACTAAGAAAGTACCAATTCCTCCGATAAGTCCATAAGCTATTGAATATGTCAAAGGCATCAATATCATCGTCATAAACGCTGGTATTGCTTGTCTCATATCATTCCATTCAATCTCCACCACTGATTTCATCATCAACACTCCAACCAAGATCAACGGTGGTCCTACAGCCCAAGAAGGAATAGATGCCAATAACGGTGTGAAGAAGAACGCTATGAAGAAGTATCCTGCTACTGTTAAAGCCGTCAAACCAGTCCTTCCTCCTTCTCTTATTCCTGTGGATGATTCGATAAAAGCTGTTACTGGTGATGTTCCAAGTAAGGCCCCTACCACAATTGATGTGGCATCTGACATAAAAGCGAAATATTGACCTTCAAAATCTCCATTTTGATCCGAAAAACCGGCGAAACGAGCCATTGAATATAACGTTCCGGTTGTATCCAATATGTCTACATACAAAAAAGTGATCAATGCTTCCCAGAAATAATCTTTTCCTATATTCGAAAAACTTAATGCCCCAGCTGTACTTTCTATCGTATGTACGTCAACTACCTTTTTAAAATACTGATACGCCGAGTTACCGGATACGGTATTCGGAAATGCCGTTACTTTTGTGTTACGGAACCAAGAAACGGCAGTTACGAATACAATACCGTAAATCATAGCGCCTTTAATGTTTTTCACCAAACAATAAGCAATGATAATGAAACCCACGATACCAAGCCACAAAGTTGGACTTTCCATTCTATCTCGGAGACACATGATATCGCCCGAAACAGAACCACCCGGAATTAAAGTAATCGTGCCGTTAGCTGACGTCATCACAGGGGCTAATGAGACCCGAGAAGAATCTGGGCAGCCTCCGAGTGTGACTAAAGTCGATGAACTGTAACCGACAAGCCCGATTCCTTGGTTGTTCTGTAACCCGATAAATGCGAGAAAGAGTCCGATTCCTGCAGAGGAACTGATTCGTACTGGTTTTGGAACGAGTTTTGCTAGTTTCGCTCGTAACCCAATTGCGGAAATTAACAAGAAGATCAAACCTTCGATGAACACAGCTGCTAAGGCGTTTTGGTATGAAATATTACCCGACCCGTGAAACCCGACAACAGTGTAGGCGAAATAAGCATTTGTCCCCATACCTGGAGCTAAACCCAAAGGTAGATTAGCAAAGAGACCCATTATCAAACATCCAATTAAAGAAGAAGCTATAGTGGCAACTATAAGGTCCTTGCGAACTCTATCGAGACAAGCTGTATAGCCCGGATTAACCGGAATGAACTTGCAGGACTCGTCGGGTTGAATAATTCGGAGATTTGGCCCGGTACAGTTGGAGACAGAGATTGTCGAGTCGGAGCACAGAGGGATACAATCAGAGACACTACATGTACCACCTGAGTCGGTGAGAATCGAAGCGTTGACAGCTAAGATATAAGCCATGGTTAGAAAAGTGGCTGTGCCGGCTCGGAGTTCAGTTGTGAAGGTTGTGTTTCGTTGGGCAATCTTGAAATGTTTGCCCACTCGGCTTCTGGCTACGTACGTGTTAAGCCGAGTCAAAGCCTTGGGCTTTCGCTGTTGGGTTTGCTCTGTTTCCATGACCATCCAAACTTGTTGGATTACAACTCTGTTTTCTCTCTGTTTTGCTCTGTTTTCTAAGAAAACTATAAAGGTGAATTAAAGATCAACTATTTAGATATAATTGGGACTGTATTGACATGATAGTTTAAAGATTTTGTGTGCAATTTAAGAAGTGAAGAGATTTTTGGGTAGAGAGAAAGATGTCAAATTCTGATTTGTGTTTAAAGGGATAGATTCTAAGAAGAAGGGGATCATCATTATTTTTATACATGTGAAGTATCTAAAGTTTCCAGGTAAGCTAGTTTGACGATTCTTATTGACTTTCTTTTGTTTAATTTAAAATGGCAAAAGGATAGAAGAAAAAATATATAATGTGTTTTTAATGCATGCTTGAATGAGAAGTGTGAACAAAGAAGAGCAATGTTTGAAATAATAAAAGTCCAACCTTGTTTAATTATCGCTGATTTGGGATAATATAACGTAAGAAATTGAATTTCGTAACCAAACCCACTAAATTGAAAATTTGAAGTCTATTTAAAGAATTAAAAAAATATGCGAAATTTATAACAACAAATATTGGCCAAATTCAAAGTTTAATCTCTTATATGTTTTTTTTTTCAAAAAGTTAATGTAAGTTTTCTTTGATTTCAACAACCCTGGTAATGGTTGGATTGGTTATTTGTGGGAATTTTGGATCTGCTTTCAACTTGCTATCTGTATAGTGTATATCATCATGTGGCTGAATTCAAATTCAAGTTGAGGAGAAGGAGAATAAACTACAATGCAGATCATTGGCTGTAGTAAAAAATTAGTTTTTTTGGGGCTTAGAAGTGGCTGCAAGTTGACCTTTTAGTTTCTTCCTTTTGCTTTGCTTGTTAGATTAGCAATAAAACATCCCACACACTTGTATTAGCAAAACCAAAAATTTTAAGGTTAATTATAAAAACTTTCCTCCAAATTTTTTAAAATAGCAAAAAAAACTTAATAAATTTGAAAAATAATAATTAGATCCCTTTTTCTTAATGTTAATTGCTTTTTAAAGAAGACATTTACAATAAAATACTGATATTTAAGAAAAGATATTGTAATAATAAAAATTATGTATTTACTTGGAATGAATTTATATTTTTCAATGATCTCATAAATTATTCTATATTAATTTTCACAAATTTACAAGTAAATTTGTAATCATTCATCCAGAGTTATACTGACATTAAAATTCCAAAACAAACAAGTAAAACTTACGCAGACAAACAAAAACTCATGAATTCGTCAACGCTACAGAGGCTATACCACTGTTGTCGTGGAAGAAATTCATGTGTTAATTGCATGGATGACCATATTTACATGGGAAATGGGTCATACCGTCATAGTGATCTTTTTTAAAACTGGTATACCAGAGTCATACTCACGTTAATATTAGATACATTTTAGTCCTTTTTTATACTATTAAAATATTTAAAATAATTAAAGTATATTACTTGTTAATAATTAAGATAATTATAATTATTAATTTTAAATAAAATAATTAATGTATGTAATTTACGAACACTAAAATTATCTAAGTGTCCACTCGTTCATATTTATATAATTAGGGTTTCATTTTCATTAAACCTTTCATTTTTAACACCTTACATGAGTTATTTTTTTTATAATTTAAAAAATAATTTTTTTATACTTAAAAATGTAATATACTTAAAAAAAATTCTTTTTTAAGGGAAAAGTAAAAATAAAAATATATGAATAATTGAATCAAATAAAAATCATAAAAAATTCATAATTTAATTTCAAAAATACAATATTCATGATAGGTATCATTTGAAATTCATTACTAAATCCATAATCATATTACCATATAATAATATAAAGATAAAAAATTTAATTAAAAATTTTTAATAATTTTTTTCTTTAAATGTATTCTCATTTTTTATTATTATAAATATATAATATAAAAAAATATTTTTTAAGGCTCTATTAATACGTAAATATGAAATAATTAATATCAAAATATAACACAAATATGACAAACATAATAAGCTTCTTAGATACATAAGTTAGAATTCACAATTGATTTTGTTCCATTATAATGAATTAATTGTTATAATTAAAATAAGATGGATATGGTTAAAATATTAAAAATAGTAAAAATAATAATTAATGGTCTATACTTTGACAAACATTGTTTGCCGGTAAATCAAAGTTTTCGCAGCTTCCTCATTTAAAGAGTAATAAATTATTCTAAGACTCATTTTATTTATCTCAGTTAAATTTAACTTTATAAATCATTAATTATTTAAAATTATGACATTTTAATTCATCTTTAAATAATAAATAATTTTTTTATTAATAAATTAAATTCCTAATTAAATGAAAGCTTTTAATTGGTGTTAAAATGATTTATGCTTAATTTTTTCTCAAATTTTAAAGGTTTTATTTTCTTTCCTATGTGATTTAGTTGTATATGATGTATATGATGCAAGGTGGTATAAAAGTTAAAAAATAAATTCACCTTTACTCTAAACACTATCTTTATGAAAAATTTAAGTTTTTTATAAAACTCAAAATTGGTGCCACGCACGGTTGAAAAATGAAGAAAAGAAATAAAGTTGTTGAAAAGAAAATATAGTTGTTGAAAAGGGAGAGAATGTTGATTAAATTTATTAATAAAATATTTATTTATTGTTTAAATAATGAATAAAATATTACGATTTTAAAATTAAATGATATATATATTTGTTATAAAAATTGAGTAATAAAAACATCTAGATAATACAAACCAAATGAATTTAGGAAAAAACCAACCATTTAAACAAATGTCCTTTATTATTGCTTCTTTATTTTCAAAACAAAGAAAAAACATATATGATTATATTATTGTTGTGTAACACTTTAGTGTTTATGTAAAAAAAATTCTTGTGATTATAACGTTGAATATAACGAGTAAAAATAAAATAAATTCAACAGGGTAAAATAATGATACTGATAATTTAACGTGATTTATCTTTTAATTTAGACTAAATTCAAGGAATTAATTTCGAAAAATATTTCTTCTACTAATAAAATTAATGAGCATAAAATGAGAGGTAATACAACAAATTAAGATAAATCTAAAATAGTATCACACAAGTGTTTCTCAAACTCACTATTTTGTCACTCACCTTTTAGAAAAATATCTCAATATTTTTCTAAAATATTCTCTCACACTCTCTTACACACACAACACTATTTTTCTTCAAAGGAAATTGTTCATTTTGGTTTGTTTTTCTTCTCTTCTTTTGGTGTGTTGATGCGTATCTCTAAGGCAAAAACATTGCTTATTTATAGGCAAAATCATCTATCCCTTATGTGGCCATAAATTAGCCACATAACTAACCCAATTTTAGCCACAAAAATATTAGATGCATTTGTCAAATGTGCTTGCACCTAGCATTTGTCAAATGTGGTTGCACCTAACATTTTTATTTTCTTCCTTTTCCATGTTAGAGGGACCTACAAATCTCCTTCTCCCGACTACATGGAAGGCTCCACCAATCCAACAACTAAACTGCAGTATTCAAAATTCTATCTTGGAGGAATTTTCGTCAACATATTTGATCCATTTTCTTCTGTATGGATCTTCTCAAGCTATAGTAGCTTCTTCTCCATTACATCCATAATCCAATGATATCTCACATTAATATGTTTTGATCTCGAATGAAAGAGGCATTCTTTCCAAGAGGGATAGCACTCTAACTATCACAAAATAACTGGTAACTGTCTTGTTATAACCCAAGTTCTTTCAAGAACTTGTTCATCCATAGCAACTCTTTACATGCTTCCGTTGTTGCTATAAACTCTACTTCTGTAGTGGACAGTGCAACACATTTTTATAACTTTAACTGTCATAACACAGCTTCCTCTGCAAATGTAATCAGGTAACCTGAAGTGGATTTTCTGGAATCCACATCACCAATCATATCTGCATCTGTGTATCCAACTAACACAGGTTTATCATTCCCAAAACATAGGAATATTTTGGAAGAACCTCGAAGATACCTGAAAATCCATTTCACTGCAACCCAATGTTCCTTTCTAGGATTTGAAAGAAATCTACTCACAACTCTAACTACATGATCGATATATGTCCGTGTACAAACCATGGTATACATCAGACTTCCAACTACTGAAACATATGGAACCTTTTCCATCTCTTCCTTCTCTTTGTTTGTACAAGGGCTCTGCTTAGAATTTAGCTTAAAGTGATTAGTAAGAGGATAACTCATCATTTTAGACTTATCCGTATGAAATCTCTAAAGTACTTTTTCAATGTACTTCTCCTGTGACAACCATAATTTCTTGGTGCCTCTGTCTCTAATAATACTCATGCCACGAATCTGCTTTACTGGCTCCAATTCTTTCATGACAAAAGACTTACTCAACTACTTTTTCAAGCTGTTGATTCTGGAAATATTCTGGCCAACAATCAACATATCATCTACATAGAGAAAAAGAATAATGAAATCATCATAAGAGACTTTCTACATAAAAACACAATGGCCTGAAGTAGTCTTTTTGTAGTCTTGCTCCCCCAAAACAGACTTAAACTTCTTGTACCATTGTCTCGGTGACTGTTTTAAGTCGTAGAGGTTTTTCTTCAATTTGAAAACATAATCCTCTTTTCCCTTCTGCTTGAAACCCTCTAGTTGCTCCATGTATATCTCTTCTTCTAAGTCACCATGTAGGAAGGAAATTTTTACATCCATTTGCTCAACCTCCAAGTCAAGATTTGTTGCTAACCTTAGCACAGTATGGATAGATGTCATTTTCATAACTGGAGAGAAAATCTCATCAAAGTCAACTTATTTTCTTTGGCTAAATCCCTTGCCAACCACTCTGGCTTTGTATCACGGACTGGAATTGTGTTCTTCATGCTTCACCCTGAACACCCATTTATTTTTCAAAGCTTTCTTCCCTTTAGGAAGCTTCATCAGCTCAAAAGTTTTGTTCCCATGCAAGGACTTCATCTCATCTTGCATGGCTTCAATCCATTTTTGTTTGGATTCATCATCTATGACTTCTTCATAACTCTCGGGTTCTCCCCTATCAGTGAAAGTTACATACTCATATAGAGAATATGAGATATAGGGTTGTCTCACTATATCACTTCTTCTCAGTGGAACATGAGAATTCGTAGGTGTTGGTACTGGATAATGAACATCATCATTTCCCTTATCTTCTTACTCATTATATGGGAATGACTTATTCATGCTTGTTGACCAATAAAATGAGTTTTCTTATACAAATCACCAAGATCTAGGCTTGGGTTTTAGGAAAGAGAGTTTTATTAAGAAATTGGATTATTCTTTCGTAATGAAAATGATAAGAGTCATAAAGTTAAGTTTTATTTAAATGTTATGATTGGTAAATGATACCTACCTGAGCAAATATTTTAAATTTGTCTATTTATTTGAAAAGAATCTTGTGTGACGAACAAAATGGACAAACTTTAATTTTTGTTAGTACAAATTTTAAATACATGAACATTGACATATCCTTAAATGAATTTTCTAGTTATGTCTACACTTCCTAATTTTCTATGTTCTATAGTCGAAAAACACCCCCTTGTTAATGATGGGTCAAAATATTCTGATTGGATCCTCAAACTGAACATCGTGTTATGCTTAGAGGATCTCTCACACATTCTGGATGGTAGTTTCCCAGAAGAGAAAGAGAAAGACAAGCCAACTAATGTAGAAAATGAGGAACAAAAGAAATGGAAAGATCATCAAGGAGTTGTGCAGACATTGATCTTGACCAGTATTGGCAATTAGTTGCAAAGAAAGTTCCTTAATACTCCAGCAAAAGAAATTATGGCACAACTAGAGAAGATGTTCACTGATAGTGCTCGCAAGGAGTGTTATAAGACCATCATCGCATTCACAAGGTGCAAGATGATAGAGAGTGAATCTGTCTCAATGCACTTTCTCAAAGTACAGGGTTATCTGGAGAAATTAGAGAAATTGAATTCTTCAATACCCGAGGACATTGTTGAGGATATCATTCTTGGGTCTCTTCCATATTCCTACAAGGATTTTATCATGCATTATCACATGCGTGAAAAGAAGATGACATTGAATGAGCTCCACAATACACTCAAGACTAATGAGATTGACATGGGAAAGACAAAGGAGAAATCTATCATTGCCATCACGCCAAATAGCAAGAAGATTTCTAAGAATAAAGGCAAAGAGTAAGACAAGTAAGGCGCATTCCTTGCTTAAGGGAAAGAGTGGAGGGGCTCATGGGAGCACCTCCAAGGGAAGTAAGAAAGGAAATGCTCCTAACTCTGACACGGAGTGCTTATATTACCATGAGAAGGGACATTTCAAAATGAATTGCCCCAAGTATAAGCATGACTTGGATGAAGGTAAGGTTGAATGCAAGTGCCCTAAAGGTATACTTGTTATTGAACTAAATTTAAATTTAGTCACAACTATCCAAGATTGGGTAATGGTTACCAGATCATGTGCTCACTTAGTCTCTAATGTGCAAGCACTAAGGGATAGGAGATCTCTCTCGAAAGGAAAATTTATGTTGAAAGTTGGAAATGGTGCAAGTATCCCTACGGTCGCTGTTGACACCATTAATATTCACTTATCTAGTGGTTTATGTTTAAGTTTAAAGGATGTTTATTATGTTCCTTCTGTATTTCGAAACATTATTCATGTATCATGCTTAGATGCAGAATGCTTTTGTTTTGTAATAGATAACTCACGTATAGTTATTAAGAAGGATGGTCTATTTTATACAAATGTTGTCATTTCAAATGGATTATATTTGCTTGATTTAGATGAGGAGAAGCATGTATTGAATATCAGTAACAAGAGACTAAAGATGTATCATACAAATGAGACATTCTTGTGGCATTATCACCTTGGTCACATAAACGAGAAATGCATAAAGAAATTGCAGCAAGTAAATCTTCTAGATTCGCTTGATGGTGAAGCAATTGAAACATGTGAATCTTGTTTAACTAGAAAGATGACCAAATCACCATTCAAGAAGAAAGGTGAAAGAGCGAGTGGCTTATTGAAATTGATACATTTCGATATATGTGGTCCAATGAGTACGAGTGCAAGAGATGGTTATAGGTACTTCATTACCTTCATAAATGATTATAGTCGATATGGCTATGTGTATCTTATGAAGAACAAGAGTGATTCTTTTGAGAAATTCAAAGAATACAAGAATGAAGTAGAGAACCAACTTGACAAGAGAATTAAGGCTCTACGAATTGATCGTGGAGGAGAATACTTGAGCAATGAGTTTAACACATACTTGAAAGAATGTGGCATCATACCACAACTCACTCCACTCGGGACACCACAATGGAATGATGTTTTTGAGAGGAGAAATCAAACCTTGCTTGATATGGTTCGTTCAATGATGTGTCAAATGGAACTACCTTTATATTTTTGTGGTCACGCATTCCAAACTGTGGTTCACACACTAAACATTATTCCATCAAAATCAGTTGAGAAAACTTCACATGAGTTATGGATGGGCAAACCACCCAACATATCTTTTCTCAAAGGGGTTGTGAGGCATACGTCAAGTGTATGATGTCAACAAAACTTGAACCTAAAACGGATAAGTGCTTATTCATTGGATACCTAAGAGAAACAAAAGGGTATAGCTTTTGGCACAAGTCAACGAATACTATATTCGTTAAGAAGGGTAAACTATTCTTAGAGAAGAAGTTTCTCGAAAGAATGAAAAGTAGTGGGAATAGGATGAAACTTGAGGAAACTCAAAAGGACCTATTAGCAAGTGATCATGAGATGAATGATGACATTAAAGATGATCGTGAAATACCACACGAACCTCATTTAATTAGTGGGAGTACAAGCAGTCAAAATTCACAAAGAATTGTTGAAGAGACTCAGACTTCTCCACCTAGTATTCATCTAACTCAAATTGAGAATGAATCTATTTCGCAAGAAATTGTGGAAGAAGTTCAGGAAGCTCAAGATGAGTCACAAGAACAAAGAGAGCTTAGAAGGTCAATAAGGGAAAGGAGAAGACCCAAATTTTACATGGGTCTTCATGAGGTCTAGGTAATGGATACCGATGACCCATTGACCTATAAAGAAGCAATGGAAAGAAAAGACTCCAAAGCATGGTAGGAAGCCATGGGATCCGAATTACAATCCATGTATGAAAACCAAGTATGGAACTTGGTAGATCTTCTTGAAAGATTGAAAGCTATTCAAAACAAATGGGTTTTCAAGAGGAAGATGGACATGAATGGTACACATGACAACCTACAAGGCAAGACTTATAGCAAAAGGTTTTAGTCAAATCCAAGGGATTGGCTATGATGAAACCTTTTCACCAGTTGCTATGTTTAAATCTATTCGGATTATGCTAGCTATTTCCATATTTCATGATTATGAAATATGGAAATTGGATGTCAAAACAGCTTTCCTAAACGGGAAGCTGGATGAGAATGTATACATGGTACAACCTCAAGGTTTTGAAGATCCAAAAAATAGTGACAAAGTGTGCAAGCTTTAGAGAGCCATTTATGGCTTGAAGCAAGCATCAAGGAGTTGGAACAAGCGTTTTGATGAAGTGGTTAAAACCCTTGATTCATTCAAAGCAAGGAATAACCTTGTGTATACAATAAGGTTAGTAGGAGCCACATTATGTTCTTGGTCTTATATGTCGATGGCATATTACTGATGGGTAATAAAAAATATTTGATGGAGCAAACAAGAACTCATTGAAAGTGATCTTTTCAATGAAAGACATGGGAGAGGCTCAATATGCCTTAAGGATTAAGATATATAGAGATAGGTCTCATAGGCTCATTGGTCTAAGTCAGAGTGTGTATATTGACAAAATCTTGGAAAGGTTCCATATAGAAAAGTCCAAGAAAGGAAATTTACTAATGAGTGTGTCTGTGCAACTTAGCAACTCACAATGTTCCACAACATGCAAAAACATTGAATACATGAAGAATGTTCCCTATGCTTCAGCCATAGGTTCCATTATGTATGCTATGACTAGCACGAGACCCGATGTCATGTATGCTCTGAGCATGACAAGTCATCATCCAGCTTCACCTGATCCTGATCATTGGACTACGGTCAAGAATATTCTTAGGTACCTGAAAAGGACCGAGAACAAGTTTCTTGTCTATAGTGGTTAGAAAGAGCTCATTGTAAAGGGCTACACTGATGCTAGTTTTATGACAAACCCGGATGACAGAAGATCTCAGTCTTCGAACGATAGAAGATCTCAGTCTGGGTACGTCTTTCTTCTGAATGGTGGAGCTGTGAGTTGGCATAGTTGGAAGCAATCAAATACGGTTGACTCAACCACAGCAATAGAAGTCATGGCGGTTGTAGAGGCAAGAAAATATGGATTCTGCATAAAGAAGTTCCTTGAGGAACTGGGCATCATTTCATCCAATGAAGGTCCCTTGGAGCTATTTGGTGATAATAGTGCATCTATTTCACAAATTAAGGAGCCAAAGTCACACCATAAGACAAAGTACATGGACAAAAAGTATTTTGTAACTAGTGACTTCATCAAAGAAGGCAAAATTTCATTATAATGGGTTGACACCAACAACAACATAACTACTCCCTTCACTAAGCCCTTATCGCAAGCCAAAAGCAAAATTCATTTCGAGTCCATGGGTCTACAAGGCCATAGGGAGTGGCTTGAAGACTACAAGGGAATTCTAGTTTTAGAGTTTATGCATTTGTTATGTATATGAGAAACTTTAAAAACAAGTGGGAAATTGAAAGATGTGTGTTTTAAAAGTTATTCTTTTTGATAAAGATTTATGTATTGTTCATGATTTTGAATATTATGTATTCTTGTTCCTTGAGATTAACATGTTATATTTTGGAAGTGTTCAAGAAGATGCACTTGGTCTTGAACCATAGAACTCTTAAAATGAGAAACGTGTAATCATAAATATGTTCACAATTGTGGTAATTAAAGAGGAACATTAATTACTATAAAAGATTTTCATATCGATTAAAAGTACGTTGTAGCTCTATAAATGTTGATAAATGATTATCATTTAATGACATGAGTATATAAAATGTGTATTTTATATATTGAATATGACCTAACTAGATGGAACATTACATGGATTGTGTTTTGTGTCATTAATGTTTCCATTGTGTCTT
Source organism: Hippophae gyantsensis (assembly GCA_030763125.1). Lineage (NCBI taxonomy): Eukaryota > Viridiplantae > Streptophyta > Magnoliopsida > Rosales > Elaeagnaceae > Hippophae > Hippophae gyantsensis. The sequence continues at coordinate 29,829,637 of CM061030.1, forward strand.
TAGAATCTTAGATATGAGATGTGTAGATTTTTCACATGAGAAGTATATAATGTGATTTCTATTTAAAATACTATCTTATGATAGGAATGAAATAGTAGTTCATTGTGTACAACTTGTGCGGAAGAAATCTATATGTTAATATTATCATTGTCCTTCAATTTTGAGTTATGATATTATTGGGTCCCTTGGTAAAGTGGAATTATATCGCACGTTTGGATCTCTCATCCTTAAGGATATGAACAAATTCTTTACAGCCAAACACCTGCAAATGATCATAGGAAACATGCTTTCCTGACCAAATTTTATCTGGAACATCCATCTTGAGAGGAGTACAGGGTGAAAGATTCAATACATGTGCAATTGTGAATATGGATTCACCTTAGAAAGTTTTAGTCAACTTTGCATGTGAGAGTATACATCTGACTCTCTCCATTAAAGTTTTGTTCATCATCTCAACTAAGCCATTCAACTGCAGTGTCTTTAGAGGTTTCATTTGATGACGAATACCATACTTTTTGTAGTAAGTATGGAAAGGTCATGTGTATTTTCCACCATTGTTTGTCCGAATGCATTTCAACTTCTTTCCAGTCTGTCTTTTAACTGAGGCATGAAATTCTTTGAAGACAGTTAACACCTAATCCTTTGTCTTCAGAAGATATACCCACATCTTCTTTGAATGATCATCAATGAAAGTCACAAAGTATTGAGCACCACCAAGTGACTTTGGCATTGGTCCACATAAATATGAATGAATCAAATCTAAAATATTATTCATTTTTGGAGGAAAGGAACTCTTGAAAGAAACTTTGTTTTGCTTTCCTGTTAGACAATCAACATATTTTTCAAAATGTACTTCATTTATTCTGGGAAGTATCTTCTTCCTTGCTAGACTTGTCATACTTTTTTCACCCATGTGATTGAGTCTCCTATGCTATAATTCAGTTGCTCTGTCTTTCTCCACGGTATTTATTATGTGTCAGTGAAGAGCTTCACTTGCATTATATACAGACTTGTATGCTTCTCACCTCTAGCCACTACTAAGGAGCCTTTTGTAAGTTTCCATTTTTCATAAATGAAGGAGCTACAATATCCTTCATTTGCAAGTTTACGTATAGAGATCAAATTCAAGCGCATATTTGGAATATGCATGACATCCTTCAGAAATAGTCTGGTTTCATTCTATGTTTCCAAGCAAACATCTCATCTGCCAACAACCTTTGACAGGCCTTCATTTCCTATTCTAACAACACCAAAACTTCCAGGTATGTATGATGAGAAAAATTATTTAAGCGATGTAGCGTGAATTATAGCACCACTATCAATCACCTAGTTGGTCTCGTATGATGCAAGATTGACAAATTCTTCATCATAAACGATATTGAACTCGTCTATGGTATTTGTTTGCTTATTATCACTACTATCATCTTTCTTCACTGCTTTGCCTTTGTTCATTTCCTGTTCCTTCTTGAACACCCAGAAAAAGTTCTTAATTCTATCATTTCTATTATAGTGATGGCATTCAACAATGGCAAATTTGTTTGATTTGCCTATGCTCTTGCTTCTGGGTTTTTGTTCTCTTTACTGTCTCCTTCTTCTGGACTCTGTGATAAGTGCTTGTGCTTCTGGATCTCTTTCCTTATTCTGTTTTTCATATGACAACAGGGTTTCTACAACAACTTCAAACTCCATCTTGTCTTTTACATAAGTTAGAGTTGTTGTGAGATGATTATATGATGAATGTTGTGATACCAACAACATCACAACTTTCTCTTTATTGTAGAAACTCATATTAAATCTTGTTAAGTGAGAAAGCTTGCTATTGAAATCACTAACGTGCTGCATTATGCTTACATTATCTTCCTTCCTCATCTGATATAACTCCTTCTACAAATAAAATTTATTGGCAAGGTTCTTTGACATGTACACATTTTCTAGAGTCTCCCATGCTTCTTTAGCAGTCTTGTAATTTTTTGATTCAATATTTTGCAAGACACTGTCTTAGAGATTTAGACGGTTTGTATTAGTTGTAATTTCATCCATTTCCTCCCACTATTTCTCAATGATGGTTGTTGCCTTCTTTTCTTTCCTCAGTAATGCCCTATAGACCTTTTGTTGAATGAGAATATCATTCATCCTCCTTTGCCATAAAAAGAAATTATTATTACCATTAAATTTCTCAATATCTACCTTATGTCTTGATATTTTGTTCTCGATGTGTTTTTTTTTCTGCAAATAAATACGCCTTGAATCTAATAAAATCTTTTCTAATGTGACATATCAATCTATGCTGTAACCATAGAGCATATTAAGAATTTTACTAAGACTAGTTCTGATACTAGTTGTTGGACACAGTGGGTAAAAATAAAATAAATTCAATAGAGTAAAATAATAACATCAATAATTTAATGTAGTTCACCATTTAATTTGGGCTAAGTCCACGAAAAAAATTCCGAAAAATATTTATCTACTGAAAAAATTATTGGGTATAAAATAAGAAGTAATACAACAAATTAAGATAAACTCAAAATAGTATCACACAAGTGTTTCCCAAACTCACTATTTTGTCACTCCACTTTTAGAAAAATATCCTAATATTTTTCATTCTCTCGCACTCTCTTAAACACACAACACTATTTTTCTTTAAAGGAAATTGTTTATTTAGCTTTGATTTACTTATCTTTTTTTGGTGTGTTAATGTGTATATCTAAGGCAAAAACATTGTCTATTTATAAGCAAAATTGTCTATATCTTATGTGGTCATAAATTACTCACATAATTAACCAAATTTTAGCCACAAAAATATTATATATATTTGTCTAATGTACAAATTAGCTTTAAATTTTTTTTCTTCCTATTCCATGTGTGTGGGAACATTTAACAAAGAATTTAACTTCCACGACGAAACCAAAGAAAGTATTAGTATAGAAGAAACTATATATAAAAGGGGAAAAGACTCTTATCAAGGCACAACATAGATGAATAGGTTTTCTTTTCTGTTAGAAAAGAAGCTTTTATGGAATTGAGAACGTTCTTACAAGAAAATAAATCTTTCTTTGCATAGAAAACGACCCAAAAGGAATTGTCCTCTTACATAGCTTTCTTTAGATTTCCTGTTAAATATACATTGAACTGGAGTGATTGATTCTTGTATTTTATTTATTATTCTAACGATTAGAAGTTTTTTTTAGTTTTAATTCACATATTCAAACACATTAAATATAATTTATTTAAAAAGAAAAGAGTGTTTATGTGTAATTTATTTTACTCCAATTTTTTAATGATCATTGAGTATTGACTTTTTATTATTTTATTTTATTTTAAACCTTCTACTAGAAGATATATATGAACTAGAGATATATACAATAATTAATATAGTAGTTGTGTTTTCAATTTTGGGTTCAAATACCACCTTGATCCCCACATTTCATGGATCTACGAATTGAGCTACATGTTATTATTCTCAAATCCCAAATCTCAATTTCATAATAAGTGATTAATTGATTCACATTGTGATATACTTATTAAAACACCATCCAAAGTGAATTTAGTATTTTGGAAAAGTGAAACATAAATAAATTGATCCCACAGCTTGTACGTTAGAACATGAATGATAATTATGTCCTATTACATTATAATTTTCAAAATAAAATTATAAATTTTGTTTCAGCATGACATTATTTTTAATAATAAAAAAATAAAAAAATTCACTTTATGTAACGGTATAATCTTAAATTATTAACTTCATTGATAAAATAAGTGAATATTACGATAAATCATTATGATTAACGTAAAGATAAAATAAGAAAACTTTTTATATTATTTATGAAGATTATAAACTACACTTTCATATATATCACCTAAGTTAGTTTATAATAGTGGTCAATTGGTAGCTAAAAATTAAGATAAATAGAAAATACATGAATTGATAATTAGATTATAAGTTTAAACATTAACTGCTTCTTCAGCTGGATAGCATGATTTATCTGTTTTTTTTTTTTTTTTGGAATATTTATATCATTATGTGATGGGTGATTTCAGTTTTGTCTTGGGATGATTATGACAAGCAAATTGGAATAATTCTCAAGCCTGAGGGTCTGATTCAGAATAAAGCAGTAATTATATTTTAATCCAAACTGGTCGGCCACCAATAAACCATTACAATCTGATAAGGAAGTTCTTCCTCTTTCTTTCTTTTCTTTAGAGAAAATGCCTTATAATTTTATTAAATTATATCGTTTTTTTTTGTTATTTAAATTAAAATCAGTATTATTTAATCTCTTAATTTTATAAAAAATATTTAATTAAAAATAAATTATATTATTTTAATAATTTTTTTAAAATATTATCATTTTTAAATCAAATGAATAAACACGAATCTTTAACGATAATAAAGTCATAAAATATGAAGAAATTTTTTTACAAAATATTTATTTTTAATATTTGTTAATTCTCATTATTTTATATTAATATTTTATTTATTTTAAATTTTTATTAAAATTAAAATAATTTTTTATTTCAATTTTATTTTTTTTAAATATTTCATATTAAATTAAATGTTTTATCTTTATTAAATGATCATATTTTAATTACGTTTATTTACTTATAAAAAATAATAATATTTTAAATAAAAAAATATTAAAATAATATAATTTATTTTAAATCGATTATTTTTATAAAATTAACAAATTAAATGATAATATTTTTAATTTAATAGATTTTTGCTATACATCATCTTAAAAATTATTATGTGAGATATATATTTATAACATTACAGAAAATATTTTATCTCTCCAATTGCATTACAGAAAATAATATTTCTTTCTCTTCTCTCTTTCCCTACGATAATGTCTCTTTAACTAAGAAGAGGCTAAAGCTGTGAAACAATGATTTGAGTGGGTTTTGGATCCTCTTCAGCATGCCCATTTGAGTATATTAAATTTCTTTTTCTTTTTTCTTTTTTAATTAAACTCTTAACTTATAATTTTCCATATGATAAAATGAGTTACCTATCATAAAATTACAAGCTCATTAACAAGCAACATATATATCTTAAATTTAATGATTAATTTCTTGTCCTTAGCCGTCTATCTTTTATATTTTACTTTTTTTAAAAAGCAAGTGATTAACTGTCTCTTAAACATATGATTTGAAACATCAGATTGCTATATCACTAGGAGACGGAGAAACATAGTTAAATTATAAAAGATATTTTAAATAATTTGGTATAATTAGTATTATCTTAACTTTTTAAAAAAAAAATTAAAATTTTAAACTAAATATAATTTTGAATAAATATTATAAAATAAATTTTATGGTTAAATTATTAATTACTCATAATTAATAATTATTAACGGAAACTATTTGAAATTGGTGGTGGTCAATTATAACTATTAAAATAACCATTTTTCAACCATCTCATCGTCTATCTATAGACGACATTAAAGCATACAATGTAAATAGAAACATAGTTAATCTTGATGGTAATCGTCCAAAATGGGTTCAAATTTTACACTATAGTTTAAATTATAAGAATTTCACAATACAAATTTAATAAAATGGTTAGGAGTAAGTGTGATGCATGAAAAGGAAAAAATTAAATTTACACAATCCTGTAAAAAAAAAAACCCAAAATTTTGCATGTAAAAATTAACAAGGGTGTGTAACTTAAAATATTTAAAATAAAAAAAAAGAATAAACAAAACAGATATATCGTGAAATATAAATACTAGAAAATAGATAGTAAATATTAATATAATTTAAATCTATTTTGCCAGAATCTTAATCCATACCAAAAGATGAACCACGCTTACTTTAATCGAATGCTTTAAGACGCAATTAATTATTAATTGGGTCATTAATTGTTTTTTAAGGGCATTTCTTATGCATTAATCATTATGGTTTCACTGAACCCGAACCAACTTTAGACAAAAAGAAAAAGAAATGCAGTTTCATGAAACATACAATTAGAAGAACAAAAGAATAAACAATTGTGAAATTGAGTGCGGTAGTACTAATTCATTATCTTCAAGTAGTGGGAAGATAAATCTCTTTTTTCTTTTTTCTTATTTTGGGTCACTAGCTCATTATGCTCTAATAAGTTGGATATATAGCAGCACAAAAAAAGGTCCATTTCTTTATTGGGTAGTGAAAGGTGATGTGAGGTCAGAAGACTAGAAGTATAAGTATATGCTGCTTGTACTTATATCCCAATCTTTAAATCTCATTTGTTAAGATCCAGTCTTATCTCTCTACGTATTAAAATTAGTATATGATTTTCATCAAATTACGTATTTTTTTTAAATAACATAAAATAATATTCTAAAAACTTATAACAATAAAAATAATACTTAATAATATTAAACATAATCTAATTAAATAGAATTCAACGTTAAATAAAATTAAATATCTATAATTCATCTAGACATACATTATCCATACTAAATATTTTCTTAAATAATAGAAATATATATAAATTTAACTATATTATTTTAATAATTATAATATACTTAATTCACAGTCATCATCAGTATCATTCAATTCACTTCACTTTTCTATCAGACTTTATCTCTTTTGCCTTCCCTGTTAGGTCTCCTATATATATATATAATGGAAACTGAACGAAATGACAACTGCTGAGACTTGATGTCAGCATATGTTTTAAAAAATTAAATGAGGAAAAAACAAAATACTAAAGGCATGAATTTGATTAAACTTTGAGTTCGACGCTTTGATACATAAGAGCAAGTCTATTGCAACTTTTTTTTTTTAAAAGAAGCTTCATCAAGTAAACTATTTTAACAAATTTAGGAAAAGTAAGGGTAGATATGTAATTAAAATTTCATAGTAACAATAACATTTTTATATATTACAATTATATCATAATCACAAATGACATGATAATTTTTTATTTAAAATAATTATATAAATTCAAATATACTTATCAATATATAATGTTACATTTATAATAAATAAATCTTTTCTATTAATAAATCTCTTTATAAGTTTATCTTAAATTAAACATATAAAATATAAATTCAGACTAAAAAGTAAAGTAGGTGAAGTCCATTTTATGACAAGTGAGTTGCATTAAATGAGTTCTAATCAAATCTGAATATGATTGTGAAGGCAGGTTTTGCATATCTTAAGAATACAAATTAGAGGCACTAATTGGTTTACAGGTAAGAGGAGTTACCCAGTGAAAATAATGAGAACATTGGATACACGTCATATCAGTGATTAGGGAACAGTTGTTTCGAAAATGCTAATTGGCTATATTGGCAGTTGTTCTCAAATCCTGAATCTCTTTTATCTATTAAGAAGGAAAAAAAAAATAGGAAGAATAAGAAGAGGATCCTAAACCCTAAAATATGTAACTCAAGAGATCATATATGTGAGTATGTTATTTTAAAAACCTTTGGAAACTACTCTAGTATTAACCATATCTTTATTACAGTATAGAAAGATTAATCCTGGTAGAACACCAAGTTACAGAAAATAAACATTTTCTAACTATGCCAATTTCTGATTTAGTACTGACAAACAGCTAATGTACATGTACATGAATTTTAATAACAATGAGACATATGTAAGTGAAAAATTTTAATTTGTCATTTTTAATATGTTATGTTTCAATTGTCTACTTTTATTAATTGAGTTTCCTTCTATCAGCAACTTTCATAAAAAAAAATTATTAATTTGATTAAAATATTTAAATCATCCATACATCACATGAAATTGTAAGGATGTGTCGTGAATATTTAATTTCTCGTTTTATGTACATAATTTAAATTTTTCCATCATATTGAAAATTATTTTGATCAAAATAATTGATTGAAAAATATTTAAATAATAAAAGTAATCAATTGAAACAAAAAATATTAAAATAGTAAATTAAAAAAATTCACAAAAACGTTTGCCCTAATAATAACAATAAAACAGTTACTTGTTTTGAGGTGGTTTTGGTCTTTTCTTCACCTTCTATAGTAAAATTATAACTTGTGTATGTTTTGTATATTACGTTCTATTATTCATATATGTTGGGTACTTATCAAATAAACTTTTTTCTTTTTACCTAAACAAATCTAATACTAATAATAATCCGAGATAAAAGCAAGTAAAAGATTATCACATATGTAAGTTATGAAGCAAAGATGCTGAGTTTAACCTCTTCCCGCAAGATCGTCAGGAACAAATTCTCTCACTTGATCAACATCACAGCAGTTTGTATAGAATTGAATATGACTGGATCATTGCCTTTCACGATGTCACAGGGAAAATATTCATCCCAGAAAGAGGGGTTAGAATGTCCGAGAATTAAATAACCTGTAACAAGAAAAAAAATAAAAGAAAAACCACAAAAATATGACAAGTGAAGAAAACAAAAGGATCGATAAAATTCTGACAGATAGAATAAAATCCCTGAAGGACATCTTACCCCATCAGTTTATAAGCATTCCAAGGCTGTAATAAATTCCTTTACAAGGTCAACGTTTTCTGATCTTTCGCAAAATATACTTCACAGATAATATGATAACTCTGTCATAAAGTGAATAAAGATAAATAAATCAGTAAATACTAATAGAATGTATAAAAAAATACTGTTGATTATTCTCTCAATAATTTGTGTTTTTGGAGAATTAATTTTTTAACAAATTTTAATATGATATCAGAGTTAAAAATCATGGCTTCAAATCCCAATAATTTTAATTGATGAACCGTAAATGTTTAGTTTGAGGAATGATAGAATATATAAAAATAATATTAACTCTCTCTCAATAACTTAAACAGGAGAATTAATTTTCCAACAATTTCTGAAAAACACGGACCGTCCCAAGTTTTATCTCATTAATTAGATTGGTAATAAATCTCATTTCTCTTCCCCCTCTCAAAAGATGATAGTATTTCAGTTATATGCCATTTTTTCACGCTTTTCTTCTTAATCATACAGGGGGAATTAGTTCAATAAGAAGAACATGCATCCTGTGAGAATCACCAGGCATCCTAAATTTTTACCTCGAGTGATGTCCTACAATGCATCACTTAAGTCTGGTACATAACCCATTGACTTCATGTTTTCCCTTAACTCTTCTAAGATTGAATATATACACTTTTTTTTAGGATGAAACTGATCTCCCGCATAGAACCTGTGAACTCTGCCTTTCACGCTGATCCAACTACATCCTGCTTCCTTTTTTACACCTCGGTCTTTCATCAGATTTCTCAAACCAATGGCTTCTTCATAACTCCCCATCTTAATGTATGTGTTTGACAGAAGAACATATGTAGCAGACAATTCTGGCCTGATTGAGAGGATCTTCTGAGCAGCAATCTCCCCCAATTCAGCATTGCCATGAACCCTACATGCTCCCAACAAGGTTTGCCAGACCATTTCATTGGGCTTGATTGGCATCTTTTCTATGAAATCCATGGCATCATTGAGGTGGCCCACACGACCCAAGAGATCAACAATGCAAGCATAATGTTCCATCTCTGGCACCTGACCGTAATAGTCCTCCATTTGTTGAAAATAATAAAAGCCTTCATCCACCATACCTTGGTGGCTACAAGCAAATATGATACACAATAGAGTGACTGCATTCACCTCTATACCCGATTGCTCCATTCTCCTAAACAATTGAAAGGCATCATCAGCAAGACCATGTTGAGCATAGCCTGATATTATGGCAGTCCATGAAACAGTATCTGGATCCAAAATTCTCTCAAAAGCCTTCCTTGCATAACTTACAGATCCACACTTGGCATACATGTCAACCAGAGCACTTTCTGTACATTTATCAGTGTCCAAGCCAGCCTTACACAGAAGACCGTGGATTTGTTGACCATACTCAAGTAAACAAAGGCTAGCACATATATCAAGAACAGTAGAAAAAGTAAATTGATTGGGCATACAGCCTTCTTCCCTCATCTTTGAAAAGATTACTAGTGCGTGTTCAGGTTGAGAACATTGAGAGTAAGCAGTCATCATGGTTGTCCACGACACTATATCTCTCTCTTCCATCCTCTCAAAAACCATCTCAACATCTTCAAGTAATCCACATTTGGCATATGCATCTGCAATTGCATTCCAAACACTAATATTTAATTCTGATAAAGATTTTAAAGTCATAGTGTGAACTTCCTTTACAAAAGGTTTATATTTTAAAGCAGCTATTGAATTCAATACGCTACAGTAAGTGTAAATGTCTGGTTGGATATTATTTTCACACATTGTTACAAACAGCCCCATAGCTTCTTTGCTATAACCACACTGTGAATAACCTGAAATGATTGCATTCCATGGCATATTGACTTCACTGCTGGTGAAATTAGAATAAAAAATGGATCGTGCATCAGATAGATATCCACATTTTGAGTACATGTCTATGAGAGCAGTTCCCACACGAACAGTAGAATCCATATTAAATTCAGATGCATCACTATGAACTGTTCTGCACTTTTCAATATCAGATAACTTCCCAACTGCTTTTGAGACACTAATAATTGTGTACATATTTGGTGTAACTCCACCTTCCTTCATTTTTAGAAAAAGATTATATGCTTCCAGGGGAAGGGCATTTGATTCAAACCCCGAAATCATGGCATTCCAGGACACTTGATTATGTTGATTCATGGTACTGAACACTTTAAATGAATCTTCAATCATTTGCAACTTAGCATACATGTTAAGAAGAGATGTAGTTACAAAAGTATCAGATGCAAAGCCACTCACAACTATCTGGGCATGCAACATTTTACCCAATTCAACACTACCTAACCCAATACACGTCTGGAGGATAGAAGAGTATGCAAACTTGTCAGGCAATATGTCATGATTCAACATCCCAAGAAAGAAGTATAACCCATCAAGAAAAAAGCCATTTTCTGTGGACCCGACAATCATGACTGTCCACGAAAACAAGTTTTTCTTGGACATTTGGTCAAACACTCGATAAGCTGTGCTAAAATCATAGCATTTTGAATAGGCATGTATAACATGATTTGATAAGATCAACAGGTCTCGTTCGGAATATTCCAACTTTAATAGAAACCCATGAATAGCTTTGATCTTTTGTAATAATCCTTCATTCACACAATCACGTATAAGATCAACTACGGCTTGTCTTTCAAACTGCTGGTGCTTTCTACCAATTGCAATCAAGCCAGGGAATTTCTGCTCAAATTCACCATCCAATATGTGGGCAATTGGAGATTCTAGCGAATTAGCCAAAGCTGAATTTCTAGACTGCAAGAAATATGGGTCCAATATGCTTGAACTCAAAAATTTGAAGAACAAATAATTGAAATTTGAAGATAGAGAAGAATATATAATCCCAATATATGGATAATAATGCAGAGAAGAGGATAATACAACCTTTCCTTTGCAACGTACAACAGTCTTGCAATGGCAGACTAACAGGTTAATTTTGCTTTTTATTTTTCAGTGACTGTTACAATTCTAAATTATCAGAATCAGTTTCTGTTACAAATATAAAAGACCAAAAAAAAAAAACTCTTTATAATGTCACGGAAATGGTGATATCATACATCATAAGAAGTAAAAAAGGCAGTACAATTTATAAAACGGATCACTAATTAAAAGATAACGACATCTTGGTCCCTTTATTTTCACAAACCCATTACATTAATTATCTTTTTTAAAATTAGTACACTTTATTTACTTTATTGTTGTATTTTTAAATATTTCGATCATTTTTTGTTAAAAAAAATTTTGAAAAGAAAATTTAAATATTATCAACTTAAACATTATTAATAGGGATTAGTATATCTTTGAAGATAGTAGAAAAAGAAAATAAATCGACTAAAATTGGTCCAAAATAATAAAATTATCTACAAATATAACAGTAACTAAAACACACCAATTTGTAACTAATGCTTCTAATTTGTAAAAATAAAGTAATTTAGCGTGCTTGTACTCGAATCAAATAAATATAAACCTGCCTTCTTATACCTCCGTACTTGCCCCATGAGCCAAACTGGGGCCCTTTCAACATCTTCTCCTCTAACAGCGCTAAGCAGAAGTGATTCGGCAATAGAGGTTGTTATTTTGGGTTCCACCACAGTCCCTGAAAAACATTTTTGTAAGTTAGAAAGTTCATAAATCATATTATAGCTCAATCCTAGTAAATAAAAATGAGAAGAAAAGATAATTTCAGCTATTTTTATCAGACAAAGACAGTTGAGTCCTAAACAAATTTAGCAAATAAAGCACAGAAGACAAGGTTTGATATGCAGTGAACTTTTCAAGAACTTCAAAAACAATTAGTGTAATCAAGAGCATTGCATCTGAAGTTGAACGGACAGAAATTAGGAGAAATCGAAGAAACCCAGTACGAGTTGTTTGTAATTTTATCAAAAAACTGCGAACAAGATTTCCATAAACATAAGGAGCCACAAAGCTTCATTAGGTGAAAATGCTTTTCGCAGGTCCCAAAAAAACCATAAATATTCTACCATAAAAAGAAAACGGGAAATACATGAAATTTTGAAGGAACGAAATGGGAAATTAGTAACAACCTCCAAGGGCACAGTTAAATTTAGGTCTGGAATCGAATCTGGTTCTCGTAGAGGAGGTCGCGCAGAGAGCAGAAGAAAAGGGTATGGAGCTATTGCTGTAAATGTACCACATGCTTGGATACGAACTAGAGAGAGAATGAAGTTTTTGCTCTCTCTGTCCTTATCACAATTCACAAAGCTCTAGGTACCTCTCTCAAATATAACAAAGACTATTGGAGATTCAACTTTTTCAGAGATCAAAGGTTGAAGAAAACGGAAAGAGAAATATAGAAGACAAATCAAAGACGACGATGAAGAGATAAGGAAAGTCGGCGCAACTATGTAATCCTTTGTGCGAGAAATTTGGGGGAAAATAAAAATAAAAAAATAAACTATACTAGTTGTAAGATAAATAGTTACAAATAATATTAAATAAAATTTTAACAAAAAAATAATAATAATACTACACTGTATTAAATATTAAAAATATTTAAATAATTATAAATTAATTTAAGGATATTTAACTTGAAGATATTTAGGTATGAAATTTAAACGGAAGAAAAGAATTATATTAATACTTATAATTATTTTATATTAATTTTAAATATATTAATTTAATAATTATTGATTATAAATTGATAATATTTTTTTCACCATATCATCATATTTTTTTATTTTTTAATATTTAATTATAAAAAAATATTAAAATATTCTTTACTTTTCTACATTATTTAAAATATTACATATTAATTTTTATTTTTTAATTATTTAATACATATTTATAAATAAAATATAAATATAATTATAAAAATTAATAAAATTCAATCTAATTATTTTAAATATTATGTGTTTTATTATTAAAAGTATAATTTTTAAATAATTATATATATATATATAATATTAATATATGTTAAATTTCGATTAATAATAACTTCGATATTACAGTAATTATCGTCACACTACTCTTATCAATTACGGATATTTAAAAAAAAACTGTTCAATTTTTACACATAATTAAATTTTAATTATTCATAATTAAAATATCAATCTTAAAATATAATAATTTTTTTTAATAAAAAAAATATTGGATTAATAAAAGTATTTTATTTTTATAATTATAAATTTCACACGTAAACATTATTGTTATTGTTTCTGTAAATTTCTCGACGGGTTCAGCATTTTTTCCCGGTCGATGGAGCAACGGACTGATTAGGAACTGCATGTCGTTTTTTCAGCAATGTTATTAATGGCCCAACCCAAAATCACACTCTTTATTTCTTTAGTTTCTCCATCCCTCCCGTTTTCAGAGGAAGAAAAAAAAAAGGACTGATGAGTTTCTCATTTTCGCTTTCAATTAATTTAACTGCATAACTTATAGAAGTTATTTTGTTCAAAAAAACTTATAGAAGTTATTTTGTTCAAAAAAACTTATAGAAGTTGTTAGTCAGTAACAAAAATATGAAATATTTAATATTTACTAAATATTACTTTTTCTTTTTTATCTTACACAGCTTGTATTCTACGTGCAACAAGAATTGCAGTGCAGTTAGGATTTTGTTTATCAAATAAACAACCCATTCTATTATAAGCTTGTCTTATTCAATGTTTAGACTTGATAAAGTAGTTAAAAACTAGAACTATTTTGTATATTAAGTCTTAACCTCAATATGCAGAGATGTTTCTTGATGACTTAAGGAAGACTTCTAATGGTGATGAACTGCATGTTAGCATATGGTTATGCTGAAATTGGAGTGTTAAGGGTGAAAGATGGTGGGTGAAAACTATTTAATATGAATTTTTATTGGTACAAAAAAATTTCAGTTTTGTTTTTTAAGATTTTATTTTTTATTTTAAAAAAATGTCCTCGGCTAATTTCAATTTAAAAATATGATTAACGACCATTGCAAGAACTATGTGATATATTTTCAAAAGATAAATGACTTATTTGCACCACTTAAAAGTTATATTATTTCTGTTGTCATTTCATAAAAACTACAAAATCTTGAATATACTTCACCCTAAAAATAACAATTAATATATTATGTTGATGTTAATTTCGTACATTCTACGTGCCAGTTAAAGAGTGGTCTTAGTCAATAAAGAATCTTATACGTCAAATCTAATAAATATCTAATCATCATACAAGTATATACGTAATGTAATTATCATAAGATGATAAAGATCTAATAATTATCATTTAATTATTTTAAAGAGATAAAAATCTAAAGATTGTTCTTTAATTATCTTAAAGAATAATCAAGCAGATAATTAAGAATATATATTTATAAATAAAAGATGTCTACAAAAGATAAATATATTTAATAGATAAGTGTCTACAAAGTTATAACAACTCAATACTAATCAGCCATGAACATTTATCAAGTTTATTCTTTTCTTTATATATAGTTACATATTCATAACATAATATCATATTTTAGATCTTACATTTTATATCATATTAAAATTACTATATCTCATAATATATAATCACAACTAATCACTATCTTTTCATATAATTATTAAAGTGAAACTTAGATATCTTCTATCCTTCATTCATCTTATAGTTATTAACTTAAGGATCGTAGGCCAAAGGCCACCCCTTACAAGATGATCCAAGGTCCTAACAGTTTGTTCATCTTACACATTCCATAGAGAATAGTTTCACTTGGTGTTGACAAAAATCGGTATCAACATCTAGCACCGTCTGTGGGAAAGAAATGTGTTCTCTTTAATTGAAATTTTTTATAATTATAGGACCCCCAAAAAAGTTCTCCAAGTTCTTGATCTGCTAAAAACTTAAAAAAAAACAAAAAGATAAATTTATAAATTCTTGGACTTTGGTCCTGAGGGAGTCTAAGAAAGATCATCCTATGTAATCACTCGATCAATGAGTCGAACATACATGCACCACAATCATCACCACTAAATGGTGATCTATTTTTTGACACATATAACAAGTAAGGCTTCCTTGACAATAATAAAGAAAAGCTTAGCCAGACAATCGCGAACGCATAGCCTAAATTGGGTCCCATCTATAGTTTTTTGGAGATCGAGTAGTCTATGGATGGATTTGAAAATCTGTGTGTCGCCTAAAAGTTTTAGGACCACCATTGGAAAGAGAACATGATGATCTACCAGATGCCAAAATTTGGTAGCCAACAACACTAGGGTGAGCTGTACTGCCACAGCACATTGCCAGTGCTAGTGGGTGTCGACTAGAACAGTGTCGTACAGAACAAGGCTGAAACTGGTCCTACTTGTCGGCCTAACAATGAAATGATTTCAAGTTTATTCACCTCTTTTTGAACTGGTTCTCGAAGAAGTGAGACCAGATCCAAAATCTTCTCGACGAGACAATTCCAAAACTATATTTTTGACATTTTAAGGTGTATGTTCGAAGTTGAAATTGCAAAAATGTATATGAAGTGGTTGTTCACCCACTTTTAGATTGGTTGTTAGAGAAATAATATCAATTCCAAAATCTTCTCGACAAGATGATTTCAAAGAATATATTTTTGACATTTTTTGGCTTATGTCTAGAGACGAGATTGAAAAAATATATGTATGAAGAAATCATTTACCTATCTAAGTCAATGAAATTTATGAAAAAACGATGGCCTACATTTCCATTCATTCGGGAGCCTACAAAATATTTATGAAAAGAATATTGACTCTTTGGGTTATCTTTATTTTATGGATTTTCAAAAAATCCCAACAATCCTTATAGAAAGAATTAATTAATTAACAAGTTTCAACACTTATATAGGAATCATGGGCCTAATAGGTTGTTATCCCCTCTAGCATTATTGCATCTTACCAAAGTGGTAAAGCCCACACCTGTTCCAACTCACCCACAATGGGCTTAACTAGATTGCAAATGAGGTGCTTGAACGCACATCAATACCTATCTCGATATAATGAAGAATGTGTTTCAAATCATCCTGAAATGCATCTCAAAGTCATATACTCCTGGCCCACTTCCCATCCTAAAGAGCGTCTATGTGGCACCATTAAATGCCTAAAGTATGGCAAGGAAATCTAAGAATCCAGGACTTCATAATTTAACACTCTAATAAAAAAGGATAATTCATCAACTCATATACAAATATTTCTCCAAGATAAGAAACATCTTATGCTCGGACCACTTGAAAAAATTTTAAGTACTTCAAGGATGGGATTGATACATTAAGGGCTTAACCAAGCAACACTTGGACCAATAAATCATTCCAACTTAAAAAAATTCAAGCAAACACAAATAAGGCTTGGATAGAAAATAAGGTCATGAGCATACATATCAAAGATCACTTGTACATCAAGTCGTCACCTAACTTAATGGGACAAAACCAAGAATTACAGGCCAAAACTAAGTATGGCCGACTAGAAGTGTCACTAATTTTCTAGAATATGGTTGGCCAAAAAGGTGATCGAACAGATAGATTGTTGGCTTGATAGGCTCGAGTAGTAGGCCATGAAATTATGCTCTATCTTTCGCATACCATCTCACCTTAAGTCTATAACATATTCCACTTCTTCCTAGTCCTCGAGATTCACACGATGCCTAAAAGTCTAGAACATGTTCTAACTATTTTAAGGCTATAAATATTCGTACAATGCCTAGAATACATACACCTAAAAGGTGAATATGGGTCAAGAAGGCTTTATAAAAGAAATTTAGAAAGGTCATTTATATATATAGCAAGGGTTGTTGCCTTTACATACCATCTCTTCGTAAGGCTTCAAATATAATGGTAGTCTTAGAAGGATAGAAAGTAGCATATAATGCTACTCATGAAGAATCTACATGGGCCAAAAATAAATGCCCTACAATAACAGAAGGACAAATAATGATTCACTAACATTTTTATTTTAATAAAATTAAGTTTGAAGGTACCTAGACTACGACACTAGAATATTAAACAAGATAGAAAGTCCACCATCAAATGAAGAGTAGGTATGAACTGTCTGGGCCTAAAAAAGTTTAGGGATCTCAATACCCTACACCTAGCCAAGAATGCACCCCTACCAAGGTAATGAATAATAAGCAACCATGTAGATGAGTACTAAGTCTTAGGGCCTAGACCACCAAATGGATTACATAAGCTAGACGCGAGTGACCATAAAGATGCACCCTTATCACAGGTTGTGCCATTCAGGATCAAGCTTACATGGAGAATATCTTAACTTGGTCTAATCAACCTTAGACCTTGAAAAGGAGCCATGGCTTGAGAGCTCTACTACCTTGGTACTAAGTAGCCCTCAGTATCTTATAGGGAATGTACCTTTACAAAAGGCAATAAATAAAGAAATAATCCTATAAGTGGGTCTGAGTTGCCTAGACTCAAAAAGTCCAGAGCCCTCAACGCACTGCATATGAGAACTGTGCCTTATGGTCGAGACCGATAGAGGATCAACGAAAGATGAATGCATTAAGTTACAACTAGGATACACCCTAATCATAGGTTATGCAATCCAATATAAATCAACACAAAGAAACATCATAACCAGTAAATCCCACGCCCCATTGCTAAGACTACCACATAGTGAAAATGAGTGCAATAAAAGCCTCAATATCTAGCCAGGGCATACATCCCTACCAAGGTAAAAAATCAATCAAGGGTAAGCTCAATATTATTAACATAATTGGAAAAAATATTTAACACAAGTATTGATATAAATTACACCTTACATGGTAATCAAAGAGTGATCTCAGTTAACAAAGAGCCTTATAGGCCAAGCTCAATAAATGTCTAATTATTAAATAAGTGTTAATGTAATGTAATTATCCTAAGAGAATAAAAGCTCAATAATTATCCTTTAATTATTATAAAAAGATAAATATCTAAAGATTATCTTTTATCTTAAAGGGTAATTGAGCAAATAATTAGAGATAATATCTACAAACAATAAATGTTTACAAAAGATTAATGTCTAATATATATAAATGTCTAGAAAGCTATAACAACTCAATTATAATCAAATAAGAATAGCTATGAGGTTTACTGTGTTTCCTATTTATAGTCGCATATGCATAATATAATATCATATCTTAGATTTTAAATCTTATATCATATTATAATTACTGAATCTCATAACATATAATCATAACTAATTATTCTTTTTTCATATAATTACTTAATCGAAATTGAGATCTCATTTACCTTCTATTTTATAATTAATGACTTAAGGATTATAAGATCAAATACTATCCTTTATATGATGATCCAAAGTCTTAATAGTTTATTATCTTAAAGATTTCATGAAAAATAATTGTACTTAGTGTTGACAAAAATGATATAAACATATTATATTATGAATTTTGTTTTATCAATTTTCATTATCTCAAAAACGAAAGGATCAAATATCATCTATTAACTAAGAAATCAAACCAACAAACCATTTAAACATTCCAAAAAAATTACCAAAATTTACTTTATTTTGTTCGATTCATTCGAGATTTTTGAGTCATCAATTAATATGTTCATCCCTGGTGTAACAAAAGTTTGTTGACAAGATTTATGAGAAGCTATTTTATTTATTTAATTTATTACAAAATAACAACACTAGTGCAAAAATGAAGGGTACATTAGTCATATTATCATTTTGTATCATATTCAACAATAATAAATTCGTATATTTTCTGTCATATCCGATAGCATGGTGTTTGAACATAAATTTAAAAAATAAAGAAAAACCTAGAAATTAATCCAAATTGGCCCCAAAAAAATTCAAGAGAGAAAATCAATATAGGGTAAAGTGCATGGCTCAATCAAATTATATCTTTAAGTAATGAACTTGTTCCTGGATCATAACTTATATCAAAATTTACAAGTATGTAAGGCATTATTGAATCTTCAAATAATAACTATCTAATTAGGCGTATCAAAAGTAGACAGCAACATATACATGGGTGAATGAAAGTATAAATGTCATTTCTAAAAAAGTAATGTAGATAGTAGGTAGCACAAAGATTTTAAGGGTTGATATCATGTCAAATGGATTGCCAAGCTCAAAACCATTTGTATGAAATGCATATTTCAATATTGCATTCTTTAGTACATTGAGTGATCATATTTGAATCTAAAATGCACATTTTTTTGTATATTTATGAAACTAATAATGTCAATTAAATAATAATAGGATTAAAACACAAATTTTATCACAATTAAGGACTAATTGGACTATTTTCTCATATAAAGGGAGCTGATATACATAATTAATTAAAAAATAAAAGTGACAATTAATGCTAACATATATTTTCCTATACTTACAGCTATACAATATACTATTACTAAAAGAAGAAAGTTATAAAGTTTAAATGATGAAGGGTAGTAATGTGTCACGACCTTAAATTTTCAATAGCGATCGTGCGGCACTTAGCACAGTCCGTTGCACTAAGCCTGCCTTTCAACCGAATGAAACTCCAAAGAGAATAGAAAGATAGAGTTTGCAAAGAATGCTTTGTATTGCTCTAGAGAGAGTTTATGTTATAATTTCCCAAGATTTCCCAAGTTGAATGCAAATGAAGACCAATTGGTCTATTTATAGTGTGGCTCTAAGCTTAAGAGCATGCCACCACTTTCTAGAGTCTTCCTAGTCTAGAATGTACAAGGGTGTTCTAGATTTATGTACAATGTGCCATAAGGCTCTAGGACCTTCTAGCCAACTCTAGAGTCTTCTAGGTTTGTCTAGCTCCTTCATGCACGTTCTAGGATGTTCCATAAGCTTCCAGCGGCTTCTACATCCTTCCCGAACTATCCGGCATGCTCTAGAATATTCCAGGGTCTTCAAGCATGAGTTGAGTCCGTCCAACTCTAGCCCTTTCTAGACATCTCTAGGCAACTCTAGAACTTTCCATGTAGAATAGTCTAGATCCTTTAGGCAAGCACCATTTGTTTTGGATTTCGCGGGACATTCTGTGCGGGACGTGACACCCTCCCCCACTCAAGTTCGCGACGCCCTCGTCGCGTCTTCAAGCTTGAACCTCTCGATGTCATCTTTGAATTGCCACAAAGAATCTTCAGGTTCCCAGCTTGTCTCTACATCCGGAGCGTTCTTCCATTTGACCAAGTATTCCCGATAACTTGGTACACCTCTACGTCGGATCAGGCGATCCGCCAAGATTGAGTCCACTTCCTTGTCAAAGGATGTTACCACTGCGGTAGGCGCCCTCTTGGATTCTCCTCGACTCATATCTTCCTTGTCTCCATGATAAGGTTTTAGCATGCTTACATGAAAAACAGGATATATTTTAAGCTTCGGAGGGAGTTGTAGCTTGTACGACACCTTACCGACTTGTTTAAGGACTGGAAATGGCCCTTCATACTTCCGAACTAACCCCTTATGAACCTTCCGTAGAGATTTGAATTGTTGGGGTAATAGTTTAACTAGGACCAAATCTCCTTCTTGAAATTCCACCGTCCTCCTTTTCTTGTCAGCCCATTTCTTCATCTTCTTAGACGCCTTGTTCAAATAGGCTCGGGCCAACTCAGCTTGTTCATGCCATGCCTTGGCAAATTTGAAGGCAGCAGGACTCTTCCCTTCATAACTCGTGGCCAAGGCATGAGGAGTCATGGGTTGCTGTCCCATGACGATCTCGAAGGGACTCTTTGAGGTAGACTCGCTCCGTTGTAGGTTATAAGAGAATTGGGCTACATCCAACAACTTCGCCCAATCGTGTTGGTTGGCACTAACAAAGTGCCTAAGATATAACTCCAGCAACGCATTGGCACGTTCTGTTTTCCCGTCACTTTGGGGATGAAAACTGGTAGAGAAATTCAAGTCTGATCCCAGTAGCTTGAATAGTTCAGTCCAAAATTTCCCCGTGAATCGTGGATCTCGATCACTCACGATATTAGACGGGATTCCCCAATGCTTCACAACATTCCTGAGGAACAAACGTGTCGTCTCATCTACCGTGCAGTTCGTTGAGGTAGGTATGAATGTCGCATATTTGCTGAAGCGGTCAATGACGACAATGATGCTGCCAAAGCCTTCAGATTTTGGCAAGCAAGTGATGAAGTCCATAGAGACGCTCTCCCATGGTCTCTCTGGAATAGGCAGCGGTTCTAACAACCCTCCGGGTGCATGCTGCTCTATCTTGTCCTGTTGGCACACAAGACAAGTTCTTACATAAGCTTCGACATCATCCCGAAGTTGAGGCCAATAGTAGATAGACTTGATCAAAGCAAGGGTGCGCCTCATTCCTGGGTGTCCAGCCCATAACGAATCATGGCACTCCTTGATAAGCTCTTTCCTTAAGCTCCCCCATTTTGGCACGAAGATTCGATTCTGCTTGGCATAGAGTAGTCCGTCACTCAGCCAAAATCGTCTCGTCTTTCCTTCCTTGATGAGGGCAAGGAGGTTTTGGGCAAGGGCATCATGCTCCAACCCTTCTTTGATCCTTTCCAGCAAAGGACTACTTGGC
This sequence comes from Hippophae gyantsensis, assembly GCA_030763125.1. NCBI lineage: Eukaryota > Viridiplantae > Streptophyta > Magnoliopsida > Rosales > Elaeagnaceae > Hippophae > Hippophae gyantsensis. Next base: position 29,851,574 of record CM061030.1, read on the forward strand.
CTACTCAAGGCTGCTAATTCCGCCTTACGGCTCAGCGCATCAGCTACCACATTGGCCTTACCGGGCTTGTACTCCAACCTATAGTCAAACTCCGCCAAGAAATCTTGCCACCGAGCTTGCTTAGGACTCAACTTCTTTTGAGTCTGAAAGTAGCTTGTTGCCACATTGTCCGTCATGATAACAAAATGAGTACCCAATAAGTAGTGTCGCCATACCCTTAGGCAATGAATGATAGCTGTCATTTCTTTCTCTTGCACGGTGTAGCGGCGTTCAGTGTCATTCAGCTTGCGGCTCTCATAAGCTATCAGACGCCCTTCCTGCATCAATACTCCACCAATGGCAAAGTCTGAAGCATCTGTGTGCAGCTCGTACATCTTGGAAGGGTCTGGTAGGCAAAGCACCGGTTCTTCACTAACGGCCTTCTTTAAGTCTTCGAATGAGGCTTGGCATTCACCTGTCCATTCCCAAGCCTTGTTCTTTTTGAGCAGGTTAGTGAGTGGGGCTGCTCTCGTTGAGTAGGACTGGATAAACCTTCTATAATACTTCACCAGTCCAAGGAAAGATCTTAACTCGGGAACCTTGGTAGGAGGTTCCCATTCTTGGATGGCCTTCACCTTAACTCCATCCATCATTAGTTTTCCATCCTTTATCCTATGCCCTAAGAACATCACCTCATCTTGGGCAAAGGAACATTTCTCCTTCTTGACGTATAGCTCGTTTTCCTTTAGGACCTCAAACACCTTCTTCAAATGTTCTAGATGTTCTTCCAAAGTCCGGATATATATGACAATGTCGTCAAGATATACTACCACGAACCGATCGAGGTAGGGATGGAAAATTTTTTTCATAAGAGTGCAGAAGGTGGCAGGTGCATTAGTGAGACCAAATGGCATGACAAGGAACTCATAGGCACCATACCTGGTCACATATGTGGTCTTGGGCTCATCTCCCTTGGCTATGCGTACTTGGTAGTAACTCGATCGCAAGTCCAATTTTGTGAAGTATCTAGCATTCCCCAATTGATCGAACAAATCGGCAATGAGTGGGATAGGATACTTGTTCTTTACCGTTATCTTGTTTAGAGCCCGATAGTTTATGCACATTCGTAGCGAGCCATCCTTCTTCTTTTGAAAGAGAACCGGGGCACCAAATAGGGCTTTAGAGGGCCTTATAATGCCAGCATCCAGCAATTCATCGAGTTGCTTCCGCAATTCTGCCAACTCTGAGTTCGCCATCCGATAGGGGCTCATTGTTGGTGGCCTGGTGCCAAGTTCCAACTCTATTTCATGGTCTACCTCCCTCCTTGGAGGTAACCGTTTGGGTAATGCCTCCGGCATCACATCCTGGAACTTATTTAGGACAGCTTACACTTCCGTCGGCAAGCTTGGCTTTGGTGACTCCTCTTCATCATCGTATTCCTTTAAGATGGCCAAGTAACTCTCTTCGTCCCTCTTCAATCCCTTCTTGAATTGAAGTGCTGAGAGAGCTTGGATTGCAGGTTTGGTGGTCCTCTCCGTCGGTACCACACACGCCTTCGAACCATCCATGATGCACATAGAGTTTGAGCAAGGCACCAAGAAAGCCCTAACCTGGTCCAAGAACTCCATGCCGAATACAACTGAGAAGTCATCCATGGGCGCCACTGACAAGTCCACTTGGCCAGTCCAAGCACCAAGACTGACCTTAACTCCGCGAGCGACCCCATGTAATGGCAGTGCTGCTGAGTTAACTGCTTTGAGAGATCCCCCTCCATTGACAACCTTCAGGCCGAGTCTCTTTGCTTCTTCCACTGAAACAAAGTTGTGCGATGCACCTGTGTCAACCAATGCTTTGGCGAGCTTCCCATTGATGGTAGCATCCACATACATCAAACCTTTAGGGGTCTTTGGGGCGCTCTGCATTGCACCAAGTAGGCGCAAAGAACCCATCTTTGCACCCTCGTCCGACTCACCTCCATCTTGATCATGCGTGGAGGCAACTAAGGCACTCAAGGCCTTCCTCTTCGGACATTCACGTGCCCAATGCGGTCCGTCGCAAATGAAGCATGTCACACGGGGCTTTGAGGCACTACGATCCTCCTTCTCCTTCCCCTTATCCCGTGGCTTGAATGAGGAGCTGTCTTTGTGATTTTTGGGTGCCTGACTTTTACCATGGCTTCCCCCACTCTTTCCTCCAACAAACTTCTTATCTGAGGCTTTCAAGCTGTCCTTCTTTGTGGAGTAGTCAATAAAGCTTTCTGTAGTTGCAATGGCAGAAGACAAGTCTTGGATACCACGTCGCTTGAGCTCAAGGTTAGCCCACGGTTGGAGGCCATCCATGAACAAGAATAGGGCATCCTTGTCGGATGTGTCAGGAACTTCAAGCAGCAGGGTTGTGAACTCCTTCACGTAGTCCCTTATACTACCCATTTGCTTTAACCGTCGCAATCGTCCTCTAGCTTCCTCCTCAGCATTTACAGGGAAGAACTGCATTTTGAATTCCCTTTTGAAGTCATCAAAGGTATCAATTGTGCAAACCCCTCGTTGCACATCTCCATGCCTCCATCTCTACCACAACATCGTAGTGTCGGATAAATACATGGCTGCAGTTCGGATCTTGCTGGCATGGTCCGTTATGCCAGTAGCCTCAAAATATTGTTCCAGCCCCCATAAGAAGTTCTCAACTTCCCTAGCGTTCCTAACGCCATTGAAGGTCTTGGGCTTGGGAACATCCACCCTCTTAGCCTCAATGACGGTGGCTGTGCTAGTCCCCGCGGCCATAGCCCGCTTACATAGAGCTAGATCGCCACTCATGTCCTCCATTCTAAGCAAAACATTAGAAAGTTCTCTTTGGACAAGATCCCTTACCTTGGCAAGTTCAGTTTTTAGTCCATCAATCTCTTGCCTTAGTCCACCGTCTAGCTCGTTGAGGGACATCTTAACCGCTGCATGGATCTCCACATCCTCGGCCTCCAAGCCATTGCAACGCTCCTCTAAGTTGTCCACCCGGTCGAACAGCTCCCCTAAGTTGTCCTGCGCACTTCCCACTCGTGCTTCCAAGCTAGAAAGCATGTCTTTCGAGTTAACTCGAGATTCCTTCGATGGTTTCCGAACTTCCTCACGTCCACGCTCCATAGGTGGAACATCAACGCTTGGTGTAGATGGAGCAACGTTCTTCATTATGCCAAGAGTAAGATTGCTTCAACCAAAAGCTCTGATACCAACTGTCACGACCTTAAATTTTCAATAGCGATCGTGCGGCACTTAGCACGGTCCGTTGCACTAAGCCTGCCTTTCAACCGAATGAAACTCCAAAGAGAATAGAAAGATAGAGTTTGCAAAGAATGCTTTGTATTGCTCTAGAGAGAGTTTATGTTACAATTTCCCAAGATTTCCCAAGTTGAATGCAAATGAAGACCAATTGGTCTATTTATAGTGTGGCTCTAAGCTTAAGAGCATGCTACCACTTTCTAGAGTCTTCCTAGTCTAGAATGTACAAGGGTGTTCTAGATTTATGTACAATGTGCCATAAGGCTCTAGGACCTTTTAGCCAACTCTAGAGTCTTCTAGGTTTGTCTAGCTCCTTCATGCACGTTCTAGGATGTTCCGTAAGCTTCCAGCGGCTTCTACATCCTTCCCGAACTATCCGACATGCTCTAGAATATTCCAGGGTCTTCAAGCATGAGTTGAGTCCCTCCAACTCTAGCCCTTTCTAGACATCTCTAGGCAACTCTAGAACTTTCCATGTAGAATAGTCTATATCCTTTAGGCAAGCACCATTTGTTTTGGATTTTGCGGGACATTCTGTGCGGGACGTGACAAATGGCTCATTAATTATCATTAGAGCGTATAAAAGTTCACTAATTGTTGGATGGTGCATTACAAGTTAACTAATTATTGAAAAGTTGATCAAAAATTTAAAATTTAAAAAATATATACATGTGTGCATTTTTTAAGTTGTTATACATTCATAAACCAATTAGTATGTGTTCAAACTTATAAAAGTTTATATTTTTAAGTTGTAATTTATTCAAGTAATGCATAATAACTATAAAAAAATACGTAGATGTGTGTTCATGTGCTCTATTTTAAACTTTTTTTAAGTTTTGAATATTTGGTATAGTTTTTAATAGTTAATGAAATCGTAAATGATAGATTGTTATCATTTTTTTCAAATTTAAAAAGTATATTAACAACTAATATCTTAAGAATCCCAAATGCGTCCAAAGGTAGGAATTCCAACACCTTTGCAAGCATTGATAACATCTCTACTTCCTTAGGGTTACTTATAACTATAATGACCTCAGCTCCCCAAATTCTATACACATTGGCTCGCTCACAAATAGTTATATCATGAATAATCACTTTCTTCTTTGAATACCCATTCACCGTTTCCTTTATTTATTTCCCAATATTTTGCTCATTCGCTTAGCAACTCAAACTAATCATACTTCAATTATACTTTGTTGCAAAAGAAATGACAAAAACACACAAATACGAGAATATGTTGCTACCCATAAAACTCTATTAGGATTGACTTGTAATTTTTATTGTATTACTCTCCATTCGAATCTCATTAGTATATTATTTTCTTTATTTAATAAAAAATTAGACTTTAATACATTTATTTAAAAAGATAATTATAATATGACAAGCTAGCAAAGTGTATATTCCTAAGCCACACCTAAGCCACAAATGTGTTGGGTTAGATACTAAAGAGTTGTGAGAATCGTGATGGGATCATTCCATAAAAAAATTAAAATTGGTAAAAAATAATCTAAAAATTAAAATTGATAAACAATATCCAAAACTTAAAATTGATTTTTAAAAATATAACAAATGTACGTAATTTATTAGAATAAAGTAACAAAAATATATTCCTATCTTTTGATATATGTTAGGAAACTTTTAAAAAATATTTTTGTGTAAAATTAAGTTTAATATATTTTAAAATGATATAATCTAATTAAAGATGAAAGTTTAAGTTACGTTTAACTTAGAAAGAAAATAAATTGATAATTTTTTAAATTAAGTCTAATCAAAAAGTATCAAGCGATCAAATATGTAATCATGTATAAATAATATAAAGAAAAAATAAAGATAAACTTGACACACAATATTTTAAGTGGAAAAAATTTAGACTACATCAACGACTTGAGAGAAAAATCATTAGTTCACATAATCACCTAACTATCTATTATGAAAACCAATTTAATTACAAAGATAAGTCTTAGACTACCATTAACAGATAAAGTCTCCAAAGTAATCTATTTACGATCTTTTATTTTTCACAGTCTCTACGAGATAGGCGTACAGATATGGACTAAGTACAAAGTGTGTTTAAGAGCAAATTCAATAATGAAACACCCTAACTAGAATAAAGATTTAAATCAGTTAAATTAAATAATCTAGCAAATCTTAGAACAAAGATATAAAAGCATAATATCATAAAAATAAATAGGCTTATTAATTAATCAAATATAACCACAAAATGTTTGATAGATTAAATAAAAAAACGAGCCTAATAAAATATGATATAGTTTTTATAAAACAATTTGAAAGAGAAAGCAATAAAACCATATGAATAGAATATGAGTGGTTGTTTAAAACAAAGAGCACTAGGTTATTTATATAAGGGAGCTGAAACCTTAATGTTAAGTTAATGAGTAATGATCATTCTGTCCATTAAAATTCCATAGAGAAATAATAAATTTAGACAATATGGAAAATCACTAGTTTCGCTTTGAGTAAATAAAAAAATTTTAAGTTGAAAACTTACGCATTTGATGGATCCAGATCAAGCTCGATTGTTTGAACTAATAAGGTCGATCGATCGAAACCCTTTTCGATCAATCTAGCAACGATTAATAAAAATCCAAGAGTAGGTAGATTGATCCTCAATTGATCCACTTCAAATAAAATGTCAATATGAGAGCAAATAGATCCTACACGATCGATCAACATATATATATATATATCATATTTTCCTAAAATGTGTAAACTCAATTCTAACGTGTTAAGTAAAGATTGTATGACTAAAACACATTAACTTTAAGTTTGGAAATTTCTTCGACTTGAATAGTAAACATAAAAACGCACCTAAATATTAGTTTACACCTAAATATTTTGTTCATGAATATTATCAATACTTATAAACCTTACAATCTCTTTCTTTGACATATTCGTGTAACGCAATCTCTTTCTCACTACATAATACTCATAAGTAAAAATTACATAATGGTTATCATATGATCTGATAAAATCATATTCACTTGAATCTTTGACAACTCATATGTATATTGAAAATCAAATAAAAATATAAGCACACAATTTATCTTAAAAGACTTATTGTTTATTAGTTCAGTATACATAGTGAAAATAAAATCATTGAGTGGTAACAAATAGAACATTTAATCATTAAAAGTTCTCCTTCATGTGCAATAACTCTCTTATTAGAGATCTCCACTATGTGCAATAACTCTTCCATTATAAATTACTCTTTCCCTTTTGGTCATACGAAAAAGCAATACAATTTTTATGTATAGTTATTCAATATGAGCAAGAATACAATGTATATAATTAATATACTCCTACGTTATGTGATTCCCTAAAATAAAGTATAATAAAAATTATCAAATCTGATATAAATAATTTTTTTAATTGAGGATAGTAGACTTATTGAAACATGATTAAAAAAGAACACTCAATTGATAAATAAATCTTGTTCAAATTTTGACTATCTATTGAAAGCATAAATATATGGACAAGACACACAAATGTACTACACATACAATGACATATAAAAAATCATCCAAAATAATATTACATGTTTGAACTTCAAAAGTATGCCAATTAGTTCATTTATGATAAGTCATGAAAGATCCAAATAATAAAGTATCACCTATCATGAAAAACTATAATTGAATTCTTAATTTCACAAAATAAAAAATATTTACCAAAAGAGAACTTAAAGTTTTTATTTCTTTTTTTATATATTAGGATTAGTTATATATTTTATTTTTGTATAACCACTTTTGACTATTTCATTTTGTGCATGCAAAGCTTTTTCTATTTCATTTCCCCATTTTTGTTAAGGAAACTTACACAATCCGAAAACCTAGTACGATGATTTTCACACTAACTTTTAGGTAACCATTTTCGCTTACTATGATAGCTACATACGTTATAGTAGACAGTTCTATCAAAACTAGGTGCATCTCTTCAGGTTTATTTAGAAAGTGAAAGTTAAAGCTTAAACACAATTTTACAGTCAATGTTAGCTCAAGTCCTAAAATCTTAAAAGAGAAAACATAAACTTCAAGCATGACATATATATATGTTCAATGAATGTGTAAGTGTGTGAGTGAGTTTTTGTCAACATTGATCACCACATGTGAAAAATATATGCAAATACATAAATCAAAATACCTAATTGGATAATGAAGAGTTAATTAGAATAAGAGAAGTTTGGAAGTGTATATACTATGTAAAATCCATTTCACTATTAAAACAAATTTACTCTATTATTTTATATTAAATAAAGGAAAAATAAATTACAACAAAAAATAGTACAAAAAATTTACTTAATTGTAAAGATTCCTAAGGTATTTCTAATATATTTGAATCTTTGGGTATCGAGTACCTTTAAGCCAACTAATTACCTTTTAGTATGTACAAACTCAAGAGATAAGATTTTATCTTCAATTAGTTTTCTAATAAAATGATGCCTACTGTCTATATGTTTTTGTTCGAGAGTAAAAAATTGAATATTTTGAAATACATATAACACTAATGTTATCACAGTAAAGGGGTATTATACCTTGTTCAAAACCATATCCCTTAAGCATGTTTTTCATCCAAGAAAGTTGTGTTCATAAGCTTTTACCAGCAATATATTCTGCCTCTATAGTAGTTAAGGAGATAGAGTTTTGTTTCTTATTGTGCTAGAATACAAGTTTATTACCAATATAGAAGCATTCATATGAGGTACTTTTTTTATATCCTGATTTCTTACCCAATATGCATCTATGCATCCACTAATTTAACAAGTAGTATCATTAGTAAGTCAAATGTCAAAGTTTTAATTCTAGTTGCATAGAAGCGATCTAGTAGTGAGCAAAAAAAATTCAAATTGGCATGAATTCATCAATTTTCTCTCCAAGATTTGAAAAGGTGTTAACAATATCACATAGTTTAACATATAATTCATAAAAGGTCTTTTTTCCATCCTAAGGTTTTCAAACCTAATGCTTAGCATGCAAAGTTTGGTTCGTTTAGCTTGTGTGATCCCTTTTATGGGAAACTTTTAAGGTATCCCAAGCAAGCTTAGCAATATCAACATAAAAAATACGAAAAAACTCATTAACAAACATAACATTAAAGATAGCATTAATTTCTTTTTTATTTCAATTACTATAAGTTTTATCCTGAGTGGTCTTTTCATTCCTAGCCTTAAGTGTGATAATATTATCTTTGCTAACAGTAGGTGGTTTCTAACCATAAATAACAAAATTCTACACATTCTCATCTAGTGAATGTACAAAGTCTCTCATGTGAACCTTTTAGTATGGGTAGTCAAACTTATCAAAGAAATTAGTATGAGTTGTAGAAGAACCCTCTCTCAAATGTTCCATAAGAAAGTCCTAGGAAAACACTAAGTATATATAATGACCCGTTCTAATACCAATTAAAAGTTCAAATTATCGATTTAATTAACCTATAGAGATGAATAAGTAATATTTTGAGTTAAGTCTAATGAAAAATTACCAAGTGGCTTGACATGAAATAGTGTGTAAACAATATAAAGCAAAAATAAAGATAAACTTGACAGGCAATATTTTAGGTGTAAACAACATAGACCACAGTAATGACTTAAGAGAAAAATTACCAGTCTATTGAACCACCTAACTATATTCACTATGAAAATCAATTTGATTACAAAGTCAAGTCTTAAACTATCATTTACAGATAAAGCCTCCAAAGTAATCTACTTACGATCTTTCATTGTTTTTATAGTCTCTACAAAGTAGGTGTACGGATTCGGACCAACATTCTAATATCTCAAGTTACACGAGTAATCAAACTTATTCAACAAATACCTAAAAAATTAGTACAAGCACAAGTACAAAGTGTGTCTTAAAGCAGATTTAATAATTAAAAATCCTAACTAGAAGATTCAAGATTTAAATTAGTTAAATTAAATCATATAGTAAACCTTAAAGCAAAGATTTAAAAGTACATAACCATAAAAATAAATAGACTTATTAATCAACCAAACATAACCACACAATATTTGATATATTAAATAAAAAACAAGCCTAACAAAATATGATTTAGTTTTTATAAAACTTTCGAAAGAGAAAGCATAAAAATCATATGAATAGAATATGTATGGTTGTTTAAAATAAGAAGCATTAGGTCGTTTATATAGGGAAATTGAAACCCTAATACTCGATTAATAGGCAATGACAATTCTTTCCATTAAATATTTCATGTAGCAATCATAAATAGGTATAATATGATAAATGACCAATTTGGTTTGAGTAAAGAAAAATATTTTAAGTTGAAAACTTAAGTGCTCGATTGATCGAACCAATAAGGTCGATGATTGAAAACCTTTTTGATCGATCTAGTTACTACTAATAAAGATCGAGAACAGATAGATCAATTAAGACTCTCAATCAATCTAACTCAACTTTGATCGATCCAATCTAATTAGAATTTCAACCTGAGAACAACTAGATCATATACGATTAATACTCGATCGATCAACCAACATATATATGTATCATTTTTTCTATGTGTAAACTCAATTCTAATGTGTTAAAAGTATATACCTAAAACACATTAACTTAAATTTTGAAAGTTTATTTGGCTTGAATAGTAAATATGAAAATCTGTCTAAAAATTAATTTACATTTAAACATTTTGTTCACGAATATCGACAACACTTATAAAACTTACAAAAATTATATTTAATAACGATTATGAGTCATTATTTATGATTTATAATTAAATAACTTATTTTATAATTTTAATTTTTTTGTAAAATAATCACTAATATATTTCATAATGCATAATGATTTTAAAAAATATAAAAAATAACGTACAAATTACTTGGTAAAACTTTTTGATATAATTTTTTTTCAAAAAGATAAATAATTAAAAATATATATTTTCTAAATTTTATGTTTTTAATCTTTTCTTTGTAATATTTATGATTGTAAAAGTTATAAAATTTGATTACACGTATTAAAAAATATTTTATAAAAATAAAAATAAAATTATAAATCAAAAATCAAAAATTCTATTGAAAATATTTCTTCAAAAAAATTCATGAATAATCCTATTATTATAAGTGATTTTTTAGAAATTAAAGTTAAAATAATAAGTAACTATAAAACACATCTCATTAAAAAATTAAAATCGTTAACGTTCATTTTCTACAAAAATCACTCACAATATATATAAAAAAAAAGTAGCAAGAATCAACTTCCTTAGACTTTTATCCTATAAAAAAAAAAAAAACCTTACATTTTTGAAATACGACCTACACATTAATTATCATTGTCCGTTCCCAGCTTCGTCTCAACCTCTATTTCCTGCTTAAAACATCCATTTCTACAAATCAGAAAACAAGGAAAATCAGAAAAATATAATTGGAAGGAATGGGGGATCAGCTAGCGAGGGCAGATGAATTCGAAAGGAAAGCCGAGAAGAAACTCAACGGCTGGGGTTTGTTTGGTTCCAAATACGAAGACGCTTCCGATCTATACGACAAAGCCGCCAATTCCTATAAACTCGCCAAATCATGTAATTCATCTCCTCTCTTTGGTTTCCGAATATCATTTCTCTGTTTCTTCTTCTCTGAAGTGAAAAATATGTGCTTAGTTTATGTTTTGTAATTGTTGCATTTGAATTTAGGGTTTTCGAGGTTCTGGTTATCTCAAGATTATAGTCCCTTTTTCTTTCTTTACGATTACGATCAATTGGGAATTTGGTCGTTCTGAATTGGATACGATCGGAATATTTTGTGTTTCAATTCGAAGTTAGTTGGATAATCTGTATGAACTATTTATAATTGAAAATGCTGGAACTTCCCACTCTCAACTAGAGCCTAGATGGTTTTCAGCGATCGGATGATGGTTGATTTGTATCATCTTTGAAATCAATGATTGATCGGCCGTCTGATAAATGTGCCTGTGGATTTGATTACAAAAACTATATTGATTTTCTTATGTGAGGTTTGAAGAATCAAGTTATGTGAAACGATTTTATCACCTAAATCTCTTAATTAATTCTAATTTGTGCTTGCTGTATGCTAACTGTATGCTAAGCTCCTTTTTCTCTTATGTCTTGCGGATGATAAAATATGATAAAGTACATGCTCACTGACAAGTGACAACATATGTCCTAAAACAAAATCCCAATGAATTGTTTTTTTATTTCAATGGACCCATTGAAATGCTGTTGTTTCAAGATTTTTCAATCAAGTTTTGCATTTCGCAAAGGAATCAGGGGTAATATATGTGCTGTTATAAGTGTTTAGTTATACGGATAGGTGATTTAGCTTTTTGAATAGAAATCTGTTGCTAATTTTGCATCGTTATTATATTGCTCACTAATCTAATAAGCATGATGTTTCAGGGGATAGAGCTGGAGCAACATATGTGAAATTGGCAAAATGTCATTTGAAGGTCATTGCATTCAGATTTTTGAATTTTAGTAGTATGCATATTTTCTGATTAATTTTCTAAATCAATTATTGAGTAAATATAGTGAATAGCTTCTTCTTTTTTTCCTCTCATTTAGTTGGACAGCAAGCATGAAGCTGCCCAAGCTAATGTGGAAGCTGCCCATTGCTACAAGAAAACATCTGTGAATGGTAAGTCATGGCAGCTAATAGGTATAATTTGCTTCATTACTTACAAAAATTATAGGTAAGTTTGTAGGTTTCTCACAGTCCGTAAGTTGATTTATTTTCAACTTTCTTTTGAAATGAAACTGAGATGAAGTTTATGAAGGAAGAGAACAGAAACGTAAGATGATCTTACCATTAATATGCTACATTGTAATATGTACTTGTTTCAATGCAGAGGCCATACCTTGCTTAGAGCAGGCGGTCACATTGTTTTGTGATATTGGAAGGCTCAGTATGGCTGCAAGATACTATAAAGTATGTACTTTTTTGTGTTTCCCTTCTTCTCCTTAGGTGTTTTCCTTTACTAGTTCTGGTGCTTTTGCATTACAACTGGACCTCCAATTTTTAGATTCCTACCTATGAAGCTCACTAGGCATACTCTATTGGAGACCCTTAAGGATATTACATGATGTAAAGTTATTTTCCCTGAGCAGGAAATAGCTGAACTATATGAAACTGATCAAAACATTGAAAAGGCTATTGACTACTATGAAAAGGCAGCTGAATTTTTTGAAGGGGAAGAAGTGACAACTTCTGCAAATCAGTGCAAGCAAAAGATAGCACAGTTTGCAGCCCAACTCGAACAGTAAGCTTGTTTTAATATCCAAATTCTTTTTTGTTCTCCAACTTGAGAAGTTATAATGCAGTTATGTAAATCTTTTCTGGCTGTTTTCCATTTGTTGAATAGCAGTGTCACACGTATCTTGGTTAAGTTTACAATATTAAATCATCCCTACAAGAATTGGCCGTGAAGGCCTTTGGTTTTTTTACAAGTGGAATAACTAGGGCATGTTATTAAGGCACTGATAAACAATAGTGAATAATTAAACTTCTATATTAAGTATGTTGATATTTGCTTTGGGTACTTATGTAGATACCAAAAAGCAATTGATATTTATGAGCGGATTGCACGACAATCACTTAGTAACAACTTGCTGAAGTATGGAGTGAAAGGACATCTTCTAAATGCTGGAATTTGCCAGCTTTGTAAAGGAGATGTTGTTGCGATCACTAATGCTTTAGAGCGGTATCAGGTATAACTGTCTCCTTTCTCCATTATTACCACGTTTTATGTATTTATTGTCTGAAAAAAAAAATGTTCCCTTTGATATTGCAGGAGCTAGATCCAACTTTTTCTGGAACGAGGGAGTACAGATTATTGTCGGTGGGTTACTCTATTTTAATGACCATTTGTTACTTTCTTTTGACTCCTTTATTTTCTTTGTAAAAAGGTATCTCTATGGTAGTAAAATCACTTTAAATAATATCATATGTTCAGTATTTATTTTACGGTTTGGAGTGGTATTTTTTAGGGTTTATGTGTGTTTGGAATAGACTACTATTTAGTTATTAGATTAAGTTACCTGTGTTAAACTGTATGATTGTGTAGTATTTGATAAATGGAATATTTATTTAAAAGTGTTTTGTTTTTGTTTCGAGTGGCAGGACATTGCTGCTTCAATAGATGAGGAAGATGTGGTAAAGTTCACTGATGTGGTTAAAGAATTTGATAGCATGACCCCATTGGTATGTTCCTGGTCAAATTTTATATTTAACTTTCTTAGTTATCGTTTTTGAACTTTATTTTAAACCAATTGAAGGAATCTTTTAGCCTGGTTCTATGGAATACGGTATAAAACTTTCATAAAAGACGGCTACAAGAAAGTTTTAAACAGATAATTAAGCACGTTGCATGCACAAAGCAAGCTTTTTTTTTTACTATTATTATTACGATATCAAATTTTAAATACCATCATCTATGCTATTTTTGGTCATACATAATTACAAACCATGCCATTAAAGATATAATGGGTTAATTAAGGGGCTGTTAAGAAATCATATTTCGAATCCTATTTTCCCTTGCAAGAAAATTAATTATTCTTTTATGTTGTTGAGTATATCTTATTGTTTCATTTGTTTTTTTTTTTTTTTTGTTTAATGTACAGGATTCATGGAAGACAACCTTACTGTTAAGGGTGAAGGAAAAATTGAAGGTCAAGGAACAAGAGGAAGATGACCTTACTTAAAACTTAATACATGTCGTTGTGGCTTTTGGTTGTGGTTTGATATGGATGATTGCACAGTATTCAGCGATTTGTGTTTAGTGGAGCTTCTTCATTAACAATGTACCTTTACTGATTGTTCCTTGGTTTGGCCTTTAACCAAGAGTAGATGTGCGTGACTTTACTACCAGCATTGCTTCTAATTTGTCTTGGCTTTGGTTTCGGTTTTGGTTTTGGCTTTGGTCTTTTGACGTTATTGTCCAATCACATCAGCATTCATATTTTCCTATTGTGTGAAAAGCAAGGGCTTGTAAAAATGAAAATAAAAATAAAAATTTTAGAGTAGTAACTCGTACCTTTATTTTGGGGATTGGAGATACCTAGTTAATTAGTTAATATATCAGTATTTTTTTTTTCATGTTTTACGTTATTAAAAAGTTTTGGTGATTATCTCAGTATATCTTTTAGTAATTTTGAATAGTATTTTTTTTCTTTTTTAGTCAAATGGCAAATTAGATAATTGCATTTATAAAAATTTAAGAAAAAAATAGAATTACAAGATAAAAGAAAAAAAAGAAAAAAAAACCTTAACAGTATTATTTTTTATTTTAAATTTTTTAACTTAGATTATTAACAATAATAGCAATGTATTGATAAAAAAAATAACAATCAATTTGAATTATTTTTGTTATTCTTATACGAGGTTTGATATTTTAGTTAAAGGATTGGTTTTTTTTATGTTTTATGTTATTAAAATATTTATTTTAATATTTTAATTTAATTATTAGTCTATCTTTTAGTTATTAAGTTATTATTTTTTTCCTTAAATTTTTACAAAGACATTTGTCTAATTAGATAAAAAGAGGTATTAATATTTAAATTTAAGATATTAAAATAAAAAAATTTAATAACATAATACGTAAAAGATACGAAATCATACTCAAGGTACTGAACCCTTTATTTTGTATGCTGTCAATTTTCTGAAACATATTGTTACCTACTTTGCCCTTCCAAAATGATTCCATAAAAATCGTTAAGTAGAAGACTTTTTTTTTTGTTACAACTTACAACATATAGGCTCAACTTATGGTTATTATAATTATATATCAGATAAATATTAATATTATTTAAATTTATGATTAATTTTACAAAAATAATTCTTAGATTGTGTTGTAATAATTGTTTAAAAATTAAATGAATATTTTATTTTTTTAGATAATATTTAATACCTACATACCGTACTTATGAAAACTTTAGATTGATCGAATAATTATAACATGCAATACAACAATTAAGATATACAGGAATTAATAAATGATGGCGTTGAAGAATTTAATAATTTCTAAACTGTGTGGTAAGTGGAGATTTGTGTGAAGTGAAACCAATAAGATCATCGAATAACAAGTTTAGTCAAACTTTATTTATTTAAAGTTTATCTAATCAATTTATAAGTTTTAATTTATTTTAGCTAATTTGTTTCGTAAAATAAAAAAATTAATAAAATTAAATAGTATTATAATTGGAGTATTTTGTTTGATCATTAAAATAAAAAAATCAATATTATTATATTTTATTTACAATTAAAATACAATAAAAAATACTATATATTATTTTAATATCTTTATGTTTATTAAAATTTATATTATTTAATTGTTATTTTATCTGTCACACATAATATATTATTAAAAATTATTATTTTTTAAAATACTTATTACTTAAATATAATATTTAATCTTAAAAATTTTAAAAACAAAAAAATATTTTTTATACTTTTTTCTTCCATATTATTTATAAAATAGCACCCAAATATTAATGTATGTTAGTTAAGTCTTATTGTTGATCCTTCGTGTCAACTCTGAATATCACGTGGCCAAAATTAAAAAAAAAATAGGTTTTAAGGTTTTTAATTTTGAGATTTAAGGTTTAAGATTTTAAGAGGATTTTAAAAGTAAAATTAAAATAATACATTTTTTTTATAATAAGAAGGGAATATAATAACAAATCTTAAATGTGATGGTGAAATAACAATTTTATATCTTTTATGAATTATTTTCATTCTATTTTATGTCTATGACACAAAACATACAAATATATGGAAGCAATTTTATTTCTAATCTAATTTATTCCAACTAAACGTGATATTAATTTAGAAGTTAATTACTTAATTTATGAACTCAATAATTTAAAAATTATATATTTATTAATAAATTTTTTTATAATTATGATAATATCATTATAAATTAAAAAAATTAAAAGATTTTACTTTTTATTTTATTTTATTTTATTTTTTGTTTATGTTTTATTTTTTATAATAAAAATAGATAATTTTTAAGACGTTAATTTAATTTATTTAAAAATAAATTGAGTTATATAGTTGATTAAATTAAATTTAAATTAATTATACCAATTTAACTTTTTTTTTATACCTCTACAAATGTTAATGTTGAAATTAATTCTCATAACGGTGCAGTATGTATTTAAGAAGAGTGGCATAAAGTGATTTTTTTTTCGCAACATAATGTGGTGCGCAAGTTATCTATAATATTAGGAATGTAATATGATAAAATAATTTTAATATTAATTAATTATATATATATAAAAATCGTGGTACGATAAAATGATGCATAAGTTGTCTATAAAATTGAGAATGTAATATCATAAAGTAATTTTAAGACTAATTAAATTATTTAATAATTATGATGAAAAGTGTAAGTATTATGAGTGTCGGTTATTTTCGTGAACAAAATATTTATCTGTAAATTTGTTTTTAGGCCTGTTATCAAGTCTATCAAGAAAGCCAAACAAATGCTCGAATTTCAGATAATTATACTTCAAGTATATCTTTGATAACTACGATACATAGGATTACATTTATGCATTTAATAACACATGTTTATAAATCTAAAATTATTTTTAGTGCTAAAATATGGAATAAGATAGGCTAAAAGATATTAGATAATATATACTCTAAAATAAGATATGCTAAAAGATATTAGATAATATATACTCTAAATAATAGTTGAAATCTTTATCATAAAAGATAACATAAAATCTATTTTAAAAGAAATCTATTTTATATAAGAGTTATCTTAATTAATGAGTAATACTAATCCTATTTGTAATAGAAAAAATATTTATCGATTATATATAAGTTATCTTAATTAATGAGTATTATTAATCTTATTTGTAATAAAAAAAATAACTATCAATTACATAGGATTAAGGATTTTAATTTTTTCTATAAATAAAACTCATTACTCATTGTTTCAATTAACCATACAAGAGTATTATTCTAATCTTCTTAATTTATCTATCTTGTTTTATAAATATAATATTATAATTTTTTAGGTTTCTTTATTTAGTTCATCTATCAAATATTAGTGATTATATTTGATTCATTAATAAGCCTAATTATTTTATGATATTTTGATATTATGATCTTATAGCTTCTTCTTTATTTTTGTTATTAAATTGTTAGATCAAATAATTGTTTTTGTCATATCATAATTATTTGATTTGATTATTAATCTTTAAAGAAGCTATTTTTATTGAACTTATATTTGATCTTTTTGATCTAGGATTTGTTAGTTGATTTAATTTAAATGACATATGTTTTGAATCATCTAGTTAGGATTATTCATTATTAAATCTGTTCTAGAACACACACGGGTACTTGTGTTTTTGTGCTAATTATTTTACAGTTACTTTGGAAACGTATCTGATTGGCGAAAAACTTATTGGAACGTTGGTCTGAAAACCACTCACCCTAATATTAAAAACTGTGAAAATAGAGTAAGGGCTCGTAAGTAAAGTACATTGTGACAGTATCCTAAAGAGGGTAGCATAAGACCGAATTTGTACTTGAACATTTGATTTTCATAATGAAAAGTTAGGTAGTCCGGTGAACAGGTGGTTTTCCTCTTAAGTCATGATCGTGGTTTAGGTTGTTTCTACCTAAAAATATCATACGTTATTATTTTATTTTCGTACTTATTTTTACACATGATTATATATCTGACTGCTTTATTTAGTTTATTAAATTATAAATTAATAAAAATTAAAAATAACTTATTCTTCTCTTTAGTTTAATCAAATATATAATTTATAAATTTTAAAAAAGTATTATTCATTTAATAAACACAACTGCAGAGTCTTTGTCGAGGACGCTTTTGGTAAATAACACGTATAGACTGGCCAGGACCTCTGTGTCAGTTTCTGCAAGGGATTGCATGGCAATTTGTAATAGGTGGCTGCTGGCTCTATAAGCATAATTGGTCATGACCTACGTATGGGTTGTGGTAATTACATTCAGAATGTAAACTGTGATATTGTTTTCAATCCAAGAACTACATCAACGTAATGTCCATATTGGATCAAATATGCTAGACTTATTAGTTATTACCAGATTTACAACCACTACTATTCACACAAAAATAATCTTAACAACAAAGGATTATAAACTTTTTTCTTCTTCTCTTTTTAATAAATATTACACAAATGATCATTACCGTAAAGAAATGTTTTTAAGTCCATTCATAACAGACTTAAAAGATATTTTAAATCAAAGTAACGTAAAATTTAAACTTAAAATTATAAAAATTTTAAAATTATAAGTCGATTTTAGACTAAAATTGATTTAAACCGATTGAAAATACTATAACTTTTTTTAAACATATTTTGATTATTTTTTGTTAATATCATTGTATGTTTTTGATCATATAACACCAGAAAAAATCAAAATATGTTTAAAAGAATTTTTAAATACATAACATTAATTAATTACTTAAGAATGAAATTTATAACAAAAAATAATTTATATGTCACACACACATTTATATATATTTAACTTAATGACAATATCATTAAATATTATAATATATTTATGTTATTTAATATCATCTGATTCTTCTTGTGATCTTATAATTTTAAGTATGTGTTCTGTCCATTATTCTCGTAAATCATCAAAATTTTGCATGTAGTAGTTCGACTTGTTTCAACCAAAAAACTATATGTATTTAAATTCAAAATAAAAATATAATATCATGAATTCACAAAAAATAACTTATACATGTTAAAAGAGATTACCACATCTTTAATTGACATGTTGATATTTGAGATAATTTTGCTCATAAATTTTATGATAAAGTAACCACATAGGCACATATGACTCCATCATTTTGTTGTGAAACTTAAATAAAATAATTATACATGGTTATCGATTCAAACATCTTTATTATTCAATAGTAAAATTTATTAAATTATTAATATTCGATTGTTCATACCGTAACTTTGTCCTATATAAACTTATGTGATTTTTTAAGGGCAATGCCCTTACTCTTGTTCCACAACTTTTATGCCTTATCAAAGTTTAAAACAGTTAGTTCTTTATTAAATATTACAAAGAACAATAGAAGAAAAGTAGCTAGTTATAACTCTTATATTTCAACAACTACTTTTGTGTCTTTATTCAATTCTATGGTATCTTAGTCATAATACCAAATATGATTGCCATATAGATCAAGGATTACCAACACCCAATGATCTTAGCCTTATTCAAACTTTAGTACTTAAGGGATTATCAACTTCTTATTTCTCATAGTTATTTAACTTTGATGTTAACTTCATTCTTTTGATATTAATTGACAAATGATGAATCATATAATATTACTAAATGTGATAGGTAATTTTCTTGAAGTCGATAATAACATACTCTATATAAAATAAATATATATAAATAATTAGATAATATAAATATAATGATAAGGTCTGCATAAATGAAAATTATTTACTGATTGATGACTCACCTTATCTACACTTGAATTATACTTAAATTGATCATTTGAAATTCAAATAATTACAATATGCACTCGATCGATATATATGATTATCCAATGTCTACGCTAGATATTTTTTTAGGAAGTGGCATAATCCATTCATTATTTATGTTATTTTACTCGCAATAATAGTCATCAAAGAGCCAATATTTTTGGTAAAGCTTATAACATATTCATAATTATACTTTTTTTCATAGCTTCTTTTTGAATGACTTATAACATATATTTTACTCGCAATAATAGTCATCAAAGAGCCAATAGACATTTCATATTCTGTAAAAACTTTAAGCATTATATATAATAAAAATAAAAATAATATACTATCTATATAAGCTTTAAATATTACTATAAATGATTCATCAAATGAAGAAGGACTCTCATATTGAGTAACTATTGTAAGAACATTCTCATCAAAGTATTCATGTGATGGATGGTAAGAATGCCTAGACTGCATTAGAGACATTGAACTATTACTTGATTGCATCAACATTCTTGGCAAAAATGGGGGACCAATAGGATGGATATATCCCATAGAGGATATAGGTTGGCCATAAGATTACATAGGTGGCATACCTAGCATGGATGATGACATACCTGACATAGGTGGTGGCATGTGATAACTGTATTTTATATAGTTATTTTCACTTATTTTATTAATTATAATTGCTATGTTCTCTCTATTTTAAGTTAATTTTAGTTTAATAAATTAGTATTTATTGTTTTTTCTATATTTTAAGAAAATTAAATAAATTGTATCAAAAACGCTCTTAATGGCAAATTTGTGTCCAAAAATATAATTTCAAATAAAAGTGTGATTAATTGCAATTTATAAAAGTTGAAAATATAATTTAAATTAAAATTGGGCTTAATTTCAATTATTAAAAGTTAAAAATTTAATTTAAATTACCAAAAGGGCTATATTGCAATTAAACAAAGTTTAAAATGTAATTTGAAATATATTTGTGGGTGCAAATACAATTAATAAAAATGATTTTTCTGCACAGGAGAGAAATTCCACGCGGCATCATCCACGCTTCACCGTGGACCGTCAGATCAACGCATCAACGATTAGGATGCGCGCGTGCTCTTCAAACCCGACCAAGGAGAATGGGTGCAGGGATTTCCTCTATCGCGCAGCTCGGTGCCCGAGTGGGGCCCACCTACCGTGCAGGTCGGCGTGCAACGTGGGACCCACCCGTCTGACACCGTGCAGACCTGTCCCCCACCTTCGCGCGCCCCCTTTTCCCGTGCGGTCGATCCACGTGCGCCCGATTATTCCACGAACCATAATCTGCCACGTGTCCCACTTAATATTTCAGCAAATCATGTTCCGACACGTGGCATGTTACAATGAACGCGAAAGCACAGGATCAAGTCCCCGTTCCAGCCGTTGCCGCACTTTCTCGGCGCCCCAATCCCGTGCTTCAGTTTCTGCGTGCGCCCAGTCCGTGCAACAAATGAGGTGCTGCCACGTGTCCCACTATTTGTTTCAGCGAATCATATCGCAACACGTGGCAGAGTTTATTGAAAAGAAAAACAGAAACGTATGGTTCGCCCAATCACATTAGTCACGTTTTCGATTCCATTTTCGATACAATTTTGTCCCCCACGCGTTTTAATTTATTATTTTCCACACACTTCTCTGTCCCCCGCGTGTATTAAATTTTAAAATTTTTTTGATGTATTTTTTAGCTATAAATAGGTGATAAGATGATAGAGTTAAAGAGTTTTTTTAGTTGGAGTTTTTTTTGTAGTTTTAGTTTTCGAAAGTTTTAGAGTTTTTAGAGTGTTTTAAAGTTTTTTTTGAGTTTTTAATTTTAGTAGTGTTTGTGGGTTGGCTGTGGAACACGCAGAAGCCATTTTTGGCTTTTGTTGTGTTCTGCGTGTGCCAAATATTTTCGTATTGAGATGTTTTAATTTTCTTTCTTCTTCATCTTATTTTTCTCTATGTGTTGTAATCTTTATTTTTTTTAATGAAGTAATTTAATTTTTCTAGGGTTGCATTTGATCTAAATTTATGAAGTTTTGATTTTAATTATTTTTGATAGATTTATAAGACGTTCGATTTGTTCGTTTTATTTTGTGCTTAATGCTTTTTGATTATTTACGAATCTTATCAAAACGATCCGTGGCACATAAATAAACTTGGAAGAGGCATTTGTGTGTATATTGCTCGTAGATAGAATGACATGTATGATGAAGGATAGGAATATACCCTAATTGTATGTGTGGCCATTTGAAAACTTAGAACTTAATAAATCTTATTAAATTTAATTCTCATAGAGATATAGTGAATTAATTTAACGAGGTGTGTTTATACGGAGCTCGGAAGAGATGTATGAATAAAAAAAAGAAGTTTTCGGTTGACAAATTAAATGTACTAAAAAATATAAATCAAAAGAAAATAACATGATTTGAGTGAATTAGTTTGGTGAAAAATTGCAATCTTAGATTTCTTTTATTTTCTTATTATTTTTTTCTTAATCAACGATTGTTTTGAATAAAATCAGAAAGAAATAATTTTAGTACTCAACAAACTATAGTAACAAATCTCTGTGGGAACGATCTTTACTTACAAATCTTATTACTTGTGACCGTGTATACTTGCACGATTTTATGTTCTCTAAAAGAGACAACAGCATGCCTTGATTACAGTATAATGACATACGTGGCATATGTTGTGATTAAGCTTGAAAAATCTAAAATTGCTTTAAACTAGAAATATCACTTAATATTGTAGCCTTAAAGGAGTCAAATTCTTGTTCAACTTTATTCAACTTCTTTTTACTGACCATCTCAAGCCTTTGTGGAATATTAAAAAACTTCATATAGCCATCATATTAGCTTCCTCCCCTAACACGACCAATATGATCGAGTCCAAATGCATAATATATCTCATTTTTCTTGGTTGTTCGATTATTTCACCCTTGTTAATTTGTTCTTGAACTGTTCATTACAAATAATAAAGCAATAAAATATATCATACATTATTACATTAATATGCAAAAATCATAACAAGAACTTTGTATCAAGTTAAATTAATAACCAACTTATTAAGTTTTCCTTCTCCTTGTTTATTCATTGGTTTTAACTTCTTTATTTTTGGGGTCTTTGTTTCTATATACAATTCAGCTCGGATAATTGGTCTATCCACTTCAGCTTCATACATAAATTAAATAAATTTATTAATTTAAATTAGAGAAAAATAAATATGAAATAGTTATAAATTAACAACTTAACATTACTATTCTTTGTCTAACTTCAGGAATTTTGATGTTCTTCCCTAATGATTTAAAATTCATATAATCTACAAAGTCTTTTCATACTTGGGGTTCAATCTAAGGGTGATCTTTAGGAATTTTGTACAATTCTTCTTCATTAAGTGGTTCTAAGTATAAAAACACATAATTTCTGGCCAATTTGAAAGTTTTGTATTCCTTTCATGTCTTATTTATAATCTTGTAGTACTTGTTTAATCAATTATCGATGACTTTAAAATGATTCTGTAAAAATATACATTTTAGAGGAGATATAATAATAAAAATGATATAACATGTAATTAATTATAAAGCAAAAGAAACTTACATAAATGATTTTTCATATCTTGTACTTTTCAGCATCTTAAACCTTACTCCAATCATTTATATTGATTAGTATACTTGACTTCACAAGTCTACAAGTAGAATATTTCAATTATTTGTCATCTTCTTCTAATAGATTACTAGTTGCATTTAATTGAAAATATATTTTATCATCTGGATTAAGTAGAGTATCAGATATATTAACCCAATCCATTCTTTTGAAAATAGTATTATTAAAATAATAAAAATAATATATATATAACTTTTTCTTTGTATTTTTTTTAAATAATGATGGGGATATCATGATAACTTATAATAAAGATAATATCTTATATATTTTCTAGATGTGATTTTGAATTTCTTGCTAATTAATAATTGTTACTAAGTGAAAGCGTATTTTATAATAAATTGTATCGATTTAATAAAATAATATAAAAAATAAAAAATCATACTTGAAAATATGGTGTATAAATAATTTGATCAATTCATTTAATTTGAAAAATTTGATTCGATTTATCAAATTCAAATTAGATTGAATTAACAAATTTTATAATCAAATCAGATTTGGATTAAAAGTTATACAATTCGTTCGACTTCAAATCAAATTCGAATTTACAAATTTTATAATCCGGCGTGTCAAATCCAAACCAAATATTATTTAATTATAAATAAATACATATTTTATTTTATAATATATTATATTTATATATTATGCATATCATAATTATATTAGATTATTATTTAAACTTAAAAATAAATATAAATATTTATAATAATTTAATAATTATACAAACATATTTCTTATTTTTATTTTTTTTATGATATTTTAGTTGTGATTATGAATAATAATATTTATTATAAAAATATCAATTTAAAATTTAAATTTGTGTATCTCGTGTTTTATATATTAAAATAATTCATAAATAAATTTTAATATCAATATAATTTTACTCGATCTAAAAAATTTGATATGTTTGAATTTAGATTAGTTCAAATTTATTATATTATTAGATCAGATTCAGACTAAAAATTTTTAAATTCATTCACATCGATTCGAAATCGAATTGATTAAAAAAAGATAATTATGATCTAGTGTCGCACTTACTTGAAACTATAAAAATAGTAACATATCTCATATCTATCAAATGTTATTTTACTATTAAATAAAATTTAAATTTATCATTTATATTTAACGTTTTATTATAGTTATTTAATTTATACATATATTATAAAAACATTTATTCAAAATATAATCTAAATTTCAATCCACCCTAGCTGCAAAGCCCTCCGGCCCTGTTCAGCATACGCCACGACTTTCTCATTACCCCATAATTTTCATCATTATCTAGGTATACCTCTACGCGCTTTTTCTTTAACCTAGGTTATTACATATAACTGATGAAGTCATTTCAGAGGTTCCGCAAGGATTCAAATTATTTATATTTGTTTAATTTGAATTTGATTAGAGTAGAAGATTTAAAGATTTTTGATTGAAATTTTATCCGGTAATATAATTAATTTAAGTTTAAATACATTAAATTTTTTAGATAAAAGATTTATATTAAAATTCATTTATTAATTAATATTATATATAAAATAATACATATATAAATCTAAATTTTAAATTAATATTTTTATAATAAATATTATTATTTATAATTATAATTAAAAAATAAAAAATAAAATCTTTATAATTATTAAATCATAATAAATATTTATATTTAATTTTTAAGTTAAAATAATAATTTAATATAATTATAATATGTATAATATTTAAATATAAAATAATAATATATTATTTATAATTTGATTTATAACCCATACAATATATTATAAAATCTATCATTTTAAATTTGATTTGAATTCGATTAGAATATAATTTTTAATTTATAATTAAATTATAAAATTTATAAATGTAAATATTATCTAAATCACGTGATCAAATTTAAATTTTAATTTAAATAAATAAATTTAATTATTTAATCACACTAATATTTATTATTCAATTTTATAAAAGGAAATATAAGAAATAGTAACGAGTTATTAAGAGTGAGTATCATACGAAAGACTTTTTTTCCCCGCTTCCCATGCCAACCTCAATCCATTAATTGGCCGGCACACCAACTTCACAACAAAAGGCAGGTAGATTACCAAAACTACCCCCTCATATCCGAATCTATATAAGACTCCTATCCTCCTCGTCTTCTTACAACATTACCAAGTTATCTCTGGTTCAATTCTCTTGCACTTTATCGCCTAAGAAAATCTTATTCTCATCTTCCTAAGACATTTTCTTTTGCAACCTAAACTCCTCACGAACTGGCTAACTCTCAGGAAGCACTGGAAGATAGTGATTCTAATAATCAAAGGGTGGTACTCGCCCTATATAAAGCTTTAAGCTCACGCGACGTGGACACGGTGCACAAGCTTGTGTCCCCAGACCTCGATTGGTGGTTCCATGGTCCACCTTCCCACCAGTTCTTGATGCGATTGCTGACTGGATCTCAATCCGATGATGATTTCCAATTCGTTCCTCAATCCATTACCTCCTTTGGATCCACTGTGCTCGTGGAAGGTTGCGATAATACTCGCTCCATCTCTTGGATCCACGCCTGGACCGTCAATCATGGGATAATTTCTCAGGTGAGAGAGTACTTCAACACCTCCCTTACCGTCACTCGCCTCGGCAAATCCCGAGAGATTTCTTCGTCGCATTGCCTTTCTGTTTGGGAAAGTAGTGTATCGAATCGGGTCGGAAAGTCTGTTCCTGGTCTTGTCCTCGCAATTTAATCGTGATCGATTTTATTTCGATCTAGTGCAGTCGTCAGTAGCATAATATAATAGAATTAATAAAACTAAATAAATAATAAAATCCGATGGAGATGTAAGTTCCAATTTAGGGATTTGCTCAGTTAATGTCAAGTTTTTTTTTTTGCTTAATTTTGTATTCGATAAACAGTGAGAACGAACCTTACTCTACTGGCCATGAGTATGATTCTGTAATGTGGTGTTCTGTTTTCAATCCAGATTTGGAAAATTCTCTTACTTACCTTCGTATTGATTCCAAAGATCTCACATCTTAATTATCAATTCTCGCGTTAATGAAAATTATATTGAAAAAAAAGAAAAAGAAAAATACGCTTTGAAATTTATAGCATTCATTATATCTGATTAATGTATTTTTTATTATTATAAAAAAGTTTATTACGAGGTTGTCATTTAAATTATTTATATCTCATTAATTTCGTATATTTATTATATTATGATTTTTTGTGCTTTAATTAGCTAATAGGACTAAATGAGGAAATGGTAAATAAATAATATATCATATTATTTTAATTTTAATTATTATTTTTATATTAATTTTTTTTATTAATAATAGTTTTTTTTCTTCTTCTCGATATAGCATTTTATTTCTGATAAAAATTAATACAGTGTGGTAGTGTGGACAAAAATAGATACGTGTCATAACATTTCTTTAGTCCCCGGGAAAGTTGAAATTGATGGGACGAAAATAGAATCTCAGCCGACCAAATATAATGACGTTCAAATTCCAGTTAGAAAGACGGTTTGGTTTGGTTTGGGCACAATTTAGTTGATAAGTGCGGAAATAATTTTTATAGCAATTTAATTGATGAATAAATTAATTTATATGTCATAATATATTTATTTTATTGTTGATAAACATGTATAATTATTTTAATATTTTATATTTGTTAAAATTATAACTTTGTCTAGCATAGAAGAAAGAAAGAAAAGAAAAAAAAAAAGAAAAAAAAAAGACTTTGTAACATTCTTCAAATAAACAGTCTTAGCTAATGTACTACTTTCTTTTATCGTGTAATATATTTTTTAAAAAAATATTTTTTAAATTTATAATAATAAAAATAAAAAAATATTTATAGATCCAAGTCTAATAGTTCAGGATTTAGTGTGAACGATTTACAAGTGAGTTAAAATTACTTTTGTAATAAAAATGTATTAATAAAATATAAATGATATTATTTTATAATTATAATTTTTTTTAAATTATTAATATTTGAAATACAAATCACCATTTAATAGATAGTAAAGACATTATTTTCGAAAAAATTATAGTTGGATTTTCACATAATTTAGCATGCTTAAAATAATCCTCATTTTTTGGCTAAATAATAAATAGGATCAAACAAAATTAATTCAAACATAGTTCATTCTCTAGCATCCCTAACAACTAACTAGTAATGACTAATGATCCATTCAGCTAAAAAAAATAAATCAAATAAATACTAACGAAAAAAATTCGAATTTGAAAAAGTCACATAGATTGTTATTATTATTATTTTCTTTCTCAACCAGCTGCCACCTCATTTCGATGTTGGTTAAGTCAGCATCCTTAAAATTATCTCTCTCTCTCTCTCTCTCTCTCTATATATATATATCGATCTTAGCATGTCCACTTATTTTTTTTTGTCTTCCACCATCTAACCAAGATTTTAAATCATGTTACTATCACACATGGAGGGATCTTTTCAAGAGTTGTATTAGTCAATTGATTAGTGGGAAGATGATCATAAATTTTAATAATTATTATAAAAGTGATATTTAAATTATATATATATTTTATTATAAAAAAAATGAATATCAATAATTATTTTTTATGTTTTTATTTTTATTTTTATTTTTATTTTCTTCAATTCTTCTAGGTATAATAATATCTATCTTATACAATTAAAAATATTAAAAAATAAAATAATTAAAAATTATTTTTGTTTTTATACAATCAATTTTTCATAAAATATGACTAAATTATTACAAAAATTAAATATAAGACACATTTTATAAAATAGGACTACACTATTATAAAAAAATAAATATATGACCTAGTGTCATTTTACAATAAATAAAGAACAATAAAGGTATTTTTCTCTTGATTTAAATCATCTTTACAAAAACTCATTGTTTTTTACCTATCATTCCATGTTATATTTAAGAATGGGTTAATAGATATTTTAATTTTTAAATTTTACAAATTTAGAAATTAAGTGCGTTTTATAATTATACATTTTTATTTTCTATTTTTCTATTTTAAAATTTAAAAAAAATCAATATTAGAATTGGATTTTTTATTTCTTAACGTTAAAAATAATAGTCAAATCATATTAATCATACTCAACTTTATTTAAAATAATTAAAAAATTAAAATTTAATAAAATTTTTTGAAATTAAATTTTAGAGCTTAGAAAGTTAAAAATAAGTATTGATTATCAAATAAATAATATTTAAATTTAAATTTAAATTTTTTAAAATTTAATTAAAAACTTTGTTATCGTACAATTTTTTTAATTTTTAAATTGAAAATTTAATTTTAAATTAAGGAATTATAAATTATAAATTGAAGCAATTAAATGCAACCAAAAAAGTGTGGGAAGTACATTAACACTTGGACTTTTATATTTGAAAAATTGTCATTTTAGTGTAAGATATAATAATTATTTTTCTTAGTTGAAATGATAAATAATTATTTTTAACGAATTGAATCTTAAAACTTATATAAGAGTATTATAATCTTACTACCAAATTAGGGAGGTGCAGGCTCATAGACACCAATTGAGTGTAAGTGTGACTAAAGCTAAGCTGCGTGATAATAGAAAAAAGGCATTTAAAAACGTAAATTTTAAGAGATAATTGCTCCATATATTTACTTTTTAACAAAAAAAAAAAAATTGAAAATTTCCTTGTGGCGATACAGGTTAAAAAAGAAGAAGAACTAGTTGTAAAGTTTTACTAAACATATAATGAAAATATAGTTAAAGAAAGAGTGATGGACTGACGTTACAGTCGGTTTGGTACATTGAAGGTTTGAACTTTGGTGGCCTCTACCCTTCATATCTAATTGAAACATAACTATATCATTAGTAACTTTACAATAGTAGATGATTTATAAAATGTGATGTTATCTTTCATTTTAATGATATTTTTTAACCTAAAAACAGAATAACTAAAATATATATGTTATGAAAAAGTGAGTATATAAGTAGGAAGTCTAACCCACTAGTAATAATGATTTTTACGTTAAAAAACGAAGTAATATAGAAGAAATACATTAAGTATGATAAAAATATATCTTAAAATTTATTAATTTTCATTAATTATGAAAAGTGTTTTAAAAGTTTAAAAATAAGAAAATATTATAAATGAAACATGTGAATACAATATATGTATATTTTTTAAGTTGTTATGTGTTCAAATTTATTTAAGTTCATATTTTTGAGTTATAATTGATTTAAAAAACATATAATAACTCAAAAAGTATACAAATGTCTATTTACGTGATTTATGATAAATTTTAAAATTTTAATTCTTTAGTATATTTTTTCATAAATAATAAATTTATAATATTTTTATTATAATTAATATACTTTTGTTATATTTTTTCATTAAAAATAATTTTATATTATTAAAATGTTTCATTGACCCTATAACTCATAAGAGCAAGTAGCCACGTTTGGTTCAAGTCTAAGAACCTCATTTTGGGTCAGTCCAGCCCACCCCACATGATAAAAGCTTATTGGAAATTCGGAATAGAGTGGCTGTCTGAAGATTTCTAACTACATCCCAATTTAGAGTTCAGAACCATCCAGAAAAGGAAAATAACCAGATGAGGACGATCTATTCCCATATCCCTGTGAGTAGACTGTGCTTATCATTATCTTGAAGATGGAACTTTCGGCTAATTAAAAATTAAATTAGAAACTTGACAAGGAAAGGAAGTTTAATATCTACTCCCTCGCTTTTACTCTGGTTGGTTATGGGAAAGTCACTTCCTTCTACAACCAAATTCCAAGAGTTCACCAGGATTATCTCCTCCGATAAAGTCTCAGGATCAAAACGCTCAAAACCCATATCTCAGATCCGAGTTTCCTCCCTCGGAACTGGGAAATCAAATAAGGTCCGAGTCGATTCGGAGCGAGTCAAACTGAAAATGGAGAGCTCTGAGCAGCAGAATCGAGTTCCGTTGAGGCAGGTGGTATCCGACTGCGTGAAACGTTGGTTTCAAGATTCGCTCAAGGAGGCCAAGGCTGGAGATAGCGCTATGCAGGTCTTGGTGGGACAGATGTATTTCAGTGGCTATGGTGTTGCTAGAGACCCTCAAAAGGTCTTAATTTTATAGTGATTTTACTTGTTTACTCTAATATCGTTTGTGGGTTTTCTTGGATTTGTGGGTCTGTCCAATTATGGACTCAATTTATCATCCTGAAGCTTTTCAAAGCTTGAATCTCTATGCGTTCTACCCGAGGATGGAAAGGAGATTTAGAATGTAAAATCTTATGTCTTAATATCGTTTTAATGTTCATATTTTGTAAAGTTTTTCTGAAACAGGCATATGCAGAATAATAGAACTTAGGATGGGATAGTTATAATTTACCTCTTTTTCAGCCCATCTCTTGAGCAATATACCTTGAATGTTCTTTCCTGTTGTTGTAAGCACTGTAATATATAACTAATTGACGTTAACAATGCTATGAAGCTCAACATGCTGTTCATCTTAAATGCCTTTAGTAATTGTTTGCTCTTTCATCTTTGAACTTCTGGATTTCTATCTTGTCAATTCTGAAGAAGTCCTTTTTGTTTTTGTGACTAAGGGGCGTGCCTGGGCTGATAGAGCTTCAAGAAGCCGAAGTTCTGCTTGGAGTGTGAGTGACAAACATCCAGGTACTACCTTAACCTCTAGTATTGCTTTGTTTGTCCCTAATTGACTGTTTGTTGGTCTTCATTAGGCTACAATGCTAGTGACTCTGATTCAGATGAAATGAAAGATGATGCAAAATAAGGGAAAAAAGGAGAAAGTCTTGTTCAATTTACAAATACAGTGAGTTGTCTTTTAACTGTCTTGTCATTATTTGAGAACCTTTTTCATTTCGTTTGTTGATGTTTATGGATAATAAATTGTCATAATTGCATGGACTTGGCATTTGAAACATCTGAATATTTTTCGATCCTATAATTTATTTGAAATCATCTTAGAGGTTTATCTTTATCTGCCTTTAATTATCTGTGTTTTAATTTGACTGTATTAGAGCCATTTCATAGTCACCAGTCATGTGCAAATGTTTTGGGTTAACGGCAACCATACACAGAACAATGTTTTGGGTTACCGCTTGATATGCATACCTTCAACATTTATATTTCTTATGAAATTCAAAATTGACTGTTTACACCATGAAGAGTTTTAGATTATATCTTGCTTCACTCTCAAAAGTTTATTCATAATTCTTCGATGAAGGAAAAATAATAACATAGGTGAGTTGTGTACGCTGAAAGCATACTAGAAAATAAATTCAATCTAGCTTTTATGACCCAATTATTCACATGGTCTTACTATTGATACTTAATTTTTTTTTTGTTTTTTAGGTTATGGAAAAAAAAATGTTTTTACGTGATATGAAAAAATATATATGCACCATGTGAAGGGGGTTAAAAATGAAACTCTATCTAGAGAGTTATGTAATAAAATAAATCAAATAAACTCAATGATACTATTAGGCATTAGAATGCTTAGATGACTTTTTAAGCGAAACTTCAAGACTTGCTCTTATAAGAATTTAATGTCCTTTGCAAGGTTTTGAAAAAAACGCACTAAGGTGGCTCTTAAGGAGAAGTGGTTAAAATTTACGCCTATTATAGTGATGCGTAGGCAGCCTGAAGCATACGCCTCTTTCATGCAACTATAAAGTGCTTAATTGTGTTTATATATATAAATACAGAAATGCTTGTTTATTAATCTTGTTAGAACAAGCTTGTTTATAAACAGATTATTGAAGGTTTGCACCTATTATTCCATGAATGGCTCCATTCATGCAATATTCATGAAAGCGTCATTTTATTACAAACTATTATTTCAATTGTTTGTTCTGACTTAAACACAGCTTGTAATATTCTGCTGTTTATAAACCATAAGAATACGAGGAGTTGGATATTACATGGAAAACACTCTTTTGATATACACCAATATATATATATATATATATATTCATGGTAAACTCAATGCTCTAATATCATGAATATGCACCAAGGATCTGGAAAGTTAATCAAAGAGGTAATATTAAAGAATAAGATAATAAGATTAATATAAAAACATATTATATTGATAGATGAGGCGGCTTAGCCTGCCATGAGTTTACAAACAATATATATATATATATATATATATATAAACTTAAATACAGAAAATGAAAACAATAATACAAACTTACTTAATTTACAAAGTTGTAGGTTATAAGTTATAAAAGGAATATTTCAGAGAGCTTGTTGGGGTGTGAGAGAGCTTGAGAGTAATTGTGGGTAATAGAAACGATGTCTTTAAATGGTAACGAGTCTTTTCTTATAACCGAGTGATGCACTGTTGGAGATACCTTTACTGTATTATGAACAGTAATTTGTCGCCAACAATACACTGTAGAAGATACCTTTACTGTTGTGAATAGTGAGCATCTTTTATTATTTTGTGAATGGTAGTTTGTCTGCATCGTTTCTTGTTTTGTCACTATCGTGTCGACAGAAAACGACAACAAGTAACGGTGCAGATAAACCATCGTTCACAAAACAGTAAAAGATGTTCACTATTCACAATAATAAAGCATCTTCTACAATATAAAGTTGGCGACAAATTACTGTTCATTGCACAATAAAAACATCTCCAACAGTGCATCACTCGGTTATAAAAGGAAGACTTGTTACCATTTCGAGACATTGCTTCCATTATCCACAATTACTCTTAAGCTCTCTGATAAGATTTCCATTTCCTTTTGTAACTTATAACTTTTAACTTTTGTAAATTAAGTTTGTATTTCTGTTTTCATTTTCTGTATTTAAGTTTTCCATGAATCTTAGTAATGGAACAAATATTCATTTCATGAATAAGTCAGAACAAACTTTTGAATATTAATTTTGTTGTCTTATTCTTTAGTATTACCTATTTGATTAACACTTCAGATCTTTGGTGCACTTATGGTATTAGAGGTAAGAGGGATGTTGAATGAGTCATTACAAATTGTAGATACATGTTCTATATATTGTTTATAATTTAGTTATGTTATGATTAATTGTGGTGAGTTACATAATGGTACGCGAAGATGTAGCTTAATAGTAGTTCTTATTAAACTATATTATTATGTTTGTACTCAATTATTTGGTGTAAAATCTAAAGGGTATTTGAAGATGTGGCATATTATGGTTCTTATTAGCAATGTTTTATATATTTAACTTATGAGTTTGTATTGATGTACTTGGTATCATAACCCAATAGGCGTTGAAGATTTGATACAAAGAATAAAACTTCTTCTAAAACTTGTCTTTTAAAATATGGGGTTGGAAAGTTTGAGTTATAGCTTGTTATAATACTATTATAGTACTTGATCTATCTATCATGTTTAAACTAAGAAAGGATAATCTGTAAGAAATATGACTACTAAGTTGGTTTATTGGTGTAAGTCTCGAGATTGAAGCAGTAAATCCATGTTGTTCTGATTAGTATGACTAGATAAAATGGGTAAAGACTTAATGTGTATTAAAACTTGTAAATAGAAATCTTAATCTATTTTGCAAAAACTTATACGATAGAAGGAACAATTTTATAAATTTATGTTGTGTTTGGTTGGAGGGAATGGAAAGGAATCAAAATTGATTCCTTCCATTTGTGTATTTGGTTGGGCTGAAAAATAAGTCAAGAATGAAATCGATTCTTAAATGAGAAGGAATCACAATTCCTTCTCCCCTTTAGGAATCATGATTCCATTCTTATCTCAATTTTTTTTCAATTTTACCCTCACATCAAATATTACCCTAAACCCTAAATCTCCAAATCCTAAATCTCAAATCCCAAACCCCAAACCCCAAACCCCAAACCCCAACCCCAAACCCCAATCCCAATCCCAAACCTCAAATCTTAAAACCTTAAACCCTATTTAGAAAAATAATAATTTTAACCCTAAATCTTAACCTACAAATATAACCTTAAACCTCAAACCCCAAACCCCAAACCCTAAACCCCAAATCCCTAAATCCTAAATCCCTAAATCTCAAATCCCAACCCTCAAAACCTTAAACCTTATTTAGAAAAATAATAATTTTAATAATATATTTTCTTTTTAAGTAATAATTATTTAGAAAAATAATGATTTCAATAATGTATTTTTTTTGATGAAAAAATAATAATTAAATGATATTATTTAAATTTTACTGAATATAGGGGTATTAAGGTAATTTATAGTTTTTTTCATTCCATAAGATTGGTAAAACGTTCAATGTAGAGTATGAACCATTAGTTGAATTAAATGGTACACTTCTTTTAACAAAAATGAGTCCTATTACTTGTGATTTCCTTCAACCCATAAGATCAATAAAACGATTAAATTACAGGTGATGATTATAGTTAAATGAAAATCCGAACAATATAAACAATGAGTTCTATCTTCTGTAGAACTACTTCATATTCTCTTTTTGATTTTTGCTATCAAAAGTTACAATTAAGTATCTTAATAGTTGATTAAAGAAAGTTATATTAAAGATTAAGAATTCATTATTAAAGACTAAGGATATTATATTGATAGTTAGTTTTTATATAAGTTTTATAGTTTTAAATTTAAAATTTTAAAAATTTTAAATTATGACTTCTTTTAGTAGAACTTCATTTTCTAGTATAACGTTTTTTGATAATAATTTTTTCAGATTCTGCTTCTTTTTCTTCTTACCAAAACAAAGAATCAACTTATGATTCTTATCAAAACCATTTTGAAACTCAAAACTCTTTTAAAGAAATTTAAAAACCTTTAAAAAGAATTGGTAACACAAAAGCTTATATTAAAAACCAGAATTCTACTAAAAAGATTATTCTGTCAAAACCACATAAAGATATAAAAAAGTCTATAAAAGAGAAAGAAGAGTCATCCTCGTACATAATCTCTATAAAAGAGAAAGGAGAGTTATCTCTAAAATTATTTAAAATAATCTTAAAAAAGGAGGAGACTCATCTTCTCCAAAATCATTTTCAAAACCAACTGAGTATATATCTAAACAAACTACTCGGACTATTATAACAGTTAAGTAAGGATTTCATAACAAAAATTCTTATATTTTAGAACCCAAAATATTTTCCAAACAAGAATTCCATAACAAGAATTCTTTATAAGGTATTTTCAAAAATTGGTTCTATGGAATTTGAAACCTAACCAAAACACCTGAATACTATCAGAGTATTTTGGATTCATCCAATCCTCAAAACTTCCATTATTGGAATCATAAACCAAGGCGGTTTACTACCTCCTTAATCCAAAACCTAGAATTCCTCATTTTGGATATTTTATTTTCAAACTATTAAACCCATTAAAATGCCTTGGATGCATACCCACTGGTAGAAGTCTTCTATTTCCCCACCAGGAATCTAAGTAAGACATAACTTGTTCAAAACATTCTTTAAACCCACAACATTGTCTCTTCTCTACAAAACCATACCTTTCTTGGGTATATCATTTTTCCTTTAGATAGGTATGACTTGAATTATGAATAAAACCAAGTGGTGGACAACACTCAATGTCCCCAAAAGAGTTTCAAAACTTGTTGAGGAAAAATGGCATGAGGAACTTTAACCAACCCAACATCAGCTCTTGGCTTAAAGGGTCAATACATCATTTGCCACAGCGGGACTAGAAGAGCATTTGGACACCATGCAACAACTATCAGAAGATAAAACAAGATCTTCCAAGCAAAATGCCCAACGACTTTGCACCAGACAATTCAGCACCTTGGAAAGACAAGGAAGACTATTTGGAATACCCTCTAAAATTTTATATGGCCTTTGGGCCTTATAAGTTATATTAGGGTTAGAAGCCCATCTACATGTATCAGGGTTAAAAGCCCATTGATTGTAAAATGTAAAGCCCAAAGCATAGGGCTTCAAAAGGGTTCAGAGCCCATCAATGGTGACATCATCATGGCAACATCAACAAGACATCACTAAGACATCATGGCGAATTCAACAGGACGTCATTATTACATCAGCATTATGGTGACATAAGCAGGACGTCACTAAGACATCAACATCATGGTGACATCAATAGGACGTCACTAATGCATCAACAGTCAGAATTATGGAGTCGGCACCAAAGATAAAACGAGCTACAAGAGTGGTCGACAATGCACTATTCAAGCAACAGTGCAAAACATCTCCTACAGTAAAAGGTGTCAGACAAAACACTAGTCACCAAACAATAAAGACATTTTCTACAGTATAAAGTTACCAATAGAACATTGTTCACCAAACATTGCAAGCATCTCCAATAGTGCAAAATTTGGCTATAAAAAAAAGTTTCTCTCCATTCAAAACTAAGTCTTGTTTTAACTCAAAGAATTATAGGTCTTTTTCAACCACACAAGCATTCTCTCAAAACCTCCTATCTGTCTCTCTTCATTTACCTTCAATAATCTTCTTGTATATTCTCCGGTTTATGTAAGTTTTATTTATCTTTGTAAGTGTTTTATTTTTGTTTTCATTTTATAATTTTAATATTTATATAATTTGCAATACTTATGGTCGATTAAACCGCCTAACCTTATCAATATAACATGCTTGTTTATTAATCTTGTTGTCTTATTTTTTAGTATTATTTCTTTGATCAAACCCATGAATATGCACCAAGGATTTAGGGAGTTAATCAAAGAGTTAATACTAAAAAATAAGATAACAAGATTAATATACAAGCATATTATATTGATAGATGAGGTAGTTTAGCTGACCATGAGTTTACAAACAAAATATATATATGATAACTTAAATACAGAAAATGAAAATAGAAATACAAACTTACTTAATTTACAAAAACTAAAGGTTATAAGTTACAAAAGGAAATGAAAATATTATCAGAGAGTTTGCTTGGGTGTGAGAGGACTTGAGAGTAATTGTGGGTAATGAAAGTAATGCCTCTGAATGGTAATGAGTCTTTCTTTTATAGTTGAGTGATGCATTGTTGGAGATGTCTTCACTGTGCTGTGAACAATAATTTGTCACCAACTTTATACCGTAGAAGATGCCTTTACTGTTGTGAATAGTACACATCTTTTATTGTTTTGTGAACGGTGGTTTGTATGCACCTTTCCTTGTTTTTTCGTTTTCTGCTTACACTACAGTGATATGCTACAATACTTTTGAATAGTACTTTTTGGGTTGAAGATTTTGATGGGTCATTGTATGGGCCTTTGTTGGGCCGTTGATTGGGCCTTTTGATAGGCCGTTGTATAGGTCTTTTACAAATAAAATGGGCTATTAGGCCCACAATGATATTTGGCTTTTAACCCTGATACAAGAAAATGGACTCACAGGCCCAGTAATATGGGTTCATAGACTCGTAATACAAATATTTCTTAAGGTTTTTATGGACGGTCTACACCTATCCAAAATAATATATCTTCCTCAGTAGCTTCTACATTTAACAGGTAGTCGAAAGGAGCTTTAGAGGCTAATGATGATGGTGACTTGGTTGATGATCCTAAAGAATCCTCTTTTTTGTTGGTAGAGGGTTCTTGGGATAATTGTTTGATAATGTCCAAGAGTTCTTCTTAGGTTTGTGCTTTGGTAATGAAGACATTAGCATGTGCCTTTTGGTTTAAGAATAGTGATGTATTTCAAAATTTCTTCAACTTTGGTTGCTCTATGATCGGTTTTGGTTAATCATTGTTCTATGGCTGGTTTTAAAATGGTTTTGGAGATCATAAATGACGACCACCATTTTACTTGAAACATACAGGTAATGGTAACTATCTCAGATATGATAGGTTTTAAGACCCACCGACATACCCAGGGAAGATAGAATTTTGTTGCAAAAATATACAGAGGGTGGAATCTTTTCTCATCTGGTGTAGGTTTGAAATGGGTGATGAATGTTTCATAACTTTCCTTTATTGGTGGGTTGAGGATAGAAGGGATAAAACCAAAAGATTTCCACCAATTGTGAAACCAAGATGGGAATTCTGTTGGGTTAATAGTTTTTTGAACGAAAAAAATAACCACGAGTGTTGATTATCCTTGTTTTGAATAAGGCATTGAACCATCCCTGGTAATAATCCCAATAATTGTAGGTTTTACAATGTGGTAAGGGATGTGGTAATACTGACTGGAAAGGTTAGGGAGTTTTGATAAATTATTTCCCCAATCTGCTGGAGATATGACTTTGTGGATTTTGACAGTAGAGTATTGGGCATCAACTTGGTTATGGTAAAGGAAATGTTTGAATTCCACACTATTAGCTATTTCTAAAATACTCTGATAGTATTCTGGTGTTTTGGATGGAGCTGAAGGCCTATAAAATAATTTTTTGCCAAAAAGTTTTTGGACAATTAATAAGGATTCCTATATTGAAATCCTTTTTCAACAGTCATGACCATCTGAGCGTTATATTTTTGAAAATACTCAGATGAGGGTTTTGAAATAGTTTTGGGAACAATTTCCCTTTTCCTTGGTGTAGGGATGATTTTAGTTGAGGACGTTGCCTCTTTCTCTGAAATGGAAAGTTTTCTGGTTCTAGGTTTTTAAATAATAATTTTTGATTTGGAAGATGGTTTTTCCTGTTATACCTTTTCCTTACCCTTAGAGAATGTGCTTTCCGATTCGAATGATAATGGTGCTCTAAGGCTTTGGAGGCTATCATATGCTACATTTAGATATTCTGGAGTATCTCTGAGGTTGAAGATCCAATCTTGGATCTCTTGATAACGAGTTTCGTCTAAGGTTGTTGGCTCGTCTGGTGATG
The DNA here is from genome assembly GCA_030763125.1 of Hippophae gyantsensis. NCBI lineage: Eukaryota > Viridiplantae > Streptophyta > Magnoliopsida > Rosales > Elaeagnaceae > Hippophae > Hippophae gyantsensis. Next base: position 29,890,672 of record CM061030.1, read on the forward strand.
ATGATTAGATCACTTGGGACAAGGTGATGATAGGATTTGAGTAAGAAAGGGTTTTGATTGAAGGGTTTGGTGGAGGTTTTTTTTTCTCCCTTTCTTTTTTCTTTTTTGACATTATGACCTGTTTTGAAGAAATTGTCTGGTCAGAAAGTCTGGTAATGAATTTTCTTCTCCTCTGATAAATTCTATATCAGAATAAAAAATACTTAAAATAGCTTGCCATCTGGCAAAAATTTGTTTTGAAGCAATATTAAGAATATCTTTTTGTAAAATTTCTTTTGCTGATTTAAAATCATTTCTTAATAAAAAAATTTGATTTAGTAAATCAGATTGAAATTTTGTAATGCAAAGAAAAATTAATAATACTTCTCTTTTGATAGTGAAATAATTCTTTTAACAATCATTCAAATGGCCAGAGATAAATTGAACTATGAGTTCCGTATCTCTCTGGACTTGTTTTAGGATTCCTCCAAAACCAATATTGTTGGCATCGGTTTCTACTATCTTAGAAAGTTGGATCCGTAAGATGTAAATAAAGAATATTTTGTACTTGTGCTTTTATGGTTTGCACATTTTTGTGTATTCTTTTGTCCACAACCCAGGTGTTTTCTTAAGCCTGTTATGAAGTGGTTTTGTTAATCAGTTAATATTAGGACAATAATTGAGAACATAGTTTAAGCTTTCGAGAAACCTTTGAAGCTGTGTTTTATCTAGGATCCTATTAGGGATTTTGGTAGTAAACTGTAAGGATCTTTTGATTGGAATAATGGTTCCATTAGTCATATTGTGTTCGAGAAATCTGATGTTGGTTTGGAAAAGAGTCATTTTTTGGTTGATAAGGCCAAACTACTCTTCTTGATGATTTAAAAGAAAGTTTTGAAATGTCGAATGTGTTGTATGACAGATTTTGAGAATATGAGTATATCGTCAATGTATATTATAAAGAATTTTGAATAAGGATTAAAAATATCATTCATATTCTTTTGAAATTCAGAAGGTGTGTTTTTGAGCCAAAAGGTATAACGTTTCACTCATATTGCCCGAAAGGGACAATGAATGCTGTTTTGTATATGTGACTAGGTTTAATTTAAATTTGCTAGAATCCTGACTTCATATTAAACTTAGAAAAAATAGATGATGAAAAAAGTTTTTGAAGCAAGTTTTTTTATTAAGAATAGGGTACCTAATCCATTTTAAGACCTTTGCTGAGGGGTTTATAGTTGATGACTAACCAAGGTGTTCTTCTCTCGATCTCAACTGATTTGTTGACATAGAAGATCATACAACTCTACGATGATCTGGATTTTGAAATAAGTTTCTTAGATGAGAGATCATTGATTTCCTTTCTATAGAATTGTTCGAGGTTAACATTCATATGAATTGGCCTTGCTTTTGTGGGGATATCCATTCATGAAAGGTTGGTTTATATGGAAAATCTACCATATGTTTTTGTCTAGCCCAGAAAGCATTAGGTAAGTCAAAACAAACTTCTTTCTCAAAAGAGTGTTGTAGTTTGGAGATTTTGTTTTGTACCTCTGGGAGTTCAAGTTTTGCCTTAATAGTATGAAGCTGTACTTTGGTTTTGAGATAGAGAAGATCCTTTTCTCTATGCATGATAAGAGTAGAAATCTTATTCTGATAGATGGAGTTGGTTCGAATACTGTTGAGATTCTTGGTTTTGGGTTCATTGACAAAGAGAAAACTGAAGGTTTCTTTGATTTTGAAGGAAATCTTATCATGTTTGACAAGATATGGAGTAATAATATTCATAAATGTTGTTCCTAATATAACATTGTAGCATATATCGGATACCATTGCAATGAGGTTTTAATAGAGAAAGATTTGTTGAGGATAGCAATTTCAGTTTTTCCAGTAATGTTTATCTTTGATCTATTAGTTGAATTGAGTTGTTCATCCGTTATGTAATGAAATTGTCATGGGACATTCTTTGGATTAATGCAATTGAGATCGACACCTGTATCAAATAAGGCTATTGTCTCAAGTTTTGAATTTTCAGGAAATGCGAGGATAACTATGATCATATAATTCCTTGTGGTGATTTCTCTAAGGAGGTGGAGAATGTTTTTTGGAACTCTTTCCATGTTCTCTAATTCCCGTGGGTTTAGTTCATCGATTTTGTCGAGTTCTTTATTTGAATCATCTGATGAAATATCATCATTAGGTTTGGTTGAGCAACTAATGTTTTGATTTTTGATAGTCCTCTTTAAGTTGTTTGATTTCTAGCTTAATAGTGTTGATTTCAGCCTTCAAGCCTTGGATTTGACTTTATGGCTTTAGGGTTTTGTCTTTCTTCCATTCAAGGATTGCAGTGAGGTCGTAATAGCCTGTGTTGGTTGATGGAAGTTCAGATGGTTTTGGTTGTGGTTGGATTTTGGCCAAGGTATTGGTCAAATGGTCCAGATATAATTGGGTAAGATCAGAGTCATTTATCCTAAGAATCTTGTCTTGTAAACTATCTTCTTTGGTTAACATATTGATCTTTTTTGAATGACGAATTTCAGAGTCAATGGATGCTAACTCATCAACTTGTGGGTTTAAGTCATCAGAGTCTTCAATCCAAGATTCAGACTCAGATGATGTTGATGATTCGTCTACCATTAAGTTAGAGATTTTGTTTGAAGTGTCAAGATTTTATTCATAAAGTTTGTTTGAACGAAAGTTCTCACTATCGCAAGATATCCACGTGGGACCCCTGGTACGGGGGATCTTGTCCAACATCTCACCAGGTTACACGTGTTTCTTTTGCTCTTACCCAGCTTCGAACCTGTGACCTGCTTCTTTAGTACACAGATTCTTAGAAGTTGGTACCCATCAGGACATGTCTCGATGGGTACCAACTTTTATGAATTTATGGCTAAATGGGCAGGTCATAGGTTTGAGCCTGGGGAAGTGCAAAGAAATAAGTGTAACTTGGTGAGGTGCTGGACAAGATCTCCCGTACTAAGGGCCCACACATAAATATCTTTAGCAATAAGGACGTTTTTGATGTTTGAACGAAAGTTCTCACTATCGCAAGATATCCACGTGGGGCCCTTGATGAGTGGGATTGCCTGCACCAGGTTACATGTGTTTCTTTTGCTCTTACCCAGTTTCGAACCTGTGATCTGCTCCTTTAGTACACAGATTCTTAGAAGCGCCTTTATTGTTAAAGATATTTACGTGTGGGCTCCTAGTGTGGGGGATCTTTTTCATATCTTGCGATAGTGAGAACTTTCGTTCAAACATCAAAAGCGCCCTTATTGTTAAAAATATTTACATGGGCCCTTGGTGCAGGGGGTCTTGTCCAGCACCTCACCAGGTTACACATATTTCTTTGGGCTTCCTCAGCCTCGAACTTGTGGCTTGCCCATTTAGCCACAGATTCATAGAAGCTAGTACCCATCAGGACATACATACTTAAGGGTAGGTCACAGGTTTGAAGCTGGGTAAGAGCGAAAGAAACAGTGTAACCTGGTGTGGTGCAAACAATCTTACTCACCAGGGGCCCCACGTGGATATCTTACGATAGAGAACTTTCGTTCAAACAAAGCTTTTTAGACATTTTACAATAGTTGGCGGTATGGCCTATCTTACAACATTTATAACATGTAAACTCTTTAAATTTTTTAAAGGGTTTGTTTTGTTTTTTAGAATCTTTGTTAAAGATTCTTTTATAAGGTTTTTTTTATAAGAATCCTTCTGGGGTTTTTGATAAGAAGGTTTTATATATTTTGAAAATGACTTATAAGGTTTTGAAATATCTTTGTTGTAGTTTTCACGACAGTGTTTGATAGTGGGAAGAGAGTTATCAAACTGTTTACAGAATGATCCGATTTCCCTCTTAGAGATTTTAAGCTCTTTTTTCATTTATTTTTGGATTTTCAAATTTTGGCAATGTAGGTTGGAGAGCAGATCATCGTTTTTATGGAAAGAATCTCCCATAAAATGGTGTGGTATTGTGAAAAGTAATGTGGAGACTACGTCCTAGATGGGTTCTCTATGTTTATCCAGTAGAGGTTCACCATACTCTCTAGTTAGAAATACGTTGAAGATATCTGACTATTGTTGTTTTGATAGGTGGTGATCCCAGTATCCTTTTAGTTGGCCAGAGAAGCCAGCTATAAGGAGTTCAACGATTGTTTTGTCCGTTTCTCCGGATAGAGGTTTGTAGGCATTGGATGCCATCATTATTTGTTGTAATGTGTTTAATATTTGATGTTTTGTCATGCCATCTATGTTTCATTAATAGATAGATGATGCGTTATATTTTGGCTGAATAACCTGATTTGGTTGGGTACTTACATCTAATTGTGGATACCTATTGGGTATAGATTGTTGCCAAACTAGTTTTGGATTTGATGAGTCGGTTCAATAGACATTTCTTGAAAGGCTCTTTCGTCAGAGGTAATAGGTTCTTGGTTGTTAAGAACACTAATACTCTGAGTGAGATTTTTTGGGGTCTTGGGTGTTGGAGGTGACTCAGGGATAATCAGGCCCATTTTTGAGTTTGAGCTTTGTTCAAGTTGAGACTTGTGAATGCCTCTAACGAGCTCAATTTTTGATAATAATTCTTCCTAGGTTATTTTGGAGACCTGTAAGGGTTTGAAGATAGGGTTTTTAATTTTACTGTCTACAATTTTATTAAAGGTATCAATAGTTTGATTCTTCTCTATCCTAGTGAGTTGTTTACCTAAGGTACTTATGCTGATATTGGTAAAGTTGTTTTGAGTAACTATGTTTCTGAGGTTGGTGATAGGGTTCGAATTAGGGTTCATGAAGGGATAGGCATCAACCGTGGCGTTGGCATATGGAAAAGTCATTGGTCACAATGGAGGATTTTCAGCTTCGATTGTTCCATATGGGGTTTTCCATATTAGTATTTTCTTTTTGCTGTTGATCATGCCAATTGATTTAACTGATACAACAGTTTTGGTTTCTTTGGGTTTTTGGGCTTGTGGAAAAGGAAACTTTCCTCCTTTTTGAGAGAAATATCCTTCAAGCAATTCAAAGAAGACTATGTTTTGTTGGTATTGATTGGTTAACATGTCGGTTATGTTTTCTCTTAAAGCTTTCTTGTTGTGCTTTAGAGTATCTTTTGATAAACCAAGTCTTAATATGGTTATTGCTTGAATTCAATGTCTAGATATAGGGTTTCGATGTCTAGTAGTTTAAACTATTTGTCTAAGCCATTTAATATATATTCTTTGGCCACATTAAGTGACGATGGAGGTGAACTGCTCAACTTTGATGTTGGATCAATGGTGTAGACTAGTTGGGATACTAGTGTACTAAAGTCTATGCCTTTGAGGTTTGTCCTAGGTAAGTATAAGGTAGATTTCTTATGTCTGGTTTTGATTGGTAGGTTAAGAGACGATAAGTGAGATATCCGCTGAAGAAACAGAAGAGTGCTTCGAACTAGTAGCTCTATTGAAGCTAAGTCCAATACTACCATCCTTATATTGGGTTATATCTCTAAGGTGGTTATTCTGTTCAGGTACTTATGTTCATATTCAGATTGAGTTATACCTTTAAAGAGCCATTCATCTGGTAAGGTGATGTGGTTTCAAATGATAGGTTTTGGAATAGTTTTCCAACTCCTCAATTGCAAACTTGCAGTCATCCTAGTGGCAAACTGGTAAATGACTTGGGGCTACTGGTTATCAAACCCAATGTTCATTATATATATGAAGCTTAGTAGCTCATTAAATGGAAAAAAATGAAATAAAACAAAAAGAAGAAACGAAAAGACTTCTAGAAGACGAAAACAGACGTAGTATTGAAGAAGATAAATAATGGGTAGATGAAGATGAACAAGATATTGAAATTAGATATGATGATGATTCATTGAATAATAAAACTAGTAGTGACAAAGGTGTCGATGTTAATGAGTTAGGAGTGGAATTAGTAGATTTAAGAGTTAAAGAGGAAGAAACTAACAATGACTAACATGAGGGTGTTGATGAGTGATGAGTGTGTGGGGGGTTTGAATTAGTATACTCAAGAGATGAAGAGAAAGAAACGAACAATGATTAAATTAAAACATGTTTTGTGACTTATTTTCGATTCATTTTAAACTTATTTTGTGATTTATTTAAATTTTACTCTAATATTACTAATTTTGTGTTTTTTTTTCTGATTCTAAATGAGGTTTGCATCTTGCCTCATTTGAGGCTACCCGTCTTTTGGAACTTTGGTCCTTTGATGTAAGAATGTATGGTTCTCCTCTTCTCCCTTGGAACCCCTGTTTTCATCTTCTTTATCTGTTCTGAGAACTCTTGCTTCCCTTTACTTATCTCCTACATCGTCTTTGATATTAATGGCTATAAGAGAATCACGAACCTTAGAATAAAAGATGCCACAAAGGAGAACCAATCCTTTGATAAGTCACCAAGAACCCCAAGTGAAACAACACTTATGAAAAACTTAATATCATTGATTCTGAATTGGACGGCCACCTTATGGGAGTATTTATAGCCTTGCAATCCCTTATTTGATAAATAAAATAACTCCTAATAAGTCTCTACAATAATTTAAAATCCTATAGATAATTTCCTGGTGACAATTATCTAACAAAATTCTAGAAAATCGCAAATTAAAACGAAAAAAATACAGCTTAAAACTAATGGATATGGCTGTCCACCCAAGTGATGATTCTACTTGGAGTGGGCTGTCCGTATCCTCTCCAAAAGGATAAGAATGTCGATACTTTTAAACTCCCAACAAACTTCTAGAAAATGATATGATTATCAACAATTACAATTCCAAATAAATCTCCTAGAATTTGCTTGTATCTCCACGGCATAAAGCTGGCATTCATGTTAGCTTCCACGTGGGAAATTGTGCTGATGTGGAAGTTGATGTGGCATATTTTGAAAGGACTTCAAAGATAGGCTCCATGCATATAGAAGAGCTTTGATTCTCATCAGATATGCCAGTTTTAAAGATAAAACTTCATTACTATCATCATGGTTTTGTGGTTTTTTTTTTATATATATACTTATTTATCCTACTTATCTTTTGCAGCTAATTTTTGATGTGGCAATTTTTATGTTCACCAAGTTTACAACAACAATCTACATGTTCGATTTCTCTTCATTTTCCCTTTCATTTTCTTTTGTAATTTATTAGGTTAATTATATTTTATTCTCGTAATATATGGAGTTAGTTATAAATATATCCAAAACGTTTACTTAGTTGTAATTATGTTCATAACGTATAGATAATTATAAAAATATGACCAACATTAGGCATATTTAAATTAATAATTATGTTATATATAATAAAAACATGTCAAAATTATCCATATATTGTAGACATAATTGTAATTAAGTAAATGTTTTAAATATATGTAACTAATCTGGGTTAATTTATTACTATAATAACGTTGTTTTATGTTTATTTAGAAGTATATGTTGTTTTATGTTTATTTAGAAGTATATGTTGTTTTATGTTTATTTAAAAGTGTATGGAATTGAAATAAAAATATTAATTAATTTAAATGTTTTTAAAGTAGTAATGACTAATGTAAAATAAAAGAATATTAAAATTAGTAATAATTTTATAAGTGTATATTGGGAATTTTGAAAATGATAATTAATACAAAAAGATGAGTGAAAATAATAAATAAAGTTTGTTGGCTATAAAAAAAATGCAGTTTGGAGTATTCATTAATTAGGATTGTACAAGTTTGTTATATTTATAAAAGGGTTATAGAAGTTATTTTGTAAAGGTAATGTAATGGATTTGTGATTTTTGTGTGAAGATAGTGGTGTATTGTTTAATAAGTAAGAAATTAAAATATATTTTTGTTAAAAGTATATGTTATTTTATTAGATATGTGTAATCTCATGAAACTAATTATTAGACAAATATATTTCGAGGATGAGAACAATTACGTGTAACGTTGTATGTAGATGGGTGAGAGAATGAAAGTTTCAGAACGAGACAGCGACCGAGTCATAACGTCGTTTCTCTTCCAACAATCAGAATCTTAGACGAGAGAGCTGGCAAATGTAGAAAATACATTATTTTGTAATTATGTGGTTTAGCTTTTTTTTAATTTCAAATTAAAATTAATTTTTTTAATTTTAAAAATTAAGAAAAATATAAGAATACTTATTTTTTTATAATGTGTTGTTTAATGAGTTGAATAATAAAACTAAATGAATATGTAAATTATATATAAAATAAAATTTAAAACTATTTTGTACAATAAAATTAAAATAAAATCATATGAGATACGATTAAATTATATGTCTTTATATTTAACATCGGATAGATCTCAATAATAATTGTCCTGTAACTTTTATTTCGTGATTAGATAATACCTAAAATCGTTACTGTTTTTAAATTAATTGGATAAATATTGAACCAAAAAACACAAATAATCACGAATATACGAAATTGCAAGTAAAATGCCCAGGTTTTTCTTAAAAAAAACCGAAAAAATCATTTCTAATTAAATAACACAAGGTTTTTATTAAAAGTAACATGCTTATATGTTATATCTTCATTTCTAATTAAATATGTACCAGAAAAAATCACAAATAAATATTATGGATCGGATAAACTCGGCCTTCTGAATCTGAGTCATAGCCTTCCTGAATCCAATCGCTCTCCAAGCTGCGCACCATGTCCGTAGCTACCTCCTCTTCTTTCTCTTCAACAAGCCTGAAAATAGGCATAATAGGCTTCGGCCACTTCGCGCAGTTTCTGGCAAAGACAATGATCAGACAAGGTCATTGTATAAGGGCAACTTCTCGAACAGATTACTCTGATATCTGTGTCAAAATGGGCATCTCTTTCTTCAGGTAAACAATTGCGTTATAATATTATATCAGCCTTTTGTGTTTGTTTTACCTGGATTTACATATTTGAAGAATACTTAGGGATGCTCAAGTATTTCTAGAAGCCCAAAACGACGTCATTTTGGTATGTACATCAATTCTATCTCTTTGCAATGTTCTCAAATCGATGCCACTTCATTGCCTTCGAAAGCCAACGCTCTTTGTGGATGTGCTCTCAGTTAAAGAGCACCCAAAAGAAGTTTTTTTGCGGGTATGTAACTATACCAATTATATTATTTTGGAACTTTACAGTTATCTTTATTTTTACCTCTCTAAAAAAATATACGAAAAAACATATACAAAAATTATAAAGAGATAGATTAAAATTGAAACTACATTTATGAAAGAGTTATACTATGCAAGTACAATTCTGATGTGACACTGCCTGCTAGTATGCTAATAACTGTAAATAGGTGAGTAAAAATGTCTTTTTTTTGTTGAAAAAAAAACACCGTTCTTTTCATACATTTGCAAATTATTAATTGCACTAACACCCCAAAAGTAGTAGAGATGATTTATATTGAGAAAATATCAATAATATCTCCTAGGTTTTAGGTTCTTTCAATAATACCCTCAAGGTTTTAAAAATAAGTTCTAATATATCCACAACATTTAATCACATATCCCTCAATATTAACCTACGTTACTTAAACTGTTATCTTAACAGTATTTTGAAAATGATTTGCACAAAGTTAGTTTTCTTAATTAAAAAAGGATTTATTTAACGAAATCTTTTACTAGAAGGATGCAGCCAAGCATTCATCGTTTTCTATTAACTTATCTAAAAATGGCTTAGTTCTCCAAATTATAACCGTAGTTATCTTTTCTGTTGCATTTTATTTTTCTCTTCTATTCTTTTTAATTGCTTTCTAATGTCATTATAGTCATTATTGTTTTTACCAGTGTTGTTGAACCAATATTTACTTTTTCTTCTTGACACATGTACTTATTAGCTACAAATGTCATCCCTCAGTTACAATTGCATGTACTTCTTGCCCCCACTAACCACAATAAATTAAAAATAAATTTATAAAGAGGTAGTGCTTACACCTTACCTAAAAATTCACATCAATTAACTCCAAATTAAAACAGAGTTGTCAAGTTGATAATTAAAAAGCAATTGATCAGTCAAAATAAATGTGCACGAATTAAATAACCTGAAAGCAAGAACCACAGCCAGTTCCATCTTTGAAAAGGGAAGGTACGCTAGCAACAGTGTGTTACGTGATGTCCTAAATTCATCGTACTTATTTTGCTTCTTTGATTCTTTCAAATTCAATTAATTATGAACCATGTCTTTGATGTTATGGATGTTATGGTTATATTAGTGTTTTCAGTTTTAGTTCTACATTTTCTTAGAAAATAGAGATTTGTTTCAGTTATTTTCAGTTATCAAAAATATGTATAAAAATGATAAGGTTAATGAAAATGAAAGCATGAATTTTTTTTACCAAAAATAATCTACCTTGTATTTACAGAATTTATCTCCTTGAGAGCTTCTTCACGTCGGGGTATTATTCCACGTTGGGACAGACGCCAAGCGAGAGCTCGACATTACAGGCATGTAACAATATGGTATCAAAGTAGGGATTCGATAATGGGACCAAGTAAAGCTCGAAAATTTATTAAGGACTAGAAAAATAGTTGCTCCTCTGACAAAAATGTTGAAAAAGAATAACTTCAAGTGAACCCCCAAGACCGAATGTGCATTTCAAGAACTCAAACGGATGATGGTACAAGGATCGGTGTTAGAATTACTTAACTTTACAAAACTTTCATTATTGAATGTGATGCCTCTAATTCTCATATTGGTGCAATACTCACTCAAGGAAAGAGACCCATAACTTTCTTTAGTCAAGCTCTCAAAGGGAGGAATGTAACTTTATCCACCCATGACAAAGAGATGTTGGCTTTGGTGTTAGCAGTTCAGAAATGGCGACCCTATATGTTAGGAAGGACATGTGTGGTTCGCACTGACCACAAAAGCCTTAAATATTTGTGGAGCCAAAAAATCACTACCCTAGCTCAATAAAGATGGCTTAGCAAGTTGATAGGATATGACTTCTCCATAGAATACAAACAAGGGAAAGATAATTCAGTAGTAGATGCCCTATCCAGGTGAGATGAACCCACGCAAGTAATGGCAATATCAGAGTTAATTCTAACATTGTTGGAGATCATTCAGGATGAAAACAAAAGCCACGTGGAGATGCAAAATCTGCATAAGTTGTATCAAGAAGGGGAATTGACATGCAAGGAAGGGTTACTCTTTTACAAAAACAAAATTTATTTGCTACCTTCTTCCCCGCTAACGACAGAAGTTATTCAAGGTTTCCATTCTGCCACCCATGAAGGGTTCCACAAAACTCTCCAACGAATATGGTCACAATTCTACTAGCAAGGGATGATGCGGTAGGTATTGGAGATATCAAAGCTTGTGACGTTTGTTAGAGAAATAAAAGAGAACAAGGTACACCATCTGGGTTCCTCTAACCCTACACACACCCACTACTGTATGGACAGAGGTCTCCATGGATTTCATTACAAGGCCTTTCCAATTTCAAAGGCAAGACGACCATTATGGTGGTGGTGGACCGGTTGTCCAAAATGGCACACTTCATTGCAATGGCATCATCGATCACTGCACCCAGCGCTACCCAAGCTTACTATGAAAATGTCCTCAAATTATATGGAGTACCACAGTCCATAGTGAGTGATAGAGACCCTTTGTTCACCAGTTCATTTTGGAAGGAACTTTTCCGACTACAAGGGATCGAGTTTCATTTTTCTTCATCTTACCATCAGCAAACAGATGGGAAAATGGAGGTGTTGTAAATCAGTGTTGAAAATGCCAAGGCCTAAAGGCCTTCCCACACAAAACAAGCTCTCTTAAAGTTGTATTATTATTATTCCCTTTCTTCTCTATAATTCTTTGATACAGATCATATATATATACTAATGTTATAACTAAAATACACAACTGTAATACACTAAAATACAGCTAGGATACACTAATACAAAGTGGAAAATAAAGCTGGAAATTGAGTTGAAAATAAGCTGAAAATTGAGCTGAAAATAAGCTGAAAATAGAGCTAGAAGTCACCCTGAAAATCAGGAAACTTCCTCCTGAAAATCAGGAAACTTTCTTCTGAAAATCAGAAGTTGTTTAGGAATCAATCATATGCCTAGATTGATTTCCTACACTCCCCCTCAAGCTAGGCGATATATGTTTTTCAAACCAAGTGTTACACTTAATTCTCAAAAACAAAACTTTGGTTAAGATATCTACTACTTGTTGTCTAGATGGAATATAGTTAAGGGAGATCATCTTGTCTTCAATTTCCACATGTTTAGTTTGATCATAGTGGACTAGAACCCTTTACTCATTGAATTAAGGGTTAATATTTAACACTCTCCCACAAGTTGGATCCAGAAGGTTTATGGATCTAAGCTCCTAAAGATTGGGATGATGAGGAAGTATATGATGACATCCCAAAAAGGATTATTGATCCTGTTGCTAAGAAGCCTAAAGATTGGGATGTTGAAATAGATTTAACCACCAAATATGAGTGGAGCGATGTAGTTGAATCTCTTGCAGCTCAGAGGGTGGTGGTTGAATCTGAGTGGAGAGCAATGCAGTTGAATTTCCTACAGCTCGAAGGGTGGCCATTGAAACTGAGTGGAACTTGCAGTTGAATTTCCTACAGCTCGAAGAGTGGCCATTGAAACTAAGTGGAGCTTGTAGTTGAATTTCCTGAAGCTCGAAGAGTGACTATATCCCGTTGAATCTGATATAGACCAAACAAGTAACATTGAGATAAATGAATGTCATAAAGGCCAATTAGATTCAGGAACGTCTTCTAGTCAGAACACTTCATCTTTAGAATGAGAAGTTTATTGGAAGAAACTGAACGGTCCCTTCAGATGAAATCATTCTCATGGATTATTTTCTTGAAATGGAAAAACTTGTTGTTTTACCAAATACAGAAAATGGAAGTTACTGCGTTGATGTTTAATCTTTTTATGGTCAATCTAATAGTGAAGAAAGTTCTTTGAAAGCTGAACTTGATGCTTGAAAATATTGAAATTGGAGAAGGTTCACTACTGACATGCAGACCCTGCTATTGGTGTAGATAAGAGGTGGAAGTTTTTCCCAAAATTTTGGACTGATGATGAAGCTGCAATCTGCTATGGATGAGGTTAACAGAATATTGAAGATAAACTTGTAGAATTTGAACAGAATCTACTGTGGATGAGGTTAACATCTGAAATCTGTTACTAACATTCGTGAAAATAAACTTGTAGAATCTGAACAGAAGTTGAAAGTCTTGTTCTTGAGAAATTGTCTGACAGAAATAGAACACCGTTTGCAGGATAAGTCTGAGCACCAAGTTTGTGGATAAGTCTGAAACTATTACAAAATTTTGTGCAGGAAGCAATCGAGGTTACAAGTTCAAGATGCCCGCATTCAGGGCTGATTGGGTAGGAATGTGGTTATTGGGCTGAAATTTCTTGAATAGATGCGACGATCAAATGGAGGTGATATCACCCTACGAACTGAACATGAGCGTTTCGTTCACCGTTTTCTATCTTTCTTGTTTGAGTTTGAATCTGATGCGTCAACTGGAGAACAACGGCTAAGCGGTGAAGTGGAAGATGCCGACGACTGGGTGCTTGGGTTTCGCGAGACTGATGACTGAAGTCTTGTGATACTGAGATTGACGTCGTGCAAGACTGAGGATGACGTCGCGCGAGATTGAGGTTGATAGTTATTCAAGTATGGTGGCTGGTTTGAGTAGAGACGAACGTAGATGCACGATAGTCGATCATTTCTTAGATGAACGATGACTTCGGCTACAAACAAAAAGAGCAACTGGAGATGTAGAATTAAACGTTGAACCAAATTCAGAGGAAGAGTAAAGGTCAACAAAGTCATTTTCAGTTGGTGATTCCTTCTGAAAAGGAGAACACTCTTCTTGGCAGCAATGCCATTCTGGTGTGGAAGTTGATTTACTACTCTTTTGAGATAATGTCTGATGATGACTGTTTGAATATGATTCCTTATGTGGTCCAAAGGCAAAGACAAGACCCCCCAAACATGGGATTCATCTCATAGAAAAGAAATTGTGAGGATCGATCACCAGGGAAGTATGAATGCATTTGACCTAAAGAATTCTGTGGATTTGACAAAGGTAGCCATAAGGAAATTGCTGGTGTTGAAACCCATTTGAAGGTTTTTGGTTGGTTCACCACACATTACGATTCTCAGAAAAATATTTGGTTTCTTGAGTTAGGAAAATTTGAGATTTTGGAATTGGTCCTGATAGATTGTTGAACAAAAGGTCCATTTTGACATTACTTGGAATTTCGTTGGCAAACTTTTTTTTTTTTTTGGATATATCCAGAAAGTCTGTTGAAGGAGAAAATTGAAGTAATGTAAATTATTGTCACCAAAATCAGAAGGCAGAAACCCATAGAATTCTTGCCAATACATTGATGGGAAAGAAACAAGGTTTGGCATCTGTGAGGTTGTCTGAGGATGAGTAAATGCAATAGCATGCTGGGAAGAATCAGCTTCTGGTTCAGATGGTTTTGGTGGAATCTAGAAAACTGTTGACCTTTTGTATAAGGTTGCAGATGTTTCATTCCTGAAGCCGTTTCATGGGCACCCACAGCAATAGTGAAATCTAACTTCAATACTGTAACAATGGGCTCAGAATTCTCAATATTTTTTTTTGTCTGCTGCCATTGTCAGTTCTCAGATATCAATCAACCTCAAATAATGAGAATTAAAGCAGCAGAAACTGATCTGAGAATTAAAACAGTAAAAACTGATCTAAGAATTAAAACAGCAGAAACTGATCTGAGAAAAACAGAAAACCACTTTTTGATTAAAAAACGGTTTCCTACGAGATACAGTGAGAGAGAGGCCAATAGTAGAGGTTTCTGAACCTAAAGCTATGATACTATGTTGTTAATCAATGTTGAAAATATCAAGACCTAAAGGCCTTTTCACACAAAACAAGCTCTCTTAAAGTTGTATTATTCTTATTCCCTTTCTTCTCTATAATTCTTTGATATATACTAATGTTATAAAATACATAACTGTAATACTCTAAAATAAAGCTGTGATACATTAATACAAAATGGGAAATAAAGTTGGAAATAAGCTGAAAATAAAGCTGTAAATAGAACTAGAAGTCACCTGAAAATCAGGAAACTTCCTGCTGAAAATTAGGGATTGCTTAGGAATCATTCATATACCTAGATTGATTTCCTACAAGAGGTAACTAACCGCACTCTAATTTTCATGTTCTTTTCTAATAGTTGCAAAGTGCTAGTTCTTAAAGCTTGAACTTATTCGGTGATTATACATTAGAATTCTAAATCAACAGTTTTTTAGGAATCAAAATATAGAAAGCTAATGTTTCCAAGAAGCAAAAATGGTGGCCCTTCTTTTGTTCTTGTTACTCTATCCTTGTTGTTTCTAGTGTTGTTGTTAATGGAAGAAGATGAAGATGAAGGTGTGGTATGGTTAGGATTTTCAACGATGAAAGTGAGAGGAGAAGAAGGAAATGAAAGGTTTCTGCCTTTTTGGTTAGCATAAGAGTATGGCGTGCAATTTCAAAGCCTTATCACATCACCGGACAACACAATTATTCTTTTATCCTTGGATTTTACACTCTTTTAACTCCGTTTAAGTTTGAGGGCATCATTGATATTTTCAACCTTGAGGGTATTGTTGAAGAAAATTGAAACCTCAAGAGTATTATCGAAGTTTTCCCGATTTGTATTCAACATTTTCATCTAGTAAGTTAATTATGCTGTGCAGGTCCTGCCAGAGGAGTCAGATATTCTTTGTACTCATCCGATGTTTGGACCAGAAAGTGGAAAAAATGGGTGGAAAGATCTAACATGTGTATATGACAAAGTGAGAATAAGAAATGAACCTACCTGTTCAAGCTTCCTCCAAATCTTTGAAACAGAGGTAACTAGTTATTTTCTCTCTCTTCCCTTAAGCTACAACCCCTAGTTGTGCATTAGAGGAGTAATTTACCTGCAATTTCATCAAAGATATAAGAAAAAATCTATTTATCACAAGTTTGTGATAAATCACAGATGTAATACAGTATTATTAGTAAGTACAATCAGACTCACGTAACTGTATCTAATAAAAAAATGTCAAATCAATTGTGATTTTGATATAATTGTGTTAAATAGAAGTACTCAATATATAATACTATTTGTATGATTTTCTGTCTTACACTTATGCTTCTGATAAGATCAAGATCGAATCTCTTAGGTAGGAATCGAAGAATTCTAAATTATTTATCTGCCTGTGGAAAAGAACCCAATGCTTCCAATATAGTTCAGCAAACTTGAAATTACAAGAACATGAAGGTATAATACTAAAGCTGACCCTTTTTTTATGAGGTTTAACTAGGGTTGTAGCATGCTAGAAATGTCGTGTGAGGAACATGATAAAGTTGCAGCCAGGAGCCAATTTGTCACTCACACCATTGGAAGGTGTATCTCTTATCAGCTATTTCTTCTTGGTGTACAAAGAAAGTACTGAGATCTCAAGTTTCTTGTTGTTACACAGGGTATTGTCGGAAATGGAGATTAAGTCAACAAACATTAATACAAAAGGCTTTGAGACACTACTTCAATTGGTATCATTACTTGTTTATATACTCTTCAAGTTGTTTTCTTTCAATCTATTTAAGGATCCAAAATTTGCTCATTTGCTGAATGGGCACTTAAGAAACTTTCATTTATTTGCAGAAAGAAAATACCATGAAAGATAGCTTTGACCTGTACAGTGGGTTACTCCTTCATAATAGATTTGCCCAACAATTGGTAAGCTGTGGCTGGTTCCTATGTTAAAATATAGTAAAATATTTTTTTAGAATCAGTCTACATATCAATATAATTAGTCATATGTTAGTAAGTGGGGTAGTTAGTTCTTCAAAAATATGTATCTTCTCTTGGTCAAAAGATTTTCTTGGTTTTACAACTAATAAAAAACCTTGAAGGTTTGACTTGTTGATCATGCAGTTGGAAGACCTTGAACAGGCCATCGAAAAGGTAAAACAGAAGCTGCTAGCTCAGAGATGAGTGACTTACAAGAACAAGATTAGGTAGAATCTTAAAGCTTACAGATGATAGGAACAAAGAGAGTGTAAACTTGTAACCTAGGTGAATACTGCATGAATAATGGTGCAATTACATATATTTTTAACCTATTTGTGCATGTTGTATAACATACAAATTACAATAGAGATTGGCATCTACAGCAGTTAAGGGTAATGGTGTTGTTTATGTTGTTGGAGATTCTGGTTGGAAAGACTGTTAACTTCAAATTTTTTTTTTTTTTGGGTTCAAATTGTTTCAATTCTTTTGTGGGCTGAAGACTAGCATAGAAATAATTTATTTAATATATATATTCTACCCGTTTTAGAAGTTTAAATTAATGTATAATTCTTAAAATTAAAGAAAATATTTAATTATAATTAGAATATATATTATTTAATTTTATTTATTTAAATTCTATTTGGTAAAATTATTTGGATAAATTCTTGGTACTGGGAACAGATACATACACATATGTATATATATAAAGTGTTAGTAATTATAATTCAATGATAATTTTTTAATAAAAATTATCATATTTAATTGATATATTTTAGTTATTTTTTATTAATTTTAATTTTTTAAATATTTTTTTTTGTTAAAAAATTAAATTAGATTGAATTTAACCGTATGAATATAATGTTAATAGATGTTTGTATAAAAATATGTCAAATAGTTGAAAAAAGAAAGAAAGATAAAATAATTAAATAATCAAAATTGATTTAAATAGATTAAAAAATTTACAAATATAATAACAAGATTATAATATATTAATTTAAAATAATATAATTAATAAATTTCATAGTTAAAAATAAAGTTTTATAATATGATGATTTCTAAGGAAAAAAAAATGTAAAAAATAAAGTGGTTATACTTGTATAGGATAATTTCTCAGGAAAAAAAATACTTCCATTTCCCACCCACCACTTGTCATAGCACTCATTACTATATTCTATCCCGAAAGCCCCGTATTTCACTCTCTCTCCGCGACCCAAAAATCAATTAATTCAAGATCTTAACGCTTCGTAATCAGCAGCAAATTCCACGCGCCACCATGGCTTCTCCACCGACACTTCCGGTCTCGAACTCTCAAACCAACATAGGATCCCAATCTCAGCCACCAATTTCCACTCCTGCATTCCGCATGTTCTTCTCCCGCATCACCTCCTCTATCCGCCATGGGTTGTCTCAACGCCGTGCTTGGTCTGAAATGATTGATCGGACCTCCATGGCTCGACCTACTTCCGTATCCGAAGCCTACTCTCGGATCCGAAAGAACCTTGGCTACTTCCGCGTTAACTATGCCACCATTATCGCCCTTGTGTTGGCCCTCTCTCTCCTATCTCACCCTTTCTCTCTTCTAGTCCTCGTATCACTACTCGCCGCGTGGATTTTTCTTTACCTGTTCAGGCCGTCTGATCAGCCTTTGGTTATCTTTGGACGTACGTTCTCTAATACGGAAACCCTAGGGGTTTTGGTGCTTGTAACCGTGTTAGTCATCTTCATGTCCAGCGTTGGATCGCTTCTGATCTCGGCATTAATGATTGGCTTCGCAATCGTTTGCGCTCATGGCGCGTTTATAGTTCCGGATGATTTGTTCCTTGACGATCAAGAACAAACCAACGTCGGTTTCCTCTCCTTCCTCGGCGGTTCCGCCTCATCCGCTGTTCCTTCTGTTGCAGGACGTGTTTAGCAATCGGTAATTGGTCTGAAGATTGGGTCTCTTTGAATCTTTCTTGTTGTCTTTTTTGTATTTGATCACTTTTTACAATGAATGTTTTTAGGATTTTGGAGGTGAATGATAGGGGTTTAGGCAGATTGGATCTGGTCCAGTTTTGTTTGACTCTGTTGTAAGGTGTAAAACTCTTTCTGTGTAGTGATCAATTTAGTTCAACTGTAATTCATTTGCTAACGATTGTGATTTTGGGGAAGTTATTGCATGAAATATTAATAATTATAAATTTATTGTATTTTTATTGTATATTATAACTATAATATAATTATAATTTTTTTTATTTTTTAAATGATGTTTAAATTAAATAATTAAATATTTAAATTAAAATTTTTAATTTTTTATCATTATAAATATAGTCATAATTAAGATAATTTAATTATTAATTATTAATTTTAAATAAAATCTTAAAATTACACTAATATAATAAATATGATTTTTTAAATATCTTTGCAAAAAAAATAAATAACATAAAAAAATATAAAATTTTAAATTAATAAAAATAATATTTGGTTAAGGGATTTTTTTACAACTAAATTATAATTAAATCAGTTTGTAATTGATTAATAACTTTATTATTAATTAATTTAATTCATAAAAAATTTAAAATTATTATTATTAAGTTTATTTTATTTATTTAATTATAATTTAAATAAATATAATTAAATTAAATTAAATTAATATTATTAATAATTTTTAATTTTAATTGTAATAAAAATTCTAACTTGTTATTTCAATTACAAAAGTTAGTAATATTGTACTAAATTCATAATCTAACAGTAATCAAAAATTAAATATTAAATTAATTGTAAACTTAATTTAAGAATTAACATGGTTTGATATTTAAAGATAAAATTAAATACATCAAAAAATTAATTATTAAAATTTTATTCATATCATAACATAATTCATATATATTAAATCATAATATATGACTTAAAATTACTCATAATTATAATAAATTATTTAATTATACATTAAATTTAACACATATAATAAAATAATAAAATAATAAAATAATTCATAATATCAAGAGAATGAAGATATAATAATTTATTTATTTTTGATGTAAAAGTGAAGCCAATACATGATGTCTAAATCTTTTATTCTTTATTCTTCAAATTTTCTTCGATTTATTTAAAAAAAATTAAATTTTTCTCTCTAATTTTTTTTAATTCCTATCATCAATCCCTTTAAAATGATATTTTATAGATATTTATAGGAATTTTATTTTAGATTTTATAGTTAGATGGAGTAGATAAAATTAAATGGATACACCAAATTGTGCTATGTGTCAAACAAATGAATCAGTGTGTGAATACTGACCATAGGATGCGTTGAGGTGAGTATTGGCCAAATGACGGATTGAAGGACTGGATTAAACGAAGTGTCGTTTGACTTTGTATTGGATGAATGACACGTTGGCAAGGCATCATGCGTGTGGTAGTTCTTTGAAACTACACCGTTTTAAGTGCAAGTCTACTAAGTATATTCCCATTGCATCTATATACATCCACTTTTGTTTTAAAGTATAACCAAATATAAAATCAAATTCATAAAAATCTATAAAAAATTTAAAAATATTTTAAAAATTATGAAAACTCATACTTTATGATAAAATATAAAATAATAATTATAACACATAAAAATTATAAAATAAAAATAAATATGAAAAAAAAACATGACTACAAATAATCACTTATCAATTTTTACTTCAATAAAAATATGAAAATACAAATATTTGCAATTATATTATATTTATACTATACACTAAATACATATTATATTTATAATTTTTGATATGTTATCTATTAAATATGATAATTTTTTTTTATTTTTGATTCTACAAGATATTATATTCGAGAATCGATCAATTTTATAATCGATAATCGAGATTGATTTTATGCTTGTTTTTAAAAAGGATGAGCAGATTTCTGTATTTTTTCTTTTTCAGTAGTTAATGAATTTGAGATGAAGAGGTCTTGGTAGGATTTATTCCAAGCTTGTTTTTTAGTTCTTCCGTATAAATGTTTGCCATCTCATGAAAATGTAAAAGTTAATTTATCAAAATTTTATGGAAAATTATATGCAATGTGTTATAATATTATTGATAAATATAATTGAATATTTGTAAAATTTTATTTATCATAAATTTGTAATAAATTATAAAATGATGTAATGTGATATTATTAAAAAATATAATTAAATCTAATAAAAATTAACATATCAATTATAATTATGATATAAAAAAATAATAATACATTTTGTATGTTCCTTTTTATTTGAGACACAATTTTTAATATTTTTATAAATAATTATCTATTAATAAAAAAATAATTTATTTTTATTTACTAATAGATAATATAAATTTATATAATTAGTAATTATAATTAAATATTTATCATAAAATTGAAGAAGTTTAATGTATTTTTTGTTATTAACCATAATCAATTGCTAAAATAAATATGTTGTAATGATCGGAATAAATTAAACGGGAGAACCTAATATGTAAAAAAATGAAATAAAATAAAAAAGAATCTAAATTTTAATTCTTATAATTTCGGATTAAAACCTAAGGGTTCTTCAATAGTAATTTTGGAAATTATTGTCTCTTAATGTGGATTTTGGACCACTCTCAACACTAAACAAGTTCAGTTTAAGTAACAAAGATGATGAGGATGACGACCCCTTTCCACTTTGAAAATGTATTATGGAAATTATTACCGTTTGAAAGACACCTGGATTAACTGCCAATGCTGACCTAACCTTTATACCATAATTATAGTTTGACAAAAAGAAGTAAAACAGTATACTTTCTGTAGAAATTAATTCATTATAATCATATGAATAAATGTTACGATTTGTTATTCTCAGGCCTAAATCATTATATGTATTATGAAATTATGATTATTTATATAAATTTATGGTTAAAATTTAAGTTATGATAAATTAACTATTAAATTAAATGATGATAAAAAAAAGTAAAAGAATATACTTCTCTCTCTTAGAACTCTCCTGTAATGTAGAAGAATGAAATACTACGCATTTATTAAAATTATATTGCTCCAAAACAAAATACAAAAAGTAAAAGTTAAGAATTTGTAGAGAGATTAAGCATTGAGAGCTATAATATAGTGTATTAATGACTAAGGTTATTGTTAGATAAATAACAATAAGTACATTGTTTTTATATGCGTTGATAGAACAGTGGGAGAGGATAGGTAGAGAAAGATTCAATTTAACCATCCGAGTTTTTTTTATTGGTTTAAATAATTAATTTTGAAATAAAAAATAATTAAATAAATATATTAAAAAATAAGATGTATGCCACATCACAACATCGCACTCGTACTCGGCTTGACCGATCAGATGATGGCGACATACTTACGTGTGTAAGCAATGTACATATATGATCTATTCTTACAACTCATATAGAGAGATATTCTTTAACAGTACTATGTTTACGACGTATTTATTATCTCTTGTTGTTATAGTAATGGTTCTAAATCTTTGTAATAGTGGATCGAAATAATTGTAATCAATCTTTCCCATAAAGAGATATAAGCTAATAGCCTTTTTAACTAGTCTACTTCCAAATTAACAATAACTAGTGCTATCATCTCAAACTCCATTATAGATTGAGCCAAAATAATATGTTTCTTAGACTTTTAAAAAGTAGCTCCACCAACTATGTTAAATATATAGCCAATAGTTATCTTGGTGTCTCCTAAAAGGATGCTCCAATCATCATTGTTATATCCTTTTAGGACAACAGAAAACTTCTGATAATATAATTCAAAATTCATGGTTCTTTTTAGGTATCTTATAACCCTTTCAATAGCATGTCAATGCTCAATATTAGGTCTATTAGTAAACTTATATAGTAATCCCATAGCATAAGCTATGTTGGGTCTAGTGCAATTAGTAGCATACTATAGGCCATCAATAATGCTCGCATACTCAAATTGTCTAACACCATCTTTGGTTTTCTTGAACAACTTTACATTAAGATCATAAGAAATACATACAAATTTGTAGTTAACGTAATTATATTTCTTTAAACTCTTCTTAATATAATGAGATTGATATAAGAAAGTCCCTTTTTAGACCTATTGATATTTATTTCAAGGATTACATTCGATCTTTCATTAGCACATAACATATATTTCATTTTATTCACTACAAGAATTTTAAAACCAAATATAAGCAAGTCATCCACATAAAGACATATAATAGTGAAAATGTCATTTTTAAATTTATAGTAAATGCATTTATCACTTTAATTCACTTTGAAACTATATGAGATAATAATAAGATTATCAAAATTTTCATGACATTAGATGCTTGTTTCAAACCATAGATAGATTTATTTAATTTGCAAACATTATTTTCTTGACTAGGGACAATAAAACCTTCAAGTTGTTTCATGTAAATCTCTTCTTCTAAATCACCATTTAAAAAACCAGTTTTAACATCCATTTGGTGCACAATAAGATCATGACAATATGAGAAATAGTACATGTATGAAATTTATTCTAGTGACAAGTGAGAAAGTGTCAAAGAAATCTATATTTTCTCTTTGCCTACACCCTTTAGCTACAAAAAGAGCCTTGTATTTATTAACTATACTATCGTGTTTCAGTTTCTTTTTAAATATCCATCTATTGCCTATCTCCTAGTTGCTTGAAAGTAAATCAACTAAGTGCCAAGTTCTATTAGACTTAAGAAAGTTCATTTCATTCTCTTTGCCTACACCCTTTACCTACAAGAAGAACCTTGTATTTATCAACTATACTATCATATTTCAGTTTCTTTTTAAATATTCATCTATTGTCTAATTTCTTGGAAAATCAACTAAATTTCAAGTTCTATTAGACTCAAAAAAGTCAATTTCATTATTAATAGTTTTTTCACAAAAGTTGGAATCTAAAAAAGACAATGTTTCTTGAAGAGTTTGAGAATCTTCCTCTAAGAAAAAAAGAATAAAAATCAAATAAAAAATTCTTAATAGTTCGAACTCATTTATTGTTTCTAAGTTTCAGATCTAATTCCTCATTTAGTTCATTAGTTCTAATCATAGGCAAATTATTAGAAGTAAAGCCTACACTATTCTTCAATTTAAAAAGAAATTTATGTTAATAAAAATTAGCATTATTTGATTCATTAATAACATGATAATTCAAGTCAAAAATTTATAAACTTTACTATTTATAATATATATAACAAACACACATTAATAGGCTTTGCCATCATGTTTTTTTTTATGATCAAGAATATGAACATAAACCAAACAAGCAAATAAGACAAGTTAGGTTCCATAATTTTTCAAAGCTTTGTAAGGACAAAATTTACTTTTAGATTTAAGAACTTTATTAAGCACATAACAAATAGTTAATAGAAATTTTTCTTACCATTGAGATGTAGCACCAAAGTTTAGTAAAATAACAACAATTGATTCTAAAGATTATATTTTTCTTTTAGTTTTTTCATTCATTTCAAGAGAATAAGGTGTAGCTTTTTATGAATGATTCTATAGGCTTTATAAAAATCATTGAAGATACTGAAATCATATTTAGTACCATTTTCACTACAAAATCTCTTCATTTTTCTATTAAATTGATTTTCAATATCAATCAAGAATATTTTGAACATATCAAACGCTATACTTTTATTTTTTGTGAGATATACAAAAGAATAATTAGAATAATCATCCATGAAAATAATAAAGTAGCATTTTTCATTTCTAGTTAAAATACTACTAAGTTTACAAATATCAAAATGAAATAAATCAAGCACTTTAGATTCTCTAACTACTCATTTATGTGAGATTTTGATAATTTTAACTTGACTACAAAAATCACATTGTTCAAAATCATTCAAAGATAATTTAAGAATGAGTCTTAATCTACTAATGTTCTTAATTATGTGTTTATTAACGTGACAAAGTTTAGTATGTCAAGTATTAAAATAATTTAACACGTAAGTAGGAGAAACTTTATTAATCTCAATATTTAATTTAAACATGTCATCAGTAGCATTCTCTTTCCCAACAAAAATATTATTTTTTTGTATTTGTATATAAATCAACCCCAATTGTTTGAGTAAAACCAACCTTGTTGAGAAGATAATCTGAATCTAAGTTCTTCCTTATCTTTGAAGTATGCAAAACATCCTTTAGGATGAGTCTTTTCAAAGGCAAAACTTTAATTCCACTTTACTAGTATCAACAACTATAATAGAGTGTGAATCACACAACAACATGTTCTTATCCTCAATTTCAGAACAAGACTTGAACAAATTACAATTATAGTACACATGGCAAGTAGCACGAGTGTCTACCTACTACCCTTTGAATCCACCAACAAAATTATTTTAGTTATCACAACAATAAGTTGCTCTTTGATTATGTTTGTCTATGAAATAGGATGATGATTCTATGAAAGTAGAGTCATTAGTGCACTTTTTTTTTACTTAATATTTATTTGTTTTATTCAATAAATAATATTTTTTGGGTCAAAAATATTAAAATGTAAACTTTTTAGTGAAAAAGGATAAAAATATAATTTTGAAATTGTTTGGGATTTTTTTGAAATTTTTATGTATTTTTTATGAATTTTCAATATAGGATTAATCTGGAGTTACCATGTGGCATGCCACGCAAGCAGAGGAGTTGAGTGGGCAAGCTACACAAACGCCACTCAGGTAGGGACGTAAATCACATTACGTCGTGTGTGAGTAGCATGAAACACATGTCACGTGTTAGCACAACATTCAATCCGAGTTCATAAATTGGTCAACCCTCTTTACCACATGTCACCATGCCATTGCCCTGCGCAGTCCACCCGTATGTCATGCCATCCGTTTCTATGAATCGCATCACATCGCGTGTCGTTGACTCAGCAAGGGTTGACTTTGACCTGTCTCCCCTACCATGCATTGCTCCCTGATTCGCTTAGTGAATTTTTGATGCCACGTGTTGCGCTATGATTGGCTAGAGTTGTCAATTTTGCTTGTTTTGATCGTAGCCCTTGATTTGAAGTTGATCTAACGATCTAGATCGTATCTGAGCAATATTTAAACCCCTAATCACTTCATAAACCTTAATTGGCCTCAATTAGCATAATTTTTGGAACTAAAAAAGAGAAAAATATTAAAAAAAAATCAAGAAGGGACACAATTTTGGTGGAGATTAACACTACAATTCAAGAGATTGATTATATTTCTTCTTCTACTTTTTTCCTTTATCAAATTTTATGCATTTCTTTATGAAAAATATGAG
Organism: Hippophae gyantsensis; assembly: GCA_030763125.1. Taxonomy (NCBI): domain Eukaryota; kingdom Viridiplantae; phylum Streptophyta; class Magnoliopsida; order Rosales; family Elaeagnaceae; genus Hippophae; species Hippophae gyantsensis. The sequence goes on from CM061030.1 coordinate 29,916,659, forward strand.
CTTTATGAATACAATTATATGTAGCTAATTTATTAATCTAGGAATCTTATGAACCCAATTTTCACTACATGATGATCTAATATTTTATCTCAATTATAATTATAATTTAATTATATTATTTAATCTGATTTGTATACTATTAATTGTTTGATCAATAATTTATTTATAGAGATAATTAAATAGATTTGAGAGAATTACTTAATTGTTTATCTTGGTTAAATAACATGTTTAATTTCTAGGTAGAAATATATGATTCTTATGTATGTGATCTATAATTGATGAACTTAATGAGTAATATGTAATTTAATTGGCATGAGAGTGATTAAACTAATTACTATATGGTGTGTAGTTTACTTGAGAGAGGAATACATGCTAGGTTATATTCAATTGATTATGTAATTAATTGATATTATATTAAGAGGATTTTAGCGATTCGCATGTTTAGAAAATTGGAGGATTGAGTATTCATAGATATTTTCTTATATATCTTTTTAGTTACCAAATTTGATTTAATTAATTATTGTTATTTACTTTTAGTTATTTTAATTTTACTTTCTTAAAATATAAAAACATAAAAAATTGATTTTTATTTTTTTTAGTTTTAAAAATTAGTTTCTAATAAAATAATCTTCGTGAAAATGATATATATTTTTTTATCATTATATTACTTGTTATGATGCGTATACTTGCGTATTCATTGCATACACTTTATGTGTGGCGATCATAAGACGAGGCCTAACCCCATAATCCCGAGCCATATGGTCAAATCTATTATAATTATAACACATAAATATTTCATTTCTTAAGGGGTTAATGTCCATTCCATAGAAGATTCTTGTTGCTATTATGGTTGTTGTGGTTCTGGTGGGTATTACGATTCTAAAACTTAATGTTTCTCCCTTTAGGTTTCAGAATGACAGAGGTGGATTTCTTATTAGCGTCCTTGTTGGAAACAACATGTACTTCATCTTTGTGATCTTTTTTCTAGGCTTCCTTCTCAATGCAAAAACGGTTGATGAGACTTTCTAACGAGAAATCCTAAGTGTCATGCCTAAGAACATTTTTAAAGTCTTTCTAGACAAGGGTAATTTATTAATTAAAATAGCAACGTGAAAATTTCCATCTAAAGGCATAACTTTAGATAGCATTTCATGTGCTATTTTTTATAGTTTATGTGACTGAACTTCCACAGATTTTTCGTTAGTCATTTAGTATTTCAGATATTGACTGAAAGCATACTTCTTAGCTCCAACTTTCTCAGTATCATATTTCTTTTGAAACACATTCCAAATTTCCTTAGTAATTTTATCAGAATTATAATAATTATGTAGTTCATCATACAAACTATTTAGAATAAAATTCTTATACGAAAAATTATCTTATATCCAATACTTACAATCCTTATTTTGAGTTTCAATCGATTTAGCAGGTAGTTCAAATTTGACAGTATTTAAAACATAAGCGACTTTTTTCATGGTAATGAAAAATAACATTCTCTCTCCATCTTTTAAAATGGAGCCCTTCAAAATGAAAAAAAAGGTTTATTCAGATTAGTAGTCATTAAATCAACAGACATGATAGATGGAATATCATCTTAAAATTGTTACTATAGAATAATAAAATAGAAACAAAGTTACAAAAAAACTACTTGGGTTGAGTTGCTTATTAGGTCTCTCTTTTTAAAACGTTTTGTAGCTCTACCCAAGATGTACAAGCATTTTACAGCTTCGTCGTCTCAAAGATAAAACAACTCAAAAACTTTTTTTGTCTCAGAACTCAATTGCATTGTAAAAGATCGTAATACTATATTTCTACTAAAATTATATTACTATGAAACAAAATAGAAAAAGTAAAAGCTAAGAATTTGTAGAGAGAAAAAGCAGAGAGTTGTGTTATAGTGTATTAATTACTAACAAAATGACTATTGTGCATTGAGGATAAAATGAAAGAGACTAGTTCAAATTAATTAATTTTGAATATAAAATAATTAAATAAAATATAAAGTGTATGTACGAGGGGTGATAGTGAATTGAAATTGTTTATTTTTGGTCAATTTGAATTTGATCCGATACAAACGAATTTGAAGATGTTCAATCCAAATTTGATCTGATGTTATAATCAATCTGAACCAATCTGAATACAAATACATCGAATTTTTTCAAAATGAATAAGGTCAGATTAATATTGAAATTTATTTATAGATTATTGTTATATATAAAACACGACACACAAAAAATTGAATTTTGAATTGATATTTTTATAATAGATATTATTATTTATAGTCACCACTAAAAAATCAAAATAATAAGAAGTATTCTTGTACAATTATTAAATTATTATAAATATTTATATTTATTTTTAAGTTAAAATAATAATATAATATAATTATAGAATGCATAATATTTAAATATAACATATTGTAAAATAAAACATACATTTATTTATAATTTAATAATATTTTGATACGAATTGGATATAGTAGATTATAAAATCTGTAAATCTGAATCTAAATAGATTATAAAATTTTCAAATTCGAATCCGATGTGACTATAAAATTTATCAATTTAATTCGATAGGAATCAAATGAATAAGATAATTTTTTTTTAATTTAAATAAATTAATAAAATTATTTACTCAACTTTATATATCAACTCAACACAACACACCCAGCTCGATAAATTGGATTGCAGTGAAAACACGCTTGTATGTAAAGTAGATCAATAATTACTTATTTTCTCTCCTTTATACAAAAATAGGTAGTCTTTAAGGTCTAATCATAAGTTTTAACTTAATATCTCATACATATACTAAAAAAAGATATTTTTAAACACAGTTATATTATATTAAAGAGAGAAAACTTACAATATATAATTTTTTAAAGTTTTAACTTAATATCTCATACATATACTAAAAAAAGATATTTTTAAACACAGTTATATTATATTAAAGAGAGAAAACTTACAATATATAATTTTTTAAAAAAACTATTTTATACTAGAGTATTTCTAACACAGCATGTAGTTTGAGACCAGTTCTAATTGGCAAATGGTTTTGTCTCAGAGGATTCAGATTTGACAACAGGAAAAAAAAAAGCGGTTAGAGTTTGTGCAGAGGACAGAGAAATAAAATAAAAGAGAAAGTAGCCGTTAGGCATTTTAGGAAGAGGAGTTCCTAAAGCGAAAGTAGCCGTTGGGATAACAAGACCTGAAGTTTAGGCCACCCATGACCGTGAGATCGACATGGTCAAACTAAAAGTAAATTAGTTACTTTATTATTCATTATCTTTAAAATATATTCTTTATTAATTAAATATTTATTATTTTTAAAAAATTATATTAATTTTAAATTATATTAAATTAAACTATATAAATCAATAATTTCTCACGTTGATACTTATAGAGGAAAGAAGAATAATCAAGAAAACTAGCCGTTATAGGCTTAGTTAGAGATCTGCACCTTAATGAATCCATCTGACATGTTTTTCTTTCTCTCTCTCTCTTAATCAAACATACTCACGCGCTTTCTCTATCGCCAGTCAGATGACCTAAACCTTTCACTACTTAATCCTCTCTCTCTTTCTCTTTCTCTCTCTCTCCTCTCAAGTTACATCTGCTCTGTTTCATTCTAGTTTTGTAATGCCCTTTCCCTCAACACACCAACAGTTAGTACAACACCAGAAAACTCGTAAAGAAAAAGAGTACGAAGGTAATCATTAATCATAAAGATAGTTGCTAATCTATCTTCTTTGTTTCCTATTTTTTTAGTTCTGCATTTTGTTCGTTTAGTTTGCTTCATTTTTGGGGTGATGGTGAATAAAAATCGAGTCTTTAGTAGATTCTGCAAGTACCCAGTTGATTATCTTCAATTTTTGATGAGAAAAGCAGCAAATAGTAACCAAATTTCAGACAAGAAAAAGGAAAAATGGAAGTTTTTGGAGTCTAAAACCCACAACCATTTCTTATTCTTACTTGTTCTGCTTATATGGGTCTTTCAACCTGTTTCAAGCGAGATTTGGGATGGTGTAATTGTCACACAAGCTGATTACCAATCTCTTCAAGCAATCAAGAATGATTTAGATGACCCTAAAGGGTTCTTAAGGAGCTGGAATGACAGTGGTTATGGAGCTTGCTCAGGAGGTTGGGCTGGGATTAAGTGTGCTCAGGGACAAGTCATTGTTATTCAGCTTCCTTGGAAAGGATTGGGAGGCAGAATCTCGAAGCAGATTGGCCAACTTCAAGCACTCAGAAAGCTTAGCCTTCATGATAATCAAATTAGGGATTCGATCCCATCAGCATTAGGATACCTTCCTAATCTCAGAGGGGTTCAACTATTCAACAATCTGTTTTCAGGTTCGATCCCTCCTTCATTAGGCTATAGTCCTATGCTTCAAACATTAGACCTCAGCAATAATTCACTTATTGGGCAAATCCCAGCTAGTCTTGCAAACTCAACAAAGCTTTTCAGGATTAATATCAGCTTCAACTCACTTTCAGGTTCTATCCCAACAAGTCTCACTCTCTCTGCATCTCTCACTTTTCTTGCTCTTGAACACAACAATCTTTCAGGTTCCATACCAAATTCTTGGGCTAAAACACAAACAAATAGTACCATATTTCGTCTCCAATCTTTAACCCTTGATCATAATTTATTTTCTGGAAACATTCCTGCATCTATAGGCAAGTTAATTGAACTCCAAGAGGTTCGGTTAGGTAATAACCAATTGAATGGAGTCATCCCAAATGAAATAGGTCATCTTTCTAGGCTTAGAACGCTTGATATTTCTAATAATTCCCTTAATGGTAGTTTACCTTCTAGTCTTTCCAATTTGTCATCACTTGTTCTGTTAAATCTTGAAGGCAACAATCTCAATAACCAAATTTTTGAAGATATTGGGAGATTACATAACCTCTCTGTTCTCAATTTGAAACAAAACCAACTTAAGGGTCCAATTCCTACGAGCATTGGAAATATCTCTACACTTACACAACTTGACTTGTCTCATAATAACCTCACTGATCAAATTCCTGTTTCTCTTGTCAACTTATCACACCTTAATTTTCTCAATGTTTCTTACAATAACCTTTCTGGTCCTGTTCCTACTCCTTTATCCAAGAAATTCAATGCAAGCTCTTTTGTTGGGAACATAGACTTGTGTGGTTACAGTGGTTCAACTCCATGTCCTTCTGAGGCACCTTCTCCAAGTGTTTCAGCTCCATTTTCACATACTACTAAACCTCACCGTCACCATAAATTAAGTACCAAAGACATAATTCTGATTGTAGCTGGAGTTCTACTTATAGTTTTGTTTGTACTCTGTTGCATATTACTCTGCTGCTTGATAAGAAAAAGAGCTGCATCAAAATCTAAAAATGGTCAAGCATCAGGTGTTGCAAGGGCGGGCGAAAAGGGAGTTCCACAAACTGCCGGTGAAGTAGAATCAGGTGGAGAGGCTGGTGGGAAATTAGTCCATTTTGATGGACCATTTGTGTTTACAGCTGATGATCTCTTGTGTGCAACTGCTGAGATTATGGGAAAAAGCACTTATGGGACAGTTTATAAGGCCACACTAGAAGATGGGCATCAAGTTGCAGTCAAAAGATTGAGAGAGAAGATCACTAAACCTCAAAAGGAATTTGAGACCGAAGTTAATGCACTTGGGAAAATCAGACACCAAAATCTTTCAGCTTTGAGAGCTTATTACATGGGTCCTAAAGGAGAAAAGCTTCTTGTTTTTGATTACATGCCTAAAGGGAGTCTTGCAGGGTTTCTACATGGTAAGTACTTAAAAAAATCACTTCAAAGACTTGAACTTGCTAATCAATTTTTCATAACTTGTTCTATTTTGTTGTTGTTGCAGCGAGAGGGCCTGACACGCCCATAGATTGGACTACAAGAATGAATATAGCACAAGGAATAACAAGGGGTCTCTTCTACTTGCATTCACATGAAAACATAGTTCATGGCAATCTAACATCAAGTAATATACTTCTTGATGATCACACAAATTCGAAAATATCAGATTTTGGGCTATCTAAGTTAATGACAGCAGCTGCAAATTCAAATGTGATAGCAACAGCTGGGGCATTAGGCTATAGAGCACCAGAGCTCTCAAAGCTTAAGAAAGCAAACACAAAAACTGATATATACAGTCTTGGAGTGATCATATTGGAACTGCTATCCGGAAAGTCCCCCGGAGACACAATGAATGGTATGGATTTGCCTCAGTGGGTAGCCTCAATTGTGAAGGAGGAGTGGACAAATGAAGTTTTTGACTTAGAATTGATGAGAGATGGCTCTAGTATTGGGGATGAGCTGTTGAACACCTTAAAATTGGCTTTGCATTGTGTTGATCCTTCACCGGCGGCTAGACCAGAGGCTCAACAAATTCTTCAGCAATTAGAAGAGATTAGAACTGATAACATTGCCACAACTGCTAGTCCTGGTGATGATGGAGCCGGAGTCGTGCCTACTACTAGTGAGTGAAAATTGCAATTTCTTGAAGCTGAGATGCAAATATTTTATGGTGTAGTTAATATATATATATATATATATATATTTAATTAGTTGATTCTTTCATTCTTCAATATAATTTTGCTTAATATTGTGGTATGTATAGACTATTTTGTTTCAATAAAAAACATATTATTAATATTTTCTTTCCTTTTTTTTTTTGTTCCGTCAACTTTTATCATAATATCTTGCCGTTTGATAAATAAATTTAAAAAAATGATATTTTCGAATATTGATCATCATCATGATTGAACCAAATATGTAGAAATTGTGAAAATTTAACGTGACATTTTGTTTACTCAGTTTCATGGCTATAAGGGATCTCAAGGAGATAATGGAAATTTAGTGTTACACTATTCGTTACACTCAAATAATTTGGTGTGTTGTGAACTAAGAACCCCCATTTTTCATGAACGTACAAAACCTATTGAAGAAAATATCTAGAGAAATGGTGGAAAAAGTCTGAAGTATAATTATTATTTCTCTTCTGTATTTTTCAAATGTATATATAATATTATAAATAGGATTAAAAGTTAGACAAAGGTCACTAATCTAGAAATATACAGTTAGTATCAACAACTAAATTCCAATTTGTTCTACAATTAATTTACAGCTTGTATAACACTAATACAACTTAATTAAAAATATTCTAAAAAATTCTACGCTCCTCCTCAAATTGGGTAATAGATATTAATCATTCCCAACTTGCAACTCAGTTCTTCGAAGATTGTTCGAGTAATGCTTTCGTAAGAATATTTGTAATTTGATGATAAGTAGATGTATAGTCCACGATTTTTCCATCTAACTTCTCTTTAATGAAATGGCGATCAATTTCTACATGTTTGGTTCAATCATGATGAATTGGATTTTTTGCAATTCTTATTGCAGTTTGATTGTCACACATGCTATAGGTTCAGGAGTTGTGAAGTCCAGTTCATTAAGTAGTCTTTTTAACCATATTCATTCACAAATCTCATGGGCCATAGCTTTGAATTCAATTTTTGCACTACTTCGAGTGACTACTGACTATTTCTTACTTTGTCAAGTTATAAGATTTCCCCATACGAATGTATAATACCTAGTGGTAGATTTGTGATCTATAGAGCCTCCTTAGTCAACATCTGCAAAGATTTTAATTTTCCTGGTGGGATTCTTACTGAAGTATAATCTTTTTTTCTAATATCATCTTAAGATACCTGAGTATACGATAGACCACCTCAATGTATTCTTCAATGAGACTATTCATAAATTGACTTATAATACTCACTGAAAAACCAATATATGGTCTAGTGTGGGATAAGTAAATGAGTTTTTCCACTAATCTTTGATAACAGTTTTTGTTCACAGATGTACTATTTTCTTTGATTTCAAGTTCCTTTGTTCACAGATGTACTATTTTCTTTGATTTCAAGTTTTACTGTAGATTCCATTAGAGTTTCTACCGGTTTACATCCCATCATTCCAGTTTCCTTGAGAAGATCAAGTACATATTTCCTTGGAGATATAGATATGCACTTTTTTGTTTGGGCTACTTCTATTCATAGGAAATATTTGAGAATGCCTAGATCTTTGATCTCAAATTCCTTGGCTAGGAACTCTTTGAGTTTATTCATCTCAATTGTAGTATTACATGTTAGAACAATACCATCTACATACACAATTAGGATAACTATTTTGTCATTAGAGAAGTATTTGATGAATAATGTGTGATCTGATTGGCATTGATTGTACCCATATCTCTTCAAAACTTTAGAGAACCTATCGAACTAGGCACATGGAGACTACTTCAATCCATATAAGGATTTCTTAAGTTTATAGACTTTATTGGTTGGAATTGGAGATTCAATTCCAATAGGAATGTCCATATAGACTTATTCTTCGAGATCACCATAAAGGAATACATTCTTGACATCTAATTGGTAGAAAGGCCAATCCAAGTTAGATGTTAGGGAGAGAAGAACACGAACAATGTTAAGCTTTGCTACAGGTACAAAAGCTTCTTGATAGTCAATCACATATGTATGAGTGAATCCCTTAGCCATAAGGAGAACCTTGAATCTTTCTACACTTCTATCTACTTTGTGTTTAATTGTAAATATTCATTTACACCCAACAACTTGTTTTCCCGGTGGTAGTTCTTTGATCTCCCAAGTCTTGTTTTTCTCTAAGGTACTGAGTTCTTCAGGAATAGTTGTCTTCCATTTAGGTACCTGAAAGGCTTTATGAATGGAATTTGGAACTTGTATCTGATCAAGGTTGCTGATAAATGCCTTATAACCTGGTGGGAGACTTTTATAGGAAATAAAGTTATAGATGAGATGGTTTGTACAAGATCTTACACCTTTCCTTATAGCAATTGATAAATTCAAATCATTAGGAGGTAACTCAATAATATGAGGTTCAATGATGTTACCTTGTGCATTGTCAGAGTGGCTTGTACTCGAGTTGGATTCTTGAACTGGCTTAAGATATGCTTGGTTCTTCGCTCTCTCTTGAGTTGTTTTCCTATTAGAGTAGACAAAAAGATCATTGTTTAGGACAAGGAAGTTTGGATCTATTGGTAGAGAAGTTGATGGTTCATTAGGATTCTTAGGAGCATTTGTTTGAGACACTGATTCACTCTCTGGAATTTGCGGGATTGGATTTGAGACAAAATTTGTGGAAGACTGAGTGGTTATGCTATTCCAAAGCTGATATTCATTGCCTATGTTCTCCCCATGAATGGCAGGTTTGGAGTAGTATGCATATTGTTCAAAGAATGTGACATCCATTGTATTATAGAACCGTTTTGTGACAGGAGAGAAGCACTTGTATCCTTTATGGTACGATGAATACCCTAAGAATATGCATTGGATAGCTCAGGGATCAAGTTTACCTCTATGATGTACATAAGCAGAACATCAGAATATTTTAAAGGGAATGTGAGACATGATTTTGGTGTATGGGTATGACTAAAGTAGAATGTTGATAGGTGTTTTAAACATGAGGACACGAAAGGGCATCCTATTGATTAGATAGGTAGCTGTAAGGACAACTTCCCATCAAAAATGTTGAGGGACATAAGTTGTGAACATAAGGGATTTAGCTACCTCGAGAAGATGCTTATTCTTCCTTTTAGTCATCCCGTTTTGTTGAGGTGTGTCAACACAAGAGCTTAGATAGACAATCCCTTGACTTAATAGATAATCACTAAGAGTGGAAGCGAAGTATTCTTTAACATTTTCAGATTTCAATACTTAGATTTTTGTTTGAAATTGGGTTTGAATCATGGTATTGAAATTTTTAAAAATTTGACCTGTTTCAGATTTTTCTTTCATTAGAAATAACCAAGTGATTCGAGTATGATCATCTACAAATGAAATGAACCAATATGTCCCTGTTATGTTTTTGATTCGAGAAGGTCCTCAAATACTAGTGTGAATTAATGAGAAAGGATGTAATTTTTAATGTGGGAGATGAGGATATGAATTTTTAACATGTTTTGAAAATTAACATACTTCACGTTGAAAATCCTTTGAATTTTTATTTCTAAAGGATAAAGGGAGGAGTTTTTTCAAATACAGGAAATTAGGATGACCTAGGCGATAGTGATTCAACATGATTTCACCATCATTATTGGACTTAAGATTTAACAAAGCTTTATTCTGATAAGAAACCTCAGATACAACTTGGAGGGCTTGTCTTGCTGAAGGGTCTTCACTTTTGAGGAGATAGAGTCCCGAGCACTCTTTAGCACTACCAATCATCTTCCTCGAATCCAAATCTGAAAATTCATATAGATTATGTACAAATTTAGCCACACAATTTTCATCATAGGTGAGTTTAGTAATTGATACAAGATTACAATCAAGTGTAGGAACAATAAGGACAAAATCTAGAATAAAGGAATTTGAAATTTTGGCTGAACTAATCCCTGTTACTTTGGATACTAAACCATCAGCAATTTTGATAGTGTGTCCTTCTTGGTAGGTTTTAAGATTCATGAGAAGAGAAACATCACCTGTAATATGGCCTGAAGCACCTAAATCAACAATCTATGGTCTCATAACTTATTTCACACTAAGAGCGTTGAGAGTGTTACCTGATTGAGCTATAGTGCCATATAATGTTGGCAAGGACTGTCCAAATACTTTATGGAGGAGATCGATCTATTCCTTGCTAAACAACACATATTCAGGTGATGTAGTTCCATAGGATATGGATTCAGTTTTTCCATGACTTTCTTTGTTGATGTGATGTGCGGAGGGTGGCTTCTAATCAGTTGGCTTTCCATGAATTTTCCAGCAGGTTTTCTTAGTGTGACTAGGTCTACGGAAATGGTCACACTAAGGTCTTCCTCTTCAGGGATGGTTTTCTATATTATGAGATTACTTGTGTTCTCGAATAACAAGCGTAGACCTTTCTCTAGTCATTGAAATGGCCTTTTGATGAACTTCGGAAAAGGCTTCACAAATTCTTGATAAGGGTTTTGTTCCTAGAATTCTACCTCGCACATCATCAAGATATTTATTGACCCTCATCAAAAATTTGAAAACCCGTTTCTTTTTAACAATTTGTTTGTACAAGATTTCGTCTGTTGGAAAGTTTCATTTGTGAACCTTAAAAAGGTCTAACTGTTGCCAACATCGAGTGAAAGAGTTAAAGTATTGGGTAACTAATGATTATTCTTGATGAAGATCATGGAGGATGTTTTCGGTCTCAAATGATTTGGATATATTATCAAAACTGGAATAAGTATCTCTACCAGTATCCCATATTCCTTTGGTAGTATCATAGAGAAGAAAGTTCTCTCCAATCTCGTTTGTCATGGAATTTATCGACCAAGACATCACCATATTATTCTCGGATTTTCATGTTTTGTATTTTGGATCATCTTTGGTCATGGCTCCTACATCTCTAATGAGGTAATTTCCTTTTATCTTTCCGCATATAAACATCATGACGGATTGGAACCACTGAAGGTAATTATGCTCATTTAATTTGTGACTAGTTATGGGCAAAATATTGTTCTCGGTGGAACCTCCATTGTAACCAATCATGATAGGTTTCCTAATGTTATTTCAATTTGGGCTAATTGGGCCTATTAGTTTTTGGACAGATTAGCCTGATTAGTTTCTAGGTAGATTTGGGATTGGGCCTATTGGGTCGATTAGTTTATAGCCATATTGGGTTGTACTGGGTAGATTGGGCTATTGGGCTAAACTGGGCTATTGGTGACCTATTGGGCTAAAACTAGGCTTAAATGTTTCTTCACCATTTTCTATCTTTCTTTGTTTGAGTCTGAATCTAAAGCATCGATTGGAAGGAAACGTCGACTGGAGAGCAACGATGAAGTGCCGAAGTGAAAGATGCTGGTGATTGGATGCCTGGGGTTTACGAGACTAATGACTGAAGTCTCACGATATAAAGGTTGGTGTCGAGCGAGACTAAGTGCTAAAAGTCATTCGAGTCTGGTGGTTGATCTAAGCATAGATGAATGATGACTTTGTCTGGTTTGAGCAGAGAAGTTGTGTGAACGAACGAATGATGGCTTCAGCGCCTGAAATGAGTTCAGTTTTAGAGAAACTCTTCCTTTAATAATGTGAACTAACAAACGACAACTTTAGTGCTTGAAATGTGTTTAGTTTCAGAGAAACTCTTCCTCGAAGAAAGCTGTTGAAAAAAAATTAGATTTGAGAGAAGCTCTGATACCATAAAGAAAATATCGAGAGAAATGGTGGAGAAAATCTAAAGTATTATTATTATTATTTCTCTTTTGTATTTTTCAAATGTATATACAACACTATAAATAGGACTAAAAGTTAGATAAATAGGTCACTAATCTAGGAATAGTATAGCTGATATCAACAACTGAATTTAAGTTTGTTTTACAACTAATTCACAGTCTGTACAATACTAATACAACCTAATTAAAGATATTCTCGGAAATTCTACACCTATTGATGTTAGGATTAAATTCATAAAAGATGTTATAAATGAAGAGCTTGTACATATAAAATAAATACACATAGAGGAGAATTCATTTGATATGTTTATCAAGACAATGACACCTAACAATTCAAGCATTACCTTGACTTGCTCAGGGTTAGTGAAGCTTAGTGCAACTAAGCAAAAAATGGAATGTACAATTAAAGACATTTCACTATTTTTATTAGAAGATATATGCTCTCAAGATGGAAAGTTGAAGAATTGAGAATAAATAGTATACAATGGGACTATGGTTAGAATTATAAATAGACACTTAGAGAAATTGACACATCATCAACAAATGCAAGTATGATTAAGTGTGAAAGGATGTATGGCAAGTCTGCCTTGATGCCTCAATATATATGTAGAATTTGTGTTATAAGTAGTTGAGATACCAATTCTACCAAAAACTCAAGACTGACCCACAAGTGTTAGCTCTATGAATCACGTAGAATAAACACTTACAATTCAACAGTCAGGATTACTAGACCTTGAACAGTTTTACTGGAAGGAAATATACACACATAAAGAGACTTTTTACATAGGAATGTTAGATTGTTTTCTTGGCAAGCTTGAGTGCTTGTACTGTATTGCGTGTTCTTGAGAAATTGGTGTAATGTTCAAGAAGAATTGATTTGTAATTGTAACCATTGGATTGAATAGTAGATTAAAGGTTCATGTGGATGTAAACTCTACAAATAATAGAGACTAAATTACGTTAAAAATTAGTGTGTAATTCTTTGATTTCATACGTTGTCATTCTTGATTCTAAATTGTTGTTTATCATCGTCTGTAACATCGTTGTGTGCAAGTAACTGATTAGAGAATTTTAACAGAGTTTTAGGGATTCTTTAAAACAAGTTTTACTACATTAAACTAGATATTTACCATCAGAGTATTATACTCATGCCAAAAAAAAATTTAGTATGATATTTGGTAGAATGGATTAAAATGAAAAAATAGTGTAAAAAATACATTATTTTAGTGTAAAAGTTACACTAAAATAATATTTTGGATTGAAGATCCTACACAAATTTGGCAAATTTAGTGGCTGATATTTAAAGATATCGATATTATCACAATATAAATTATTATTATAAAAATATTTCATTAATGATAAATTTATTTCATAGTAATAACACTAAAATATAATTAATATTAAGTATAAAATAGATATTTTATGTACTTTTAATTATTATAGTAATAATTAAAGTTATTATAAAAATATTATTACTCATGTTTAATTTTTAATTTCTTTAAAGGAAAGATTTTATTTGTTTTGTTTTTGTAAGAAAAAGAAAATTCATGATACGCCTAATAACCTAAACAAGAACAAATTTATTTGAGACATCATTCTTTTCAAGATAAGATTAAATAGATTAAAAAATTCTCTTCATTTTATTTTTTTTACAATAAATCATATACAATCATTAACGTTTTCATAGGGAAAAAAGAACAATAATGGTATGTAGATAGTATAATTTTCTAACGCAAAATGTGTACTGTATAATTTTTATAATGCATCATGTCTAGTATAATTTTTATAATTAAAGTAAATCGTATTATACATAATAAAATTTATATGATTATTATAAATTTTAACCTAATATTTAGTGTGAGTTGAAATTATATTTGACTCTAAATTTTTCAAAATTTTTAATTCTAAAATTATATATCTTAACTTTTTTTATTAAAAATAATATTTTAAAAATTTTAAAAAATAAGATAAATATAAAAATAAATTAAATATTAATTTAAATAAATATTTAAAATTAAAATATTTTTATATATATATAAAATTATTATCGGTCATTCTTTCAATAGTTAAAATTTTTAGTAGATTTATATTTTCAATAACTTCTAATATAATATTAAAATTTGAGGTTTTGTGTTCAATCTTCGATAAACTTAATTATTAAAATGTATTTATTTAATATATATAATACATATTATTTTAAATATAAATTATTAAATAAGAATTAAACTTCTGTAAATTTTGAATATTTGAGCTATACTCGAACATAAATGATATTAAAAAGGTCGTTTTTCAGAAGAAAAAAAAATCTAGAAGGTGAAGCTTTTATGAACTAGTCCTTGATGACTTCCCCAACACAAAAACATGCCTTGAAGTTCCAATTATTATTATTATTATTATTAACTAGATCGCGGTCGATAAGTAAGGAAGTTTCTAATTTCTAGATGCTCCGAATGAGACTTGCACAGAAGTTCAAGGTCACCTTTTTTTTATTTTTAAAATCACCGAATAAATCACATATTAACGTGCAAAAATTGTGCCTTAACGTCAACTTTCGAAACCAACTGAATCGATTGTGCACTTTTGGCTTTTACATCAAACAAAAAAAAATTATTTATGTTATATATTCACTTATTTTAACTTATTACAATATTACTTTGGAAAAAAAATATTTTATTAATGCTTAAAATATTACAAATCAGTTACAATTACTATGTAATTTATTTTTAATTAAATTATACAAATAATAATTAATCATATATTCAATCATATATATAGTATGATATTTTTATTAATTATATTAATATTTTTATTTAATTAAATGCTAAATTTTTATTTTTTAAAAATTTAAATACTTTAATATTTTATTTTATTTATATGTATAATATTACATAATCAATTGAACTTTTTGAAAGTTATATGTGATATCTTAGATTGAAATTTTAAAATTAATTATATGTATATTTTTAGGTTTTAATAAATATATTTTATTTATAGTAACATATATTATATTTAATTTTTTTATATGTTATTATATATATCATTAATATTTAGAAAATACATTAGTAAAAGCAATAATAATTGTGAGTAAAACGGTTAAAAATAAGTATTTTTGTATAAATGTTTGACAAATATTAGCTGCATACATAAAATTATAGTCATATGTTGAAATCAATTTTTTTAACACCAAGTAATTATTCTTCATAGAATCTACGAAATGAACAAATTATTAAGATCTTGTACCACCTTGTGTGGGTGTTCTTCAATCCTATGATTCTTAAGTCATTAACTATAAGATGAAAGGTAGATGAGATCTCAATCTTACTTTAATAATTATATGAAAATAGAGTCATTGATGGTGACCATGTTATGAGATATAGTAATTTTAATATGGTATAAAATATTCTAAGATATAATATTATGTTATGCATATGTAATTATATATATGAAAAATAATTATCTTTATCTGATTAGGATTGAGTTGTTATAAATTTGTAGACACTTATCTATTATATAGATATATATATCTACTATAACATTTATTTTTTGTAGATATTTATCTTTAATTATATACTTAATTATCCTTTAAGACAATTAAATGATAATTTTTGGACCTTTATCTTTTAAGATAATTAAAGGATAATTATTAGATACTGATTAGGCTTGGCTCATAAGGCTCTTTGTTGACTAGAACTAGTCATGTAGGATGTACAAAATTATGATAATTATCCTTTTAGGATAATTATGTCTATGAAGACAGTTCTAGGATCATTGCAGGATCTATCAATTAGGTGACTTCTTTCTTTTTAAAAGGATTTGCATAAGTATGGAGAGCCTTGATATTGTTCTAATAGATACCTTATTCTCTAACATTTAGACTCTTCATCGTAACCATTTTCTCAACTTATGTACTTCAATTTCTCATTGGAATAAAGTTACATATAGATATAGAAGATTGGACACCTTTAAGAAGTCTAGGAGGTAGACATCATACCTTGATCATCTTAAGTTCTGGTCGGACCAGTATCTTGACATTATTTAATAAACTATACCATTGGCTTATGTATGGACTTTATCTATAATGTAGACATGTAGTTGAACCTTTAACATGGTACATAAGAGAGAAAGGTGCAATGATATATGTCCTAATAGTTGTCCATTCTATGGGAGGACATATATTGTGGCATAACCTATAAAGACGGTGGTCAGGACTCTGTGGCCTTGGCCTTTTATAACTTTATATAATTTATCTATCACTTGTACTTGTAACATTATTATCGTATCCAATCATTAACCCATATATTTGGTAGGCCATGCACCTTTGAGTTAACATACGAGTATGGAAAGATATACTGGCATAAAATGAAATGCGGTTGATGGACCTAAGGTGCACGAAGATGGGGAACTATTTCTCGACCATGGCTTGATTCAATTTAGTTGAAAAAACATGCATATAACCTTCTCTTGGTCAGTCATTCCCCTAGCTGGCCACATTTCTGACCCTTTATAACCTTGGTCGGCCACACTCATAATCGATGAAACCCTTGGTAGACGACCCCCTAGCTGACTGATCAAATTCTTGGCAGGTTGTACCTATTAATCTTGACCTATCTAGCGATATGGTTGTTCAATCTTTGGACCATATATTGGCTTTTTTGGGAGACTGGTAGCTTTGAAGTTCGAGTAATGTTTAACTTGTACTTGTGGCCTTACTTTCTATTTGAGCTTTGTAATGTTTGTTTAAAAATTTTCTAAGTTAGAGGTGACTTGTTGATCCAAGTGATTCTTAGTTAAACTCCTCGATCTATCAGCTCCTACTTAGGGTACTTGAACTTGTTCATGTGGTTCAAGCATGAAATAGTTTTCAACTTAGGGAAATTTTTAGTTACTACTTTGTTAGAGATTTATTGTCTCGTTTACTAAAGCCTTAGAAGCCTAAGTATGGTGTAGAAATTTTAATGTAGTCCCTCGACTTGAAGTAGTGGAAAATTTGATAAGTCCTTCTTGGTGTTAGCTGTGGCTTGTACCACATGGCTTTTTTTTAAATACATGTTTTTTATTTCTTTCTTAGCAGATCAAAAACTTAAAGAACTTTTTTGAGAGTTTTTCAATTTTAAATATTTTTAGCCAAATAGAACAAACATTTTTCCCACAGATCATGATACCAAATGTTGATACCGATTTTTATCAACATTAGGTAAGATTGTTCTTCGTGGAACCTGCGATACAAATAAATTGTTAAGACCTTGGACCATTTTATAGGGGGTGATCTTTGACCTTACGATCCTTAAGTCAGTAAGTGTAAGATGGAGGATAGATAATATCTCAGTCTCGCTTTAATAATTATATGTGAATAAAGGGATTAGTTGTGTTTCTTTGTTATAGGATGTAGTAATTTTAGTATGATATTAGATATTCTAATTAAGATATGATATTATATTATACATATATGACTATATATAGGAAAAAAATACTTGGTATTTATCACTGTCTGATTAGGATTGGATTGTTGTAGCTTTGTAGACACTTATTTATTGTAGATAGTTACTTGTTGTTGATATCTATTATTTGTAGACATTTATCCTTAATTATTTGCTCAATTATCTTTTAAGATAATTAAAGAATAATCTTCAGATTTTTATCTCTTTAAGAAAATTAAAGAATATTGGGATAATTATATTATGTTCACACTTGTATGATGATTAGTTACTTATTAGGTTCGGCCCATAAAGTTCTTTTCTAATTGTGACAACTCTTTAATTATTATGTATGATATACGAAATTACCCCAACATCATGTATATTATATAAAAATATTTCTTTAGTCTTGACTTATGATATAGTACAATCTAAATATATATAAAAAAATTTAACTTTTATTCAATTCATGAATGTTACTATCAAATATTATAAAAATTAAAATTAAGAAAAAATAAGTTGATGAGAAACTTCAAATTTATGGTTTTGTTAATCAAATTATTAAAGTCTCTTAAAATTTATTTCATTTTAAATTTTAAATTTATATAATATTATCTTATTTAACATTATATTTTAATATATTTGTAATTTATTCAATGTTTTGTTTATATGAAAATGTTAATATTTTTTTCTTTGTTTTTAGTTTACTTTCTTTAATTTTTTTAATCTTATATTATTCATCAAGATGTATTTTTTAAATATTGTCTTAAATTTAAAATCATAAATTATATCTTATATTTTTATATTTTTTTAGTTTAACACTTATAAATTTAACGTGTTTGATTCAACTTCTCATTTGTTTATATTAACTTTTAGTTCATTAATTTAATCAATATGATTTTAATACTCTATTAACTTATTATTTTTTGTTATAGATTATAATATGATAAATCAAAATTTTAGGTCTATATTCTAACATATCATAAAAAATTTAGATTTAGATAGAAAATAATTCACTATAATTATTGTCAATTTTACGTTATCATCATGTATTTTAAATCCTTAATACTTCAATAAAATCATTTAATTTTTATATCTTACATTTTATTTTAATATGTTTGTTTTATTTTGATTTTGAACATTATAATTAATTAATTAAATATATTTTTATATAAATTTTAATGTATTTTATATTTTACTTATTTAGATAATTTTTATAAAAGATTATAATAAAATATTAACATAAAAGCTTTAAATATTATATTACAATAGGATATAAAAAAAAAATTAACCTTTCACCCACTTTTTTTTTTCCGACCTCCACCATTGTCTACAACTACTCTCCTAATTGTAGTGTTTTATGTTTCAGCAAACCCCTGACACAACCCCGCTCTTGTTCGTAATGCCGTTATGAAGTCAATCTTGAGTTCTGATGGGCCTTAACCGACACATTGATAGGTGACAATTTCATTCTCATGATTTTATATGTTTGGTGAGAGAAATTATTCCAGTGGTAAATTCAAAAAGTGATTCTTAGATAGGTTGAAATATCATTTTATAAAAATATATAATTATATGAGAAATAAATTTAATAGTAAAATTAAAAATTAAACACAAAGTAATTTATAAATATCATAGATAAGATAAGATATTTTTTACTTAAATAAACTAAAAATAAGAACAATTAATTAAATAAAGAAGAAAATTAAAAAATTAAAAGATAAGCATGACAAACATAGATAAAATAAGATATTGTTTATTATTTATAGTTCATTTAGAACAATATTTTTATATTTATATTTTTTATAATTTATATTTAATATATATATATATATTAATTTCTTTTTATCTTTTAAATAATGATTGGATTGTTCACCATTCCAATAACTTGATAGTAAATATAATGTTTTATATATTTTTAGATGTGATAATTTAGACTTGTTATTAAGTGAATATGTATCTCAAAATCAATTGTATTTATTGGATAAAACAAATATGAAAAAATAATAAAAATAACATATCTTAAAACTTAAAACTTAAAACCATAAAAATATTAATATCTCTTATGTTCAATAAATATATTTTTACTATTACATAAAATTCAAGTCTATCATATATTATATTATTCAATTAGATTTCAAACTATATCCATTTAGAATCAATCAATTCAATATTATTATATATTATTTTTATTGTTATAAGTTTTAGTAAAGTCTTTTTATATAATTTATCAAAAAAAATATTAAATGGATTAAAATACTTAATTTTAATAGGTTTAAAAAATATTAAATTTATATACATAATATAAAAAAATTGTCAAAAATTTAGATTAATATTTAGCTCATCCCAAGTCCTTAAATCCCTCCATACTTGAATTATTATTAATTATTAAATAATGATTTAATATTTTAAGTTAATAAAATTTAATATTAATATAATTTTTTTTTTTGAAAAAATAAATATTTTATAGAAAATAAAGAGATAAAATAATCTCATTGATTAAAAAAACAATAAGAGTGGTAGATAATTGGTGATATCCCTGCTGATTAGATAGAATTAATGTACTCTCTGTAATATTCTACATTCAAAACTTGTATCCTTTAAAGTTAAGTTAATTTATAATTTTTAATCTATAATTAATTTATAATTTTTACTTACTAATGACCTATTCTAGATAGAAAAAGAAAAAAAAAGGAAACTCCTCAACACCCATTTTAGTTGTATATAGTTTTTACTATGAAATAAAGCTATTACAAGTTCACACCCACTTATAACTACCTATAAAAACGAAAACACAAGAAAAAGAAAAAAAGAAAGAACCAAATAAGTAATAAAGAATAAAAAGATGTGATTAGACACAACATCATACAATTTTGACAAGTAACTTCTTTTGATCTTTAAAAGTCATTAACAAACTTTACCAACTCTGGTTAATTTCATTTCTTATTATTCTAGCTTACGTATCTAATCCAAATGTTTTCTTTTTCTTTTAAAATAATAATAAAAAAAATTAAAAAAATTTACACGTTTCCTTTCAAAGAGTTTTAACGGTTTTTCTTCACTTTGTAACGGCTGTTGTACGTCCCTCTGTTTTTAGCTCTGTTCCTCTATCCGTTACAAGGAACAAGTAGACCATGCAAGGCCTCGATCACATATCATTATTACTTTTGCTTAAAGCATATTTAATAGAAAAATGATACTGATATTGTTAGATTAAATTTTATTAAATAATTAATTATTCTTAAATTTTGTTAAGAAAATATCAATTTTTTTTTTTAAAGAATTAAGCATTACTCTCACCAATGATAATAAATTTTGAAGATAAAATAGCACTAATAATAATAAATTTTGAAGATAAAATAGCACTAATAATAATGATGTTAGCTTTTAAATTAATTAACATTTATGTTTTGATATTAAAACAAGGGTAATAATATTATCTCAAAAGTATTTTTGTTATTATTATGATATTAATGTATTAATAATAATTTTATTTAATAATATTAATACTAAAATTTAATTAATAATATGAATAAAATAAATACTTGATAATATTATTACCGAAAATAAAAAATAATTTTATATAATTACATATATCTTTTATTAAATTTCATTAAAATATAAAACATCCTTAAATTAGTTACAAACAAACAATTTTAAGTGATTTAGAGATAATTTTGTAAAATAAAAGTATTATAATTGTATAAAACTATGCATGTTTTATATGATTAATTTTATCTTTTTTTTTTAAATAATTATAAAATTTTAAAAATAATGTTATAAATTATTTATGTAATCCATCCTATTAAAAAAATAAGTGATTTTTAAAAAAATAGATAGTCTTTATTACTCTATTTCGTGTCTTTAATTACTTAAAACAATTAAGGTGACTAGAATTAGAAACAAAATCTAAAATCTTTATTTATTGTTGGATTGATCGACCATTTTATGATTCTCTGTTTTCATTCTCTCTAACTTTTTTCTGATGAACTTTGAAAATGAAATAAAGTACTCATGATTATTATTATTTTTAAGAGATAATGTTCCTGAAGTGATTCAGATTTAGGATTACTGTTCAAAGACAAATTGTTACCTAATCAACATCAAATCTTTCTAGATTATCTACTTTAGGAATCTCTAAACTGAATTGTTGTTGGACCCGATCAAATAAAATGATACATGTTTTAAATATAAGATCTACGAAAATCTCACCAGACACACACAAAAAAAAAATAGTTATATAACATAACTCACCTAGTACATTTTATTTTTAATTTCTTCAAAAAAATATATATTTATTTATATTTTTTAAAAAATTTAAAATAAAATTAATTAAATAATTAGATCATTAATTTATATAGAGGTTAGAAAAAATAAAGAAAATATTGAATGACTTTGCACTTTGTTTTTGCAAGTTGATTCAATCCAAATTTTCACAATTTTGACATTAACAAAACTTATTCCCTTGCACTCTTAATTTAATTTGTAACACTTTTGTCAAACCAATTGATTAATTATCATGATATTAGTGGTTAGAGTCTAAATTGAGGTATCTATATATTATAGTTATTTTAAAAAAAAAAATTATATTTACTGTCATTGAGCAGTCTTGTTCTTCAAAACTTTTTTTTTTCTTCCTTTTAATGGTTTAAACCAGAAATATAATGCTGTTTTTTATTGGAACAAAAAGGTTATATTTTGTATGTACTTATGTTTTATTTTGCTTCAAGCCTACAAGCTAGCTAGCCCGTGAACAAAGTCAAACCAAATGGCCTGTTTTATATACTTTGGGAACCTTCTTGTGTAGGTTAATTTAGACTAATTGCTAAAGAGAAGACTGCACTTTTTCTATATGAATTACCTTCTCATTTATTAATTGGTACACTTTTTAGGGTTTGATTTTTCATTCTACCTTTCAAAGCAAAAGGACAATTAATTAGGGCAACCTAATGCTAGCTAGAAACTTTTTACCCTATTAATATTATAATTAAAACTAAGATTATATAATAATAAATGAATGTTTTTGTTCAATATATAGAGGTAATATATTTTCAAAATGTATGCAATCCTAATTGTTAGGATAACTTATTATATATTGTATATAATTGTATGAGTGTGATTATATTATATTATATTATTAATTTGTATAACAAGACATAATGTATACAAAATGTGCTTAATTACCGTGGGATCATTTTTTTTGTTTTACTATTTTAAAATTAGAGAGAAGCTTCTTAGAAAGATAAATCTCTTTTTTCTCTCTTTTTTTTGTTTGTGAGAGATAGTCTTGTTCTTTAGGAGCTCTCTTCTCCATATTTTTATGTTTATTTTTATTTATAAATAATCTATTATTTATGTTTTTAAAATTTTATTTTGTTATATCTAACTCTATGAAAATCAAATTAGATATTATGAATAATTTTGTATATTTTTTTTAACTCTCATATCTACAAAATTTTATTAAAATTTATATTTTAAAATCGATATAGAAATTCATCGAAATATCTCTTTGAAGCAATCATAGGTCATAAGAAACACATTTGAAAAAGATTTTAAGTTTTTTACAAAAACACAATCAAATATGTATGATATTTTTATATTTTATGGAATATACCATTACTTGATCTAGTTAAGGTGAAGAATAATATACATCAAATAATAAAAGTTGATAAATATTATCTCACATATTTATTGGATGTTTTGTTGATTTTAGTTTTAGTTTTCAATTTGTACATTTGATGTATAAAAAATGGAGATTGATTGTATCCGTTTTTTATCGTTAATGAAATTCTACACCATTTCTTAAAATAAAAAAAAGATCAACACTTCTAATCTCATGGTTTGCATTACATTATTACTTTTTTTTATTTATTTTTTAAATAAATACTTTGTTTAGCAACATAAAAATTACTTAACGATTTTGCATGTACAAAATTACTTTTTGATATATTTGAACTATCACGGTTATTCCTATACTAAAAAAAAAAGCATTCGCTTTATCGGATAATCTATGATCCATGTTTGTTACGTACTATATAGGGAACTTGTATTTAATTATTTATTAATCAGTAAAGTTGGGTCAGTACGAAGACGAGTTTGATTTTTTTTTCTTCCATAAAAATAAATCTGAAATATTATATATAATAGAGTAAACTTATAAAAATATTATTGATTTATTATAATTATTTCGTTTATATTATCGAATTATTTTTTATCTCGTTTATATCACATAATTATTGCATGTATACAATTTATATCATTTTATTAATCTCCATCAAATAGCTTCACATATTAGACAGTTAATTGGTATACTTGAAATAATTCATAGTTAATTTTTATATTTGGAATAAATTAACATATATATATCACTTAATTATTTAAATTTTTTAAATCTATCACTTAATTATCATAATTGTTTAAAATTATTAACATATGATTTTATTAAATAAAAATAATTAATGAAATAAATGCGAATTGTATATATATATTTTTAGGTTTGCTATATTATATATAATAAACCCCCGTTGAAATTCAACGTTTGAAGGAAAACTTGACAAGCAAGCATATGGAAGAAATAATTTTGTTTTTAATTGTCACAATGGGCAGTGGGTGCAACAACTTCAATAGGGTTGAACTAAGTTTGGCTCTGGAATCTGACCATTTCGCAAAATCAAAACCTAATTTGCCGACCTGATCAAAATTCCAACTTATTTTCTTCTGCTATAAAAGGCCCTCTTCATTTCTCATTCTCTCACAGCTCATATTTTTCCAAATAATATTACTTAAACGTAACGTTCATTTACTTAATAAGAGCTACCTAATTTTGCTTCATAATTAGTGAAAAATGAAGTACTCTAACTTCATGAAAACTACAGCTCGTTGCTCTCTATTGCTTTTTGCATTTTGGCTTCTCTTTTCTTTCACATTTTCCTTGGCAACACTAGTATCCAAAACCCATCATCATGAATTTGTTGTAAGTCTTGATCATATTCTTTTTATTAGCTCATCTTTAGTTGTAATTTGCTATATCAAATATATAACTAAGTTCTTAAATTTATATTAAACAGGTTCAAACAACACCAGTAAAGAGGCTGTGCAAAACACACAATTCTATAACGGTAAATGGACAATTCCCAGGGCCAACCTTAGAAGTCAACAATGGTGATACTCTTGTTGTCAAAGTCACCAACAAAGCTCGTTACAATGTTACCATTCATTGGTAACTAATTTTTTCTTTAACTTCATGCATGCACTACTGTAATACGTATGTATTAGTATGTATATTGCATGTTTAGATGCACTGTTGAAAAACACTTTTATAAACACAAGCTAGCGCTTTCTTAAGCATTTGGCAATAAAATAAAAAAACACTTCTACTTATAACGTCTAAGTGTATTTTTAGTAGTAAGTACCCCTTACTTCTAAAGAAAGCAATGTTTTTTTAAACTAAATCAAAACATAACATATTTTTCTAAATCACTTCAAGGGTAAAGAAGTAATTTTCTCCCTCTTACATATTATAAATATCAACGGTTAAAATGTAAGAGGGTGTAAAAAATTAGAACCATTGATATTGTCCAAATATACATAAGTAACTGTTTCTATTATAAATAATTTAGATAAATATTTTTAAAAAATTATCTCAACTTTTAAATAAACACAATCTAATAGTATATGTATTTTTAACAGGCATGGAATTAGACAAATGAGAAGCGGTTGGGCGGATGGACCAGAATTTATAACACAATGTCCAATAAGACCTGGATATAGTTACACTTATAGATTTACGGTTCAAGGTCAAGAAGGAACTCTTTGGTGGCATGCTCATAGCTCATGGTTAAGAGCTACTGTTTATGGTGCTCTTATTATTCATCCTAAAGACGGAGAATCTTTTCCTTTTATCAAACCAAAACGTGAAACTCCAATTATTCTTGGTATATATATATATATATATTAATGATACTCTTGTATTATACTTGTAACAATATTTTTTGTTATATTTTTTTTAATATATTTTAATTGTTTATATTAATGTAATAATATAATTATTAGGTGAATGGTGGGATGCAAATCCAATTGATGTTGTAAATGAAGCAACAAGAACAGGAGGTGCTCCTAATATTTCTGATGCTTATACTATTAATGCCCAACCCGGTGATCTCTACAATTGCTCCAAAGAAGGTGAATTTTCTTTAATTTATATAATTAATAAATAATGTTATATAATCTTAATTACCTAAATTTTCAAATATAATCTGAAGTAGAATAAAAAGGGTTTTAATAGGGTCAACAGTAGTTGATGGTACAATCTTTATTTTATTTCTTTCTCACTTATTTAAATTGTTCCTGCATGGTAGAGACTAGAGAGCCTCACGGTACTACTCTCTAATTAATAGTAATGTCATTATACTCAGAATATTGATAGGGATTTTTTTTTATTGTTGTATCTAAATTAATTTTCTACCAATTATATATAGGATTCTATATTTAATTAATGCAGATCGGTAAATATACTTCACATAAAATTTACTTGCATAAATTAATCTTAACGACTTTGCATACTATATTAATTGGAAGGTGACCACTGATATTATTTTTATGGCAAAACTGATATTTAAGTCTCACCATATTACAGTTTAAATACTATTATTATTATTATCAGTAAGTGACATTACAAGAGAAAATTATTATTTTTATTCTTTTAAACTCGTAACTATTTATATTTAATGTAGTTAAAAAATAAAAATAAATAACTCTTTTGTACAACACTTTTTAATAACAAAATATTAAAAGAAATTTATTTTTTTAGAATAAAAAATATTAATACGAGAGGAATTAAATATTGTAGCTCATCACTCTTACATTATCAAAATAATAGTACTACTCATATTAAAGTATAATAAAAACTACTTAGATATAATTAAGTATTAAATTTACAATAAATATAAGATTAATTATTAGCTTTATTTTTCTCGATCGTAATTATTTAAAGTAGTGTCTCATTGTATGTATGCAGATACAACGATAGTTCCAATTGATGTCGGCGAAAATAACCTTCTAAGAGTCATCAACGCTGCACTTAACCAACCACTTTTCTTCACTATTGCCAATCACAAGTTCACTGTTGTGGGTGCTGATGCCTCTTATGTCAAACCCTTCACCACCTCAGTTCTCATGCTGGGACCTGGTCAAACCACTGACGTTCTAATCACCGGCGATCAGCCTCCGTCACGATACTACATGGCAGCACGTGCCTACCAAAGTGCTCAAAACACACCTTTTGACAACACAACCACCACTGCCATTCTTGAATACAAATCAGCACCTTGTCCTCTCAAGGGTAGAACAGTAAAACCACTTATGCCACTGCTACCAGCTTTCAACGACACAACTACTGTCACTTCCTTTACTTCAAGCTTCAGAAGCAGAGAAAAAGTAGAGGTCCCAACTGAAATTGACGAAAATCTGTTTTTCACATTTGGGTTGGGACTCAACAATTGTCCCAAAAATTTCAGATCACGAAGATGTCAAGGTCCAAATAGAACACGATTCACATCGAGTATGAACAACGTATCATTTGTACTTCCAAGCAATATATCAATATTACAAGCTCAACAGCAGAACATTCCAGGTGTTTTCACTACTGATTTTCCAGCAAAACCCCCATTGAAATTTGATTATACTGGAAATGTTAGCCGATCACTGTGGCAACCAATTCCGGGGACTAAAGTATACCCGTTGAAATTCGGGTCAAGAGTACAAGTCGTGTTACAAGACACGAGTATTGTCACACCTGAAAATCATCCAATTCATCTTCATGGATATGATTTCTATATTTTAGCAGAGGGATTTGGAAATTTCAATCACAAAACTGATTCTAAGAAATTTAACTTTGTTGATCCACCATTGAGGAACACAGTGTCTGTGCCTGTTAACGGTTGGGCAGTTATTAGATTCGTAGCTGATAACCCAGGTAAATAAACTCTAGTAATCTTTTTTTTAACCAATTTTGTATTCAACTTCTGTTTTCTGTTTTCTTTTCTTTTCTTTTTTTTAAATCATTAAAAAAAATTATTCAGTTAAAAACTTTTGTTTTATTGTTTGATTTCTTCTTAACCACAAAAAGGAAGAAGTTAGCTAAAAAATCCTAATAACTATTTTGATTTATAATTTATAATTAAAAAATAATATTTTTGATAATGCTTACAAGCTATTTGATAATGTTTTATATTTTTTTTCAAATCTTAAAAAATAAAGAAATTTTTTTATTATCATTAACAAATTTTATATTTTTAATCATTTTAAAGATTTATGAATCACCACATATTTTTATAATAATTCTTTAAGAAAATAAAAATCAAAATCAAAAATTACTACCAAACATATCTATTATGAATTCACTTAAGAAAGGAAAACTGAATTTAGAATATGATTTTAAATTTTTTTCAAGTTCGAAAACAACAAGAATGTGTAAAACTAAAAATAAATTCTAACCTAATTTTGAATTTAAAAATATAAATAATCATAACATTTTAACAACAACAAGAGTGTGTAAAAATAAAAATAAATTCTAACCTAATTTTGAATTTAAAAATATAAATAATCATAACATTTTGACAACTTGGATTCAATGACTAAAACTTGAAAACTGAATTATTTACGTACAACATCATGTTACTATTGAATTCTCTTTCTTTATATTTGGAAGGTCTTTAATTAAAAGCGCTTTCAAAACATACCAAAAAATTGTCTAAACTACTAGGGTTTTAAAAATAATTTTTATTTTATTTTTTTATTATCATTCATAAATTTTATATTTTTAATCATTTTCTTCAAAGATTTATAAATATAAAAACTTGATTTATTATCTTAAAGAATGTACAGTGAAAATGAAAAAAAAATTCAAAAATCTTATTTTTAAAGATTTATAAATCACCTCATATTTTTATAATAATTCCTTAAAAAAATGAAAATGAAAATCAAAAATTACTACCAAACATACCTATTATGAATTCATTTAAGAAAGGACAAGTGAATTTGGAATATGATTTTCAATTTTTTAAAAATTAAAAAACAATAAGAGTGGGTAAAAATAAAAATAAATTCTAACCTAATTTTGAATTTAAAAATATAAATAATGATAACATTTTGAAAACTTGGATTCAATAACTAAAACTTGAAAACCTAATTATTTACATATAACATCCTTAAATGTTATTATTGAATTTCTCTTTCTTTATACTTGGAAGGTCTTTAATTAAAAGCGCTTTCTAAACGTACCAAAAAATTGTCTAAACTACAGGGTTTTAAAAAAAAAAAATATCTTGAGATTCATAATGAAAGCACGTATATATAATGTATTAAAAATCGATTTTTTTTTAAAAAAAAATCTCTTTATAGGGAAAATTTGGTGTTTAAACTAATTAATATGTTTGATATGAAATAATGAATAGGTGCTTGGATAATGCATTGTCACTTGGACGTCCATATAAGGTGGGGTTTGGCAATGGTGTTCTTAGTAGACAATGGAGTTGGACCACTACAATCAATAGAGCCTCCACCAGTAGATCTACCTCTGTGTTAATTAAAGATGTTCGATCATCAAAAATAAGTTTCCCACCATATATAGAGAAATTCATTATCAGAATAATATTAAACTGGGGTTTACTCTTCAATTTTCCCTTTTAGTTTAAAAATTAAACAAGGATATATATTAATTGTTTCTTTTGTCCCTGCATTTTGGGGTTAATTTGGTTGTAGTTGTTTCTTATGATTTTCCTATCTTATGTAGTACAATTTTTCATTAATCTATCAAGATTTTTTGTCCATAATTGTACTTAGGACATGATAAGAATATTATTATCATTTATGTGTATATAATGAATAAATACCATGTTTAACATTTAAAGCAATATTCAAACTTGTATCCTCACATGTTCAGCAGATATTTTGGGAGACAACTGACTAAACCATGTGGGTTTTCTCTTTGATTTTGAGTACTGTATTCTTTTGCATATATAGATATTAGATTGTTATATCATAAAGTTTGAATTTTTTTAATCTCTCTCTGTTCCTTATCTGTTTCATCATTTTTACAAACTTAAAATCATTCAACATTGTTATCAGCAATTTTAGAAGTATCAATTAATTAAATAAAAATTATACTTAAATTATATTAATTGTTTATAATGTTTTCAAAAATAAAGTTTAATATTCTAAACTTCAAATATATATTTAAATTATATTATGTTAATCATTTATAATGTTTTCAAATATGAAATTTTATTAAGTTTAATACTCTAAACTATATATATAAAACAGTATTAGATAAAATTAGTATAATGATATTGTTATAATGTAAACTATTAATGCTACAAGAATGTTTCATTAATAATAACTTTATCCATAATAATGACACTAACATATAATTAATAATATGGATAAATGAATATTTTATTCACTTTTATTATATAATAAGAAAGGTTATTATAAAATATTATCATCTTAAAATTATTATAAATAAATTATTATTATGATAATATAAGGATATAATTTTACTTTTTTTTCCCACAAAGTTCTTCAAAATCATCACGAACAGTCATAAAAACTAAATCAATCGATGCTATTCTCTAAGAGCAATTAAAGATATAAAGCTTATAATTATGTTGTATATTCTAGATAAATGATTCTAAATATCATTTATATCCTTGTATTTTTTCCAATTGATATCCTATCGAATGTATCACAAAATTATTAATTTAAGTGCTAATTTTTGAATTATTAACATCTTAAACTTCCAACAAATTTGTATATTATTGTCTTTAGTATGCGTAGATTTAGTAGAGGTACTAGTAACAAAACCTCACACTTATTGTCTTTCAAATTTTTTTGATAAGATAACTCCATTAAGAGTAATTCTTTCTATTTAATTATTACACACGATTGAAATGAATTATCTTTACTTCTAATTAGATCGTCAAAATCCAATAAATTTCAATTAACTTATATATCAAAGAAGAACAAACATCTTGTATAAAAAAAAATAACAAATAATCACAAGGCAAAAATTATCTTAAATTTGTCTATTGAAGAAAATAACAAAAAATTAACCACTTTTAATAAAAGATTAGCCGAATAACCGTCTTAAAAATTATAGTATATGACATTTATAGCAGTGATTCGATGTAGAATTTAAGAATATATATATAAATTTAGAGATAATAAAAAGACTAGAGTTTCTATTATTACGAAATTAAATAAAATACAAGTAAAAAAATAATTTATATAGACTTACGATTAAAAGTTATTAAAAGATTATAATATTTTCGTTTAAGTTAATAAAGATAATAAAATAGAAAAAAACTAATCTAATAGTAATAGGTTAGGTACTAGATAGGACTGGTAGTAAATACTAACAGTTGCTACTTATTTGATAGTTGAAGTATGGATGAAACAGAAAGCAAAGTAAAAGTCTGTTCTACCTATAACAAACTTGCATATCATATACTGCACGTTAAGGTCAGCAATTATTATGTTCTTGCCAATTCTGAGAACATAACACATAAAATAAGTATTGGGAATTAAAATATTAAAAAGCTAATAAAGTAAGTGGAAAAAGACACGAAAGGCATAGAAAAATAATAGCTCATGGTAACAGATGAACGTCATAGACAAGTAAAGTTGCACAAATACTTACATTATAATATTAACTATATGTTGTGATAATTGTCAAAATAATTTAAAAAATTGTATAAAACGTTAAGAAATCTTTTACGCATTATACATATTAAAGTATTTGCAAATGTGTGGATTTTCCAAACGCCTTTTTTTCACTTGGGAGTAGGGGTGTCCATAAATCAGATCGGATCAGACCAAATCGTAAAATCGGATCGAATTGGACCGAATCGAACGGTTTTATAAATCAAACGGTACAGTTTGGTTTGTACTAATTTTAAACCGTTTGAACCGGACCGAACCGATTTAATAATATATTAAAATTTTCATATTATTGTTTATTAAATGTATAAAAAATCGAACAAAACCAAAAACTAAACCGTTTTATAAATCAAACGGTTCGGTCCGGTTTTTATTACTTAAAACCGTTTGAAACGGTCTGGTCCGATCCGAGTAATATAAACGGTCCAATCCAGTTAAATTTTTTTTACTAAAATCGGACCGGATCGGACCGTTGGACTGGAGTTTTGTTGGATTTTGAGATATTTTATGAATTAAATTTTGCACAGTTTTATGATTAATTTTAATATATCAATATAAATAGAGCTAAGAAGAAATGTGACACATTCTCATGTGGGCTTTAAGTTTTCTTGTAATTTTAGGTATAGTAAGGAGCTTTTAATTACGTATTAGGTGGCCCAAAATCTTATCTTAGCTAAAACTAAACAAAAAAGCCCATAAAGTCTGTACTCTGTACAGTACTGAGTTAATAATTATTGTATTTGAACATGTAAAGAGATATTCGTGTCTTGAATTCTTTATTTCATTTGAATTCTTTATTTCATTTATATTCATTTATTTTTAATAATCTCCATTGTGAGTTCAAAGAATTAAATGAACAACAATTTAAATTTTCTATATCAAATTTAGTATATATTTAAATCTGTATTTATTGAGTTTGGTATGGAAAGTATTTATGTATTTTTATAACTATTAGATCCATAAAGATTTAACAAATTAAGTATATTTTGTTCAATTTAAAATTCTATTAATATACTTATTTAAAAAGTTATAATTAGTGATAGAGATTCCTAAAGATGAACAAAACAAAGAAGTTCATGTTTTGATGGTATTTCTAACATAATCATCGTTTTTCTTGTATGTGTTTCATTCTTTAATTTTTTAAATATATATTATTAAGTTTTATTTAAATAAATGATTTTATTGTTGTATTTTTTATTTAAATTTTAATGAAACATATTTTACTTTCTATATAAAAAAATTAATTAAAAAAAAGCAAGAAGAGATGCTAACTATACATGTATATCTCTTCCTCCTCTTCCTCTTTATTTTTTTTTTCCTCCTTTGATATCATAAGTTTCAAAACAAAAAATTATAAAATGTATCATTGTTTTATCCTAGAAGAATAAATTTATAAAGAGACAATTCTTATAAAATTGTTTACTTTGTTTATGTCTTTTCATATATTAAAAAAATTAATGGTTATTATAGAAAAATATGTTAGAATAAAATAAATACTAGTAAAAATAATCATCTAAAATAATTTAAGAATATTCATGTTATATCACTAAGAATAAAAAAACATGCGAAAACATATCTGAATTCATAGCAATTAATTAATTTTATAGTTGAGTAATTAGTCTTCCAAATTCATATGTTTTTCTTAAAGATCTCTTTAGTTTTTCTCTATACTCTCTCTGACGATGAGATATTATGTAAAAAGAATATAATACATGTAATCTAAAGACTATAATCACTATATATATAATAACTATATATCTATTTTAATCCATCATTATAATAAACATTATCTTTAGATGTCTACACATTAAAAGCTCACATTTTATTAGATACATTAAAGAAAAAATTACTTAAATCTTAACAGATCATTTTTAAATAGACTTAATCTTATATGATAATATAAGCCCAACATTGGATTAATGATCAAATAATCTCTCACTTGGGTTATATATATAACCTTATAATTATGCATTGTAAAAATAACCGTATGAGCTCAACTTTCATGTCATTACCAAAATGTATCTATAACTAATCGGGTACATCAATTATATCAACATAGGATTA
The DNA here is from genome assembly GCA_030763125.1 of Hippophae gyantsensis. Classification (NCBI taxonomy): domain Eukaryota; kingdom Viridiplantae; phylum Streptophyta; class Magnoliopsida; order Rosales; family Elaeagnaceae; genus Hippophae; species Hippophae gyantsensis. The sequence goes on from CM061030.1 coordinate 29,950,088, forward strand.
AAGCAACCTTTGTTACATCTATCATAACTTGACTTGTCAATGCTCAAGTATACAAATAAAACTGAATGACATGAATCATGATGTAGATACGTAGCATGAAATTTTTGTGCAGTATGATCTTAACATACATATTTCCAATTGATCTAACCTTAAACTTTAATAAGATCAACCATACCAAAATCAAAATGTAAATAAACTTTCTTATGTCGAAAATAACTCATAGTATCCAAAAACTAAAATAATTAAAAGTATGTCTATCAAAGAAACATTTAAAATTACAAACTCCCACTAAAACTGAATATCCTCAAATGACATGATACTCATACAAGCAGTATGGTCATGAAACATTTTGTATAGAAATTCCTTAGAAAGTGGATCCGCAATCATAGAGTTTGTATCAATTTGTTTTATAGACACCTGTACACTTTGAACTCTTTGTTTAACAACCATGAACTTGATCTCTATAGCTTCGACTTCGTCGAGCTCCTGTTATTAGGGGAATATAGCATTGTTAACTTATTGTCATAAAATAACTTAAGTGATCTTTCAATACCATTTACTATGCACATACATGTGATAAAATTTTGCACCCATATTCTAAGATTAGATGCCTTGGTAGAAGAGGCTATAGTAGGAGACTATTTAGTACTCTTCCAAGGGATAGTTGATAATATAAAATTAGGCAAGTTTTTACTGCTATTAACAGTTCCCTAACAAAGACACCAAAAACTTGATTGTAAAAAAATTATTACGTATAAATTTTATATGATTTATAAAATAGCTTGCAAATATACGAATAACTTACAAAAAATGATAAGTATACTTGTAATGTCGATTCAGAGAGGAATCGTGTGATTTTAAAATAATTCAACAAATTCTTAAAAATAAAATTAATAACCTAAACATCTTATCACGATTGTTTTGATAGAATATCTAAACTATTAACATACAAATAATGATGGCTTTAATAAACATTTAAGCAATTAAATATTTACCATGTAGTGAAAAGTTTATGTGATACATTAAATAGTTAATTATGCTTGTTTAATATTAAGTAGATTATTAAAAATATGAATTAAGATTATTGATTTTTTTTCTTATAGGTGTGAAAATATCACAAGGTAGAGATCGTTTTCTTTGTTTATTAAACTTTAACTTGCCACATTCAGTTAGACGAATAATTTAAACTTTAATTAAATTATGCTTATTTTCTTAAAAATTACTAAAACATTTAATTTGTCATCTTTAGTCGAGCTAACAATTTAAATTTTCATCAAGGTATTTAAGTTAGATTTATAATTTAAGTATCTGGAACTAACTTTTAGATTTTAATGGTAATTCATATAAAAATATTTGAAATAGAGCTCATTCTAACTATACATTTGATATAGAACAAAAGATTTACGAGCGCTACTTTAAATAAAATTCAAAAAAATTAAATTCTAAATCTAACTCTCTTGTTTATTATAAACAATATTTCATTAATATATTTTTATTTTACAAACTTTGGTTTAAGTCTTGATGATGAAATAAAACTTATTTCATTTTATAAAATTGTTTAATCTACTTTAATATTTCAAAGGTGTAACAACATTACCAATATCTCATATTATTTATAGCCAGATATGCATAGTTTAATAAATGATTAATAAATTAAATATACAACATATAAAACAACACTTAGAGATAATCTGAAAATAATACATTTAAATATATCTCAATAAATGTTTTTTAGAAGTACTCCTGTTCTGGAAAACCTTCAAATGAAATTGTTGTGCTGTTTATTGAACTAAAACTAAAACTATTACATAAACCAAATTTGTTTAACTTTCAAACGAGAAAAAAAAATTTAAACTACTAAACGAAAAACTAAAGAAAGGTTAGAAATTAGCTGGAAGAGAGTTGATGGGATATGAAATATTTTTTTTTTACAAAAGAAATAGAGTCTTATTTATAGGGTGAGGAAAAAAGAAAAAAAAAAGTAAAATTTTCAACTTGGGGCCATAACACACAATTTTTTCATGCTACGACATACATAACATGTAAAATGTTTAAGCAAGATCCATTCTCTTTGTACCACGGTACACAATGTTTTCACACTATGACCTGCATCAAACTTGGGATGTGTTTGATCCTTTTTTTTTTGGCCCTACGCTGCGGCTCCTAACAATTTCATGTCATAACATACTTCAAACTGCATCACTTTGAAACCCTAAGTTTCCTGTATTTTCTTTTTTTAATTCTTAAAATATATAAAATGTTTCACAAATATTTTATTTTATGTTGTGTTTAGTTGGAGTGAATGGAAAGGAATCAGAATTGATTCCTTCCATTTGTGTGTTTGATTGAGCTGAAAAATGAGTTAAGAATGAAATCGATTCCTAAAAGTGAAGGAATCACAATTCCTAAAAGAGAAGGAATCACAATTCCTTTTCCCCCCTTTAGGAATCATGATTCAATTCGCATCTCGAATTGTTTTTCCAATTTTAATCTCACTCCAAATATAACCCTAAACCATAAATCTCAAATCTCAAAACCTTAAACCCAAAATTCCAAAGTCTTAAACCCCAAATCCCCAAACCTTAAACCCTAAACCCTAAATCCTAAACCCTAAAACCTTAAACCCTAAAACCTAAATCCTAAAACCTTAAATCCTAAATTCCTAAACCCTAAATCCCAAATCCTTAAACCTTAAACCCTAAATCCTAAACCCTAAATCCCAAATACTAAACCCCAAATCCCAAAACCCTAAACCCCATTTAGAAAAGTAATAATTTTAACCCTAAACCTTAACCCACAAATATAACCCTAATCCCTAAATCTCTAAATCCCTAAATCCCAAACCTCAAAACCCTAAACCCTATTTAGAAAATAATAATTTTAATAATATTTTTTTAAGTAATAATTATTTAGAAAAATAATGATTTCAATAATATATTTTTTTGATGAAAAAATAATAATTAAATGATATTATTTAAACTTTATTGAATATAAAGGTATTACAGTAATTTAATTTTTTTTTATTTCATTCGAGTGACAAACCAAACACTGTAACACTGATTTCTTCTTTGATTATAGTGGTCAAACCTAACAACATTGTTTTCTTTCCATTTCGTTCCATTCCATTCCATTCTGATTCTGATTCCATTCTGTGAACCAAACGCCACCTTAATCTTCCAAGTTGTAATGAGTGCTTCAAGTATAATTCTTTCAAGTTGATTCTTTTTTTATTTAAGAAATACCCGAAAACAACAAAATATATTCATAATTTTAAAAAGATAGATTTGTGTAAAATGATAGTAAAATAAGCAAATATAAATCTATATAATCATTAAATATGTATAAAATCATGATGTATTAAGTACTTTTGAGCACTTATCAATAACTCCTTTAGTTAGCAACTAGACATAAACCAACGTAGATTTCCTACTATTTTTACATCCCATAAAATCGAATTCAGTATACCTAATGATCTCAAGCTAGCCATCATCCCAACAATGTACGCAATACTTGAGCATACATTAGACTCCCTATTATTGATGCATAAGGAATCGTATGCATTTTTTTCCTCAAAACCATTCCTAGGGTATTGATTGAGACTAAATTTGCCTCTCTTCGCAATATGGGTATCACCTGATTTGCAATTCTCCATGCCATATCTCTTGAGAATTTTTTTCAATATAGCTCTTTTGTGGTAATCCTAAAATACTTTGAGAATGTAAATCTCGAAATATATGTATGCCTAATACAAAAAAGGTGTTACCAAGATGTTTCTTCTCAAATTTTTAAGCTATAAATCTCTTTGTTTCAAGAATAACCTTATATCGTTATTTTCTTTTTCATTTAATCTGCTTCTCTAGTTTCTCTACTTTAGCTTGCATGTTGGGGGAGAGGCCTCCCATCAATGGATATTCTTTTCTTATGCTTTATTGCTTAGTTTATATCCATAATAAGAGTTTTATTTTATAAATAATCTATTACTATTATTTTAGTGATTTATTATCAAATCTGATTCTAAGAAGGCCAAGTGTAGTGTATCTTCATATCTATGTCCGCTAGGTACGAAGTCTTTTTATCAATAAAGTGATTATGTGTTTTTACAACTTTCAAATCTTTAAAAAATTGAGCAAGTTATAGATGTTTTATTCAAATCGAAGTTCCATTAATACAAAAGTTCAACTAATAATGTTTGATAGTGGAGATGCTTATATATAAGCAAGATAAAGAAATTCATACTTTGATGGTTCTCTTAATAGAATTATCGTTCTCCTTATGTGTACTCTGTTTTTTAATATTTGAATATGTAGATGATATTCTTATTGTATTTTTAAAATCTAAATATTAATAAAATATCTATCACCTTAGGTTCATTTTCTCATGAGTTGGTATTATTATTATTATTATAAATGTGACAAAGTTTTATTGCTTCAATTTTTCGAGTAGAGATTTCTGACTAAATGTTTTTTAGTAATAAATATTGAATAATTTGTGGACAATCAAAATAGGTAGTATATATTATCTATAATTAAATTAACTTTAAAATAATATATATATATATATATATAATTTATAATTTAGATTTAAATTTATATATAAATATCTAATTATTGCCAAACATATAATTAGTAAGATACAAAATATAGGTCTAAGTATAATTCATAAATAAATAAATATATATTAAAGAAAAAAAACTTTCCTTTATAAAAATCGTGGACTATCGTAGAGAAAATAAAAATTCATCGGAATACCTTTTGGTGAATATAAAAAGTTGAGTAATAATATTGTTTTAAAAAATAAATGTTGATAAATTAGACTTCAATAGATAATATATAAGATAAATACTTGGAAATAGGAATTTTAAATTCATGTTTCATGTCCTGAAACTATCTTTACATTTTATTATTTACTTTTTGACTTATAATTTGAGAATTTATTATAAATTTATGATACTAAACATAACTATCAGTATAATAAAAATCTTAATGTATGATAATCACTTATAATTTTAAAAGATATATGTAATAATCCTTTATAGTTTATCATTGTCTAACAAAAAATAAACTATTAAACTAATTAAACATATAAGATGATTACATATATCTTTCTTTTTTCACGATCATTTTATAAGAATCATATGATTATATATATATTTGTTCTTTTTTAATATTTGATATTTAATACTTTACATTTTATGTATTACAAAAAGAGATGAATTTTAAATTTTTAATATCATTATCACCGATAAACTTAAGTAAAGAAATCAAGAACTGAACATATAGATAAGCTTAAAGAATGATATTTCATTAATTGCTTTACATCCTAGAGTTTATCTACATTTATACAAAACTTGGAGTACATGCCAGCTGCTAAACTCTCTACACATAGCTAAAATAGACTAGTCCAAGCACGTGAACCATCCTTCAACATTGGGAACTTTTTCTGCCCCTTGTTTTGAAACAACGTTCTCCGACGAAAACCCAGAAGCTATATTCTTTAGCTGGCTCAATCTGAATTCAGTAAACTCAGGCAACGAGACCTTCTCGTTTTTATTGCCATTTTTTATATCCACGTATCAAAATAAAGATCAGTTTAAAGTCGGTAACTTTCTCGAGAAAATGACAGAAAAAGAAGGGTAAAGTTATGAAAATATCTCATATTTCTGTAATTTGTATTATTAAATTATTCTTCATGTTAAATTATTATATTTATATTATTTTAATAATATATAATTAAATAATAAATTTAAATAATCAAATTTATTATTTAATTATCAAAGTTATTTTAAATATATTATTAACTTATAATATTATTAGACAGATATTAATAAAATTACATAAATAAAAAAATTATGGATATAAATAAAAATATCTAACACACCAAATATGATAAATTAACGTGTACGAGAATATAAATATACCCGATATGTGACCATTGAGGCTTGATAGTTTTTTTGGCTTGAAAATATTTTTTTAAGACACATCTAAAAACTAAAATTACAATTATATATTTTGTTTACGAATATCGCTAACACTAACATAAACCTTGCAAACCCGATAAGAATTGACCTTGATTGATCGAGTATGATCAACATTGACCAATATTGAGTTTACTTTGATCAATATTTTTTGATACAACTTAAAATTCTAATATTGGTATGCTTTATATATATTTTGAGATAAATTCATTGAAGCGATATGTTGTTAAAATGATCTCTCTCGTAAAAATTAATTTGTTTTAGAACATAAACAGTTATGTGTATGTAACTTATGTAAATATTGACTAGTCCAAACATAGATTAATATTTAACATAATTGCATGTATGCTTATGGTAATAAACGCGTGATGATTATTCAATTTTTGCATGTGAACAATAATTTAGACCAAAGAAAGATTTATTTTTAGACATATTCTTATTGTCAATGTTTGATCATTGTACCAAGATATCACTTACAAGATAATATCATTATTCAAAACTCAAAATATTAATAGAGTGTCCGGTATCATGAGATGTAGTTTACCTTTATTTGAATTCATTATTTTAGTTCTTAGAATTATGAATAATCCTACTAATATTATTGCCAACTTCAACTAGTACCAATTTCAAGTCATGGCAAAAGAAACTCTCGATAGTTATCGGAGTCATGGATCTCGACTTTGTGATAAGGGATTATTCTCCTACACTCCTTACAAATAAGAGTACTTCTGACAAAAAAAATGAAAAAGGAAAAGTAGGAGAGATAAAATCGCATATACATGATAATATAGAATAAGGCCATTTTGAAAGTATTCATAGGCACAATGCTTGAAAATATTCATTTTGCTTTTGAGTTGAGAGAACTTAAACTAGAAATATCAGAGGTTTTACTGGTGCATTTGGTTTTAATATCCCTTTCATTAGAGTTTATCTAGTTTAAGGTGAGCTACAACGGTTAAAAAAAGACTTGGTTTCTAAATGAGCCCATCTCACACTTAGGACAAGGAAAAGCTTAAGCAAGATAAGACATAGAGCGTTCAACTGGCCTCAATATCCAAGTATAAGGACAAGGGAAAGATTATGAAGAAAGATAAGAAAGCTTCAACTAAGTATATGAGATATAAAAAAAATCAACTAGTGAAAATTTGACTACATTATGGCACATGAGATTAGGTCATATCTCCCAACGGATAATAGAACGACTTGTGTTTGACAAAATTTTAGACCCTTTAGATTTCACAAATTTTGATGTTTGTGTTAACTGTATAAAGGGAAACAAACTAATAAAATGAGACATGAAGCGAACAAGATTTGTACTATACATACAGACATTTGTAGGCCATTTGTTACATTTTCTTGGAATGATTTATAATATTTTATAATGTTCATAGACAATTTTTCTTGATATGACTATTTATTTCTCATTTATGAAAAGTCACAGTTATTAAATGTGCTCAAAACTTATACAGTTAAAGTTGAGAACCAGCTAAGAAAAAGGGTCAAAAGTGTCAAATCTGATTGTGATGATGAATAATATGGCAGATATAACGGTTCAAGTGAACAATGTTCAAGAATGTTTGTTATGTTCGTATAGGAATGTGATATCGCCCCACAGTACACTATGAATGATGTTATTTAAAGACTATATCAAACATTTAAGGATACATTGAGGAGTATGATTTGTCATTCTACCTTACCAGAATATCTAAGGTCGCAGCATATATCACCAATGTAGTTCTAGCTAAAGTGATAGCTAAACCCCCTGAAAAATTTTGGATAGGAAAGAAGCCTTGTTTAAAGCACTTGTACATCTTGGGATGTACAGCTAAGGAAAAGCCTTATAGGCCTAATGAAAAGAAATTGGTTTCAAGGATGGTGACTTACTATTTTATTGGATGTTTTAAAAGATTCAGATGGTACAAATTTTATGATCCCACATCTAATTCGATTTTTGAGTTGAAAAATGCCCGATTCTTTGAGGATGTCGAGTTTACAGGGAGAGATATAGTTAGGGATTTTGTATTTGAAGAGGAATATGTTAATATTCCCACCTGTATTATTAGCATTGATCAAAATCCCAATTCCGACTTTGATCAAAATATAAAAAATCAAGATAATCTCAAAAAATCTCATTCATGAAATTATTCTAGAAGAAAAAAACTCTACAACCTCGAGAACTCATACTATTAAGGAGATCCATTAGGGAAAGGACAAGTGTAATGACAAATAACTACTTTATATTTCTCCAAAAACATGAATTTGATATTGGAGTCATATAAAAAGATCTGATCAACTTCCATCAAGCCCTATAAAGTTCTAACATTCAGAAGTGGATTGATGCCATGAATGAGGAAATTAAGTCCATAAAGGACAATGACATGTCAGATCTTGTCCATTGCTCAAAGGTAAGAAACTCATTGGTTGTAGATAGATGTTTAAGACCAAGAAGGATTCGAAAGGCAATGTGGAAAGGTATTAGGCTCATTTTTCATTGCACAAGGCTTTACACAGGAAGAAGGCATCCACTATAAAGAGAGTTTATTTCCAGTTTATTCGAAAGACTCTATTAGGATTATAATGGAATTGGTTGTGCATTTCAATCTTGAGTTACATCATATGGATGTAAAGACGACATTTCTCAATGTGACATTGATGAGATAATTTATATAATGCAACCAAAAAACATTGTATTAGGACACCTAAAGAATACATTTTGCAAATTTATGAAATCTATCTATGGGTTCAAGCAAGCATCTCAAAAATGATATTTCAATTTTCATCAAATGAACATCTCATTCAATTTTGTGATGAATTTGGTCGATGATTGCATATATCATAAATTTTGTGAGAGTAAGCATATTTTTCTAGTTTTATATGTCGATGGTATTTTGCTTGCTAGTAATAATATAGGCTTATTGCATAAAACTAAGAGATTTATAGTTAAGAATTTTTAGATGAAAGATCTTGGTGGAATTTATTTTTTATTAGGCATACAAATATTTAGAATTCGCTCTCAGAGTATTCTAAGGTTATCACAAAGGTTCTCAAGAGATATGACATGTAGAATTGTAAACCAAGTGATACCCTTATTACTAAGAGAGATAAATTTAGTTTCAATCAATATCCTAAGAACGATTTTGAGGAGACAAATGCACAAGATTCCTTATGAGTCAATAATAGGAAGTCTAATGTATGCTCATGTATGTACGCATTCAAATATTGCCTACATTGTTGGGATGCTAGACAAATATTTAAATAATCCAAGAATAGACCATTAGAAGGCACCCAAACAAGCCTTGTAGTACTTAGAGAGAATAAAAGACTACATACGGTCGACACGAATTGTACATAATGAATATGAAAGTATACGTATCGTAACAAGTAATATAATGTTAAGAAAAGATCGTTCCTATGAAGATTATGTTATTAGAAAATAATTTTAAAAGTAAAAAGTAAAAATCAATTTTTTTTTTGTGTTTTTTATGTTTTAAGAAAGCAAAATTAAAAGAACTAAAAATAAATAATAGTAATTAATTAACCTAGAATTGAAAACCAAGAAGATATATGAGAAAATATCTTAGAATACTTAATCTCCCAATTTTCTAAACATATAAATCACTAAAATTCCCCTAATATAATTACTAATCAATTATATGATTAATTGAATCTAACCTAATATATATTCGTCTCTCAATTAAAATGCACATCATATAGTTATTAACCTAATCACAATCTCATTTTAATTAAATTATATATTTTTCATTAAATTCATCAATTATGGATCAGATACATAAGAATCGTATATCTCTATCTAGAAACTATGCATGTTATTTAATCAAGATAAACAATTAAATAATTCTCTCAAATATGTTTAATTGCATCTATAGATCAATTGTTGGCCAAATAATTAATAATATAAAAATTAGTTAAATTATATAATTAAATTTAAATTATAATTAGGATAAAATAATAGATCATCACATATATGAAAAAATAAAAAAAAATAGCAACATTGGCCAATAAAAATATGGCACGTGACATGGGAGATTCAATGGGCGAATCAGCGAGTGATGCTTGGTATGGATGAACTAGTCGTGGTCAACTTACGTTGAGTCAATACCACATAGAACATTGTGATTGGTGGTTATAGATTATGTGGCACCCTTGGTGGGAATGACAGACAAATCAGATGATGACGCGTGGCATGCTCATTAACAGTGTAGTGAAACTTAGAACTAAGATCGTGCTAACACATGGCACGACTTATGTCACCTAGTACACTGGATGTTACATGATTGGCCCTTTTTGTTTGCATGGAATCCATGTGGCATGCTTGGTTAATTCCACTTCTTGCGTGGCATCCACATGGTATCTTCTGATTGGTTCTGCATTAAAAAAATATTTTTTCACCCTTTTTTCACTAGAAAGTTCAAATTTTAATATTGTTAACCCAAAAATATTACTTATTGAATAAAATGAGCACATATTAAGCAAAAAAGTACACTGATAACTCTACTTTCCTAGAGTCATCAACATACTCACTTATCGAAGGTCGAATTCACTTGAGATTAATCGGTATACTAACTCCGATTTTGTTAGATGCCAAGATAGTATGAAATCTACGTCGATTTATATCTAACTACTAGTTAGGGGTGCTATCACTTGGAAGAATGCTAAATAATCTCTTATTATAGCCTTTTTTACCATGGTCGTAGAATTCATAGCATGTTATAAGGCATCCAAAGGTTGTAAATGGTAGATAGTATTGAAAGACCACTTAAGTTATTTTGCGACAATAAGTTTGTAGTGCTATATTTCACTAACAATAGATGCTCGATGAAGTTAAAGCATATAGATATCAAGTTCTTAGTTGTTAAGGAAAGATTTCAAAGTTTATAGGTGTTTATGGAACAAATTGGTACAAACTCCATAATTGCAGATCCTCTTACTAAAGGATCGCCACCCAAAAATTTTCTTGAGCACACTACTCGTATAGGTGTCATGTCATTTAAATGTTTCTTTAATATAGACACACTTTCAGTTTTTTCAATGTATGGATATTTTGAGCTTGTTTTCTGCATAAATAAAGTTTGGTTTATTTACATTTTGATTTTGGTATGATTTGATATCATTAAGATTTAAGGTTATACCAGGTTGAAATAGGTATGTTAAGATCACATTGTATAAAATTTTCATGCTATACATCCACATCATGATCCATTTCATTCATTTGTATCGATATACATGACCATTGATAGAAGACTTACAAAAAATGTATTGAAGGTTGCTTTGATCCTATGTTGGTATAATTGGTATATCAGATCTATTACAGATACATTTCAATAATGATCCTTAATCCAACATTGGGTTTATATGTAAATAATTATGTGTTATAGACTATCATATAAGACTAAGCCCATTTAAAAGTGATCTATAAAACAATCATTAATTTGAGCTTTAATGTATCTAATAGGGTGTGGACATTTAATGAGTAGAGACTTAAGAATAATGTTTATTTTTTAATGATGGGTAAAAATAGATGTACAGTTATTAACTATATAACTAAATATAGTAGTTATGGTCTCTAGATCACACGTAGTATTATTTCAATTTTATTTTATATCCTATCGTAAGAGATAGAAAAATGAAAATCAAAGGATTCTCTAAGTGAAACTTGTAGAATTGGAAGACTAACCATTCATCTACAAAATTAATTAATGCCTATGAATTTTGGTACGCTTTTTGCATATTTATCTTTGATTTAACTTTTTAGGTGATGGTTTTCACCAAATGTAATTTTGTTTTAACAAAAATGTAATAATTAATGGTAGTTTAATGATATAAATGAAACAAATATAATAATTTGATAATATTTTTATAAATTTATTCAAAAAATAATATAATTTTATTATTTCGAGCAACTTGAATGTTTTTTATTCTTTTACGATGTTTTCTAAGAAAACTTTGCACTTTTCGAGGTAATATAAATAAAAATATTTCTAAAATTTTGAAAATATCATAAATATTTTTTAACTTAATAAAAATTAAAATTAATGAAAGTACATAAATAATATTATATATATATAAATGATAGAAATAGAAATATAATATATCTTAAAATATTTTTCACAAAAAAATATTAATTAATAATATTTTTTGAAGAAATGTAAAAAAGAAAGATTAAATCTTTAGGAAGGAGATCGATTTAAATATTCATCTTTCTTAAGAACACGAAACATATTTTCAATAAAATATATTATTTATTATAAAAAACAAAAAATGAATATTAATATTATAAATGCAAAAAAAGGCATAAAAACTATTAATTAACAAAGAAATTATTGTGGATAAACTATTAAAATTTTTTCAGAAGGATAAAATAAAAACTGGATACATCTATTTAGGAGATATTTAAATATTAATAAAAGTATATTTTAGAGAAGAAATTGATACATAAATAAAATTATCATTACTAGAAAATAAAATAATAAATAAAAAAGATGATTTATTAGAAATGTTCCATAAAAACCTTGGATACCATAAATTAAAATTCATAACTTACCCTAAGTTTGTCATTAATATTAATGTTAAGAACTTAAAATAAGTATTAAGTTTAGTCTACAAATTCGAAAAAAATGATTAAATAAAAAAAATCATCCATTTTTGGTACACTATATAGTATAATGTTTATTAACAAACAATCATAATAGTTTAATAGATTGACAAAATGAATTAATAAAAATAGATAAAACTTTTCAAGAATTGGGTACATAATAAAATCAAAAATATTAACAGACTTTGAAATACTAGAAAAATAGAACATAGATAAGGAAAAACCTCTAATAACGGGAATAAAAAGTAATGTATAAAGGTTTATGTTTATAGATCCTGAAGGAGAATCCTTCAACAAAGAAAGAGAGGCAACAACTCTAAATTAAAAAAGTTGAAATAATGAAAACATTAATCCATGATGTAAGATTAAAAAGAAAATGATATTACATATTATCATAATAAGTTTCAAAAACAAACTACATGATATAAAATTAAATCTTAATGGAAGCTTAGAAAATATATAAAAAAATCAAATAACAATAATGAAAGCTTTAATTATTTTAGCATAAGAAATAGATATAACACAAGAATCAAACATCAAGTTCTTACAAGACATAAATGAGACACAAAATGAAGTCCTAAAAAAATAATAGTATATAGTTATAATGAAAAACTACAATAAGACATACCTAATGAATTTACAAAATTAAGAGGGGATATAAATAACATACCTAGAAACAATAAAATTATAGGTTTTAAGTTTGATCCATTTGTAGGATTAAAGGAAGACTCGCTTAGGAGATCAGATGCATTGATACCTATAAATGAAAAAAAGGAATGAGGAGAAATCCAAGGATAAAAAAAGAAGTTATAATCTCAGTTGAATGGAATATATAATAGAATTAAAAGAATAGTTTATGGATTTTGAGAATAAGGACATAGAAAAATTAGTTAGTCTATTACCACTAACAAATGAAGAACTAGGAAGATATTATAACGAAAAACTTTGTACAAATAAAGAGAAAGATGATATGATAATAATCAGTAAAACTAATTCTAAACCAGAAAATATGATCCCAAAAAATCATATGAAATCAATTCATTATTAGTTCCTTATTAAGAAGAAACATCTAACCCACATAGGAAAGAAAGAAATAGGCAAAGGCTTGAAGAACCTAACCTTCTTTATAGAAGAGAACAATAATCCAAAATAAAAGAATGATTACATTGAGAAACTAGGATGGTATCCATCCAAAATTCAAACTTCATGAAAATTATAGATTTGATTTTTTAGATTTAGATTGTAAAAGATACAGAAAAAGGTTTAGATGAATGGTTTAGTGATAAGAGTGTAATCATACAGGCTTCTCCAACCACACAATCAAACCCTTCAACTTGTAGGGTCTTAGTAGCTCACAAAATGATAGAAAATGTTAAACCAAATTTAACATAACAATAACATATACAAATGTAAGGGAATATCCCCACAACTAGTTAATATTTAGATAATGTAGTAAATGAAATATACAAAGAATTTATTGAAAAAGATAAAGGAAGGCATATCATTGAATTTAGTGAAAATGAAATTGAGGAAATCGAATGGTATTTAACAAATATGAAAATATGTAACATGTGTTATATAGATTTCTTTATTTATGAATATGAAATGTATTATCACAAGTTACTGAACGAACACAAATTGTGTGCAATGAATGCACAAGCATATATATTTTAACAAGTAATATAATGATAAGAAAATATTATTCTCACTGAGATTATGTTATTAAAACTAATTTTTGAAACTAAAAAACTAAAAATCAATTTTTTTATGTTTTTATATTTTAAGAAAGTAAAATTAAAAGAAATAGAAATAATTAATTAACTTAGATTGGCATCTAATAAGATATATGATGAAATATCAACATAATTGGGATAGCTAAAAACTATGCATGTTATTTAATCAAGACAAATAATTAAAAAATTCTCTAAAATATATTTAATTGCCTTTATAGATCAATTATTGATCAAATAATTAATAGAATAAAAATTAGAGTAAATAATATAATTAAACTGAAATCATAATTAGGGTAGAATATTACATCTTTATATGGTAAAAATTGGGTTCATAAGACCCCTAAATTAATAAATTAGATATATATATATAATTTTATTCATAAAGCTCATATTTTTCATAAAACTCATATTTTTCATAAAACAAAGACATAAAAATTGATAAATAAATGAGAAGAAGAAGAAATTCCATCAATCTCTTGAATCTCCACCAAAATTGTATTTATTTTTGATTTTTTCGGTATTTTTTTCTCTTCTTGACTCCAAAATCTGATAAAAATTATGTAATTTTTGGCTCCCTAAGGATTATGGGGAAATTAAACGGTTAAATTAGGCTAAAGTAAAATCTATACCATTAGATCATCTTCAAATCAAGGAATGAGATTAAAAAAAGAGAAAATTAACAACATTAACCAATAGGAACATGACACGTGGCATGAGAGATTTATTGGGCAAATCTACGCATGAAGCATGGTACGAGTGGACTGGTCTGGTTAATGTGGCTGAGTTAGTGCCATATGGCATGTCTGGTCAGCTCACTACTTGTGTGGAATCCACGTGGTAGCTTCTAATTTGGTCCTACATTAAAAAATTACATAAATTTTCTAAAAATTATATTTTTACCCTTTTGAAATTAAAAGTTTATATTTTAATATTTTAACTCCAAAATATCACTTATTGAATAAAATGAACAAATATTAAGTAGATAAGTATACTGATGACTGTACTTTCATAGAGTTATTAGTTACCACCCTATATACAAAGAACTTATAAGGAATTTTTTTTTCAAAAGTTACATGGAACATTACATAAAACTATAATTGAAGGATGTAATAAAAAAGATAGATAAACTATACCATATACTTTAAATGGAAGAATAAAAATTCTTAGATATTAGATAATCATTAAATGTCAATAAAAATATGAACATAAACAAATAAAATGAAAGGATAAAATCTATTGTAATACAAAAGATTCAAGGACGGTAGAAAAATATGGATGTAACATAAAATCTTATAAGAAAAAGTACAAAAACATATTAAAAATACAAAATATTTAAAAGATATAAATTTAGAAAATAGGACTTTCAAGAATATAAGAGAAGGTACAACAAAGAACCTTATAGGAAAACTTATTTTAGGAGAAAAAAGTATAAGCCATCAAAAAACAAATATTATTTCTCATCATAGAAAAAAAATTTAGATATTGGATCTGTAATAAGAAATTACATTACACTAATGAATGACCTAACATGCTTCAAAATAAAAAAAAGAATTTAAAACGCAAAAAGAAAAAGACCTTAGAAAAAGTTTTTAAGAAAAAATTAAAACCAATAAAGGAATGAGAAATAGATAATACTTATAGTATTTATCTAATGAAAAAAACCGAGAAAGAAATAATTGAATCAGAATATGAAAACTTAGAATATGAATAATCTTTATTAGAAGATCAATGATTTATATAGTATTGTAAATTTATACAATACTTATATTGAGGTACGATTGAAATTCAAAGGTTAGTTATCATTTATATGTATATATAAATATGTATTTTTAGAGGATCTCTCACAACAAATATCAAAATATTTAATTATAAGAATTACTAATAATACTACAATAAATTGGAATAAAGTCTTAATTATAGAAATATAATGATAGGAGGTGAGAAATTTCATATCTATACAATATATCAACAAGAAACAAGAGTTGATTTATTAATAAGAAATAATTTTCAAAACTTAATTCAAATTTTTACACAATATTTAGATAAAATAAGTCTAAAAATGTTAAATAATGAAATCATTTATATGTCAAAAGTAAGAAAAACTTTGATTGTATCAAACCTAAATTTTATGCAACAACACAAAAAGAAAAAATGTGATAAGATAGACACAAAGTAGCCACAAAAATATTATTTAGAAAACATTTCATTATATATTGAAGAGAAACCAAACTATTTTCTTAATGAAATCCAGGAAGATAAAACCTTAACATGTATCAGAAAATTATTAAAAAAAGTAAACTAAAAAAATCCCCTAGATTCAAAAATAAATAAATCTAAAATGGTTGCTAACATAAAACTAAGTAACCCTAATAAAGTTATAAAAGTAAGACATGATTTATACTTCAGAAGACAGGATTGAGTTTGAGAAACAAATGCAAGAACTTTTGGAATTAAAAGTCATAATATCAAGTAATTCACCCTAATCTAATATAATATTCTTAGTTGAAAACAAAGATTAAAAAAGAAGAAAAAAATGAGAATGGTAATAAACTTCACATCATTACATAAAAAAAACTATTGATGATTAATACTTTAATTCAAAGAAAGAAGAATTATTATCATTAATTGTGAGCACTATGAGTATTGGCTATTTTGGTAAATAAAATATTTATTTGTAATCTTATATTTAAGCTCACTATCAAGTCCATCAAGAATATCATGTCTCTCTAGAAATGCTCAGATTTTAGATAGTCGTAATTCAAGTATATTATTTATAACTATCACACAGAATTATGCACATACATGTTTAAGTGCATTTTATATTAGTTTTTGATTGAATCAATTTTGATATTACATGATAAAGATATTAGCCTTTTTAGATAGAGGAATCTATCCCTTTAGTAGACAAATTGATCTCACTATTGATTGACATGAAATCAATCACACTTCGATCATGCTCTCTCTACGTAAAAAAACTAAACATACTTGAATATATAGAGGGACTATCCTCTCTTTTAGATGAATCAATCTCCTATGTTATGTAGGCGTAACTTATTTTTGAGAGGGATGAATCCATTTCATAGAGGGATCGATCCCACTATTAGGAACTGTAAAGACTATGAGTGTTGGTTATTTTCATAGATAAAATATTTATCTATAAATTTTTTTTAGGCATGCTATCAAGTTTATCAAGAAAAGCCAAACAAATGCTCGAGTTCCAGATAATTGTACTTCAGGTATATCTTTGATAACTACGACACATGGGATTACATTTATGCATTTAATAACACATGCTTATAAATCTAAAATTATTTTTAGTGCTAAAATATGGAATAAGATATGCTAAAATATTAGATAAGATATACTCTAAATTATAGCTGAATTTTTTAGCATAAAAGATAGCATAATATCTATTTTAAAAGAACTATTCTTAATTAGTGAGTATTACTAATCTTATTTGTAATAGAAAAGATATTTATCAATCATATAGGAGTTTTCTTAATTAATGAGTATTACTAATCATATTTGTAATAAAAAATATATTTATTAATTACATAGGATTAAGATAATTTTTCCTATAAATAAAACTCATTACTTATTATTTCAATCAACCACACAAGACCATTATTCTATTCTTTTTAATTTCTCTCTCTTATTTTACAAATATAAGATCATAATTTTTTAGGCTTATTTATTTAGTTAATTTATCAAATATTGGTGGTTATGTTTAATTGATTAATAAGCCTAATTATTTTATGATATTTTGATAATATGTTCTTATGGTTTCTTCTTTATTTTTGTTCTTAAATTGTTAAATCAAATAATTGTTTTTGTTATATCATAGTTATTTTATTTAATTATTAATTTTTAAAGAAGCTATTTTTATTGAATTTGTGCTTGATCTTTTTGCTTTAGGATTTACTAGTTGATTTGATTTAAGTGACATATGTTTTGAATCATCTAGTTAGGATTATTCATTATTAAATCTATTCTAGAACACACACGGACACTTGTGTTTTTGTGCTAACCATTTTGCAGTTAATTTGGGAACGTATCTGATTAGCGGAAAGTTTATTGGAACGTTGGTCTGGAAACCGCTCACACTAATATTGGAAACTGTGAAAACAGAGCAAGGGCTCTTAAGTAAGATACATTGAGATAGTATCCTAGGAAGGGTAGTATAAGATCGAGTTTGTACTTTAACATTTGTTTTTCATAATGAAAAGTTAGGTGGTCCGGTGAACCCGTAGTTTTCCTCTTAGGTCATGGTTGTGGCCTAGGTTATTTCCACCTAAAAATATCATGTGTTATTATTTTATTTATGCACTTTATTCTTACACATGATTTCATGTTTGACCGCTTTGTTTAGGTTATTAAATTATAAATTGGTAAAAATTAAAAATAACTTATTCACCCATTCTAGGTTAATTAGGTCCACATCTTATAAACTTTTAAAAAATGATGTATTTCGTCCACTCCAGGTGCAGATGATAAAATGATAATTGAAATAGATGCTTCAAATGAATATGTAACTTCCAAAGAAAAAATATATGAAAAAGATGAATATTATTTCATATATATATCAGACACTTTTCATAATCCAAAATTAAATTATCATAGTAATGAAAATGAATACTTAATTATCAAAAAAGCTATTAAGAAATTTATAGTATATGTAATAAGTTCCAGAATCATTGTCAGAACTGATAACAAATTTTTTGGTTATTTTATAAGAACTAGTATTGCAAGTGATTGTAAATAAGGAAGATTAGTTACATGACAACAATATTTAACCACTATAATTTTCATGTAGAACATTTTCCAAGAAATAAGAATAGTTTAGCATATACCTTTATAAGAGAATTAATACCTTTAACTATTTTTGTTCTTATAGGATTGGAACATTTTGATATCAAGATCAAGAAAAAGTAAAAGGAGATAAGAATCCTTTAGGAACAACTCAAGATTTTATACTTAGAAAATCCTCTTTTGAATACAAGAATTAAATAAGAAGAACTTAATAATTTAAAACCAACATTAGAGTCCAAAAACTCATCAGAGGAATCCATATTAGAGATTCATTTTAAGAAAAGTAAACTTTTAAATAAATAATTCAAAATGAGAAGGAAGAACAGATGCATAAAAACTTGGTAGTTAAATTTTGTAAAATTTATAATAACTCATAGATGGATGGATTACTTGTAAAAAACTATAAATATACTCACAAGGTCAATCTAAGGAGGAACTACATGATTTTAAATAATTTAACAAATCTTTTAAAAAAACACAAAAATAAATCAAAATATTATGTCACAACATTTGGTTTGGAAAATTCTAATCTAATGGCAAAAATAATAAAAGGATAGAAGATAGATTGGTTCACACAAATTGCAAGCATATATACAATTAATAACATATTTGGTTAGGCCGTTATTCATTATTAATTAATAGATTTAATTAGGTTAATGAAATACAAATTCAGATTATTGATTCTTTCTAATACGTATTAATAACATATTTGGCTAGGCCGTTATTCATTATTAATTAAATTACTTAATATCTTTACTTGAGCCATTAATTAATTTAAGCTTATTATCTAAGAAATTAATAAACCATTTAACTTGACACATTCGATCGAATCGATAATTTAAACTCCAATTCAAGTTGTTTAAATTAGATCTAGATTGATATATCTAAAACCTAATTTTTATATTTTAAATCTATTACGAAAAATATATCGTCGATATATTTTTCAATAATTAACTCTCTAAAAATTTTGAAATAAAAAAATAATCTATGTTTGATTATTATTAAAAATATTTGCCTAAATAATCTACACAAAAATATCAACATAACTAAAATTTTATCATCACAATCAACGAGACATGTTAAAAATTATGAATGATCAATAAATTATTTTATAACAAATTTAAGAAATACATTATTATTTATTGAAAAAAATAAGAATACGTATTAGATTTATACTTAAAATATAGAAAGATGGATGTATCTTACTCCAAAAAAAAGTATTAATCTTCACAATATTCTCTACATTATAGCAACAATTTAGTATCTCCTGATCTAGAATAACTCCACTTTATTGCCTCTTATTTGTGATAACTTGATTTAAATTATATATAAAAGAAATTAAAGAAAAACTAAAAAAGAACAAAATTCTATCAAGAATTGATGCTCTGATTAGTGTTGATGTGTTTTGAAGAAAAGAGAATAAGTGAATTTATAGATGAGGAAATAAGAGAAAATATTATCATGAAGAAACAATCCCTCTACATTGCAGCCCAATGTTTTATCCACTTTGGCCCATGTCTCGTTTGGTATGTGTCAAATTAATCCTAAAAAGGTTGCATCATGGCCTAATGTTTCCACCACCATGGCATGTTTAAAACTACATGAATTTGATTTTGAAAAAAAAAGGGATGCACCTTGGTCCACTTTACTTCATCTCGCAGCCCATGGGGCCTGTGTTTACTTTATTGTTTCATCCCTTACATACTGGTTGTAATATATGTAAGCTTTACATGTTTTTTTCTTTTAATCTTCTAAGTTGAAAATGGGTATTTCAAGTATGATTCTTTATATGTTTATCAATTTAATCAAATTGAAGCTAAAAATACCTAAAAATAATAGAACATACACGTGATTTCGAAAACATAGATTTTCTTAAAAATGATAAAATCATGCAAATTCTAATCTATTTAGAACATTTAAGTTTAAGTAAATCATATAATATTAGTGTTTTTCAAACGACTCACCAAGAACCTAACAATTACAAAGAGAGTAATATCTTTGAAAAGAAAAAAGAAAAGCTTAACTAGGTTGAAGAAAAAAAGACCAAAAAAGACTTATGTAATCTATAATAACCCAAAATTAGAAATTTATAACAATTGGCTTGAAGTTATCAAAACTATTATCAAGTTAGTGAAATAACTCACAGAGTACCAAACTGTAAAACCCCAAAAATTCATTATAGATAATTAAAGTGTCCAAAAAGGAATTTTAAAATATACGGACGTATGAGGAAATGTTTATGGAAAAATCAAATTGAACGGGAAAAATTGGAAAATTTCTATCTGCCTTACCGAAACCCTTGCTAAGCCCCTCACTAAATCCTCAACAAATCCCTCACTTAACCCTCGATGATGATGGTCGACAAGCAACGGTTTGTTCTATAAAAATGGCAGATGTGTACACCATTTCTCATACCAAAAATTTTCCTTTCCTCCGTTTCTCTAAATTTTTTCTCTCTAAAAGTGTTTAGGTTTTTTGGTACATTTTAGAGTGTTTTTTAGGGATGAAATGTCAAGGAGTTTGAGTTTGGAAGTATAGTAGTGGAATAACTTTTCAAGTAGGGGTTTTTTACTTAAAATTTTAACTCATGCATCATATATTATTAATAAAAAAACCAAATGGCATGATTTTTATAAATAATGTTATAAATGTTATTAAAATGAAATATTCTATATAAATATTTTATTATGTATACCGTGAATTTTTTTGTAAAAATTAGTATCAAATTTTGATATGGAGTAAGTATTAAAATATAACATGGCATCTTATCTCTTTACACTTGCATCAAGAAAATGGTTTTATTGGTGGAAAGTATGGATGTATGTTATCTCGTACATATTATACATATGGGCAACTGGTAACAATATACTATTCTCTATGAACTATAGTTATGTACCGCATATATGTGTATTCTCAGAGTTTTTTCGTTTATGGTGCCTCGCATTGTTGACCACACACAGACCTCAAAGTTGGACCCCCTTATTATGTCTCAAAGTTTATCGTCTATTAGGTCTTAAAGTGCGACCGTACATTAACCTCAAAGTTGGACCAATATTGTGTTTCAAACCCTATAAACAAGGGGACATATAATGTCAATTTTACAAATACTTGTGCCATATTATGATTGTACATAAGGTTAGAGTGATCCCACATGCATTTCAAAGTTGGACCACGCATATGCCCAAGTTTTTTGGCAACTAATACATATAGGATTACATATCATCCATTGAATTTATATTACATAACATATTTTATATTGTATGAGCATGTATTGGGATACCTAGAATGTATACTTCCTCTATCCCCTGAAAGTGAGAAAGTACATGTATACTCGAGTTTTGGTCTAAAATCTCCTTACATTGTATACTGATGATGATTACATTCATTCATGAAATTTATTAATAAATAACATACATCATGGATGCTTTTTTGCTATAATAATATATTATAGCAGACTCCTACTGAGTTGCAAGCTCACCTTCCACTCTTTCCTCACTTTCTAACCGTGATAATTGAGGTAATTACTGAAAAGACATGAACACCCTTCACGGAGGACTCATATGTTACAAGGTTTGACCTAAAACCTTATTTAAGTTATTAACTGTTATAATTTAGTGAATTTTATTTGGCTTTATAAATGTTTTGGATTTAAGGTTATGAAATTATATCAAACTTTTCCTTTTGAATATATAATCTTTAAAAGGTACCCGAATTATTTATAAAAAAATTGATTTTATAATAGTTTTTGATTGATTTTTCATAATTATTTAAGAATATTTCTTTTCACAAAAATCACGTACCCTATTTTCAGGACGTCATAATTTGGTATCAGAGCATGCTTCTGATCTCTATATAATAAAAAAATTTATTTTTAAAAGTTGTTTTTGCCTCAACTTACCTACTCATAGAATTTCCAATAAGAAAGTGTGTAAATTAATTACACTAAGTAACGATTGAATTCGGGAAGAGCCCAAGGAGAAAAGTAGAATGCTACCACAAAGAGTTAAAGAGACTCATTTTTTTACTTCAACACAACGATGAATTTCAAAAATATCTCAAAAAATAGGACATGTCTTCTATCTTCAAAACATATTCACACGAGCTACTTTTGATTTTCTAGATAAGTTGGATATTTTACGAATGACTCCTCAGATCGAACTGATTATAGGAGCAACCGAAAACAGTTATCCTCTTATCGAGATATAAGAGTTTTCTCAATAAATTGTAGCATTCGTTTATTCTTAAATTATTGAGCCAGAAACAAGTCAAGATCTTAAATTAGTCGTCAAGGTCTCGATCAAATGGTTAGTCTTATACTACTAGTATTGTTGTTAGATGATCTATATTAAGTAAATAACTTCACAAATTAGACAAGGATTATTGATAGAGAGTGAAGGGTCCACATCAATTGCATTCTACTTTCTACTTTAGGGTATCAAATACACAAAATATGTTTTCAAGACAAAGTCAATAGTTTGGTTAGCAGTCATATTAATTTTCAAGATGACCTTTTCAAGAGCAAACTTCCTGACCTTGTTAGTCAATTAGGTAGTCCTTCCAAATAACAATCAAATCCCCTTGTAAATCCTTAGTCAATAATAATCAATGTGAAAAAGTATGAGGAAATAAGCATCATAACTCTAGGACAAGGATCACAAGAGCAAACATTCATGATATCCGACAAGATGAACCATAAATCAATGATCATTGATATGATTTTCCTATACAACTCATGGATATAAATTCTTTCTAATACTTGGGCCATCCATTGTTTTTCTTATTTTAATTTATGCAAAAGTGTTAAACCTTATAACCAACCTTACTTTAAATATTTCTCTTGGAATCTCTTCTGATGTCCTTTATACTTGTAACAATTCAATTTTATGAAACAAAGAATGGAATTTTCCAGTATTTTCTTTAAATAATGACTGGTAGGAAGATAGAAGCAAACAAGTGTGATCTCTCTAAAATTCTCTGAAAGTGGATGTTGATGATGAAAAGAGCTTAATATGTTTACTAGTAATGAATGAATATTGGAATATATTTTCAAAAAAGTTAACTGGACTTTCCCAACTCAAGTGAAATTTTACAATCAAGTTGGAACTACATTAATAACTATCTTTTCCTATCGAATGACACCAGGGGAGAAATAAATTAAGGAAACAAATGGATGAACTATTGACAAAAGAATTCGTTCAATCAAGATCATCGCCTTATAGAATGCCTATTCTGAAGGATGTAAATTTCAAGATATGCATCAATTATCATCAAGCAATAAATATAATTGGATTATTAGATCAACGTGAGAATGCAAGTTTTCAAAGTCAAGACATCAATGATTATAAGTTAAAAAGAATTGAACGTACTAAAACTACCTTTCAAGCTTAAAATTAGCACTCTTGGAATAGGACTACTTTGAAATGATAAGAGATCAATTTCAAGTGAAATTTGAGAAAATAAAATTTTGGAGGCCATAATACCCCACATGATTGAACCAAAGGACACAAATTTTGTACCAAACAAGGAAGGACTTGGATATACATGAATTTTGGCATAAAGATCGATGCTCTACACTAGTAAACAAAAAATGTATCTAAAACATCATGGAGAACTATATCATTTGTTTGATTTTGAAAGATGAGCATCTGTACGATTCAAAAGGAATTAACCTTAAGAATTATGAAGATTAAGCCAAGGTGGATCCATTGAGAATACACCAATCAACTTGCGATGATAGTTATAGCAGTATAAATATGGAGAATTCGATGATAGAATTATCAAGTCATAATAAATCAAACATGTTGCACATCTTGACACACATGTTGACAGTGAAGAGCTTGCATACTATTATATTTTCCATAAAGATATGTAAGAGTTGTGAGTTTAAATGGAGTTACAGGAGAACTATCTTTAAAGATTACAATTCCATTCTACATAATCATCTAGATAAAGTAAATATAGTAACAAATGTTTTGAACCAAAAGTAAAAATTCTCGCATAAATGATATTGGTACCTCATAAAAACTCTTGAAAGATAGAAGGATTACGAGATGAATTTACAAATAAGTATAGCTTGGTACCCAACCCTACAAGGTAATAGCTCAATGTAACAATCCTAAAATTTACAAAGCATGGTGAAGATTATCAGAAGGAGAAATGGTAGATAAAATAACTTTTGCTATTGAAGAGTTTCATTTTCAATGAAAATATAGTAGTTCTATATGAAGACTCTTTAAGGCAAGGAACCATAGAGAAAAATGTATAGAATTAATAGTATTTATTGAAAGTATACTATATATCATGATTGTAAAAGGACTGACTAGTAGAACAGAATGAAAAAGAATATAGATTATGACAAGATAAGATTTGATATTTGGTGAATGAATTTACGAGAAATTTCACAACTGTATGGTATATCAAAGTCAATCGTGTTAGATCAAAATCCAAATTCACCCTCTCGTCGACATAATTAATATAAGAAACATTGTGAATGGAGTTGTTTTGTAATACGATATATCATCCTGAAACTATTGGACAATCCAAAAGAATTATTCAAATATTAGAGAACATGTTGCAAACATATGTCATGAAGTTCACAAGAAATTAAATCGAACATTTTCCAATAATTGATTTTACCTACAACAACTATTATACAAGTATTTGAATAACCCTGATGAAGATTGGTCTTATTTATAGACTTGTCACAAGATCACAATGGTTTTCACACATCTATCCTATGTAAAAGTCTTTATTGGATCAAGTGATGTTCTTGAGTAGATAGAATTGTCATCACATCAAATGTATCATATGGAAAAGAACCAATATCAATAATTGATTTTCAAGTTGGAAACTTGAGAAGAAGAGCAATACCACTACTGAAAGTCAAGTGGAGATGTCATAGCATTGTAGAAGCAACTTTGGAGTTAGAGTTTGAAGTATGCACAAAATATCCATACTTAAGGAGTTATAAAATATTGGGGAGGAAATTTTCTTTAAGTGGGTAGGAATGTAAAACCTCAAAAATTCATTATAAATAATTAAAATATCCAAAAAAGAATTTTAAATAATTTTTTTTAAAGTATAGGGATGTATCAAAAAGATTGTGTAAAAAATTAGATTGAACGAAAAAATTGAAAATTTTCTATATGTCTCCCGAAGTGCCATGTCGGAACATCACTAGACCCCCGTCGAACCCTCAACGATGGTGGTCAGTAAAACCAAAAATAAAAATGGTCGAATATCACCCCATTTCTCATACCAAAAATTTCTCTATCCTTTCTCTCTCTAAAGTGTTCAATTTTTTCGATATATTTTAGAGTATGTTTTGGGGATGAAATATCAAGGAGTTTGGGTTCAAAAGTATAGTAGCATAATAAATTTTCAGGTAAGGGTTTTCTACTCTAACTTTTTAACTCATGCGTTATTTTTTTAAAATTATCAGGCATCATATATTATGAATAAAAAGAAATACTCATTGTAAATATTTTTTTACGCATATATTGAATTGTTTTTGTAAAAATGAGTATTGAATTTTGATATAGATTGAGTATTAAAATATTACATGGCATCTGAGATTATTACACATGCATCATAAAAATGGTTTTATTTGTGAAGAGTATGCATGTATGTTATCTTGCGAAGTATGGTACAGATGGATTACTGGTTGCAGCAGACTATTTTCTACAGACTACGGATATGCATTGCATACATATTTATTTTCAAAGTTTTTCCATCCATAGTTCCTTGAATTGTTGAACGCACATGGGCCTTAGAGTTGAAACCCCCTACCGTGACTCAAGGTTTTCCATCTATTAGAGCTTAAAGTTTGACCACACATGGACCTTGAAATTGGACTCCCTATTGTGTTTTAGAGCCTATAGATAAGGGCACATATGATGTTAATTTGACCAATACATGTGCCAAATGTATTATGATTGTACATGGGGTTAGAGGTGGTCCTATATGTGTCTTAGAGTTAGATAGTGCATGTGCCCATATATTTTGATGACTAATGCATATGAGATTGAATATCATTTCTTGAATTTATATTGCATAACATATTCTATATTGTATGAGCATGCATTGTGATACTTGTAATGTACATTCCCCTAATTCCCAAGAAGTGAGGAAGTACATGTATACCCTAGTTTTGTGACTAAAGTCTCCCAACATTATATACTAATGATAATTACTTTCATTCATGAAATTTATTAATAAATAACATGCATTATGAATACTTATTTGTTACATTAATATATTAGAGTAGACTTCTATTGAGCTGTAAGCTCACCCCACACTTCCCTTACTTTTCAACTACAATAATCAAGGTAATTGTTGAAAAGACATGAAGACCCTTCACGGAGAATTCAGATATTACAAGGTTTGACCTAAAACATTATTTAACTTATTGGTTATTATAAGTTATGTTTAAGAAAGGTTGAGATCATTTTGATTTAATGAATTTTATTTTATTTCATAAATGTTTTGGATTTAATTTTATGAAATTAAATCAAACTTTTCCTTTTGAATAGATAATCTTTAAAAGGTACCCAAATTTTTTATGAATAATATTTTCTTTTAATATATTTCTCTTCACATAAATCATACACCTTTATTTTCGGGGCGTGATACAAAACTAATCATTCCAGAAGATATAGTTAAAAATTACTCTGTAATATTACAACAAAGATAATAAAGATAGTATCATTTATCTAAATAGTACTACCATCAATACTATTCAGAAAAATATCTCTCACAAAGATAGTATCACTACCAGTAGTATCGAGGGATCGAAATATCACTTAAGAATACATTGGTACTTGAAGACAAAAAAAATTAATATATGAGCCTAAGTAAACTACAATGGTTGAGTTTCTATAACTTAACTATAAAATATATTCATGAATATATTAAAGATATAAAATTTTACACCACATAAAAAAAATTACTTACAGGTAATAAATTTAATATTCTTGATAAAGGTGATCAAATTTTTATTTATAAAGCTTTCCATGCATGTTTAATTGAAAACCTATATCTAGAAATATATTTGAATAAATTAAATTATTTTCTTTAAAATTTTCAGAAAGCTATCAAAAACTTCAAGAAGAAGATCAAAACAGGTGATAAACTTATCTATCTCATATTTTTCAGTTCACTTATGTACTATAATGAAGAAGGTGTGTTAGTATATACCATATTATCAAATTAGGGATTTTCAATATTAATATAAAATTTTTAAAACCAAAGGCATGTCTAGAAAAGAAATTTAATACAAATAAACTCTATATTCTAAGAGGACAGATGTTAAATCAGATTTATCACGAACTCAAAAAAATGATAATTCTTCTGAAGTTAAAGTAAATTAATCGACTAGTAAAGTTATAAGAAAACTAATAAGTTTGAAATAAATTTTAACAGTAATAATTTAAAAATTTGTCAAGAAATAAGAAAAATATTTTATTTTTACGCTAAGATAACTACTAACGATGATAAATACATATAATGCATCAGAGATAGAGAAGATAAAGATGCGTCATCATCGAAATCATCGAAAGGATTTTCGATAGAATCATAGATTCCTTGTCCTATAAAAGGAATCTCTTCAAGGTTCTTAGTTGGCTTTTAGAATTATAATAATTATTAATAATATAAATAAAATTAGAGTACAATTACTTTTTTCTTATTCTTTAATAAGTTTAATTTGAACACCATAACATATACACATGTAAGAACTTCGTTATTACCACGAGGGAATTAAGCCTCGAGCAAACTGAGGTATATCAGGTGTAACAAAAGAAGACAAAAAAAGAAAGAATAAAATATTGTATTGAACTCATTAAATTCAAGTGTGATTATTATAATCCTAATTGAATTAAAGATTTTAAATAATTAAAGATTTGTTTATAACATTTGTAAAACAAATAAGAAAAATGAAGATAAAGAAATTAACCACAAATCTATAAGAAAATAAACATAAAAAAATAATAAAATTAAAACAATATTTTAATAAGAAACTTAAAATTTATCTTTAAATAATAATCTAAAATAAAAAAACAACAACTATCCTTGTACAACACTGAGCATAGTAAAATAAAGCATCAGTGCTCTTTTTATAAACATTAAATGTAAAAATATACTAAATTTTAGAGACATTAGTGATAATTTTTTACACTTTTTTTCACCCTATAAGGTCGCGGAGGTGAAAGGACAAATGAAATGAAACTATACTAAGAAAGAAAACAATTTCTTTTAACATTGCTATTAATAGTAATAGATATTACCAAATAAGATATTAATTAATTATCTTAATCGTTAACATTTAAGATATTTATAGTAATTTTAAATAATTTTTTTAAATAACTAAAAATTGTCATATAAAATTTTACATAACATTTTTAATAATTATTATTATATATATATATATATATAAAATAATTATTTATTTATAATTATTTTATTTTAATATAGGGGTACATGATACATTTTATATTATATTATTTTAGTGTATAACCATAGCATTACATTGGGAGCATTACATTCAGATGTGTCTCAAGTAATTTGCTAGTATTACGTTAGTTGCAATGTTTGAGGTCGATAAATGTCAGAAAATTCATCGAATCACTTATTTGTAAACACGGATGAAATTCTATCCATTCAAAATTTTAAGAGTACCAATATTATTATATTTAAATTGTTATTATAACAATTAACTTTATTAATATCAATTCTTATATAATAATAATATAATAAATTATAATTTTTTTAAATAATTATGTTATTCATATATTTATAATTATGATTTAAATTTTAAATATTATATATGTTTAAATAGATTAGTTACAGTTAAGTTACAATTAATTATTAATTTAGAAAATTTATTTTATATATTTTTTATTATAATAATAAAATAAAATTTATTTTAAATCTTTTTTAAAAAAAGTTAATATCAGTCGTTTCATTTTTGCAGATGTGTCAGCTACAACGCGTTTTGTAAGTAATATTTATGTCACGTTTCTCGAAATAATTCACTTAAAAAACACACAACATCATCCACGTTCACTTGCCTCTCCTTTGTTGTTCGAATCAAGAAAACAACTGAAAAATTATGTAGTCATTGATGACATGAGCTTAAAGCTACATGTCGTTTGCTGTAGGAGACATATATAGTTTCCATCTCTCGAGCAATTACACGTGGGAATTCCTCTGTATACCACGTGGCAAACATGCAAATTCGGAACGTAGGCCGTATTCTGTTATTCTTGTTTATATTAAGCGTCTTACTAGTAGATTTCTGTGTTTTTCTCTCCAAGATTATAAAAATTTAAAATTAAAAAATATATTGATAATATGGATATATAAATATAAGAGTGTAAGAAATATTTAATTCTTTGATCTATAAAAAAAATATATTATTTAATTTTTTAAGTTAAGCAATGTATTATTTAATTTTTTTAAATTATTAAAAAAATTATTTAATAATTTTATAAAAAAAATTATCAAAGATATTTTTATTATTTGATATATAAAATTATTTTAAATAATTTATTTTTCATAAATAAATGAAATCAACGTTATTTTTATAAGTGATAAGATTAATAAATCTATTTATTAATTATAATATTTTTAATAAGAAAAAAATACCAAAACATTTATTTTTAAATATAAATATAAACTCACTAATTTTAATATCATTAAAAAATTTATAAAATTATTTATTAATTATAAATTTAGATATTATTATTATATTTAAAAATTTAAGAAAGGGCACGAGGGAGAAAGGTAATTTGAAAAATTGATGTAATTAATTATTAATAAATATATTATAATTTAATAAGTTAAAATTAAAACGATTTAATTTTACATAAATTTTAAGTCAAATATGTGTATTTTTAATTTTATAAACTTAAAAATTAATATTTCTTCGTACATGTCGATTTTTTTTTCTGAAATTTATCAAAATTGTAAAACTTAAGAAAATAAAAAAAATATGAAATTTTCATATTTTCATAAAAATGTGAAATTTTTTATGAATATTTGAAAGATATTTTTAAAATAACATTTTCATATTTATACTTTAAATTTGTAACAAAATATCCAAAAATATCATATTTTTTCATAATTAAAGCACGCATACAGATGAAATATGATTGATGATCCTAATATTTTTATATAATTTTTTTATATCATAGATTAAAATTTATAAAATAGTGAAAAAAAATTACTTAAATTTTAATATATAGAAGTGTAAAAATGTACATTTTGAGAGAACGATTGTAGCACATCATTTGATGCGCTTTAACAAAATGACGGAAAATAACGGCAGTGTATGACAGCTTACTGTTATATGTTTTCTGTTCACACTTGTTTCCGTAATGTAAAATCATCCATATTTTTTAATAATAAAATGTATATTGAATATAAAAATACTATTTTTGTGATATATGCATTTAAGTGTAAATTTTTTAAAAAATATCATAATTGAAGTTTATTTCTTTTAATTAATTAATTTTATAATTTTTAATTTTTTTTACTTAAAATAAGTAAAATAAAAAGATATTTTTTATTAAAAGAGTTTTTTTTAAGTGAATTAAAGAAATTAATTTTAAACAAAAGAAAAAAAAACATAAACCAAAATTCGTCACAAAACGTAACTGTTTAGTGGCCCAATTGTAATTATTCAAGGGAAGTAGGTACATTATAGTCAAATACTGGAAATGGGCTCAAAAGGAAAAGACTTCAGAACCAAGAAAAAGATGATGGGAGGATCGAATGGTTCCGGAAGGCTCATTTGACACGTGTCGGATATTCAGAAGATGAAGCGCCACAATACGATTAAAAAAGAGCCACGTCAACGATAACTTCAAGGGTAATAAATAAATAAATAAATAAATATCAGAAAAATCTAGAGAAGGCTATAAATATCTCTCACAAGATAGGTTCTAAAGATTTCTGGATTCGCAAATAGACTCACTCAGCTAAAGCTCTCTATTACATTTACCCATAATACCAAAAGCGTACTCTCACAGAAAAAATATCGCAAGCGCACATTGGATATTGAACCGAGTCGTATTAACCACTATCTCAGAACAAAGGGCGCCGAAAACCCCCAACTCTATCTCAACGTAGTCGTCCAGATCGCTTGGATTTATCGGCTAGCATTGCATATCCTGTGAAAACAAAACAGTGAAAGGTTGGTATCATCTCTGTTCCTTAATTTTTAATTTTCTTTAGAAAAATTTATTGTTCGTCTGTAAGTGAAGGTTTCGCATTCATTTTTTCAGTTGTTAATTAGGAGTCATAAATCTTCAGAAATTGTTCTTTTTGAAACTGATTCAGAATTTTTATTTTTTATTTTTTCTTTTTCCGAACGTTATTGGTATTTTTTTAGGTTTTCGTTTTCCCAACTTCATTTTTTGTACCATTCGATTATTGGTCAGATGGTAGATTTGTTTTTTTATAGTTCCGTATTGTGATCCTGGACGCGGTTTTCAGTAGTTTAGTTTATTTTGATTACTCACACATAGAAGTATTGAACATTCAATTTTTTTTTCTTTTGCTTTTTTTTTTCGGAGTTTGGATTTTATTTATTTTAGATTTAGGAATACATTTATTCTATTTTAGATGAATCTTGGTGTCCAAGGAAGTTAAGTTATGGTGAAGAGAGCTGTTTAGTTATTCATTCTACTTTTTCTGTTTACCACCCTAAGGGGGGTTTCGAGGAAGGCAGTCTTATTCATTACTTTCTCGTCTTATTTCAGAGTTTCTGTTCCTTATTGAATAATAACTAAGGGATTTCTTTCATATATTCCTGCAGATTCTGGAGTCTTGGAAGTTATAGTTCATATTTGAAATTTGATTAAATTCGGAAGGGGAAGTTGCAGTATATCTCTGCTTTTTGATTGGAAGTGATTCTCTGGAATATTTCTCGACTGCACCGTCATATTTTGGTAGAATGGGTGCTCTTGGTCAAGGATCCAACATGAATTCTCTGTCTTTTGATTCTACAAGGAAGAGGAAAACGCGGAGCAGAAGAGATGGCAACTCCGTGGCAGAGACTCTAGCTAAATGGAAAGAATACAATAACAAGCTGGACACTTTTAGCGAAGATGGTAAATCTGTTCGTAAAGTTCCGGCCAAGGGGTCAAAGAAGGGATGTATGAAAGGTAAAGGTGGACCTGATAATTCCCATTGCAATTACAGGGGTGTTAGGCAGAGGACATGGGGTAAATGGGTTGCCGAAATTCGGGAGCCAAATCGGGGAAGTAGACTTTGGCTAGGCACTTTCCCAACTGCCCTTGAAGCTGCTCTTGCATATGATGAGGCTGCAAAAGCAATGTATGGTTCCTGTGCTCGTCTTAACCTTCCCAATTTGTCATATCAAAGTTGGAGGGAATCTTCAAGAGATTCCTCATCAGTTGCAACCCCATCAGGTTCTTCTTCAGTCACTACTCCGGCGGGTTCTGACTCTACCACAACCACATCAATCCACTCTCAAGTTTCTGCAGATGAAGATTCCAAGTTATGGTCACTTGTCTCAAATGTGAAGAGTGAAGAAAATGGTGAAGGTGAATCAAGAATTAGTCCATGGCACCATACAGTGGCTGGAACTAGTGCACCTAACGATATGGTCAGTCCCGAAGATAATGAGGAGTCTACTATGAAATCAACTATTAAATCTCAGGTTAAGGAGGAGCCTCTTGAAGGAGAGAATCTTTGTTGGGCCAATAACATATGTGATAATGCTTGTGAGGATTACCTGCATAATTTCTCAATAGATGAGATGTTCGATGTGGAAGAGCTTTTGGGACTTATGGACAAGAACCCACTTGGCATTTCACAAGATTTTAGTTATAATGGTGAATTTGGTTCCTCAAATGGCAAGAATTTCGAGTCTGAGAGGCCTTCAACACTCTCTTATCAAATGCAGAACCCGGATGCCAAGTTACTTGGTAGTCTGCATCATATGGAACAAGCACCTTCTGGTGTTGATTATAGTTTTGATTTCTTGAAACCTGAGAGGCAGGAGAACCACAATGATATTGGAATAGATGATCTGGGCTTTTTGGATTTGGGATTTCCTGAGATGGGATTCTGAGCTTGTTAAGCATGAAGTGAAGGAACAAATCGAACTCGATGATGGAGAATGGATGCTGTAGCTACTCAAATGAAACAAGCAACATATGGCCACGAATTGCAATGTACTCAATGTACCATAGTCCCTGTGTGCAACTGATTTGTTTTCTCTTGTATGTTCATATGATCTTTGGGAATGAGACCCAAAGCTGGACTATGTAGTTTACCATGTACATCTGTTGCTACCGTTCCTTCTGATTTAGTTCATTGGCTGATTCTCTTGAGGTTTTAGTGTGGAGAATTAAGCTCTGCGTTTTTTATTTATTTTTTTTATCTGCACTGAGAAATCTAATAGGGAAACGAAATTCATACTTGTAGATATGAATAAGTTATATGGAGTTAGGAATTGCAATAGTAAGCTCTGAGGTCTGTTTATGATGCATGTAACAATAATGAATATATAATTTCTGCCAATGTACTTCAAATTTATCATGAAATGACTTCTATGTAATTTGTTCTGTTTTGATGTACATAAGCTTGACCTTGAGAATCATCTGACATTTTATGGTTGAAAATGAGGAAATAATTTTATTTAGATTGGTAAGTTTTGCTGGAGTTAAAGTAATCATAAGTCATCACCGGTCAGCGTGTTCTTTTTCAGGTCAAAGTTTCTAGATAATTATTCGATATTTTACGTTTGAAAGTGAGGAAATGATTTTATTTAGGTCTTATATTTTTGGTTCTTTTTAAAAAAAAAAAAAAATTCTCTCTCAATAGCAAAACCAATATTAGAGTAGGGCTACATTTTATATTATGGTGAATAAATTAGTTAAGAAAAGGAGCTCTCTTTTTAGCACGGTTTTGACATCTAACGGGCCTGCACGGCTTGTTTTAGACATTACTTTATCGGTTGATTTTATTCTATTTTTGCTATTTCTTCATTTCAATGAAACAGAAAACTTCGAGAAGTGTAGTGACGTGAATGTTGAGATCGTTTAGTATATACAAAAACTTCTGTACGTATGGATATGTTTTGATAATATCTAAGTAGATATGTAAATGCACCTTGTAAAACGATCAATGAAGATTAGAGAAGCTCTTCATATTATCAATGGGTCTGATTTATATGAAAGTTTCTCGTAATGTACTGGTTTTCTTATGAAAATAGTCGACACCAAACGCCAAACCGTTAGTAGAATCTTGCAAATTAAAAACGAAAAAACAAAATCAAGCGCAAAACTATACTTATGGGAACTTCAAGGTCCGCCCCCGAAAAGTCCTTTTGGGCCGGTTTGGAAACAGCCAGGCCTAGGGCCTAAAATATGATCCAATTATCAGGTGGGCTTCTAACACAAGTTGTATAAACTTTTTAGTATTTTTCTTAAATAGCGCATTCTAAAACTCAGTTTTATATTAAATTATTTAATAAAAATATTTAAATGTTCTTTTTTAAAATTTCAATAAAATTTTAAAAATGAGATCCATGTAATATTCACTATATCTATGAAAACATTACTAGCAATTCAATCAGAGTTTCGATGACTTATTGGAGCTTTAACAATTACTACCAACCATCTCATTAGAGTTACGATGATCCATCAGAGTTTTAGTACATATTCTATTTTCTTTTGGATCATATAAACTATAATAGACATAACATGTTAGATGCATATGATGTAACATGTTATATTTATAAATGAATACTTTAATTGTAAATAACTGAAATTATAATTATTTATAAAAATTCGACAATTTTTTCTCAAAAATAATCATAATTGATAAATCGTTAGGTGTTACGATACCAAAAATGTGATTAACCATAATGTAACATATACTAATATTTTTTTTTATAGATATACATATGATTATATAAAAAAATACACTTTTAATAATAAAAAATACATACTTGAAATAATTAGATTGAATTTTATTTATTCTTATTTTTATATTTTTATTTTACTAAAAAATATGTAATAAATAGTTAAAAATAAAAATTAATGTTAATATTTTAAATAATAATATAGTAGAGTAAGAATTATGTCAACTTTTAAATTTTTTAAACTAAATATATTTTTGAATAAATCTTAAAAAATAAAAAAACATGACTAAATCGTAACGAAACTACCATCTATTTATAATCAACAGTCATTAGTTGAATGTATTCGAAATTAATGTGAGATGATAATGGTTATTAAAATAACTATCTTTGTCCATCCCAATGTCATTCATAGTACATCTTATAGGTCTCTGAAACTACAATGTAACAGGTTACATATAAAATATACATGTGTATGTAACTTGTCATCCACGTCAAGGCGCAAAGCTGACATTACGAAGTAGTCTTCTCTCATTTATTTGATTTGTGGAATGTAGAGGGACCTTCTTTCGGGAACAAAAGGGTTCCCGTCTCGGAGGGGAGGTGGAACCCCATATGATGGTACCTGTTGGAATAGAGTCCGAAGTTTCAGGCTCATCAAGCGCGAAATCGACGAACGTAAACCCAGACAGGAAGAGGGCGACCCTTCAAATCCAAGGTCGGGGGAGAACACCCCCTTGGGTGGTGGGAATTAGAGTTGATGTAATATATTATATAAGAGATATATGTGAATGTAATATATTATATATAGTGAGTCGTTAGAAGTACGATAGATGTAATATATTATATATAAATATAGATCATCAAAAATGTATTATGTTACAATTAAATATAGATATGATTATAACATATCATATACAAAAATAAAGGTTAATGTAACTCATTAAATATAAAATTATATGTATATTTAATGTATTAAGTACAAAGATAGAGATGATCAAGTAATATTTTATATGTGTTAGATCATTAAAATAATAAATTTTAAGTTACATTAAAAAATTAATCATGAGACATACAATGATTGAGTTATATAATATATTACATTTAAATATAAGAATATACTAACTTACATTAAAAAGAGTTTTAGTTAATTGTAGGGATTTGAACTATTAAAGAGTTATATTTTTGTTCACAATGATTATGGGAAGCAGTTGGCCAAAGATTTATTCAGTCAAGATCCGAGCATCAACATGTGGATTAAGAAAAATTGTTGGCTCTAATTTGAATAATTTGCTCAAAAAAGGCCAATGATCAAGACATATATGTTAAGAAATTTAGATCAAATGGTATAATCATAAATTCTCCCTCTCAAGATCCTCCTTAGTAGAATATCAAATAACAGAGAAATAGATAATACACAACACAAGAATTATAGTGGAAACTCCAAATTGGAGAAATACCACTTTCGTTGTCAAAAGACAACCAGAGAAAAAAATTCACTATGTGAAAATTATTACAACCACAACTCTTAATAATTTTCTCACACACCCAAAAGACAAGAACAATTACAAGCCCAAGATAATTTTCCCACAAAATTCTCTCACTTAAAAACTTCTCATATAAGTTTTTCTCTATTTTTGGGATGATTAATAATGAAGAAATGAAGTCATACTTATAGCCTTCAAGTTCCCATTTCATATGCCAAATATTTCTTCATTCAACAAAATTAGGTTACCTAATTTTTCTATTCTTTATTCAAACAAGGTAAGGTACCTCCATCTTTGACAATATGATAAACCACTTTTTATGAATTTTCTTCTAAATTAGGCACCTCTTATTTTAACTAACAAACCTAATATTATTTTTAATCAATCACAACAATCTCCACCTTGAATAAAAAATAAACATAGTTACCATTACAGCATTGTCTACTCCAACAGTCATAATTCTCTACACCGAGAATTATCATACTCCACCATAAAGAGTACACCCACTTAGAATTAATCACCAATTCTAAGAATTTCACATTGGCTCATGTCGAAATTTTTTTTTGCTAAAATTTATGGTGCAACTCTCACACTTGGTTTTCTCGAGAGTTCATCAGCCATCGACATCCTTTCCACCACACACCTTGCATCTATACCAAGCCAATGCTCGTGTGAAAACTTATGGACCGGCTACCAGTAACACACCCTCTTTCATGACAATATTTAGAGACTAGCGGCATGCCATGAGGATGTACATGCTTTTTTCAAAGAGCATCACTATAGTCTTTGAAAACAGACATACTGTTAGCGTCACTCTTGGTATTTGAGCTTCTTGCCAAATCAGCTCCACCCTTCGGATAATTTCTTTTGAGGTGCATAGATTGTCCACACCCCCAGCACACTATCTTCATTTTCATGAAATTATTTTTCTTTCTGTTGTCAGCTATCAATGCTGAGTTTTCAGGCGAAACATTTCTTCCACCACTCAGCCTTTTTTCTTCAGAAAATAGTATGCTAGTAACTTCTGAAAAAATTATTTTCTCTTTTCCATGAATCAAGATAGGTTTCATGTGATCATAAGAAGATGGAAGAGACCAGATGAGCCTTAAAGTTATATCTTCATCATCAAGTTTTAACTCCAATGGTTTCTAGTTCAGAGACAGTACTATTGAGAACACTGAGATGGTCAGGCATAATAGTTCCTTCATTCATACGCAAAGTATGAAACTGCTCTTTCAGATACACCCGATTTGAGATGCCTTTTACCTGATACAATTCTTCAAGCTTTTCCCAAAGTTCTTTGGCCATAGATATTCCATGCACATTTGCAAGAATATTTTTTCCCAAACAAAGCCGAATTGCACTTGCAGCTCTTAGATCAAGATCTTCCCAATCTCCATCACTTATATTGGTTTTACTGGACTCAATATCAGTAACAAGGGCTAGTTTCCCCTTTAACGCCTTGTGTAACCCATATTGGATCAATAAATCTTTGACTTGTACTTGCCACAAGCCAAAATTGATTCTCCCATCAAATTTCTCAATGTCAATCTTGACTCCTGATATTTCTCCTTCTTTCTTTGAAATTGGCTTTGATACAAGAAATTTGGATCAAATGATATAATCACAAATTCTCCCTCCCAAATTGGAGAAAAACCACTTTCTTTGTCAAAAGACAACCAAAGAAAAATTCACTATGTGGAAAATTGTTACAATCACACTCTCAATAATTTTCTCACACACCCAAAAGACAAGAGCAATTACAAACCCAAGAGAATTTTTCCACAAAATTCTCTCACTAAAAAACTTCTCATAGAAGTTTTTCTCTATTTTTGGGATGATTAATAATGAAGAAATGAAGTCATATTTATAGCCTTCAAGTTCCCATTTCATATGCCAAAAATTTATTCATTCAACAAAATTAGGCTACCTAATTTTCTTATTCTTTATTCAAACAAGATTCGGTACCTCTATCTTTGACAATATGATAAGTCACTTATTTTTATGAATTTTTTTCTAAATTAATCACTTTTTATTTTGATTAACAAAACTAATATTATTTTTAATAAATCACAACAAAATAAGATAATTGAAAGAAATAAATTGGAATGGAGGAGAAAAAAGTATAGTAAAATCATAAACATTACAAGTGAATGGCAGTTCATAATTTCCAAAACGAGGAAGCACAAGACCAAAATTTTCTTTCTTGATCCATTAAAAGACACTACCTTCCTCCATTTCACCCGGAACCAGAAAGAAACAATAGAGCGGGACTCACAGATAGAAACACAAAGATGGTGTAATCAGTTTTGGCTAACGGGGAAAAACAATGGAAATGAAAATCTTTGCTTTCTCTTACTCAATACAAAGATAGAGACACAGTGGATTTCGGTTGGGTTTGGAAAAATAAAGGTTTTTCCTCCATTTTACACGCATCAAAGTTGCAGCTTCTCTTGGAGCTTCATTAGTTTGGATATCTAGTGGATCCGGTTTAGTCCAATCTTTAATTAAGACAATCTCTTCTTTTCTCATCTTTTTGTTTTGTTTCCATATAAATCCAACACATGACAAAAATATATATATAAACAATATTCATGAGAAGAATAATAACAAGAGATACCAAGTGGGCTATATCTTTACTTCTATATTTATTATTTATTTTTTATTGTTTGTTATAATAAAATCTATTATTAAATTAATTGAGATTTATAATAATTAATAAAAAATTTAGTTGAATTTTAAATGAATATAAAATAAAGATGTTTATACAAGATGGAAATAGTACATGAAAATTAAAGACAAAAACGTAAACATATAGTTTTAAAACGCAGTGTATCACGACACGACTTAAGGAAAAAATAATATTCGATCAAAAACTGTATTACAACTGGGTAATGAAAAAATTAAACGTAAATCATAAATAAAAATAGACAAATATGCATAAGCTATATAACAAATAAAATAAATATAACTACTATATGATTCAATCGATTCAGTTTTATCGATTTTTATAATCTTGAAACTAAAATCGAACAAATATTTATTTGTTAATTAAGATATTATTTTGATTTCTAATTTTTTATTTTTCAAATAAGTATTTTTAATAACATTTTTTAAGTTTAATATATATTTTTTCTTTTGAGATTACTAAATCTTAAATTTATAATTTATCTTTTAGGATAAGAAGATGAGACGATGTTATCAGAGCTTGATCACGAGATCTGAACATCATTTGAAGATATTGAAATCTTTCGTGTAAAACTTTCAAATGGTAGCTGAAGGAAGTTTCGTTTAATCAGTAATTCGACGTTTCGATGGATACTATGATCATTGGAGCATGCTCATGGAGAATTTTTTGAACTGAAAAGAGCTTTAGGGTTTGATTGAAACTGAGGTTTCTACAACAGTAAAAGGAGTTGTACTCACTAAAGGATAGAAGAACAACGATTGAAAGATCTAAAGGTAGACAAGACATTGTATAAACATATTTGTAGGGAGTCTTATGTATTTGACCGCTACTCGACTTGATATTATGTTCGTAGTGAATCTTATCAACAGATATATGAAATCACCTAGTGAAATTCATTTGGCAACTGCAAAAATAGTGTTAAGATATCTAAAAGGAATCTTGGATTTTGGAGTGTTTTACAAAAAGGAAGGAAACAGGGAACTAATTACCTACAAAAATAATGACTATATTGAGGATTTGGATGACAGAAAAAGCATGTTCGGTTAATTCATGTTAAGTTCAAGTGTGGTTTCATAGTCCTCTAAGAAGTAACTAGTGGTCACTTTGTCCACTATTGAGGCAGAATTCATTGTAGGAGCAACTTGTGCTTGTCAAGTTGTTTGGTTAAGAAGGATATTAGAGGTGCTTATACATATTCAACAAGACCCTACGAGAGTGAACTGTGACAATAATTCAACAATTAAACCTTTTAAGAATCCCGTGATGCACGACTGCATCAAGCTCATCAATGTGAGGTTTCACTTCTTACGTGTACGTACAAGAAAAGAAATGATGGAAATGATTTATTATACTACTTAAGAATAGGTCGCGAATATCATGACCAAATCACTAAAACTTGATACATTTTTACGGATACATAAGTTAATAGGGATGGTTTCAATTGCATGTATAAACTGATTGTTTTTGCAATACAGTTTTAAGAAGAATATTAAAATTAGAATAAGTCTTTTTTTGTGTTGATTTAATCATTCCTATTGTTTAGTTAAGTGTTTTTATGATTTATTCCTAAGCCTCACTGCTATGATAAAAGTGATAAAGATGACTTATTTTTGTGTTGATGTTTGTAAGTCTATATTCAATTTTCATTGAATAATAGTTTCAAAATATCTTTCAGGTTTCACGTAAGATCAATTTTTTTTTTAAGATACTTCAAAAATTTAGAGTGATTTATATAGGGACGGAAGTATTATACGACGATAGGAGCAATGGTCCCTTTCTAAGTGTGAGGAAAATATTGTATTGGTTGTAATAATTTTTATAAAGATAAGGATAGAAAAATAACTTTGAACAGCTCTTTATTCTTCACGTACTCATTCTACTTTGACCATTTTTTTCTTTTAAAAAATTCTACTTTTGACTATTTGAAGGGGAATTTCACAGCATGATCTAGTAGTAACCATTTAACAAAATTAAATTATTTAATATGTAAGTATTCCATTTCCTTGTCTCGTCCCATAGTTGAGATATTATTTCTTTTTTCTGAGTTAAAAAATTATATTAATTTGTTATTTTTCTTCCTTTCAATTTTTTTTTACTTTACAAATTAACCCTTTTTTTAACTCTCATTAGCGTAAACATTTTGGTAAAAAAGTCTGACTTGGTAATGCAAGGTTGAAATATTTATTTAATAACACAAATTCGCCTACTCAAAACTTCTATTTTAGTTATTACCTACGTTCATACATTTTAAAAAATATATTTTTTTTTGTAAAGATTTTATATTTTAATTTTTTTTCCAATTTTACGAAAAAAAAAATTAAATATAATATAAATCAAATCTTATGGATTTTATATTAATAATTATTGATAATAAATTATTAAAAATATAATTATTATTAAAAACCAAAAAAAAATCCTAATCTCTATATTTTAAAAAAAACTTTATTAAAGGACTTATAAATGATTTTTAATTTTTCATAGAAAATCATAATTAAAAATTATAATTAAATATATTAATGATTTTTTTAAAAAAATAATTTATTTAATTATAAATTATAAACAAACTATTATTAAATATAATTATAAAATTAATTTGAAACATCCATTTAAACCTCAAAACAATCAAAATTGGAAATGCTTTTCCCTTTTTTTACCCATTTGTTCACTTACTCAACATGAAATATATTTATTTAATTATAATATTTATAAAATTAAATTATATATATATATTAGAATTAAGTCTCATCTATATTTTAATATTCAATATCTTACTAAAAAATTAATAATTTAAATATATTTTAATTAAAATGAAATAAATATAGTATCTTTTTTTAATTAAAAATTAATATTAATTAAAAATTAATTAATATTATTTTTTATTATATGTTGCATCTTATTAGAAATACAGACCTAACTCAAACCAATAAGATCTTATTGAATTAAGCATTATTCAAGTTTATAAGCAATATTATTGACAAACTTCTGACCGATGTGAGACTGAAGTAAACTTAATAGCTCACCTCCACACAGACAAAGGTGATCTCACAAAGT
This sequence comes from Hippophae gyantsensis, assembly GCA_030763125.1. NCBI lineage: Eukaryota > Viridiplantae > Streptophyta > Magnoliopsida > Rosales > Elaeagnaceae > Hippophae > Hippophae gyantsensis. The sequence continues at coordinate 29,993,335 of CM061030.1, forward strand.
CACGGTAAGATTGTTAAGGACAAAACCCAAATCATTAATCAAGTCAGACCCAACTTTGATATCATGTTAGAAACTTATAACTAACTTAACTCAATAAAATCTCATTGAATTAAAAGTTTTCTAAGTTTATGTCGAATTTTGACTAATGTGAGAATGAAGAAAAATTAACACATTTAATGGATATAAATCATAAATTCATTACTTCACATAATATAAGATTATTAGTTAAAATCATATGTTATTCACATAAATTTGTTTTACTTATTTTAATTTTTTTGTTTAATTAATTTATATTTAAAATATATAATTAAATTCTTTAAGCTTTTAAATTAATTATGAAAATAATTTATATTTAAAATATAAAATTAAATTCTGTAAGATTTTAAATTAATTGTAAAAGTAATTTATTATTGTAAAAACTCTTTAATCAAAAACATGCATGAAATAAGTATGTATATAAAAAACAAATATGAAAAATTATTAATTAAAATCTTTGAGTTTTCAAACTGTTTTCAAGATGTGCATATTTTTCTAAATGTTATAATTTTTTATCATAAAGGATAAGATATATCTTCATTTTAATATATGAAATTTTTTTTTGTTAAAAATTATTTTAAAATATATAAAATAAAAACAATAGAAAAAAAAAACAAAAGTAGGCTAGGTCCAAAGGAGTTGCGACTTGATGATCCACTTGCAAGTCTGGCGTAAGGTGTGCGATTATAAACATCATCAACCCTCATTTTTCTTTTAAAAAATAAATAAAACCTCCCATCTTCCCTCCCTCACTTTCTTCGAGGAAAGTGCATTAAACACGAAGAAAAGTTTATGTTTATATTTATATATCTCAAAAATTGAATGAAATATCAAATTATTTTATTAATAAATATATTTAAATCATATAATTATATCTAATAATAAATTATTATTTCAATTCAAATCATATATCAAATAATTTTATTAATAAATATATTTAAATCATATAATTATATCTAATAATAAATTATTATATCAATTATAATAAATAATAATAAATATTAGGTATTCTATTCAAATGTTTTTATTTCTTTATCCTTGAAAAACCTTGGTGGCTCTTCTTTCTCATTTTTTTATTTTTTTTAACCGTAGAAATTTTTTTACATAAGAATGTTTTCTCAAATCAATTAATATTTATTTATTTTTATTTTTAATAAGTATCACAATAATTACTTAATATATTTTTTCATTTCAGATTTGAATTTAATTTGATAATTTATTCATTTATCTAAGTTATGGTTACCTTATAACATCTCAAACTCAACACCATTACATCAAAATGTTACAACTTTTTGCATAAAAAATTACTCTAAAGAAACACTAAATATTGCATCAAATTTAAGGCGATAAATAATGTTTCAAATTTTTATGTGACATTGTTCATTTGAAGTGACATTATTAACGGGTTATTTTTTAATAAAATATAAAAATCTTAAAGTATTGTTTTCATTTATATTTCATTATAATTATATATCTTAAATTAAAATTTGTTACAATCATATTTTTTTATTGTTTAATAATATTTTTAATTTTTATTACATATAATAAATTAAAATAATAAAAAATTAAAATTAGTTATACGATAAAAATTACTAAATATAACATAGAGTTAAAAATATAATATAAACTAAAACAATGATTTTGTAATCGAGTAAATCATTTTCGAATAATAATTAATTGATTTAATATAATAATTATTAATGAGTTAATTAAAAATAAAATATAAAAAAATATTTTATTTGTAAAGGAATATATTTTCTAGTGTAATATTTATTGTTGTGAGTTAGAAAAAATAAAAATATATAATGTAAATTTTGCATTAAAATGGTGAAATGGGTGGAGATGTTCTTAGAATGTTTTTGTTATATTTTATCAATTTTTTTTAACAAATCTAAATCTTAATCTCGTATTGTTATTTGGAATTTCATTATAGTTCATAAGTTGAATAACTCAAATTATCAATAATCAAATTTTGTGGAAGATTTATCAATTAGAAAAGTTAAACTTAAAAAGAGACCAAAAATGTTAAAAAATAATATTTGAAAATGTTTACTTCTTATATGTTATTATAATTATTATGATAATATTAATAATTTGATGTATTTTTAATTTAAATATTATTGATATATTTTTATTTTGAATCAATAAAACTTATTTTTCTTCATAATACTCAATATTAAATCTTTCAAATATAATTCATATATTTAAAAATTGTGTTATATATTATATGTATTGAGTTATTGTATGTATAAAATTACGTTAAAAAGTATAAATGAGTTAAAAAAAGTTATAACCTTATAGTAATTTTGCTAAAATATTAATTAATATTAATTTTAAAATAGATATTTATAAAATAATATTTATTAATTTGATTTAGTGATCAATTTATTATTTTAAATTTGATTAATTTTACATCAAATTTTTCCAATTAAGCTTCTTGAAAATATTTAAAATGTTTAAATTAATTTTAAATATTCTTTAAATTAGTAAAAATCTGTTAAAAATTTATAATCTAAAGTTTAAGCAAAAATAATAAAGAGTATGTAATATTGTGGGATCAATTTAATTTTTTATTCTTTACTTAATTTGAGAAAAAAGTAGTATTATTTATAAAATTTAACATCAAATTAATAATTACATAATCATAATATATCATTGTATATGTACTTTTTACATTTGCTGGTATCATAACCATGATCCATACAAGGTTACTTATTTACGAGAACATAGATAACTATTAAGTAGTGAGTTATTACCATTTATAATAATATGATGTAATTTAAATTTGTCCATAAATAAATTTATGAGAATATGATGAATTAATGAATAATTATTAATCTTATATTTATAACTTAAAAAAGATAATATGTATAGTAAAATAGATTCATTTTACAACTGATGAGATATTTTACTTTAAATTATGACTAGCATTACAAATTTCTAGTGTTACGTCACATGTATTACCGATTTTAATAATATACATTTATTAATTATTTGACACTTAATTAATAACAAAGTAATTACTATTACTCTAGTAATTGTATATATAAAATGCGTTTTTGTATACACATATTTATATATATCTTTGTCATACTTTCGGATACAAGACAGAAGAGAATATAGAAGAGGAGGAAGAGGAAGAGGGAAAGGGAGGAGAGGAGAAAAGGAAAAGCAAAAAACCTAATAAGAAAAATTCACAGAGATCGTTTAGGGGGAGAGGAGAAAAAATGCCGCCTTCTCTTCAACTACACAGAATCAACCCTACAATCCCAACCACCATATCAACACAAAACTGCCCACAACACTCCTTCGCAGATATCCAATTCGTAATCCCTTTACCTAACAAACACCAAGTTCCTGACTCCGTAACTCGCCACCACACCCACATGGTGGAACCCAACCAGTGTTGCTCAGCCGTCGTTCAATCCATTGACGCCCCAATTCCAACTGTCTGGTCCGTTGTCCGCCGTTTCGATAACCCACAAGCCTACAAACACTTTGTCAAGACTTGCCACGTCATCGACGGTGATGGTAACGTCGGGTCTCTCCGTCAAGTCCATGTTGTTTCGGGTCTCCCTGCTGGGTCTAGTACTGAGAAATTAGAAATCCTGGATGACGAAGATCATGTCCTGAGTTTTAGTGTCGTTGGAGGAGATCACCGGTTGAGAAATTACAGATCAGTAACTACACTCCACCCCTCACAAAACGGCAATGGAACTGTTGTCGTTGAGTCGTACGTCGTTGATGTGCCGCCTGGGAATACTATTGAAGAGACTTGTGCGTTTGTTGATACAATCGTACGGTGCAATATGACTTCACTTGCTCATATCGCTGAGAAAATAAGGATCATGAATTCATCAATAATTATATGATTTAATTTAATTGTTTACTTTTTTCTTGGTTTAATTAATGATGATGAGGTTGCAATGGTTGAAGCTTCAAGGTGTTACAGTACTATGATTTTGACTTGTATAAATGTTTTTATTTGTTAATTTATCTTCTTTTTATAACCATGGCTTCCGAAGTCTATTCATAGTTAATTAGTCTAAAAAAATAAAAATAAAATTATTAAGATTAACATTGTTTCTTCTAGCTATTTTTTAGCATCATCAAGTATATTTTCTGGTCTGTGTCTGATTTTTTAAAATGTGTTAAAAAAACAAAAATCTTATGGGTTTTTGTAGTGCTTCTAAAAGAATATCATAATTATATATATAACAATTATATCATAATTATAAATCGAATATAACTGTATGATAATAATTATTAATAATATTATATCTCATCAATATAAAGATTTAGCCTAGTTTAATAAATGAATTTTAAATAGACTAGTGTATCATCAATTGATTTCATTCTTCAAGATTTTTCATCGTTTCTATGCATTTTGTCAAACATATAGACAAAAGGTACGTTTCCAAGGTAGGATGAGTTAAACCTTAGTTTGGTTAATTAATTATGAGATTAGGCACTTAATTCTTATAAGAGGGTAAGGGTACAAGAGTGGTGGAGATGATAAGTGGTTAATAATACACAAAGGCTCCAACTGATCATATTTCAAAGTATAAGTCATTAGTTCTTGTAAGTATTTTTTACCCATATATTATTTATTTTCTTTATCAAATATTATGAAATTATATATAAAAAAATAAATTACATTAATATTCCAGAGATGATTTTTATAATTTCTTCTGAATTTATAACTATTAAAATAATATATATATATTCTTTGAATATCATACAGTTAAAAAAATTTACCCTTAATATTTCACTTTTATAGTTTTAGTTAGATATATTTCAAATTAAAATTTAATCATTTATATCATTTCAGTATTAAACTATGTTCAATTTAGTTTAATATTTTTGATGTATTAATTTTATTATTATAAATTTTAAAGATATTATTTTAAATAATTTTTCAATTTTATTTTTAAAAAATAACACAAATACCAGTAAAAGAAACTCAATTAAAATAAACAAATAAGGCATTTTTTCTTGTTTAAAAGTAAATAGCATTCAAAGATTGTGTTGTATCTAGTTAGTATGATTTTTCAGCTCCTCACCGTCAATGCAAAGTCAAATCTTACTCATATAATACTTCTTTTATTTAATAAAAAATAATTTAATTACTTAAAAAAACTACGAGGGTGCTAGAGTTTTATTTTTCTATTCTTTTATTTTAATAATTTAGTTTATTTATTTACGTTGTTTTTTAAATAGTTTTGCCAATAAAACACCCATCATCTTTATCTAAAAAAACAATTATTTAAGTATTGAATTAATTTTTTCAAGAAAAAAAATTATAAATCAAGGATAATATTATATGTATTAAGGTATTATATATATATTAATTAATATGTAAATTATAATAAGTAAAATATTAGATCATAAAATAATTGGAAGAATAATAATAAATATATATCTAATTAAATTATAATACGTGAATTATTGTATGTATAAATATATGGTGATTTTTTTTCTTCGTAAATGAATATGCACGATGAGTATTGCTCATGCAACGATGGACATATATATTAACAATTAATTGTTATTTAAAGAAAAAAATTACTCATTTTTATTATTCTCTTTTTTTCTTTCTACAGTCTTTAATTAATTTGTGTTAGTCTGAAGATGAATTTCACCTTGAAATAAGTTTATTTTGCTTATATTTCTTCTCTTCTTATAGTTATTTTTAAATAAAAATATACATTTGTATTTTTTTTTTAAACTAGATCTTGTTTCTCATATAATTACTAATTTATGTCATGTTTATATTAATAAAATTTGTATTTTATTGTTAATATATATTTATCTAGATCTATAGTATTAAATACCATAAAAATCATAATTTTTTTTTTCAAAAGAACCATAAATATATCAATTGGTTGTTAATATATTAAAATTTATATTTTTTATTTAAATTATATCTTTTAATCTTTAATAAAAATTTATTTTCTCCAAAAAGAAAAAGAAAAAGAGTGTTATTTGACAAGCACGAGCACATGTTTTAATTGTAGAATGCATTTGCTTTCATAATTTTGTATTCGATCGCCTCATGTGCTTTTTTGTCTATTAAAGCAAAAGGACATACTGTTCTACTATCCCTTCATTCCAATTCTTTTTTTTTCTATTAAGTGGCTCAAAATAATTAATTTTCTTGAATTAATATTCAATCCAACATTTTTGTAGGATATTTATTTTGATTTTCTACCGTGTTCTATGTGACGTGTTATAATATATTTTTTAGTTTTGATTTTCGATCATATGATGTGTTATAATATATTTTTTAGTTTTGATTTTGGATCATATGATGTGTTATAATATATTTTTTAGTTCATTCAATAATCACTTATTTTAATATAAGATATAGGAATAGAAAATTAAAACTTAGAACTTTTGATCGATGATATCATAAACCTATGAACAAAATTACCAATTCGTGATATAATTGTTCTAAATTAAATATAAAATAATTGTAAAGAATAATATTTCAACTCGTTTGAATTGAAATAGTCAAGAGGTTATTAATATGTAATGATTTTGAATATAACATTAAAGTTATTAATTAATTAGTAGGTGTTGGCTATCAAAGAATCAACACAAGCTTTGCAAGTTGCACAACTTGTCTTTTTTTTCCACTCTTTTCTTTAGTTTTTAAAATGTAAAGCATATATGCAAGTTGGCATACCCAAAAAAAAAAAAGAACAACTTGTCGTGGAAAGAAGAGCAAGTTGGTTAATTTTTTGCGTGGTCTTTAATAGAAAGAGAGATGTATTATATGGTGTCGTGTTAGGAGCATTGAGATTGCAATTTGCAAGTTGCAAGTTGCAAGTTGGTACTTGATATGCAAGTGGACTATAATGTTCTCCTTCTCATTGTTTCTTCTATTATGTTAACAAGTATATATATTTGTCGATATTTGTAAATTATGGTAACGCATTTGTCTAGAAAATTATTTTTAAAAAATATATTTTAATACGTGATATATAGTAATTAATTTAAATATAAATATATATAAATTCATATTTACTTATCATTCTAAATGATGTATGAAAATTGAGATACATCCAAAGCCATTGCCTTACCTTTGTGTAGTTGTGATGTGGAGGAATTATTTATAGGTTCGGAACCAATGGTTTCGAAGCAATGGTACAAACTAATAATATGACATTACTTTGAAAAGAAGAGTTAAAAGTGATTATTTTTTTACCATTAAAATTTATAGCATTTATTTTTTATCACATCATCGTTAATCTAAGACTAACAAAAAATTTCTAACAAAACTGTGTGTTTGATTATCCGTATAATCGATTCGATTTTTATTCGATAAATTTTGAAAATTGATATAATTTTAAAAAAAATGAACATGAAGCAACGAATACGAGTATATTGATAATCGTATCTATCCATACTCGAAATTAATTATATTTATTTATTTAATTAATAGTTAAGATTTATTGATTTTTGCATAAGTATCTAAAAAAATTTTAAAAAATTTAGAAAAATGATTTTTTTGAATATTTTTTATAACTATTCGAAACCTTTATTTTCGGGTAAAAAATCGTCTTAAATCGTAATGATTTTTGTACGATTTTTATACAGATTTTATAATTCAATTCAAAGATAATTATATCAATAATCATCCATGTTCGTGTTTTATTATAAAAATAAATTTTTTAATTTAATATCCAAATAATAATTAATATATTTAAATTTGACTTAAGATATAGAGGTAAATCTTATCTACGTGTTACTATTTTCATAAATTTTTAATTATTATTTTTATATTATTAAATTATTAACCAAGTCTTATTATTATTATTATCATACCATTTATTACCATCTTCCTTAATTATTTAATCACAAAAGACTTACTCCCAGTTAACTATTATAAACATTATTATATCACTCAATTTCACTTATATAACTTAATTAAATTTATATATTAATGTCATGGAGTTAAATCAATGATTAGAAGTAATCACATAATTAAATTGTATTACGTCCCCGTTAGAATTATATAGAATTATTCTTACGTCTACCTTCAGCCAATTTACTTTCAAATACAAAAATCTTTTCCTTGATATTTGTGCATGTTTTGGAAAAAGTAGTTTTGTAAAAGACAACGATTAGTTTGATAAAGAAGAATGACATTGGCTATAGCTTACTCGAAGGTCCAACTCTGAATATATAAAATTGTCTTCATCTGAGAAACTGAAAGTGCCACCAAACAACTTGTGAATTTCTATAGGGGAAGAGTCGATATAGTCAATTGATTTACATTTAATCATTTATTTAAAAACAATATCTTAAAATACTAAAATTAGTGTTTAAATATTTTTAATTAAATTTATTACATATATTATAAATAATTTTATTAATTAAATTAAAATTATCATTTTAATAATTATTTTCATCATTTAACAATAAACCAAACATCTTAATCACTCTATATTTATCTTACTCATATTTTTTTTAATTTTGATATCAATTTTATTCATTAAATAAATTTTTTAATTACATATATCAAATAATAATATTTTATTATAATAAAAATAAATTAATAAATATAGTATCGAATTATCGTAAAAATTATAAATATATCATCTAAATTCTTTATCAAGTGATAACAATTGTACTTATATATTATTTGTGGTATAAATTTATTAATATTGTGATAAATTTATTATCAATTTTCTTATTAATATTATTAATTTATTATTAATTTTTTTATTAATTGTATAAATTTATCAACAAATATATAAATAATATTATATTTATATTATTAATAAATATACCATTAATTATAATTAAATAACGTTAGATAACATTTACCATAATTATATTTTTGGATAGTCTACCCGGCATGATAATTAAAGATGTTGATTTGTGACATATCGGTGATAGTACAATATGAGTATAAGTGACACTGCACTACCCAAAAAAAAAAAAACTCCCGAATAAACTCATTTTACTTATATTTTAATTTAATTTAACACAATAATCAATATAAAAATGACATAAAACAACTCTAATGAATTTAATAAGCTATTTTCTTATTTATTATAATATATATTTTGTTTGGTGGATGATACAATCACATAATTTATAAAAAATAAAATTATTAATATTTATAATAATAAAAATAATATTTAATGAGTATAATTGAATTAAATTAAAATAATCGTATTATAATTTAAATAATATTTAATTAGATAATTTTTAATATAAAATTATATGTTGAATTATTATTTAATAATAAAAATATATAAATTAAATAAAAAGAATATAATTTACGATTATAAATTTTACAATCAATTTGTTATTTTTACCGAAGAATTTATCAAACATAACTATAACGCCTTCATACACGAGTTAACATGATATAATGCGTTTATTAAATGAATGCCACAAACCTTACTAACAGACCTGGTCGATCTACCACCCTATGTAAGAATTAATGTTTTCAGTTGTAACTATGTAACCATGTAAGCATAAAGTATAAAACTATCTCGAAATTATTACAAGCAACATATGTCGATAATACACAGGTCAATTTAGAATTATAAATTTATATTACTTTTAAAAGTATCAAATTGAGTATTTTAAAAAATTTCGCAGTCAGATGCCAAAGAAAACAACAAAAGCAGTTGCGTGCGTGCAGGTCGGTAGCCAATCCGCAATCATATGAACTCTGCGTTTATTATTGCACGATGATGGTGTGCAGACTGGAGGCTTTTGGAATTAAGCCAGGCCAATGCCCTTAAATTACGGCCTTGTTCAACCCCTTTAATTATATTTTGAATAATGTTTTTTTGTAAATTATGGCATAAAATTATTCATATGTTATTATCCAATTGCCTCTTGTGTTTATACCATCATTTTATTTTATCTTATTCTTACTTTAAGATACAATTAATAACTAATATATTATTAAATATATTGGATAGTAAAATTATTTGGTTTCTATTTGAGAAAATTTGATGTGTTAAAAATTATAATAATTTTTAGAAAGTAGAAAATTAATGACTATATGAAAGTAGAGTCGTCAGTGTATTTTTTTACTTAATATTTATTTGTTTTATTCAATAAATAATATTTTTGTAACTAAAAATATTAAAATACAAACTTTTTTAAAAAATGATGAAAATATAATTTTTGAATTTTTTTAAGATTTTTAACACATGATCAATCAAAAGTTACCACGTGGCCTATCACACAAGCAGATAAGCTGATCGTACAAATCACATGGATGCTATGCAAATAGGGACAACGAATCGTAATCACCACGTGTGAGGAAAAACACAGCGTATGACACGAGTCAACAAGATGTTCAATCCGAGTTCGAAGCGTGGTCAAACAAGACTAACATGTGTCGTCATGCGATTTTTCTCCGCATTCCACCAACGCGCCATGCCATCTGCATGTGCGAATCACAATGCACCCCATGTCACTAACTCAGCATGCATTGACTCAGATTGATCTCCCCTGCCACGCGTCACATTTTGATTCGTACGTAAATTCTATGTACCAAGTGTCGCACTATGATTAGTTGGTGTTATTAATTTTGCTTGTTTTGATCTCAACCCTTGATCTGAAGCTGATCTGACAGTTTAAATTGCACCTAAGCTATATTTAAGCCCATAATCACCCTATAAACCCTAGGGAGCTATAATTAGCATAATTTTGGTCAGTTTTTGAAGCTAAAAAGAGATAAAAATATAGAAAAAAAAATCAAAATGAGATACAATTATGTCTAGTTAATTTTTTAATATAGGGATCTTATGAACCCAATTTTCATCATATGATGATCTAATATTTTACCCCAATTATAATTTTATTTTAATTATATTATATAATTTGAGTTTTATGTTATTAATTGGTTTGCCAAAAATTTATCTATAAAGACAAGGGTGTATGATTTTTATATATGTGATCCATAATTGATGAACTTAATGAGTAGTATGCAATTTAATTGGTATGAAAGTGTGATTAAATTAATTACTATATTATGTGTAGTTTACTTGAGAGAGAAATACATACTAAGTTAGTTTCAATCGATCATTTAATTAATTGATAATTATATTGGGAGATTTTAATTATTCACATGTTTAAAAAATTAGGGGATTAAATATTCCTAGATATTTTATCATATATCTTCTTAGTTATCAAATCCGATTTAATTAATTATTGCTATTTACTTTTAGTTATTTTAATTTTATTTCCTTAAAATATAAAAACACAAAAAAATTGATTTTTAATTTTTTTTAGTTTTAAAAATTAGTTTCTAATAAAATAATCTTCATATGAACTATCTTTTCTTATCATTATTTTACTTGTTGCGATATGTATACTTGTGTATTCATTGCATACATAATTTTTGTGACAATAAAGTTTTTGGTGCCGCTATCGAGGATTATAAATATTAGAAATTAATTTTTTTACTTTTATTTTAGTTATATAGTTAGTTATTTATTTATCTATTTATTTATTTTAGTTAATTTTCTTTACTTATTTAATATTTTTATTTTAATTTATTTATTTATTTTAAATTTTTAATTAGTTTTAATTTAGACATCTTTTAGTGATTTTAGAAATACATTTGAGTCTATTGCACGAGTAGAATTTATGAGAGAGAAATCTTGCATTTAGACATCGAAATTGAGCATACTTTGGAGTTAATAAGGAAATAACAAGTTGTCACCCAAGAGAAAAAAATGGCTAATCCATTAGACATAAATAATAATGAGCTAAACTTGAATAATCAAATGTTTTTGATAGATGATAGAGATAAAACTATGAAGAAATATGCAATACCTACGTTGGAAGGGTTGAATCCAAGTATTACAAGGTCAAACATTTAAGTTAATCAATTTGAGTTAAAGCCAGTGATGTTTCAAATGCTATAAACAATTGAACAATTCAACGGATTACCAACAAAGGATCATCATTTCCATCTTAGATTGTTTATTGAAGTTGTAGATTCATTTAAGTTCAGTGGTGTGACCGATGAGGTATTTAGGCTTAGATTGTTCCCTTATTTTTTACGAGATCGTGCTCAAACTTATCTAAACTCTTTGCCACCTAATTTGATTACAACTTGGAATGGTTTGGTGGAGAAATTCTTGATGAAATACTTCCCACCAACAAAGAATGCCAAGCATAGGAATGACATTACTTCCTAACAACAATATGAAGGAGAATCTTTATATGAAGCATAGGAAAGATTCAAGGAATTGCTAAGGAAGTGTCCTCATCATCGTATTTCTTCTTGGATTCAAATGGAGACTTTTTACAATGGTCTCAATGCTCAAACAAGAATTATTATTGATGCATCTGCTAATGGAGCTTTATTTGCCAAATCTTACAATCAAGCAAGCTTATGATTTACTTGAGAAAATGGCTAGCAATAATTATCATTAGCCAATGGACATAATGACAGGCATAAGAAGAGTAGTCAGAGTGCACGAGATAAATGATATCACAACACTTACAACTCAAGTGTCATCTTTGGTTAATCTTTTGAAGGCTCAAAACTAGCCAACGAGTATAAACTAGGTCCAAGATACAAGAGTGTCGTGTGTGTTTTGTGGAAGAGCTCATTTTTTTTATAATTGTCCAAATAATCATGAATTTGTATGCTATGTAGGTAATGTGAATCGAAACAATAATTCATACTTGAATACATATAATCCAGGATAGAGACAACATCCACATTTCTCTTGGAATAACAAAAGGTTGTAATCAATTCAAACGTCAATCATTTCCACCACCTTGTTTTCAACAACCACATCAATCACAAGCTCAAGAGAAGAATCCACCTACTGAGGACAATAAAAATGCCTTAATGGGGATGATGAAAGACTTCATCCAATCATTTAGTGCAAAAGTGTCAACTCATAAGGCTTCAATTCAAAATTTGGAGAACCAAATGGGGAAACTTGCTCAGGTTATAAGTCAAAGGCCTTAAGGTAACCTCCAAGTGACATAATTGTAAGCCCACGAAGATAAAGTAAGGACCAGTGCAACGCCATAGCCTTGAGGAGTGGTAAAACTTTAGAACAGAAATATAAGACAAAAAGATGAGAAGAAATAGGAAATTAATAAGGATGAGGAGGAACTAGTGGATAAAGAAAGCATTGAAAAGGAAATAATTCAGCTAAAGAAAAAGAACCTTTACAAACCCACTATTCATTTCCCTCCAAGACTGCAAAAGCAAAAATTAGATACACAATTTTCAAAATTTCTTGATGTCTTCAAGAAGTTGCACATAAACATACCATTTGTAGAGGCACTTGAAAAAATATCGTCTTATGCCAAATTCATGAAGGATATACTATCAAATAAAAGGAGGCTTGGAGATCATGGAATAATAACCTTGACTGAAGGTTGTAGCACCATCCTTGATTGAAAACTACCATAAAAACTAAAAGATCCATGTAGTTTTGACATCCCTTGCACTATTGGCAAGGCACTATATGATTTGGGATCTAGGATTAACCTTATGCCATTATCATTCTTTCAAAGATTGGGGGTTGGTAAAGCTAAACCCACTTTAGTAACATTGTAGATGGCAGACAGGTCAATTCAAAGACCCCAAGGTATGGTAGAAGATGTGCTAGTAAAAGTAGACAAATTAATCTTTTCGGTAGACTTCATTATGCTAGACATGAAGAAGGACTGTGACATTCATATCATACTTGATCATCCATTCGTAGCAATCGGAAGAGCACTTATTGATGTACAAAAAAGTGACCTTACAATGAGAGTTCAGGATGAACAAGTAATGTTTAAACTTTTTTAAAGCATCTAAACTCCCTGATATTGATAATTCTAATGAATGCTTAAGGATAAATGTTACTGATTGTGGGGACAACTTAAAAGAATCTATTGAGTCGTCCATACTTAAGATTGTTACACATGATGCTATGAACAATGACATAAACTTACCAAAAAACAACTCAACCTATTTTAACTATGAAAGTATGGAATCAAAGGTTGATATTGTGGATTGTGTGAACTTTTTGAAGGACATACCTCTCATGTGTGTATCAAAGATGATTATGGAAAATTTTGAGATAGGATCTAAGCTCAAACCATAAACTGAAGGGCTACCAAGTTTAAACTCCATAATTTTACTCTCTCACCCCTAGTCAAGTGTAAAAGTGAAAGAGTCTAACAGAAAGGTTAAAAAGATGTTGGAAATGCATAAATTGGATGAGTTAAGTTGGAGTTCTTATAAGAATTCCAAAAAGTTCAAAAACAAAACAAAAATATGGCATGAGAAGAGAATTGAGCACCGTGTTTGTGAATCAGAACATAAAATATTATTGAACAAATCAAGACTCAAGCTATTTCCAAGAAAATTCAAAAATAAATGGACATAAATGGATGTGCCTTAGGATTTGATATGACCGCCTAGTCAAGGACATTAAACGTGATGCTAGTTGGGAGAAAACCCAATGTTATTCTACTTATATTTTCATTTTTTTTGTTTTGTAGGTGAATAAATATAGAGAGCAATGACACAACAAGATTAAGCACTTCAACGACAGATGTGGTGTGCCAAGACTAAGGGAGTTTTATTTCCTTTTACTTTTTCATATTTATAAGTGCACATTGGGAAAAATGTGTAATTTAAGTTTGGGGGAGGGAACTTCAATCTCTACGTTAGTATTTACTATGCATTTTAAATTTTGTAGGGAACTTTTTTTTATTTCTTAGGATGTTTGTAATCATGATTCGGCTAGAAATTGATAATTATATGGAAACTAAATGCATGCATGCTTGATATGAAACATACAAACTCAATGATAAAAATTGGTTGTCATAACTAGGATAAGGAATGTAATATATTTGTTAAGATACTTACATTAATCATGTGATATGCTTGCCAGATTTGATTGGATTGATTTAAATTTTTATGCACATGTTCATGATTGATTTTGGTATGCTTATTGCGAGAAAATTTGTAGTGAGTTATGCAAGTTGATGAGACATACCAAGTTTTATAATCTATTTGATTATCCCTTGAGGTGAAATTTTGAATAATACTTAGCAAGAGAAATGATTTAGGCTTTATTTAGATCGATTGAGTCTTTCAAGCAAACTATCGTTAATATCCATAGCCATCCATTTGAACCTAACAAAGAACCTTTTCTTTCTTTAAGCCACATTTTATGCCCAACCAATAAGTATTACCTTTATCCTTGCACCTTTAGCTTGTTTGAAAAGAAGAAAAAAATGCAATCATGTGTTATGCTATAAAGTAAGATGAAATGTAATGCACCCTAATAAAAAACAAAAAAAAAAAGAAACAAAACTCACAACACAATTATCCTTCTAAAGAAAAAGAAAATAGAATTGAAAATAAGTTTGGGGGTGTTGTGAAGTTACAAAAAAAGATGTGGAATAGAAGAATATAAAAAGAATGATAAGAAAGGGTGCACCGAAATATCAAGTAAAAACTCAATTGCAGTTAAAAAGTGCATGATGAAAAAAAGAAAGCTAAGGTATGGAAAGAGCTTAAATGTCTTCATTTATTGACCCCTACCTAAGCCTTACATTACAAGCTTGTAAAGTTCTTATTAATCTTTAGCTAAGTGCATATTTATATTTGTGGAGAAAGGTGTGAAAAATAGACTTATGAGACTTATTTTAAGATTGAATTGATTAGCATGCTCATATATGTTGATTTCATGAGTGCATTAGATGATATCATGTGCATCACACACACACACGAATCAATTTGTCAAAAACCTTGTATATTCTTGTATTGATGGAACATTAATTGATGAATATGTGAACCTCTTTATCATATGAGTGTATGACTTTTGAGAATGATAGTTTTTGTGAAATATGAATGTACTAATAGAAGTATATTTATGAATATATTACCCATGTTATTTTATTTAGTTATACTTTGTTTACTTGAGGACAAGCAAAGAGTTAAATTTGAGGGTGTGATAGCTCTATAAAAATAGAGTCATTAGTGTACTTTTTTTACTTAATATTTACTTATTTTATTCAATAAATAGATTTTTGGGGCTCAAAATATTAAAATATAAACTTTTTAGTGAAGAAGGGTGAAAACATAATTTATAGAATTTTTATGGATTTTTATGAATTTTTAATGCATGACAAATTAGAAGCTATCACGTGGCCTACCACACAAGTAAAGAAGTTGATAGGGCAAGCCACGTGGATTCCACACAAGCAAGGACACGTGTCAAAATGGCATTCATCTATATGCATGAATCACAATGCACCGCGTGTCGTTGACTCAGACCGATCTCCCTTGTCATGCGTCATGCTCTGATTTGTCCAATAAATTTTGTATGCCATGTGTCATGCTATGATTGGCTAGTGTTGTTAATTTTGCTTGTTTTGATCTAAGCCCTTAATTTGAAGCTAATCTGACAGACCTGATTGCGCCTAAGTTATATTTAAGCCCCTAATCATCCCATAAACCCTAAAAAGTCAACATTAGCATATTTTTGGTCAATTTTTGGAGCTAAGAATAGAGAAAAATACAAAAAAAATTAAAAAGCACATACAATTTTGGTAGAGATTCAAGCAAAAATTAGTACTAAATTTGAAGAAATTGATTGTATTTCTTCTTCTACTCTTTTCTTTATCAATTTTTATGTCTTTTTTTAAGAAAAATATGAGTTTTATGGACAAAATTATGTTTAGTTAATTTATTAATCTAGAGATCTTATGAGCCCAATTTTCATCATGTGATGATCTAATATTTTACCCTAATTATAATTATAATTTAATTATATTATGTAATATGATTTTTATGCTATTAATTGTTTGACTAACAATTTATCTATATAGGCAATTAAATAGATTTGAGAGAATTATTTAATTATTTTTCTTGATTAAATAACATGCATAGTTTCTAGACATAGATGTATCATTCTTATGTATGTGATCCATAAATATGAACTTAATGAATAATATGCAATTTAATTGGCATGAAGAGTGTGATTAAATTAATTATTATATGATGTGTACTTTACTTAAGAGATGAATAAATGCTAAGTTAGATTCAATTGATCATGCAATTAATTTATAATTATATTTGAGAGATATTAGTTATTCACATGTTTAGAAAATTGTGGGATTAAGTATTCTTAGATATTTTCTCATATATATTCTTAGTTACCAAATCTGATTTAATTAATTATTGTTATTTACTTTTAGTTATTTTAATTTTACTTCCTTAAAATATAAAAACACAAAAAATTAATTATTATTATTTTTAGTTTTAAAATTCATTTATAATAAAATAATCTTCATGGAAATGATCTTTTCTTACCATTATATTACTTGTTGTGATACGTATCATTGCATACACAATTTGTTTGACGATAAAAAATATTGGTAAAATGAACAGATCATGTATTCTCCCCATTGAATGGGTATATATAGTACTTAGCCAAGTGCATAGGTTACATGGGTAGAAGTTATCATACAAACAACTAAAATACATATTAAAATACATACAATACAATTTTTATTAACTAGGTCATTGTATACAAATTATTTGAGATTTATGAATTGGTCACCCAGGTCACTCTATGGTACAAAGCTCTATACTCATAAGGTATTGATCTTCATCACTTCGCTATATATTGAGGTTATTCTTTGCAACAGAGCTCCAAACTCATCAAGTCTTGATCTTCACCTCACTATATAGTAGTGAGGTCGTGTAGTTTGCAAGGTCTCGTGCCTGTTACATGTATAATACCAAATACTAACTCCTTTATTCCTTTGATTTTGAGCAATCAAGGGAATAATATTTCCTGTAAGATCTTCAGTTTTTCATAAAGTATAAAATTTGACACAATGAGCTCATATGATCATTGAATAAACCCCAGTATGAGCTCTTTTAATTACAAGGTCAATAATTCACTATAAATTATATTCCTTTAATTAATTTTATTCGTTGAGTAAACTTTTCAACTTCTCTCTCCCCTTTATAAATAGTAAGGAAATTCACTTTTACTCTACCTGTTTAACTTAGTTAAATTTGTTTTCAAAAACTTTTAGCCCTTTAATTTTCTTTATATTACCTTGTTCTTAGTTAGTCTGTTAGAAAAACACTTGGTTGGAATTTCAGCTCGTTTGATTAACGACATTAGTTGGGAATCAACATGTTATTCTATCTTTAGGTCGCGACTCAAATTACCTACATCATATAATTTAGGTAATTTTTCATCTCAATATTACTTTCCATGTCTCATAAAAGAAAAGAGGTGATTCACCCTTTTCCTAAGGAAGTCCCTGTTCAGAACATGCCCTTGAAAGGGAGTCCTTCCAAAGAAATATCGCATGATTAAGGTCATTCAGTGACTAGGTCGTCACAAACTAGACGACCTTCTAAGATTGTTGTAGGTAGCAATAAAAGGCCTATTTTAGGGGCACCAATCAAGGAAATTATTCTTTCTCTCGCCAGCTCATTGGGATCTGAAAGGATCTCTTCGTCGTCTTCTCGGGATCCTGTACCCATTATTAGGATCCCAGTACCAATGAATATCAAAGTTCCTCATCCTAAAAAAAGCATGAGAGTAGGAGTGAACCCACTCATAGGACTAAAGACAAACATCAAATTGAAAAAATTCCTAGCATTCTAATAGCAGATGATTTGATTGAGATTAGGAAAAAATACGACATTCCTCCCTGCGTAGGTTTAATGCTAGTATCTCTTATATATGTGATGTCGATGATCCCCTTATGGGGTGGTGGGTAATACATTTAAAGGACTTTAAAATTAGACTTTAATGTCTTTTCCCTAGGTTGGTAGCTCGTGCCCTTAATACTTTCAATATCAATTTCACCCAAGTAAATCCTAATAGGTGGAAAACTCTTATGTGTCTCTCCATGATCACTGGTAAACATGGGATAGACCTTACAAGTGATGAACTTAAGAGCTTTTATTATTTGAATAAGAACGACCTAGATAAAGGAAGAGCATATATATCTTGTGTTATTGGGATTGATCTTCATCTCTAACTCCTCAACTATAGTTCAGGTTGGAAGGATAAGTTTTTTTATATTACTGGGGATATTTTGGGCAGTAGGGTAGACCTTTATGTTCGTTACACTTGGAATCATCAATTTAGTACCACCAAACCTTGTGCAAGCAAACTGATTAATAAATAAGATCCAAGTGACAAGGAAAAGATTAAGAGGATCAAGCTACATAATACCTCACATGAAGGCTATCAAAAATTTCTAACTATAGCTCGCCTGAAAAAGTCCATGGTATGGAGGGAATACATAGATAAGTATTCAAGTTATCCTTTTTTCAAGAGATAATTACTCTAGTTCGTGGTTCGTGCCATTTTATTGATTTTTTACTTTCCTTGTACATGTATGGATTACTCGCATATCGACCTAGAAGATTTAATAGACACTTCTAGTGTCCACGACTTGATTCCCACTTATCCATGCCTAGAGTCCTCATTGCCATATTTGGAACCTATGCCACCTTCCCTCACCAGGGACGAGATTCCCTTTACAAAATCCAGGGAGGTTGTACCCATAACAGAGGTCATACCAGCTCTTGTAGTGTCTGGTTAACCAAGTTATCTCCCACCCCTCCAGTCATGAGGCCACCAAAAAGAGGAAGGTTGGAAAAGAGTACACCCTAAGCATGGAGGCCATGGATATGGATGACTTTGAATTTGATGAAGTCTTGAAGGATGCCATCGTGTTAGACACCCTAGTGACCAACTTCAATGAAGTAATATTTGGGTGAATTGACCTAAAGAGGGACCTATTCCACTATTTTGGTATTGATGTTGAGAGGTCCCAAGTTAAGGTTGCCCATAGAACGGAGGGCGGTATAAATACCGAGTTGATGGTAGATCTTATGATTGAAGTAAGTTTTACATCGTCTTCTCATTGTTGTACTAATCATCTCTATTATGCCTATGCAGGTCATGTGTTTAGCAAGAGAGGTGCAAGCCAATCACCTACAAATAGAAAAATATGACAAAGTTATGAGGAGAAGAACATCCTTGTGGCCGAGTATGATGCCAAAATTTTAAAGCTAGAGGGCGACCTGTTAGATAAAACTAAAACAATTGAAAAAAATGGATAGCTACTATTTTGAACAAAGACGGCGGGCTAATCACTTTGAAAAAATGGCTAAGGAGGCCAAACATGCCACTAAAGAGGCACGTTATCAGATCAAGTGAGCTCGCTTTCAACCCTGGTAGATACTTTGAAAGTGAAGTGCACTAAAGCCTATAGAAATGGCGTGAGTTTAATGGTTAGTAGCCTCAAGACTTAAGCCAAAAATTTGGAACTAACAATGCCTTACTTTACTTTGATGCGGGCTTTTCAAAGTAGCAGGTCTAAGATGCCCCCAACTGATACTCTAAAACCTTCACCTCATGGTGATAAAGTCGCACCTACCAACCGACCTGACGGGATGGTTTAATAGGCCACTCTGTAGAAAATTCCTCGTTGTATTTATTCATTTGAGATGTCATTTTGGATGTACATTTGTTGTAAGGAATATTTTGGGAATTTGAATTTTTATGGTCATTAAATGAATGGGTTTATTTCTATTTAATGTGCTTCCTATCATTTGTGTGATATATCTATAATCACAATAATTGGTTTTTCTTGAGTGTCTGAGGTCGTGTCTTATAATTAAGATTAATTATAAAGTTACAAATCGACCTAAGGAAAATCAAAAAATTGTTTGAGGCTATGTGTTTAAAATAATGGATTATAGCCAAGTGAATTTAGACGACCTAATGGAAACGGGGTCTTGTTTTCTTGTATCCCAGAAGTATCGTTGCCAATCATTAGAGAACTCCCCATTAAAGAGGGATGACTTCCCTCACCTGCCCTTAACGAAGACGTGAATCAAACGACCTTACAAGCTAATAAAGTTCTTCCTATTATGAGAAAATGAGCTACCTCTCCCACCCTTAACGAAGAGTTAAATCATATCCTTTCCAATATCCTAATGGGTGGGCCAATGAAAAGATCAAATACGGTCCTATCTCACCTCACTCCCTCGATAAGGGATCATTTGCGAAGTTAGATCAGGTCAGAATTCTTGAAAAAAAGAATGGAAAGGTAAGTGCACCCCCTCATCTAGGTGGACAATGAACTAATAGTGTAGGACTTGGTAAGGGCTTGTCACCATTAGGTGATGGTATGAGTTTGTTACAAAGCATATATCCCCTAAAAAAAGAGTGGGGTGAAGGGAGTGGTATAACTGACTTGTTTAAAGATGGGATGTTTAATAATCATGATGCGTAAGATGAATTGTATCACCATTTTTGGGTGCCCGAAGACCGACCTTTAATTTATGTAGCTCATAAACAAGAAAAGGGAAAAATCTGGCATATAATGGCCAGACGTATGCTTGATGTAAGCGAATGTATGAGTTATGTGTTGTTTTAGATATATAATTATTAATCCACCTGTATTACTTTTCATATCATCTTAATATAGGTTATAACTCTTGCAAAAGATTTAAAAGATAAGGATGAAACTTGTTGCTAAGCGGCCAAATTTGTAGATCATGAGTTATGTATTTTGAAGACTCGTTATGGAGTCATAGAGCAGGAGCTGACAAATATATGTAATGAATTGAAGGTTGTCTGTCACGAACAAGATACATATAAGGAGGAACATGATGATTTGTGCAAATTGGTAGAGTATTGGAAACATAGGGCACTTGATAACAATACTCAAAAGGCTTCTATATCAGAGAACCCCAAAGCACATCCCTCACACTAGTGATGAATCTTAAAATGTAGCTCAGAGTTCTTGTTTCTAATAACTATAATTATTGGCTATAAGGATTGTAATTTTTTCCACTAAATAATGTAATAAAATTTAGACATTTCATTTATCTATATTAATGTTATATTGTTGGAATAAATGTGTTATTGGTGTCTTGGAGATGTGCTTAGGACATATTTCGCATCTAAAGTTGGGGGTCAGTGGAGTCCTTTCTCCAATCACAAGGCATGTGATTTATCCCGCATCCCTAGTGGGAGGGTCAGTTGACTCCTTCCTTCAATCATAGGAGGTCATCGCGTTTTCTTTTCAAGGGATAAGAGACAAGTAAGGGAAAATTTGAATTCAACACCTAAATGTTGTTCTAAAGATGAGGTTTACCATAGAACTCAAAGCTCTTTCATGGTACGTATCCCACATCTCAAGTGGAGGGGGTCAATGGACTCCTTCCTCCAATCATGAGGCATGATACATATCTTGTATCCCAAGTGGAAGGGTCAGTTGACTCCTTCCTCCAATCAGTAGAGGTCATCTTGTTTTCTTTTCACGGAACAGGAGACAAGTAAGGTAGAATTTGAATTCAACCTCTAAATGTGATCCTAAAGAGGATGTTCCCTATGGAACTCAAGGCACTTTCATAGGACGTATCCCGTATATCAAGTGGGGGGTTAGTGGATTCCTTTCTCCAATCATGAGGCATGAGATGTATCTCGCATCTCAATTGGGGGTCAGTTGACTCCTTTCTAGTGGTTCTGCCTTTATCCACTTAGAAAAATAATTAGTTGCTACAATTAAAAAATTTCTTGGCCAGTGGCGAGAGGTAATGGCTCAAAAATATCTAGTCCCCAGTTTTGAAATAGCCATGGACTGACAATGGACTTCAAGTCATTGGTTAGTTCATGTGGTACATTGGCATGACTTTGGCATCTATCGCATCTTTTGACACGAGCAATGCAATCCTTGAGAAGGGTAGGCCAATAATAACTCTATTGGATGATTATCTTAGAAAGGGTTCTTCCTCCAAAGTGGGCACCGTATTGTCCCTCATGTAATTCGTGCCACACGATTTGAGCTTTCGAAGGGGGTAAGCATTTCAGCCACAATCCACCATAATATTTTTGATACAATACCACCTAGATAGATGTATAGTTTTTGCCTTCATCGTAATTTTGCAAGCTAAGTCCTTGTTCTCTAGTATGGTATCATTGATGAGGTACTCTAAGTATGGGGTCAACTAAGAAGTATGAATTGTAGAGTTGATGTCCGGTTGAGTTTGATCCTTCCCTCTATCTTCTTCGATACTAGGACTTGATAAACATCATACCATGATCACCTACTTTAAGTCTGAGATCACTACTGATGCCAATATGGCTAAGGAGTCGGCATGTGCATTTCCCCCTTGAAGAATTTGTTTAATCTCAAATACTTCAAAGGCTACCCTCATTTTTTTTACCTTTTAGATATAAAGTTTCATATTTTTTTCCTTAGCCTCAAATTCCTCGTTCACTTAGTTTACTACCAGTCGTGAGTCGCTATGGATCAATACTCTTTTAGCACCCAGGGTTATCAATTGGTGTAAGGCCAAGAGTAATGCCTCATATTCATCCACATTATTGGTCACCGAGAAAGTGATACGAAGACATTGCTCTATCAAGCCCCATATTGGAGAAAATATTACAATTCCAATCCTTTCCTTTCGAGTTGCTCATCTCATCAACATATACCTTACATACATCAGACGTGGGGGAAAGTATTACAACTATAGATGTTGGTTCAAATTTCTTTGATATTAGAGTACACTGTTGACTCCATTAAGCGACGAAATCTGCAAGGGCTTATCCTTTGATTATCGACAATAGCTTACAGTGTATCTCAAACTCACTTAACTCAATGGCTATTTGAAAGAGATGACCAAACTGATCCATATTACCCAAGATTTTTTTAAGGGGTATGAAGTGAGGACCATTATTTTATAGGCACTAAAGTAGTGCCTTAGTTTGCATGCTGTCATTCTTACTGTGAATGCCGCCCTATCCAATGGGAGATATAGTTGTTACGCTTCTGTCAAAGAGTGACTTACATAATACATATGGTGTTGTTTTCCATCTCTATCAACTATCAAAACGACACTGACACTTTATCTGTGAAAGACATGTACATGTATAACACCTCTCCCACAATAGGATTTTTCAAAAGAGGAACTCTCCCCAAATAGTCTTAGTGGATTGAAAATATTGTTCATAATCGTTATCCCAAACATACTCCTTGTTTTTATTCAATAATCAAAAAATGGCAAACATTTTTTAGTACATTTAGAGATACAATGAATGGGTGCAACTATACAACCTTTTAATTGTTGAACTTTCTTAAGGCAACTTAGGGACCTCATATTTATCAAGGCCAAAATTTTGTTGAGATTGGCCTCTATATCCCTAGATGATACCAAATACCCTAGGAAATTTCCTGAGGTCACCCTAAAGACGTACTTTTTTGGGTTTAGCCACATCTTATAACTCCTTATTATAGAAAATACTTCCTTAAGATCGAAAATGCAGTCCTTGGCACACTTGGTTTTTAAAATTATGTCATCAACATAGACCTCCATGTTTTGGCCAATTTGGTCTTTGAACATTTTTTTGACCATCCTTTGGTAAGTATTCCCTACGTTTTCCAAGCCAAAGGGTATCCTTGTATAACAGTAGATACCTTCTTTCGTGATGAACACTGTCTTTTCTTCGTCTTTGGGGTGCATTCAGATTTGATGGTAACCTAAATAAGTGTCCATAAAACCCATCAATTCAAAACCTATTGGCATCAACTAATTGATCAATATTAGACAATGGGAAACAATCCTTTAGTGTCACCTTATTCAAGTTTGTGAAATCAACACATATTTGTTGTTACGTAATCTCTTTAGGGTCGATCCTCATATCTAATAAGGCAGACTAGTACAATAAATATGAAGAACTTCTATTGTCCATGAAAACCCTTCGCACTTCATAATGTTCATTCTTAATTGTGAGTACCAAAGGGTCATTATGAGGTAGGAGAACTTCTCGTCCATCAAAAGTGATAGGGTAATTAGGTCCCTCTAGTCTCAAACTATAGACCAATTGATTTGTGTCTCTAGCTTCTCGTGCATATCTTTTCCTAGTATTATTGGAAGGACTAGCCATAGTAGGTCTACCATATATGGTATGAACTATTTTCACATCCCCTGATGAAGCATGATTAGTTATATTTGCATCTCTACGAGTTGGATTTGGGGGTGTTCTACCTCTTTGAATGGGGTTGTTACCTCTTAGGTTTCCTTCTTGTAGGCCCCCTACTCTATCAACAATGTCTCATAGATATCCTTCTGTAAGCAAATGTTCAATCTCCTAATTAAGGTGTCGGCAATCTCTAGTCCAATGTCCTGTGTCTTTGTGGAACACACAATATTTGTTAGGGTTTCTGAGTGAAGCCTTCATGGGTGATGGCCAATTAATATTATTAAGACGCTCTATTCATTGCACTACCTCTGTCAATAAGACCCATAAATGTGGACCCCTGAAAGGGGATAAGGCTTAGCCTCAAGTCCTTGAGCTTACCCTTGGTTTGATCAAAGGTTTAAAACGAGGAGGTTTCAGATGCCTCTCCCCAATAGGCCTTCTATTCTCTTCCCTTTTACTCGAGGTAGGTTTATTCACTTTTCTATTAATCACTCATTAAGTGGATTTCATTTCCCTTTCCACGTTTAAAAATTTTTGGGTTTCTTTGTAGACCATGTCAAAATATCAAGGTGTGATTTTTGTTAAATCAATGAAAAGGCTAGTATCGCACTTGATTTCTTTACAAAAAGCCTCGACTGTTATAGATTTAGGACATTAAGAAATTTCCATCTTTTTCATCTTAAACCTCCTTATATAAGCTTCAATTATCTCCTCTTCCTCCTAGATTATCTAAAATAGGTTATGAGATTCCTTTCTTATGGGCTTGTTGTATGCATAATTGGTAATAAATACTTTGACAAGTCCATCGAAGCAATTTATACTTTTAGGAGGTAATTCTACAAACCATTATTGCCCAGTTTAAGTCTTCTTGAGAACAAAAGAGAAGCGGTGTATTGTAAGTTATTTGTTGCTACTCTAAAAGAACACGAGCCACCAGGTCTTTTGTCCCCTTATAAGCAGGGCATTTAAGAGCACTAAATTTTGGGGGAAGGTTAATTCTAAGGCCTCTGAAAAAGGCGATATTGACAACTGGTTACAAATACTTTTGATATCGCCCCAAGGCCTAAGCTTCTCCTATCCTTTAAGTTTGTCATTCATTTTAGCCCACATCTTCTCCTTCATTTCTTTTAATTTTTTTCCAAGCCATCATTAGAGTCAAACAGGGATTTGGAAGGGATCCAGGCTACCTTGTGTGCTCATTAATAGGTGGATCCATCTGGGAAGGCCCTCGAGTATAATTGGGGTTTGGAGTTACACAGGGATATTATTCTACAATGCCTGCATGTTGTTGTGGGTAGGGAATACGTGATACGCGTCCCCTTCTAGATGGGCGATTAGCCAATATATGTGGGCTAGGCATATGAAATGAACTCTTAGCCTCATAGTATTCTTACTATTCCATTTTTTATCTTAACTTGTTATTCTCTTTTTGAGATTTAGTGAAAGCTTGCTGCAACTCACTCATTTCTCTTTGAAGACTCTTCATTATTGCATCCTTTTCAAGAGAAACACTTTCAGAACTATAATTCAATGAACTAGTGGAGTGTTGAGTGGAATTGTTTTCTAATTGGTCGATTCACCTTGTTAGGAGGTGAGATTTAGCGACATTTACTAATTAGGGGGTAAGCACTACATGGTTTGCAATCTGGTAACAGCCTGATGGGATAAGAGACATACATCTGGTCATTGAGATCAAATTCTTGAGCTGGACGGACAACACTATCAACCTGTTTGGTATATGATAGCGGGCTATTCATGTTGCACGGAGTGGAAGTCCCTAAAACACAGATTAATTCTCTTGAGGATAAGATATTAGGTCTCAAATGCTAACTATAGACTAGAAATATTTAAGTTCTTATAGACGACGCCAATTGTTTGGAGAGAATTTAAAGTATTGGGGATTCTAGTGATTTTTAGAGAATATAAAATATTGGTAAAATAAACAAATCTTATATTCTCCCCATTGAAGGGGTATATATAGTACCTAGCCAAGTGCATAGGTTACATGGGTAGAAGCTATCATATAAGCAAGTAAAATATGTATAAAAATACATACAATACAATTTTTATTAACTAGGTCGTTGTATACAGATTATTTGAGGTTTCTGAATTGGTCACCGAGGTTGCTCTACGGTATAGAACTCTATACTCTTCAAGTCTTGATCTTCATCACCTCGCTATATATCGAGGTCGTTCTATGGTACAAAGCTTCATACTCATCAGGTCTTGATCTTCATCAACTCGTTATATAGTAGCAAGGTTGTGTAGTTTTCTAGGTCGCGTGTCTATTACATATATAGTACCAAAAAGTTTCATTTAATTAATCTATGTCAATTTTTAAAAATCAAATAGATACAATCATGACACATTTAGGTATATTTATTTAAATTAAAAATAAATATTAGTGATAAAATCTACATTTATGAAAAGTCGTTGATATTTTAAATAATTATATATTATTAATTTAATATTTAAATACTAGTCATTGGATATTAGTTATTTACGACGATATAATTTATCAAAATCTTTAAATACGTCAATACAAATAGAAAATATACGTATAAACTAATGCTTAAATTCTTGAGTTCACTACTCAAATTCTCTTAAACTTCTTCTAATCTTATATTTTCTTTCAAAAACCACTTAAACATCAAAACATATACAACACATACCGATATCATCCTTTTTGATGTGATTTTCTAGTGTTTTAAGGGTGTATGTCTCTAAAAAATATGACTTAATAAAAATCGACTTTAATAAAATATATACAATAACTTGATATATGTATCATAATTCTTATATTTTAGTATCATCAACATGAACAATGAGTCGATAACATTTTTTCACACAAAAAAATCACCAAATGACCATTTGTAATATAGGATGAACTTAGTCATTTTTATGAAAGATTATTAGTGTTTCGTTAAGTTAACATCTTGATTCCTCCTAATTAAAATGAATAATATAGAAAGTGAGAGGTATAAAAAGAGATAAAGATAAATTATTCATTTTTGTTAAAATAAGTGAACATTTGATATTGAAAATCAATGAAAGGAAACATTAGTGAAATGGATTTCTTTAAAAAAAATACAAGATCTAGAACTTAATTGAAAGAGCAACTAATATTATTAATGGAAAGTATCACTCTGCATACTTTAAGAGTAATTATCACAAATGTGTATGCTTTATTCTCTTTTCCTATCACATCTCCTTATGTTAATTAATATATACTAATATGTTAGATATTATTTTCTTATCACATCTCCTTATCTTAATTAATATATACTAATATGTCAAATATGTCACATAGATATAAAATTAATCAATAATTTTGCATTTTCTATAATACTAATAAGGCACTATTGTTTTTCTTTTTTCTTCCATGCAATTACTTTTAGCATTTTCAGATGTCACATAAAATGAAATGATTAATATGATTTTACTTAACTGCTCATCATTTAGCAAAAGATTGAATTTTATACTAAGTAGGTGTATATATAAATTGTATATCTTTATATTTTTAAGGCTATATTATTTATGTTTTAACGGACCCCTTGGACACAAAAAAAATCTCGATTGCCAGTATACTTCATGTCATTCATGCACTAATTACATGTAAAACTTTCTTTTGAATGATATATTTAAGTTAATTTATAGTTCTAAAATTTGAATCTTGTCACATGCTTTATGGTATCTACTAATATTCTTTCTTATTTATTAGTCTTTAAAAGTGGGTAGATATTTCTCTCGTATAAAAACAACTGATTATTTAGATCATAGGTTATACATATTTTATTCTAATTAATAATTATACTTATTATTTAACTTATAATTTAATGATACGAGTATTAATGATCCTATGGAAGGTTTAATGTTTAAATTTTAATTATAAATATGTAAATTAAGTTATATCAGAAAAATCACTATCGATAATGGATATTTAAAAGGAACTATGTCGATACAAGTTTGTAATAACAGTATATGAACAATATTATCGATAACTTGAAAGTAACTGTTTGGGTTGAGTCGCAGACTAGGTCGTTCTCTTTAAGACGTTTCGCGACTCTGTCCAAATTTATGCAAGCAAATACAGTCTCGTCGTCCCCAGGATAAAACAGCCCAAAATCTTTTTTTCTGTCTCGAAACTTCACTACACTGATGAATACCGAAATGCTACACCTGAAAAAATTTGTTGCTCGAAAAACTGAAAAATAACTTAAAATTACAGAGAAAATTGTTTGTACTGAGATAAGTTTACAGAGATTGTTGTGTAGTATCATATTTGTCCGAGTGC
Organism: Hippophae gyantsensis; assembly: GCA_030763125.1. NCBI lineage: Eukaryota > Viridiplantae > Streptophyta > Magnoliopsida > Rosales > Elaeagnaceae > Hippophae > Hippophae gyantsensis. The sequence goes on from CM061030.1 coordinate 30,022,657, forward strand.
TCTCTCATTTTATAAAAATTTATATCTTTTAAGATCTAATCTTAATAATTAGTTTTTTATTATTTATACATCTTATAAATATTATAAAAAAATAACTTAAGACAAGACAAGATTTTAAATTTTTTTTAGTAAAATTTCATTTTTACGACAGATTCCGAGTCAAACTATTAATGGTCCCTAACCTAATGCCAACACGAAACCCTTCTCCATCTATAGTACTTTGCTAGGACTGACATTTCAGTATATGAAAGTTCAATTTATTATCCACTGTGGATCAATGACTTTGACCAGTCGATCTCAATATTTTAGATTATGGAATCAGTTTTTTTTTTCTTTCTGAAATTACTAAACTTAATTTATTTTCTTCCCATTTGTAAAAAAAAAATATTTTTTCAAATTATACTTTTGATATGTGTTAATAATATGATAGATAAGAGATTTTATTACTTTATTAAAAATTTTGTGTGGAGTAATAAAGTAATGATTAATATAACTTTATTATACCTTATTATTTAAAATTTTGTGTGGAGATTATGTAAATTATAGAATTAAGTAAATTTCTTGTTTTCTTCTCGTTGATCATCACTTCCACGTTCACTTTTGTATCCAACGTTATATGATGACAAAATCTAACCTAAATTTTTTTCTCGACGATTAAAATAATATTTTAATATTAATTTTATAAAAATAACAAAATCTATATAATCCACTATAAACTACGAAACTTATACCAACTATTTATATAAGCTATAAGATCCTGAAAGCTTTTACCCTCGAATAAAATGCACAAATTAACATAAATAAATAAAAATGACTGACTTTTAGAATTATGTTGCAATCTCGAAAACCAGTTTCTAGTTTCTGATGGGTTTTTACGATCTAAGCAGAAGACTGTTGAATAAAAGAAACAATTGATTACTTGTATAAAATAAAATTTTAATACAAGAAGTATTTATATTTAACCATAAAAAATATAAAAATAACATGATTAATAATTAAAATATATATATTAAAAAAATTAAAATAATCTTATATATACTATAATATTGAAGCCATGATTTAAAATAAAATGATATTATTGATAAGTTATTATTTTTTTATTCAAATTTATCTTCTAATTAATGGATCCATGTTTCTTTACATTTTATTTTTTACTTTGAACTAGGGGTGTCCAAAAACTGGATCAAATCGAAAAGTTAATCGGACCAGTTATAATAGTTTACAGTTTTATAAATCACATGGTCCGGTTCGATTTGTATTAAATGAAATCATTTTTCAAACGATCCGATCTGATTATATTAAATTTTAAACCGGTCGGATAAGAACAAATCGTTATTATAATATATTAAAAAATTATATTAATAGAAGTTATTATATAACAAAGTTACAAAATCATTCATAATTTTACACTGAGAATCGATTTCTCTTCGAAGCCCTAAATCCTTAATCTGTATCCTCGTTGCCTCTAACACCAACCAATTGCCATCATCTCGTCTCCAATCCTATCATCAATAAACAAAATAGGTACGTGGAGTTTTAATATTCTTTTGCATCAACAGCAAGTCTTTCAATTCTTTTCATTTCGTTGTAATATCTTTGATAATCAGATTTGGCTTACAAATTAATAATGGGAGGAAAACTCTACTTATAAATGGTTCCAGGAAATTTTTTAGTTTATTAGACTCTTCTGGATGAGAAGAAAATATACTACTTTTATTTATGGCTCAAGAAGTACTACGGTCTTGAGTAGAACTTCTATTGAAGATTAATCTTTTCTTCAGTATGTTGTGCTCTTATTCCTTTTTCATTTTATTGGGTTGTCTTATCTTTTGTATTAAAGTTGGAACCTGTTAGCATTGTTGGGAAAAAAATGTGTCTTATTATGTCGTATCAAGAAGGAAAATGGATACTTAAATGTGTGTATATGTGTGTGTTTTTTTCCTTCCCCTTCTAGTTTTAGAAATTAAGAAGGGGTAAGGATTTTTATGAATGTGTAATAATGCATGCATTGTACTGTATAGAGAAGAACCAAATCAAACAAAACAAACAGAATCATCAAATAATCTTACTTAATATTAATGCTAGTTATCTTCTACTTCCTGCTTAATAACAATCTAATGTAGACTGTCCACGAACTTATCTATATAGCCACTCATGAACCGTAACTTGTTCAACACTTCTCTCCACTTTTCATGGTTCTTCTTCAACTGCAAACCCACCTCACTATCCATATCCATCACATTTTTTATAGCTTCACATAAACTCTCCTTTGAAAACCATCTATTTTCTTCCCTACTCACTTCAACTCCAACCTTAAGCTCTTCAACCAAAAGCCTAGTATTCAGAATTAGATCACCTAAATGTGGAACCAACACAATTTGCTTATCACTCATTAAAGACTCCCACGTAGACCCGGACCCAACATGATTAACAAAACACCCAATTGAAGGATGTTTCAATAACAAAGGTTGTTAAACCCAACCTCCATAAATAATACCCTTGGTAATGCCTCTTCAACAGTTTTGCAATCCATAGATGGCTTCAGGGCAATAAAAAATGGCAACCCAATTAGCTCAATTCCCAATAAAAACTCTTGAAATTGATCTTTTTCACAAATATGTTGACTCTCAAATGCACAAAATACAACAGAACTAATCTCAAATTTTACTAACCACTCTGCACATCTTTCATTTAACAATGTGTTATCGATATTGTCTTACAAAATTGACCCTATTAATAAAATAGGCTTTCCAAATTGTTCTCCCATGTAGTCACACAAATCACCTTCTATTTCACTACATATTCTTATAGACATAGCATCACAATTATTAAAAGCTGTCGTGGTTCTTTCATAATAAGTAATCCCATTTCCAAATGGAAAAGCGACAAATAACAAAGAATGAACTTTAGACCCGATGATGGGTAGCCAGGAGGTGGATTTTTAAGCTCTTCCTTTGTTATTGCTCTATTTTTTAGTACATTTCTTGCAAGGACAAGAACAATTACTAAAAAAGAAGCAGAAACAACACTATAACAAATAGATTTGATGCCGAATTTCTTAGCAATATCTGGGACCCAATGAGCAAAATCAATGTTGTCTTTCAAACCACATGGCTTACTGCTACCCTATTGTTTCAAATCAATCATGACCTATTATATATTTCCTAGCCAAAAAGAAATTTTTCAAGATTGTTTCAATTGTTATTAAGATATCATTTTTATAGATTGTCTTTAAGTGAAGATTTGTACATTTCCTTTCATCTCTAAATGTACTCATCTATATTCTATATATAGGTGATAATGTTTACATGAGTTTATTAGACCAAGTCAATTTCCAGACTTTATTATAACTGAAGACATTGAACCTGAAATCTATCTAGAGGAAATAGAAAAATCACCAAAAAATTTAAATGACTCATCTTCGAAAAGAGGAATAAAAACAAGTACTATTAATCCTAATAACAAATCTGATATGAAGAAAACAAAAAAATTCATGTTAGAAATATGGAATCATTTTTCATTTATTTTATCCTATAATATAAAAAATCTTAGGACTACATGTTATTATTGTAATAAAAGTTATGCTGCTCATCCCACGAGGAATGGAACTACTTCAATGATATATCACTTTAAAAATTTATGTAAGAAGATTCCTAAAGAAGTAGATAGAGGACAAAAGATGTTAAGTTTTCAAACACAAAAAGGATAAGGTGATGCGACAATTCATAAATTAGTTGTTGTATTATTTGATGCAAAACGTGTTAGAGTTGTTTTGGAAAAAATGATTATTATTGATGAATTGTCTTTTAGGTTTGTTGAGGGTGAGAGATTTAAAGATTGTATAGTTAAAATGTGTCCTAACTTTTATATGTCATCTCGTCAAACAATTTCTAGGGATATGTTTCAACTTTATTTATATGAGAAAAGCAAAGAGTTTGTCTTACTCTTGATTGTTAGACTTCAATTCAAAATGTTTATTATATTTGTCTAATCACTTATTATATTGATAAAAATTGAAAATTACAAAAGAGAATTATAAAATTTTGTCAAGTTGAAAATCATAAAGGTGATACAATTGTGAAAGTGATAGAATAGAGTTTGCGTGATTGGGGTATATGTAAGGTATTCACCGTAAATCTTAATAATGTTTTCTCAAATGATATTATTGTGTCATACTTGAAAAGGAAGCTAAAAAATTAGAATAATAGACTTGTTATGAGTGGAGAGTTCTTTCATGTGCGATGGTGTGCTCACATTTTGAACTTGGTTGTAAGAGAAGGACTTAAATATCTTCACAATATTATTATGAGCATTCGTTGTGCAGTGAGATATGTTGGATTTTCTCCTTTGAGATTACAAAAATTTAAAATGTGTTTTGTTAAGAAAAATATTGAGTCCAAAGGAAGTGTCGTGCTAGATGTGCCCACAAGATGGAACTCCACATATCTAATGTTAAAATCTTCTTTAGATTTTCAAAAAGCTTTTGATCGTCTTGAAGAAGAAAAAGAAGGAACAAATTTTAGTTCTTATTTTCATGAGGATTGATCGAGTGTTAGGCCTTCAACATTAGATAATTGGAAGAATACTAGTGTTTTTGTCAAGTTTTTGAAGACTTTTTATGACTCTACATTAGTATTCAGTGCATCTTTATATACCACATCAAATTTATATTTTACATAATTGCATAACATTCAATCTCAAATACTTACATGGTGTGGTTCCGATGATAAGTTGTTGAAAAATATGGTTGTTAACATGAAAACAAAATTTAAGAAGTATTGGGAAAATGTAGATAAGACTAATAAGATGTTGTATATTGCATTTGTACTTGATCCAAGGTACAAATTGGAGTACTTAGAATTCCTATTTTAAGAAATTTATGATTTAGAAATTGTTAAAAAATTGAGTGATAATGTCAAAAATATTTTCATGGATGTTCAAAGCTTACTATAAGTTAGTGTATGGAAAGGATTGTCAATCTAATGTGACTCACCCATAAGATGTAATAGAAATTATTCCCTCATCTAAGGAAGCAAGAAAGATGAAATTTCGTAAACGCTTAGAAAAGAAAAATAGTTTGGAGTTGAAAACTGAGGTTGAGAAATAATCGAACACCCCATGTGAAAATGTTATGTTGGATAAGTTTGATATATTGAAATGGTGGAAGGAAAATTCTTTTAGGTTTCCTACCATCTCTCTCATTGCACGTAATGTGCTAATAGTTCAAGTTTCAATTGTTACATGAGAATCAATTTTTAACACAAAAGGGTGTATTCTTGATCTATTTAGGAGTTATTTGAATCCTAAAATAGTATAGGCATTAGTATGTAGTCAAAATTGGTTTCATTACTTCATTAATAATGACTATGTTGTTTTATCGGAATATAATGATGACCTCGAGATTTATTAATATGTTGATTTAAGTAATTGTAATTCTTAAAAATTATATCTAATTTTATTTTTTAAATATTATTATCTAATGATATATGATTTTATTTGCTTGTAGAATTATCTAAATATATTACATTCATCATTGATGATTAATAATAGGTAAGTATTTTCCTATTTGTTAAATAATTAAATATAAACTTCTGAATACAATCAAAAATATTGTTAAATATATATAAACTTATGAATGTAATCAAAAATATTATTAATTTTCATTACTGTAGATCCTAGTTATTACGGAGCAGATGGTCTGCATTAATAGGCAACTTTTTTGCTAACTTACGAAGAAAGACTACTTTAATTTTCTGTCTTTATTGACAAGAATAATACTTTGACTTTATTATCTATTAAAATTTTCTCTATCATTTAATTTCCTTTATCATGAATATTCACTACTACAAAAATAGGCATTAAAGTCAGTTAAAAATCGACTTTAAATTTAGTGACTTAAAATGTAAAGTCGGTTCATCAGTGAACGACTTTACTACCTACCGTAAAGCTCGGTTCATCTCGTAGGCAGGCTTTACATACCGTATTTTTTTTTATTCTCATTTTTCGTATTATTCAATATATATAACATAAAAAAACTAAAATTTAAATAATACAAATAATTAAAAATTTAAATATATTTAATTACTTGATAATTAAATTTATTACAAAAACAAATAATGTATATATAATACATATAGTTAACTTAAATTACAAATAAAATAATGTCAGTCAAAGTGTAATTATGCGTCGAGTAAGCTTGGTTGACTTAGAATCTTGATTGGCCTTCACAAGCATTATGACAAAAAAGCAAATTGATCTATATAACAATTCATATTCCCTGCATACACGCATGAGCACGTAAAACATTCATCAAACAAGTCTAAACTTGAGACATACGAATAAAGAAATTAAATCATTATAAATATTACCATCAAAAAGAGATTACCACATCGTCTGACATTTAACTAACGTATTAGCACTTTATTAATCATTTGTCTATATATATGAAGTTATCTGGAATCTCTGTTACTATTTTTAAATGATATATATAATGAACTCTAAATATGAAATCAAGTGTAGCTCCGATTTCTTACTTGACTTGTGTGAGTTTTGGGGCCCTTAAACGGAACACGTTCATGGGCACTAAACTCACACAAGCCAAGTAAGAAATCAGTTACACTTGATTTCATATTTAGAGTTCATTATATATATCATTAAAAATACTAGCGGATTCAGTAAATTCATATTTATAAACAAATTGATTAATAAAGTGCAATAGTTAAAATGAAAGTAGGAAAGAGATATGAGATGTAGTTTGGGCCAAAAATAGGTCCATAAAACAATGCATCCACAAATACATGAAGTATAATTGCTAATCAATCAAACAAGTGATTTGAATACCCTGAATAGATAGAGAAATTAAATCATTAAAAGTTCTTGTGATGTCGTCATATGCTATTCAAGATCATCGAATCTTCTCCGATTCTTCTTGTGATGATATAATTTGAAGGCGTGTATTCGCCTATTCTTCCTCGTAAATCATCAAAAATTTTTGATTGTAGCTCGTCTTGTTCCAACCAAAGAACTACATGTATTTAAAATCAAAATAAGAATATAATTTCATTTATTTACAAAAACAAACTCAAATATGTTAAAAAAAATTATGTATATGGATAAAAGATATTACCACATCATCAATTGGAATTTTGATATTTGTGATGATTTACCTCATAAACTTCATGACATAATAACCACACATGACTCCATTATTTTGTTGTGGAACTCTGAAAATTTAAGTGTATGCATGATTTTTCATATCTTTATTATTCAATTGTAAAATTAATAAAATTATTAATATTGACTTATACATACCATAACTTTTGTCCATATAAAGCTTATGAGATTTTTTTGAGGGCAATGCCTTGAAACTTGTTCCACAACTTCCATACTATCGAGGTTTAAAAGCGGTTAGTTTTTATTAAATATTACAAAAAATTATAGAAGAAACTAATATGTAACTATAACTCTTATATTTCAACAACTCTTTTGTTGTTTCTTTACTTGATTACATAGAACCTAAGTCACAATACCAAGCATGATTATTAAACATATCAATGATGACCAACATCCAATGATCTTGGCCTTGTTCAAACCTTAATGGCAAGGGATTATCAACTTTTGATTTACGTTAGCGTTAATGCTTTATCACGTAATTGTTTAGCTCGATGCTAACATCCTTCTCTTGATATTGATTGACATATGAAGAATCATAGAACATTGTTAAATGTGATGAGTGATTATGTTGAAGTCGATAATAACTGCATACTATATAAAAGATATATATATATAATTAGATAATATAAATATAATTATATATGTTTCTACATAAATAAAAGAAAAATAAATAGATTGAGGACTCACCTTGTCACGCTTGAATTATACTTAAATCGATCATTTGATATTCAAATAGTTGCACGATAAGCACTCGATCGATATATACGTTTGGCGAGGTCTACACCGAGAAATTTCTATAGGAAGTGACACAATCCATCCATCATTTATGCTAGATGCCCTCCCCGATAGTCATCAAAGTGCGAGATTTTCTCTTTGAATTTTAAGCATAAATATGACTATACTTTTTCCAAGGCTTCTTCTTGAATGACTTGAGTGCGGGATGATTATTTAGACATAGATTTAGCACAGATACTTGTTTTGTATCTCTTAAATGTGCCGCATTTAAGAGATGCGGTATAATAGACTAAAAAAAGTATTATATATGGATTTTGTTAGTAACAATATAAGATATAATAAAATAATAGTAAACAAGTGTTATATTTTAAGTTAAAAAATAGTACCGTCAAAATTTAGAACAACTTGAATCGACGGCCAAGCTACATCTTGTCGGCCTTTCTTGGTGTGGTAGCATCGTAGAACGAAGGTAGTGGACAATCGTAGAGCAATGATTGGTCAATTACTATTCGCCAATGATTAGGAAAATATTGATTATGAATCATCAGATCATCGCTCAATTGTTGTCTTAGTTCCAATAGTCCGATTGGCTGAAGGATGTTTCAACAAACATTTCATATTACGTAAAAAATTTAAGTGTTAAAAAATACAACATATAATAAGAATTTAAAAATAATAGATTATATACAAGTAAATTAAAATCTTACCACATATGATTCATCAAATAAAAGAGGACTCTGTGGGGTAGGCTATTGGATGTACATTCTCACCAAGATGTTCATCTTGGTTTGATTATAGTAAGAACGTGCGTATGCGGTGCGCCGGAGAAAATGAACCACTACTTTGCATATGCATTCTTGGCATATAGTGAGGTCCAATAGGATGGCTATATCATACCGGATGTAGTTTGAGCACAATGATAAGTGCGTGGGTGGCATACGTCGCATGTATGGTGGCAAACGTATCGTGTGTGGTGGCGTTGCATGAATTTAGGCATGGTAGCGTGGAAGGTGGTATGCCTGGCGTGGATGGTTGCGTAGCTTGGCCAATATGGCATGCCCTGGTTGTAGCGTGATGCCGTAGGCGACATTTGTTGTGATTGATGTTCTTTTAGAGTGGCAATCTCACTCATAACTGAAAGCCTTAAGAGTTGAATTCTTCTTCAATTTTAATATATTCTCCTTACTTACCGTTTGAGGTTTTTGTTTTGGAATGTTAAAATACTCCGTAGAACCATCATATTGGCTACCTCACAACACGACGGGATGTTCACTTACCGAATGCATGATATAAAGCATCTCTTCCAGGCTCTTCGATTATTTCACCCCTGGATATTTTTTCTTGAACGGCTCTCTACAAATAATAAAGTCATCAAACATATCATTCATTATTATATCAATTATTAAATATCATTAAGACTTTTTATCAACCAAAATTACTAACCAACTTATTTATAATTCAGTTCGGGTAAGGTCTACCCAATTCAGCTTCCTACATAAATTATGAAAATTTTATTAACAATAACATAAAATTAAATTGAGGAAAATAAATATAAAAATATTTATAAATTAAGACAAATTAATAATACCATTCTATATCTAACTTCAGGATTTGAAGACCTCCCAGTACGGTTAGGAAGAATGTTATGCATTTGTACATTCTGATGATCTTCTCTAATAATTTGAAATTCATCTCAGATACATAATCCACAAATTCTTTCCAAACTTGAGGTGTAATCCAGGGTCTCCTTCGTGAATTTTGTAGATTTCATTTCATCAAGTGTTTCCAAATATGAAACACATAATTTCTTCAATCACGGAAGTCTTGTATTCCTTCCATGCCTTATTTGCAATTTTATAACACTTGCCCTTCCAATCATTCGACTTTGTAACGGATTCTGTAAAAACGCAATTACAAAAGATTAGATATACACCTAATATAATATATATATTGATTATAAAATATTAGAGACTTACACAAATGGTTATCCATATTTTGAATTTTTCTCGCCGTCAACCTCGGACCAATCATTTATATTGATTGGTATCTGAACTTTGCAAGTCGACCAATAGAGGATTTCAATTGTTGATCATTTTCCCCTGATTGGATTACCGTTAGCATCAAATAAAGCAATTCTATCATCTGGGTTAAGTTGAGCATCGTATAATGTCCAACCCTTCTTTTCAAATACCTCGACGGATCATTTGGATCTACAATCTACATGTTGTTCGAATATCCATGAAATATCTGCAAACAATGAAGAAATATAAATTAATTGATAATTTTAGGAACATACATATATATAAGAGTTATTACAACAATATAGAACATACGTTATGTTTAAGTAGGTTGTTGATCATACATATATATTCTTTCACAATCATTTCGAGCCCATGACGAAGAATTATCATCATCATCAATTAGATCATCACATACATTAGGCAATTTATTTGAGAAATTACTAATATTGGTTAATGTATCAAGCATAGAGTCATCATCTTCTACAACATCACAATGGTAAAACTCTTTTTGTGGAGGCGTTAACACAACAGACCATCTTGAATCAATCTGATTGCTCACATAAAATACTTGTTTTGCATGAAGTGCTAACGTGAAAGGATCATCAGTGTGACTTATCCTAGTGTGACTTATCCTGGATAAATTTACAAGGGTAAATCCAAACTCATCTATTTTATATCCCACATTGATAACATCTTCGACCCAATCACACAAGAAAACTGTTTCATGGAAGACCTCATAATCCAATTCCCAAATCTCTTGTATTATACCATAATATGTTCTATCGAGAGAAATGTGATTAGCATCTTTTGAGCGGCAAATTGCATAGTTTGTCTGCAACCATCTTCACCCCACTATTTTGATTTACTCGAACTTTGTCCCTAGCTTCGAGTCGTAAACCTCGATCCATTTATTATGAAACTATAAAATGATTTGACATCAAATTTTGGCCAGTATGCGAAACCATTGTAAACTTTCGATATTTTATGATTGGGTTTCTTGAGTTCATCTCTAATCTATGTATACAAAAACACAAAATGTGTTTAGAGCAAAGTTTTAAAACATTGTATAGATCTAGGAAGATCATTGCATGAATTTTTGTTTGTGATACTACGCATTAGTTGCGAAACCAATTAATAAGCTCGCTTATGTTCATCATACAACCATTTTTCTCCTCCTTTTTTTTTTTTATACCAGGATCGATCTTCAATAAGTTTAAATGCATCCTGTAATGTTATTAAATATATATTAAATTATATATCATCATTAATAGTTAAATAAAAAATGATTTTTGCAATCATGAAACAATGAACATCACATTTCTCTATGCGGTTGTGCCTCATTATTATTTACCAAAATGATTCGGTGCTTTTTCCCATCGAGTCGCGATCAATAAATAATTTCTTACTTCCACGAGCATGTGGTTACCTACTTGGATCATGTGACGTTCTAAGAACAACTTGTCGTGGGATTTCCAATTTAAGTCTGCAACCCCTAAAGTATTGAGAACAAAACTCAATGGCCTCTTCAAAGAATGATATGGCGTTCACCATACATCCTTGGTCGATTTCTATTATTTACATATCCTTTAAGGACTGCGTATATATCTCTCAAAAGGATACATCCACCTTAAGTAAGTAGGACCGCACACAATTGAACCTCTCGAACTAAATGAACACGTAAGTGAATCATTATATCGAAGAAAAGAAGGAGGAAAATATTTTTCAATTAGACACAAAGTCTCTACAATTTCTTCTGTAAATAATTTAACTTCCGCCAATTGATATAGATTTCTTGCATATTGTATTGAAGAATGAACAAAGCCGAATTATTGATAATCGAACATGTTTTGGAAGAATTGATCTAATAGCAACGGTAATAATTGTTGCATTAAGATATGATCATGTGATTTCAATCCATCTGATCTCTTATCGATGATAGACACAAAATTTCTTAAGTTGGATGAGTAACCATCAGGAACTTTCACACCATCCAAACATTTACAAAAACACATCCTTCTCTTTTGTTGACATTGTATATGATCTTTGGTGGTAAGTATGTTCGATTCTTATCATTTTCCACTCTTGGTTCCAATTCAAGTCGTATGCCTAGTTTTTTTAAATCCAATCTTGCTTTAATTCCATCCTTTGTTTTTCCAGCTTTATTAAGTAAATTACCAATCAAGCTCTCAAATACATTCTTCTCGATATGCATGACATCTAAGATGTGACGAATGTGTAGGTCTTTCCAATAAGGTAATTCCCAAAATATTGATTTTTTTCCAACAACCGCGTAAGTCGGTTCAAACTCTTTTCATTTTCACCCATTTCATTAGTTGACCTCTTTTCGTTTCCCCTACCTTAGTGTAGTTTTTTCATCTTTCCATATCGTTTGAATGTCATCCCATTCAATTGCCTTAATATCTCAATACCTCGCAAAGGTCGAGTTGTTGATCATGATCTTCTTCACCATCGAGCGGTTTCTTTTGGTATCTAAACTTGTGTCCAGGATGGCAAAAATCTTCTATGTCTTCTATAAGACATCTTTCGTCGTGAACAAGATAAGTTGCGAAGTTCCATCACTACATATAGGACATCCCTTGTAACCTTTTGTTGCATGTCCCGATAAGTTTCCATAGGCAGAAAATCATTAATTGTCCATAAAAGGACCCTTCAAGTTAAAGTATTCTTCTTTATGTGCATCGTAAACATTTACACCATCATTCCACAACGTCTTTAAATCATCTATCGAGGTGCAAATATACATCAATATCAACACCAGTTGTTTCGGTCCTGAGATCAATAATGTTAACATCATGAATTTTCTTTTCATACACAACCAGGAGGAAGGTTGTATGTTACCATAATTATGCGGCAGCTATATCTACTCGAGGGAACTATGTGGATAAATTCCATCAATGATAACAAGACGAAGATTATGCGCGGATCGATGAAAATTGAGGAGATAAATTATCTCTTACTTTCCAATTTGGAGAATCACAAGGATGACGTACACCCCATCATCGGATCGATTTATCCGAATGCCAAGTCAACATCTTTGATGTATATTTACTATTGAACAACCTTTGAAAGCGAGGAATCGGAGGAAAGTACCAAAGAACCTTCTTGAAGCACACCTTTCTTATGTGTTGTACTCTTTCATTTGTACCATGTTTCCATCTCGATTCTTTACACGTAGGACAATCGTGTAATGTCTCATATTCTTTTCTATAAAGAATGCAATCATTAGGACAAGCGTGAATCTTATGATATTCCATGCCAAATCGACTAAGAGATTTCTTCGCTTCATACATTGAAGATGGCAATTCAATACCCTCGGGAAAAAACATATATTGACTAGTAGATTTAGTAATTTGTGAATCCCTTTATCGAGAAAATCCATGTTTTGCCTTCACATTGTACAAATGAACCAATCGACATTTTAGTGTATTTTTTGCATTTTGGATACAACGGTTTTTCGGCATCTTATAAGTTTATTAAAGGTTTGGGATCATCTTCTCGTAATTCATCTTGTCATGAAACATATTTTACTGTAATACATTATGATAAGATGTATGTAATCCACTCACATTCTTATTTATCTTTTTTACATGAATATTATCAATATTTTCTCCCGTGATAATACCAACATTTATAACTTAATAGAATACCATTACGGATAAGGTGATACTTAACCTCTCATCAAATTCATGAAATATTTCATTTTTACATTTAGCAGCGTGACGAATCATACTAGTTCCAATATTACTATTTCTACAAACAAATTCCATGAAACTTTCAACTCAGAAATATAGTCTTGCTCGGTCTACACTTTGACATCCAAGATTTGTCCATTTTCTATTAATGACATCAGATAAACATATTACTTAATTATGTATACAATGAATATATTTGAAATATTATTATATATAAATTTCTTAATTATTAGAATATATATCAAAACATACATAATGTAAAACAATTATCATTTTAATCATTTTACAAAACCATTTCTATACAAGCAAAATAAAACAAACTGAATATTAATATGTCAAAAATTATACTTGATAATTATTTATTATCCACACATAAATATATATAATCCATAAAATGACATTTAAGATATTATTTCCACATAAAATAAGTCAAACAAAATAAAAAACATATATAGATCAAAAATTTATCTGAAGAAAAATCGCAAAATTCTCTTGATAATTATTTATTATCCATATATACGATAAATATATATAATCCAATCTAATGACATTTGAATATTATTTCCACATAAAATAAATCAAACAAAATAAAAAACATACCTAAATCAAAAATTTATCTGAGAAAAAATTAGTAAAATTCTACTATAATTATTTATTATCCACGCAAAATAATTATATATAATCCATCAAAACCACAACATTTTAGATATTATTTACATAAAATAAGTCAAACAAAATAAAAACATATCTACATCAAAAATTTATACGAGAAAAAACTGTAACAAAATTCTACTATAATTATTTATTATCCATGCAAAATAATTATATATATTCCATCAAACTTCAACATTTGATATTATTTCCACATAAAATAAGTCAAACAAAATAAAAAACATATCTACATCAAAAATTTATACATAAAAGCGGCAAATTTTACTATAATTATTATTATCCACGCAAAGTAAATATATATAATACATCAAAACCACAACATTTTGAATATTATTTTCACATAAAATAAATCAAACAAAATAAAAAACATACCTAAATCAAAAATTTATACGTAAAAAAAGCGCAAATTCTACTATAATTATTTATTATCCACGCAAAATAATTATATATAATCCATCAAAACCACAACATTTCAGATATTATTTCCATATAAAATAAGTCAAACAAAATAAAAAACATATCTATATCAAAAATTTATACAGAAAATGGGTATAAAAAAAATTGTAATATTTTGCTCAAAAAAATAGTAGATCTGAAAGATAATGAGAAGAGAAATATAACTTACAAAATGACGTTACGAATGGTGGTCAGAGGTGGCCGGAAATTTAGAAAGAAGGTGGCACACGGTGTAAGAAAATGGAGAGAGAGGAAGAAATTGGAGGAGAGAGGAAAAAAAATGGTTCCTGCGTAAAATTTACCCGAAATCTGATTATATTACGTGGCTAGCGTCGATTGACGTGGAGAACCGACACTACCCACGTGGCTAGCGTCGGTTGACACGGCCAACCGACGCTACGTCCGACGTGGATAACGTCAGTTTTACACCGAACCGACTTTAAATTCATTATAAATCGGTTTTTTCCAAAAACCGACTTTACACAGCGACTTAAATACCTCTTTTTGTAGTAGTGATTATAATATAAATCTATGAATTTTTCAACCTTGTATTGAGTTTTAAATGTAATTAATGAATTTCATCTATTTGTAAAAACAAAAATCACTAATAATTTCTCGGATTAAACTGTATCATATTTATGTATTATTAACCGGACTGTTGAAAACCATTAACCAAACCGTTCATTTACAACATTTTTAATAATCAAACGGTCCAATCCGATCCAGTTTGAGCAATATAAACGGTTCAGTTTGGTTAAAAAAATTTACTCAAAATCGGAACGAACTAGACCGTAGACATCTCTACTATAAATAACAATTATTATCGGTTCCGAACTTGTATTTACATCTATAAGGTTAGCCATATGGCTTGCGGAAATCCAATAAGCTGCAGATTTTGGCCCATCAGGTAAGCCTTGTACAGCTCATTTCCGAACAAATTTAGACATGCATTTTTGTAGTTTGGAGTATTTCACAATATTGAAATGAACATGTGTTCCTACTAAAAGCCAGCATGTAATAACAAATAGTAAACACTAGCTACAAAATCTTTAGCGATTCAAATTCTGAAAGATCTACTTCAAGAATTTTGGTGGCTACAATAAATTAAATATATATTGATAATGTGAAAAAAGGGAAGGATAGGATGTTCAGAGTGTTCCTTTGTGATGCATATCTATAGCATAAAATCCCAAACCTGGCACATATTTTTCAATGTGTAGTCCATGAAACAGAAAAATTGAGAACTCCTTGCCCAGGGCGTGGCTTTAGCATTCTTTTTGGTTTCATTGTGAGGTTAAGATTATTCAAAGTTAGCTCGCAGGAAATTCCAAAAGTTCAAAAGTTGACTGGGGAATACGAGCTACGATAACCTTGCGGAGTTACCTTAAATCTCCGAACAACAGATGTAAACACTCTGATAGAAGAAAATAAAATTGTCATCTATAAGTTATGGAAAATAAACTTCAAAGTTAGCAACATTCATAACACCGAGAAATGAATCTAATGGAAATATAAAAATGAAAAGTACACCTGTACTCTATGAGGTAAGCTTGACAAGAAGCTCAAGTTTGGAAAAACCTTTGGAAGGAGAAAGACACCACATAAGAGTTTTGTTAAACCAATGGAGCACAAGCAAAAACATACCTCTATTCCATAAGAGGAAGCTCCATTTGACTGCAAAAAACATACCTATATTCCACGAACTCCATGGACGAAATGTCTATAAACTGAACCAGCCAGCAGATACCCTCCAAAAAGGCATACGACACTGAAATTCAGAAAACCAAGAATGGTATTTAATGTTTAGCATGTATTCTAATGAAATTAATGTGTACTTAAACCCTAACATTAACAAAAAGGTGCCAAACCAGCCCCATCCTTTCCCATGAACATGTGTAGTCTCTGCACAACCAGAAGGGTGTCTCAGCACAGTAGCCTGTTACAGCAATAGATTTATAAACCTTAAAGAGTGAGGACTTTGAAATATATGAATGTAAACGCAACATCACATTCATATCATATTTTAGAATGCAGAATGTGCCTCATGAAGTATGCAAAACAGACAAAACCCATTTATTTTCACGAGTGAACCATATCTTTGTTGCCCTCCCAAGCCACATATATTTGAGATACCAAAATTTTAAAAAAGAAAAAGAACATAATACATCAAAGAAGAAAAGGAGAAGAAAAAATGAAAAGTTTAAGTTACTTTTATACACTCATCACTCCTCAACAAGTGTTGGCTCAACCTCCAGTTCTGAAACCATGTTAAAAGTTGTTGAGAAGCTAATTCTTCTAAAAGCTTAAGCTATTGAAAGAAAGGCTAACATTGCTTTTATATATCTATAAGAGAGTACTTCTTGAATGTGTGTTTACGGGTTTGCTGCACATCCTTAACATCAGAATCTTATATACGTTTAATTTGCAACCTAGCAACAACAAAATCTAACATATTTAACAAAATCTAACATATTGGAAAGTGAAAATTGAAAAGTACAGAACAAGAGTGCAGTTAGATTATCCTTCTTCTTCCCAAGCAAAATACTGACACAAAAACAGCAAATATAGTTCTATAGATACAGGAAGAATGAAGTGAATATGTTCATATGTAATTTGCCCGAGCTGCTAAATGAAAAATAACACTGATTTATTTTCCTTAAAAAAAGTACTCACATAATCACATGCCCCTGTTTTCGCCAGCGAATTAGGCCCCTGATAAAAACAAAATAAAAATATATAATGAATCTAAACTGGACGTATAACGTTTATCAAATCACAAGTTCTACTAACACTACCTGAATTCCATTCATATCACAAATTACTGACACGTAAAGAGAGCAATTAAGCTTTTGGCCACTACTAGACATCTTAACAATGACACCTGTGTGAGGATTCCTTTTATCTGCTAAATGTAAAGACAGATAACGATTAATTTTCTAACTCCCATTTCTCTACCCAATCAGCTTGGATAAGCAAACACCAGCATAAGACTACATGTACTCATGCACGGAGCCAAATTAAAGCTACAGTTTCATAAATTAAAAAAAAATTGTCATATTTTATAAGGATAGAACACAAGAGAGAAAAGAAAGAGCTCACTGATAGTGTCCATGTGTATGCTTGAGGCCTTGCCAAGGATAGTGCACACCGAGTAACCTGCAATGACAGCATGAATTATATTAAAACAAGATGAAGCTTGCTCAATCTCAAACACAAATTGTGTTCCAAACGAGATGTATAGAACCGTATGTTCCTCCAAAAAGATTAGAAAATACAAAAAATAAAAAGGTATTGTCACTGTATTTTCTTGGGGCTCATCCGATAACTATTTCAATTCTTAATTCTCAATTTCAAATATTACAATTTTTTGAAATTAAGTAGGTTTGATAACTTATTAAAATAAACTTGATTTCTTGAGCAGTTTCTTGAGAAAACAGTCGACACTGTTATACCCACCCAACAGAAAAATATAAAATGAAGACTTCCCTAGCTTTATCTACGGACATTGAGTAGACTAAATTGCACGTGAAAGCGAAACTGCAGTAGTTACTAGATGCATCAGGAGAATAATTACCTCCAATGTTGTTAGCCACAAGTGCACTACAACCCATGCCACAGTATGACCGGCTACCGCAATCCTACAATAATCAGTAAGAAAAATAAGTAAGAAAAATAAATAAGAAACTAATATATCAGGTTTTTAGAAAGTAGGCTCTTATGACTCTACTACTATTTTTATTCTAGATTGGACCTAGCTTACAATTTTATTACTATTTTCATTATATCCTTATATCCAACCGGACACAACAGAATTAGACATATGTTCAACTAAAAAATAGGGATCTTATTCTGAGAACATGTGTCTAATTTATTTTCAATGAGTGGGGTCACCGTTCGATCAAAATCTGACTAATTAGACAATTGTCTAATTTAATTGGACATATGTCCAACTTGGTTCTTACGAGTAGAATCACCGGTCAACCAAACTTAAACTAATTAGACAATTATTCAGTTCAGTTAGATATGTGTCCAACTCGGCTTTAACAAATAGGGTCACCGGCCAACCAATCTCCAATTAGTTGGACAATTATCCAATTCTAACCGGTCAAATTGGATAACACAATTAGTCATCACAGCATACAACCATACCTCAAATACTGTAGACTTTTCTGAGAATCTGCTTTATCAGTGTTGAACAGACTATATTATTAAGTGTAAAACAAGCTATAATTATTGTTGATACCAACTGTTATATTCCTAACTTAGTGGCCATTAATCGAAGTTTTTTTATTCCTATTTATAGTGTTGTATATACATTAAAGAAAATCAAATAATGAAGTGAAAAATACATACTCCAAATTATCTCTCGTAATATAATCTTCATGATATCAGAGCATTTCTGAAATCCAATTTTGTGTTCTCACCAATTCTGTCCGAGGAAGAAATTTTTTTTTTTCCCGAAATAAATAGTTCTCGGGAGAGTGAGATTTTGTTTTTATCATTGCTGAATACGTCTGATTTCTGTCATTATCGCCACCATCAACCATCTATTCATCGTCATCACCAATGATATAATATCATCTCAGACCAGACATCATCGCCACCATCATCTCAGACCAGTCACCATCTATTCATCGTTGTCGCCAATCATCATTGTCGTCTGCTTCAGTCCCGCAAGTCAGTAAGTCCCACATTTGCATTCTGTTTTTTGTTTCCAATACCTATAAGCTGTATTTTTGTAATATATCTCGACCCGACCTAATAAAACCCTACCCGAACCAACCCGGTAAAATCCTACTCACCCGACCCAGTACAACCCTACCCAATCCAGCAGATTATCTAAAAAAAAATAGTCCACAAATTTCAGTCCACATATAATCTACAATTGAAATAACACCAATGGTCACAAAAAAACCTATAATTATTGGTTCTACGGAAAACAGTCTTATGCCCATCACTAGTCACAAATTAAATGAGCACAATTATCTTCAGTGGTCCCAATCCGTCACAATATTTATATACGGCAAGATGAAAGATGATTACCTTACTGGCGATGCAGCAGCTCCGAACAAGGATGATCTATAATACAGAACATGGAAATCTGAAAACAATATGGTGATGTCTTGGTTGATCAATTCCACGACAAACGAAATTGGAGAGAACTTCCTTCTCTCCAAAACTGCCAAAGGAATATGGGATGCCACCAGAGACACTTATTCCAGTTCTGATGATATGTCCGAACTATTTGAGATCGAAAGCATCCTTTATGATCTTCGTCAAGGAGAGTTGTCAGTTACACAATACTTTAACTCTCTCACTCGATGTTGGCAACAATTAGATCTCTTGTCGACGTTTCTTGACATGGGCATAGACCCCAAGAGATAACTCTAAGAACAAATGCCATTGGTAGGGTTCAATTGCAACGGCACCATGTTTGTAAGTACAATACAACTCTCTATCTCTGTAGAGGGAGCTATTATACTTACAAATTTTGTTATTTTGAATACACACACCTCTTATAGCACAATATTGGAAAGAAACTAGATTCATAAGATGATGGTAGTCACATTCACTTACTACCAATTGATAAGTATCCGATGGTGGATGGAATAAAAAAATCAAGGGGGATTAGAAGAAAGCAAGGAGTTGTTTAAATGCCACTATGAAGAATGTAGTACCCTCATCCAATTCAAGATAGCAATTAAGGGGTGGTCAGCGTAGAAGACCTATTAGTACACACAACTGACACAATTGGATATTAACAGTATACCCTAACTATGAGATCATCTCTATTGAGACATTAGAGGAGGAAATTTTTTTTAAGATTAGTTCAAAACTCTAGATTGAGCCAAAAAGGAGTTAGTGGAATTTTTGAAGAGAAACATAGACCTTTTCGCTTGAATGCTAGAGGACATGCCTGGTACAAGTCTTGATATAATCGCACACAAACTAAATGTGGATCATACGAAAAAAACAGTCCAACAACAAAAGAGAAGGTTTGCAATGGAAAAAGTGACATCATCAAAAACAAAGTCAATTCCCTCAAAAAAAGAGTGGGACGGGTCCAAGAGGTAGACTACCCCATATGGCTCTCAAATGTTGTCCTATTGAATAAAGCAAAGGGTGACCACCACATGTGTATGGATTTCACTGATGTTAATATTGCTACAATAAAGGATTGTTTTCCTCTACCAAATATTGATTAACTGGTAAACGCCATTGTAGGATTCGAAGTGATGAGTTTTATGGATGCATAATCAGGTTACCATCAAATCCAAATGCACCCAAGGGATGAAGAGAAAACGTCATTCATCACAGAGGAAAGGACCTTTTGCAACACAAGAATGAATTTTAGGTTGAAAATGAAGGTGTAACTTATCATAGGTTAGTTGACAAAATGTTTGAAAAACAGATAGGGAGGAATATGAAAGTTTATGTAGACGACATAATGGCCAAAACCAAAGCCACAAAAGATCATGTTTCTAGTCTAGAAGAGGTTTTCGCCATCATAAGGCACTATGTAATACATCTCAACCCTAAGAAGTGTCTTTGGAGTAACATCAGGTAAATTCTTGGGGTATCTAATATCTTCCCAAGGAATTGAAGCAAATATTGATAAGATTGCAACCCTTATCAACATGAGGTCTCCATAGTGCATTAAGTACAAAAATTGAACAGATGTATAATTGCATTAAGCCATTTTGCCTCTAAATGCACAAAAAAATGTTTACCCTTTTTCCAACTCTTGAAGAAAAATAAAGATTATTTGTAGAATGAAGAGTACAAAAACGTCTTTCAGTCTATCAGAGAATACTTGGGGAAAACAACCCTCCTAACAAACCCTAGGATTAGTGAAATTTTGTACTTGTATTTGGCATTTATCGAAAAAGCATCTAGTGTTGTCCTCATGGTGGATAGAGAAGGAAGACAACAACTGTTGTGCTACGTGAGTCACTCCTTGACTGGAGAACAACAAAGGTACCCAAACATAAATAAAACAACATTCACTATAAGGATGGCCTCCAGAAAGCTAGGACATTACTTTGGAGCTCACAAGATAATTGTCCTGACATCTCACTTTTTGAGGAATATTTTGGAAAAATCGGAACAATTAGGTCACTTATCTTAAATAGCCACTGAGTTGAGTGAATTTCAGATACATTACAAGCCATAATCATCCATCAAAGAACAAGCTCTGGCAGAGTTTGTTGCAGAGTGGACAGAGAATGAGCTCATGGATGAACCAGGCAATGCACTCGAGTAAGTGGTATCTGTGGAAGCACCTACCCCCGATTCGTGGACGATGTATGTGGATGAAGCTTGTAATTCAAAAGGTTCGGGAGTGGAGATAGCTATATTCACCCCCATAAGGGGATTGATGGAACAATGTATCAAAATTATTTTCCCAACCACTAACAATGTTATTGAGTATGAGGCACATTTATTGGCACTTCATCAATTGCATTCATCGGGAGCAAAGAAAGTGTTAGTGCACAACTATTCACTCTTAGTCGCCAATCAAGTCAGTGACACCTTTGAAGCAAAGAAGGAAAGAACGAAGAAATACTTGGTAGAAACAAAAAAAGAAATGTTTACTTTCAAAGCATTTCAGATCAAGCAAGTACCCTAAGGAAGAAACACGCATGTTGATTCAATTGCTAGTTTGGCCGCAGTGGTGATCACAAAAATGAAGAGAGTGATCCCAGTGTTATGCCTAACAGGTCCTAGCATCCTATCATCCCACTGGACCTTAAAACTTCCACTACACTAATGCTTACTAGCATCGCTACTGCTTCCTCATGAATGGTTCCATATTTAGGGTACCTCATTCAAGGGATCCTCCCCATGAATAAAGCAACAGTGCAAAAAATTACAACCAAGTCCAAGAATTATACCATTCTTTAAGAAACCCTTTACTAGAAGAATTATGGAAGGCCATGCCTGAAGTGTTTGCCTAGCCAAGAGTTCCAACTCGTACTAAGGGAGCTACATGAGAAACATTGTGGGACAGTTTAGGCGAATGAAACTTTCACAAAGAATCATGGGACAGTTATTATTGGCCTATCTTGCAAAAGGACTGCATTGACCATGCTCGAAAATGCAATAGGTGCCAACAACCTAGCCCTTGCCCTTTCAAAAGTGTGATTCAGGCATAGTTGGTCCCTTGTTGCTCCAACTCAGAAGAAATTCCTTACTGTGAGCATTGATTATTTTTCCAAGTAGATAGAAGCCGAACTACTAGCACGAATACAAGAAAGTGATGTACAAAAGTTCATTTGGTGTAACATAATATGTAGGTTTGGTTTTCCGCATGAATTAGTAACTGATAACGAATTGCAATTCACCTCATATAGACTATGAGCCAATGGTCAAGCAAAATCCTCAAACAAGACGTTGATTAATATTTTGCAAAAGCAACTATAAGGAGCGAAGGATAAGTTAGTTGATGAATTATCTAGAGTTCTATGGGCCACTAGAACAACCCCAAGGATCACAACAGGAGAGAGTCCATATGTTCTGATATATCCCAAGAAGACAATAATGACATACGAAGAAAAGACTTGCTGGAGCAAAAGAGAAGAGAGAACGCCTGATAATGATAGATTGGATAGGAGATTGGATCTTGTGCTCTTGGAAATAAGGTAGAAACTATGTTTAGCAAATTCGTAACAACATGGAAAGGCCCTTATGTGATCTACGATGTTACCTCAAGAAGGTCTTACAAGATAGAAAATGATGGAGAGTAAGAAGACTTGAGCTGGAATAGCAAACAGTTTAATTACTACTACTTTTAAATGGAACACCGTGTATATTGAATCAATCAATGAAGTTTGTTCGAGAAATTTTCATCGAGTGTCTCGCAAATAAAATAACGCGTAACCCCAAGTATGGAAGAAGAGGCTAAACAGTACCCCTCCATTTGGGATATGGGTATAAGAGGTGCATAGCCCATCCTAAGAAAGGGTCGTGAGTTCACAAATGTAAACCTCCTCTTTGGATTGAAAAGAATAAGTAAAGAATGTACTTTCCGACTTGTTCCTATCACCTGTTTCACGAATAAAATAATGCATTAACCCCCAAGTATGGAAGAGGAGGCCAAACAGTCCCCCTACTTGAAATGCGGGTATAAGAGGCGCATAACCCATCCTAAGAAAAGATCGTGTGTTTACAAATATGAACCTCCTCTTTGGGTTGAAAAGAATAAGTGAAGAATGTACTTTTAGACTTATTCTTATCACTTGTCTCGCGAATAAAATAATGCATTGACCCCCAAGTATGGAGGAGGAGGCCAAACGGTCTCCCCCACTTGGGATGCGGGTATAAGCGCCATGTTATCTATTCTAAGAAAGGGTCGTGAATTCACAAATGTGAACCTCCTCTTTGGGTTGAAAAGAATAAGTGAAGAAAGTACTTTTCGACTTATTCTTATCACCTGTCTCGCGAATAAAATAACATAATAACCCCCAAATATGAAGGAGTAGGCCAAACGGTCCCCCCCCTTAAAACTTAGGATGCAAATATAAGTGACATGTGGCCCATCCTAGGTAAAAGTCTTGAATTCATAATAGTGAACCTCCTCTTAAAAATAAGACCAAAAGTGATAACCCAAGTATGGAAGATGAGGCCAAACGGTCCCCTTTTACTTAGGATGCGGGTATAAGTGACATATGGCCCATCCTAAGTAAGCATCTCAATTTCATAATGGTAGGTCTCTTGAAAATAAATCCAAACAGATTAAAAACAAGAAAAAGTCTCATTTTATTAAATTACAATAATACAAGTATATCAATTAACGCTCAACTCTCTTGGAAACACTCGAAAACCTTTGCGTCTCGAAATAACTATTTTTCCAATGATCAACCTCTTAGCGTAACAAGAGTTGTTCTTCACTTGCCTCACCAAGTTTACATCTTACGGTACCAACTTCTTGGCGCAATTCATCTTGTTCAGCAATCAATCTTTGATTCTTATGAAGAATTGTGCCACGTCCTTCATTAAAGAGACAAACTTCATCCTGAAGACTCTGGAGCTCTTGTAATGCTTCTATACATGTGGCATGTTTAACTAGAATGTCTTTCCCGACACTATAACCTACTACGTATAATCGAGCAGATCTCTCAAAGTCGTGAACAAGTGACATCGCTTGTAAAAGCAAGTATTAAAACTCAAGTAATCATAAATGAGGGAAAGATGGAAATAAATAATTACCTCAAACAAGTGATGCTAAGCCATGTGCCAAATTGAACCTTCATCTTTCCTTATGCGAGAGATGGCTAATCGATCTTTTGAGGTGCCAAAATGATTATACAAGTCATTCTGGGCCACTTTACTCCCAAAAATACCACTCTCAAAAAGTAAAGGAAGGTTCTTATTATGACATACCATGCAAGGTACCTCATTTTCATCTACATGAGTTGTTAGGGCTTTGTGTGCACGTCGTTTGGATATTTTAAGAGTAGCTCAAGTTGGCTTTCATTGGGTAATCTTATAGCGCCAAGCCTTACCGAAAATGACAATCAATTTCAATGTGTTTAGTTCGCTCATGAAACACAGGATTAGAAGCAATATGAAGAACAGCTTGGTTATCACACCACAATTTCGCACGTACTGAAATTTTAAGACCTACTTCATCCAAGAGCTGATATATCCACATTATCTCAGACACAGATTGTGCCATAACCCTATATTCTGACTCTACACTCGATCGTGACACAACATTCTGCTTCTTGCTTTTCCATGAGACCAAATTTCCTCCAATGAAAACACAATAGCCTGATATGGATCTTCTATCCACTTTGGAACCTGCCCGATCTGTATCTGAAAAACATTCAATATGAGTGTATCCATGATTTGCATATAAGATACCACGTCCAGGTGTTCCTTTCAAGTAACACAAAATTTGTTCTAACACTGCCCAATGATGAACTGTTGGGGATGACATAAATTGGCTAACAACACTAACCGAATATGCAATATCTGGACGAGTCACGGTAAGGTAATTCAACTTTTCAACTTTCCAACCATCCTTCGATATCTCTCAGAATCTTTAAAGAGTTCTTCATCTCCTGTAAGGTGGATGTTCGGAGTCATTAGAACACTACAAGGCTTTGCTCCTAATTTTCCTATCTCAGTTAGTAAGTCCAGGACATATTTTCTCGGAGATAGAAAGATACATTTTTTACTCCTTGTGACTTAAACACCCAAGCATTACTTTAGCATCCCCAAATCCTTCGTGTGAAACTGAGTATGTAGGAAAGACTTAGAGATGAAATTCCCGTAGTATCACTTCTAGTAATAACAATGTCATCTACATACACAACTAAAAGAATGATACCAGTTTCTGATTGTTTGTAGAACACAGAATGGTCAGACTTGTTTTTCATCATACCAAACGTTTCTATAGCTTGACTAAATTTTCCAAACCAAGCACGAGGACTCTGTTTCAAATCATACAAAGATTTGCGGAGACGACAAACGTGCCTAGACTTCCTGAGCAACAAAACCAAGAGGTTGCTCCATAAACACATCCTCTTAAAGATTACCATGAAGAAAAGCATTTTTCATATCTAGTTGATGCAAAGGCCAATAGCCAATAGTGAGTAGCTGCAATAGAAATAAACAACCGAACAGATGTCAATTTAGCAACAGGAGAGAAAGTGTCAGAATAGTCCACTCCATAGGTTTGAGCATATCCCTTAGCAACAAGACGGGCCTTTAATCGAGCAACTGACCCATCCGGATTAACCTTAACTGTGAACACCCATTTGCATCCGATAGCCCGTTTCCCTGAAGGTAAATCAACCAAGTCCCAAGTACCATTGTCATCCAAAGCATTCATTTCCTCGATCATTGCATGATGCCAACCAGGATGAGATATTTTCGTAAATAGTTTTAGGGATAGAAATAGAATCAAGAGAGGCAATAAAAGAGCAAGAGGAAGATGATAAACAGTTATAAGAAACAAAAGAAGAAATAGGATAAGTACATTGACGTTTACCTTTGCATAATGCAATAATAAGATCATCGTTCAGGATTGGATCTGATCACGAAGGAGCAGGTGCAAGACATGAATCAGAAGGTCAATGTCTGGAGTAGACTTGAGTAGTAGGAGGCCAGACAGGAACTGGATCAGAGACAGGTTTAAATGATGTGATAAAATAGACTAATAAATCATCATCCTCCCTCTGACGTGCAAGAAGAGAAGAAGACGAAAAATAGGGTGTGTCTTCCATGAAGGTAACATCAATTGAGACAAGATATTTGTTAAGACTAGGACAATAACATCTATAACCTTTCTGGAGACGAGAATAACCAAAGAAGTTACACTTCAAAGAGTTAAAATCTAATTTAGTAATATGCGGACGAACATCCCAAACAAAACAAGTACTACCAAATATCCTAAGGTCAATCGAAAATAGTAACTTATTAGAAAACAAGAATTTGTAAGGAATCTCACCATGAAGAACAGATGAGGGCATGCGATTAATAAGAAAACATGTTGAAACTGCATCGATCTAAAAAGGTTTAAAAACATTCATTTGAAATAATAAGGCACGTGTAGTTTCGAGAAGATGTTTGTTCTTACGTTCTGTCACTCCATTTTGAGATGGAGTATCAACACACGAAGTTTCATGAAGCATGTCATTTTGAACCATATAAGATTGAAACAAAGCTGATGTATATTCTTTGGCATTATCACTTCGCAAAGTACGAATTGAAAAATTAAATTGAGTTTTAATCTCAACACAAAATGCGCAAAAAATATAAAACAATTTAGAACGACTCTTCATTAAATATAACCAAGTTACACGAGAATAATCATCCACAAAAGTAACAAAATATTTAAATCCAAGTTTAGACAAAATAGGACAAGGACCCCAAACATCAGAATAAACTAATTCAAAAGGAACACTAGCACGTTTATTAACTCTTGGATTTAAACTAAGACGATGATGTTTTGCAAATTAACAAGACTCACAATCTAATAAAGACACCTTACTAAACTGAGGACAAAGTTTCTGAAATAAAGGAAGAGATGGATGACCCAATCTTCTTCGTCATGAGATCCTGAAATAAGCAACGATCAAGAAAAAATGAGATGCAACAGTTAAGATTGCGAATAAGCCGACTTACAGAGATCAAATTAAAGGATAAGTTAGGTAAATGTAAGACAGACGACAAAGGAAGCAAAAGAGTGAGAGTAATTGTGCCAGACCTAAGAACACGAGATGGTGACCCATCGGCTAAGGTAACAGTAGAGGTCAAAGTGTGTGACTGAAGAGTAGAAAAGAGACTAGAATTACCTGTTATATGATCTGTGGCACTAGAATCAATAACTCATTTGAAAGATGAGGAAAAAAGACATGCACTTGGTTTACCTGAATCAGCAATAGCAGTGGCAGAAGGTGATGAAGACTTTAGTGATTCTTGATACTATGAGAACTTGGTAAATTCATCTGTAGAGATAAGAACCGATTTTTTAGAAGTATCATAATTGGATGCAATATGGGCCGAGTGACCTTTCTGATACTTGTACTGAAGCTTTCTACAATCATGTTTCGTATGTCTTGGTTTGCGACAATTGTGACACACAATACCTCCTGGGTCCTGTGGTCGAGTTTCAAACCCTTGCGAGTTGCCTCTTTTGTTTCTACTTATATAAGTTGACCATCTAGGCTCATTATTTCGGTTGACCAAAACACCATTTAATTGAGCAGATGGAGATGGAGTGCCTTCTGTACGAAGTACTCGACTAAATACCTCTTGTAACAAGATCTCAGAAAAAAAAAAACTTGGGACTTAGTAGTCTCAAAAGTAGAGGAAGACCGACAAGAAAACTCGTGACCGCCATTTGTTCACGTTGGCTTTGCTGAACCTTCACATCAGGGCTAAAAGGCATCAAACTATTGAGCTCCTCATAAGTCCTTTTAAATTCCATAAAATAATTCGTAAGGGACTGATCTTGTTTGTCTGCACGGTAAAATGCTCTACATACCTCATACATGCGAGAAAGATTTCCTTTACCAGAATATAAGAAATCCAAATAATCCATCAATTCCTTAATGAATTCACAATGATTGATCAAGTCAATTACATTACTCTCAATAGAATTCTGAATCTGCGGAAATAAGCGGACAACTTCTCTAAGCCATGTTTGCTTTGAATCATCTTTATGGTCCATGATTTTAGACATCACAGGCACCATATCTGTCACAACATTAGATTTCTTTTCAGCCATAACTCCTACAAACTACAAGGCAGCGAACAATCGAACAAACAAAATCTAACAAGGGTAGCGACCAAACACGCAGCGAATAAGAACACAAAATTGGAAGAACCCAAACCTGAACAATCACAAAACGATGAGTGTCAAACCACCACAGATGACACAATGGAACGCCGGGGAGCAACATGAGGACGACCGGAGAAGATTGCTGCAGGAACACCCTGTCACGCGCCGGCGAGTGGGAAGATGGCAAAAAGTCACGGTAGCGCGTAGGGCCTATGCCGGAGGTGAGAATAAATTTGCACTCCAAAAGGGTGTTCCAAGCTGGAACCCAAAAATACACTAAACCCTAATTTGTGTTTACCCAAAATCAGACCCTAATTTGATCGGAAAAAAAAATCCCAATTTTGTAACCCAAATGCTCTGATACCATGTAAACTCAGAATTCACTCTACTTAATTTTCATTCAAAGATACTATATATTTATATACAAAGCTAGGGACACTATTAGGTGATAGACACCTAATACACAACTAATATATTCAACTAGTGATCAACACCTAATACACAACTAATATATCTAACAATAACTGAAGAATTTGAAAGGTTTATACCCAAAGAATTTGAAAGGTTAGTACCCTTAAAAGAAGTTGAGGAGTTCACCCTAAGAAGTTGAAAAGATTGCACCACCAAAAAAATTGTAACTACCTATTGAAATGACATGCCCCGATAAGAAATAGGATTCTTTCATCAAGCTTCAAGATAAAAGAATAGGGGACTTGATGTTTGGGTGTTGTGGACCGAGATATCTCATAACCACGAGATACATGAGCTGCACGAGGTACACAAGGTATATGAGCTGCATAAGATGAATAAGGTGTATGAGGTACAAGACCCGAGGTACTTGACCTTCTCAAGGGTTATTACAGAGGTCCATAGACGTGACTTCATCCTAGGGGGAATGGACTTACTTTTGTGTCAGTATAAGTTAGATGTGGTCATTCTAATGGGGTGCCAACACCTGAAGATAATGGTGTCTATATATATGGACCTATTTAACCCATTAAAGAAATCTGATCATCTCTCTTAGATCTCTCTAAAACCCTATAGCACCAACAATTCTCTCAAACAGCTACAAATACATGGATACATGAGGATGTCTCAATCTAAATAACTAAATAAACATATTGCAAATGAATATCAAAATGCAAATGCTGCCCGTTCCATGAAAGAAGCAAATTAACAAAGTAGAATTTTAAAAGCACTACCAAGCAGTCAAGACATCTGAGAAAATCGTGATTGAAAACCAGTCCATCAAAAAGCTGATTAAAAACATCAATGAGGAAAACTCAGTATTGTTGAATCACATTCAATCTACAAATAGTTTGCAAAATAAAGAGACCATAAATAAGAGACATGGAAAATAAAAAAGGAACAAATGTAAAACAAGTTCGTCATAATGGATACATGCAAAGTTTTTGAACTTATCTCCTAAAGGATCTTTGGTCTGAGTTCGAAACAATTATCTCAAAGTCCAAGGATATAAAGATAAAGCATAAAAAAAACCCTTATTAACTAGTCAGTGGTTCTTTTTGCATACAAGTAAGAATAGTTCTTCGTTAGTATAGAATGAATGAATCTGAAAGAAAAATCTTAAAGCAAAGAAGTGACCTGATTGAGCCAACCTGAAATTAGAGCACAATCTTATTTACTTCCAGCTTATAAAATCTGTAAAATGGCATTTAAGAGGCAAAAAAGTAAGTTTCGAATTAGGGATTGGTCTCATTTTAAATCAAGCAAAATGGCATTTAAAAGGCAAAGAAGTAAGCTTTAAATTAGGGTTTGGTCTCGTTTTAAATCAAACAAAATGCTACATATGTATATATATATATATATATATATCTGTTATAGCACAAAGTCCAATCATGGTGAATGAGATGGTCATCACAATCTAAGCGTGCAAGAAACACTTGAGACTAAAATGTGAGCTTTAGTCCTAAAAACCGAAAAGATCGGACTAAAATGCACCTTTTATACCAAAAGTATGGGACTAAAACTTACATTTTTCAAAATTATGAGACTAAAACTCTCCAATTGAAAGCTAATGGACTAAAATTCTCAAATTAAAAGCTACGATACTAAAACGCTAATTTCCTTTCTCACACAAATAAATAGTCATAAGTAAGTGATCCAACAACTCCAAAATAGCTTAAAGCGGCTCGGATAAAACCCATTTCCAAAACAACTCTAGCATTGCTAAATCTGGACATGGAAAAACCATTAATGCAATGGACTGAGAAAGTCAAAAATCAGAAGACAATTCGTGCAAAATGAGATGTACCCATATGAAGCAACATAAGGAAATTACAGTTATCATATCACAAATCAGAGAAGATGAGAAAACGACCTCGTTAAGCAACAAATTAAGAGTATAATTATCAAATAATAATCACGGAAAATAAGAAATACCCATCTAGTAAGTAAAGAAGATAAATTAGTAATACCCATCTTCGCTGAGGACGCCGTGAGGGTATCTGGAGATGGGAGAAGCCAAGATGCACTTGTAAATCTTGTGGCCTTCAGCAACACTGTATTCACAAATAGCTCTGGCCGATTTGAAGCTCGTAAACCGATGTAGAAACGTTAGCAGAAGGAGAAACAATTTCATTGAATTTCCCACTACTGCCATTGTTCTCTACCAAGCTCGAATTGGTTCTTTGAACATTCTATTTATGTTATCTGTTTATTTTGGGCAGAGATGCAGTGCTTGAGTTAGAGTATGTGACCCAGTGTTTGGTTTTGGTCCCAAATTACAAGCACTCGGGGAAGGTGAAGAAACAGAGATATTCTTTGTTTTACTTGGGTACCTTAAAGGTACCCATTTTAACCGAAACGTATTTATATTATCTATATGTTATTAAACTAATATAATAATAATATTCGATTTATTTTAAATTATATATTCTAATTTCATACTTTAAATTATAAATTTTATCACATATTTTATATAAATAAAGATAATTATATCATTAAAAAATTTAAGATTTTAATAATATATTCATTTAACATTACTCATCTTCATGATCCTTTCAGTGGGCGTCTTTCACTGTGGGATGTCTATCTTGATGCTGGTGAGAGTCATCGCTTAATGGTGGTCACTTTTTGGCATCTGATAATAGTGGTACTTTTGTTTAGAGTTGGTTTCGTAATCTTAGGTTGCTTAGTGTGGTATTTTTTTTTTTGTGCTTTTTGTGTTTATTATTCTAAGATTTTTGATTTGTTTAAAAACTTGTAAGTATTATATTTTTCTTTGGTTAAAATAAGTTTTTTTTTTTTGTTTGTTTTACTTGTTTTTATATTTAAGGTGTTTGTTAAAATACATTTAAAGGAATTTTTTTTTATCTCATGAATTACTATAGTCAAATTTTAATATCTATTATTATTAAAATAATTAATATTTAAGTTATTATAATTAAATTTAAGTTGTAATATAGAGTTATTGTGAAATGCTATAGTATCTTCCCTCACAAAACATTAGTGCTACACTAATTAAATAATTTTGATTTCGATTATAAATATGTGATATATTTAGTTTGAATTATAATTTTGTTTATTATTCGATAAAAATTTTACTATTTTCTATTTAAAAAAATGATTAAAAATATAAAATAGTAGAAAATTTTATGTGGATTAATATTCATATTTAATATATGTGAGGTGTAGTAATGCAAGATTTTATATATATATACTATGGATAAAATTAATACAATAATTATCTAAATTTTGTATTAAAATTTAACTCTTCAAGACCTAAAATATCAATTTTTTAAATTTTTCTTGTGAAATTATTCATTTATCTTCTCTATTTATTAGGAAATATTATTAAAAAAATGTACTCAATTGTATTTGGATAAAAAATAATTATATATATTTCATTATTGGTTATAATTGATTTAATAGATAATAAAAAAAAATTAAAGTTTACCCCAATTAGTACAAATCAAAATTATTTTTTCCCTTTTTATGATTTATTTTTCAAGTGTTCGAAGAAGATTATCCACCCTGGTTGACCGCATTTAGATGGGGTTAGGAGTAGGTAAAAAAATTACAGGTTCGATTATCTGTTATCTACACTATAGGATCGGTTTTTATTCGATAAATTTCGAAAATGGATGCGATTTTAGGTAAAAATTAAACATGAAACAACGGATATGGTTATATTGATAACCGTACACACTCGTACCCAAAATTAATTATATTTATTAAATTAAATTATATATTTATTAAATTAAATTATATATTAATTAATAATTAGTGTTTATTAAGAAACTTTAAAAAAATTGAAAAAACATTTTTTTATTTTTTAATAACTGTACCGAACCGTTACCCGCAAATAAAAAACTATTTCCAACCCGTAACGATTTTCAAACAATTTTGGGTATAATTTTTATAATTTGGTTCAATAATTGAGTCTTCTTTCTATAATATTAATGATTAAATGTGTATTTTAAAATAAATTATATAAATTGAAAAAACGTATCAAATTTAAATCATAATAAATATTACTTGATTTAAGAAAAGAAAAAAATAAGATAATAAACAAAAAAGAATTTAGTTGATAAATACATGATATATTTTACAAAGTTTTAAGTTTTCAGGTGCTCACACACATTATAACACCGCGAAGTTTACTTCGAGGATAAACTAAAAGATATTTTATTTATAAATTTTTTAATAGATAATTATCCAATAAAAAATTATTAATTTATTTAATGATTATTAAAGAAATAATTTATTATTTTATCACAATAAATTGAATTAGCATAATTTAAATGTTATAAAATTAACCACAAAAAATGATTTAAAAATAATTAAAAAAAATTAGATGTTATTTTGTTTGAAAAATAATTGGTAGTCACATCACCCATTATTCTCTCTTTGTAATTCATAATCACTATTTATCATCTAACAAATGTTAAAACATATATAAATGAGGTAACGTTAAGTAAATAAATTCACATGTAATGTGCATCATGATAAATGTATAAGACAAATATGCATGTAGTTAATTTTTTTTATTATATAGAAATCCTATTTTGGTGAGATATCTATTTATTTGTTGTTTTCATTATTAACTATTATTTTTATTTTTTTCATTATAAGACCCTTGTATAATACTTATGTTATTGGTAACAATGGACCATAGTTTTCGAAATATGTATCAATTACAAAATCTTTGATAATGTAGTGTTTTCACTTAAGTCATTCCCCGTCGTCGTTCGCTCATTCCTCCGTTGCCGTTTGCACATTCCTCCTTCGTTGTTCGCTTGATCCCAGTCGTTGTTTGCCCATTCTCAATCACTATTTGTCTATTTTCTATCATTGTTCTTCAACGGAAGGTTAGATTTATTTGAACCTTTTCTTTTTCTAAATTTTATTTTCAAATCGAATGTTCAAATGCTCTGTTTTGCGATGTGCTATTGATATTGATTCATGATGTTTTGGCTGCTCTATTTTTGGATTCTTGTGAGTGACTGAGTGGAGTGGGTATGATGCTTTGGCAAACCAATGGTTGGCTCTTTATGCTCAACATTAGCCACATCTTCACTGTGCTTTGGACTATATTGTCATCTTTCCATATCACCCTTGCATTTTGACTACGTGGCCGAGGTGCTAAGATAAGCACCATGATTTATTGGTGTCAAAATCAATTGATCTAGGTACATCTCTCTTATCTTTACTCTTTGATTCTTTACCAATTTAGTTACAAATTCACAATCTACTAATGGATTAACATTAGTTAATTAAGCAACACATAGTTGAGAAGGTAGGTCAAATGATTGATCGTTACTTTCTTATTAGTGATGCCTTGAGAGTTGTGAGGGTGAGGGTGAAGTTTGTGTTTGGTATTCAGGGTGCTCTAGTTCCTAAGGCTTAGATTCTATTTAAACTGGATATGGTATGGTAGAATTCAAGTGTGAGTGATTACTAAACATTTTTCTACCAACGTGGACTATTTCTCACGAGACAAGGTTATGTGAAATCACTAAACAATGTGCAATGGTTTTGTGTAAATGTCAATTTTATTTCTATTTTAATTATAGTTATTATACTTGAATTTTTATGCTGATTATTTTTCTTAATTTTGATTTCAATACTTGCAAAAACAACTAAAATTTACTTGGAAGCAAGAAGAATGATTGAAGAACAAATTCGAGTATATCCTGCTACTTTAGAACATGTTATCAAAACTTTTCTTCTTTTTGCCTTCTAAGATTCTCACTTAAAATTTTCCTCTACATTATAGGGTTATACTTAACCATATGCAGACAAGCTTCTTCCAGATTTTCATCTCTTGGAAAGTTATGTTTTTACACTTATACTTGATTTGTAAGAAATATTACTTTATTCTTATTGAACGGTAAGGATATATGTACGTGAAACTAATAACTTTTACATATTTTGGTTTTGTTGATCTATGATACTCATATTTTTTGGCTTTTAGACATGATTTACGTAGTTTCTCAACGTAGGTTGTATTTTTCTTATTAACCCAAAAATCTAGCTGTTTTAGCATGTTGGTGTTGTAGGTAATCTAGCTCATTCATCCCCAAACATAAGTTCTCAAAGTTGGTGTTTTACAACCTCTTATTCGACTTCTCAAGTAAGGTTGAATTTTCTATTTTATTTGGCATTTTCTTTTTCTTTAACAAATGATAATCTATTGGATAATTTCACAATAATCTTTCTACTATCAAATTATTTGAAATAAATTTAATGTTATTGTTGTGGCTTTGACTATCGATGATAGATCTTCCTGGATAGAGAGCCAAAGAGAAGCAACTCTGTTACTTGGTCAATTTGTTGCAGTTGATTTAGACTGCAAGGTACACATAATATCAGGACATGAATAACAAACACTGACTTTGGTTTTCTCAACCCGACTCCAACGCTCACCCATTTCTCAACATGATACCAATCGTCGTTCATCGTTTCTAACTGATGGACTCCTTACCCAGTTGCTATTCTTCGTCAGTTCATCCCTTTTCATTGTTCATCATTTTCACTATTCAATTAAAGGGTCAGAATTTGGAAGCTTTGTTTAATGAATCATCTCATAACCAACCCATATTGAAGCTTTGTAATGAACAACACTTTAAAAGTTTTATTTTATTTTGACGTATTTTGAATTTTAATATTTTTAAATTTTATGTTAAAACTACGGATATTTGGAGTTAAATTATGTAATTGATATTGAATATTTTTTGGATCATTTTTATTGAACTATTTTTAATTATGCTGTCAATTACTGTTAAATTTGTATGAAAAATATTTTAATTTTAATTTTTTCTTTGATTTTATGTAATTTTTCATTTTATAATTTGAAATTATATCGAATTTGGATTCGGATTTGTTCGGATTAACATTTATAACGGATAAGATTGAATTGAATAATTCATAATTTGTTTTTTTATGTAATTTTTTATTTTATGGGTTTAAATTAAAGTTTTGACCATATCTGATCCAATCAATCTGATCGGATTCAGATTTGTTCAAATTAACATTTATAATAGATTAAATTCGAATTGAATAATTCATAATTTATTTTAGATCGAATTTAAATTATCTTAAAACTATCGGTTTCAAACTGACGTGTAACCCTACTTAAAGACATGACTTAAGTGTGGATCAACTAAGCCACCACACACATGTGGCCATATACATATTTTTTTGTCTACATACAAAATTGAATGAAGATAATGGAATATTTGTTATCCTTTTTTGTCTCACGATATAGGTACATACAAACTTTATACATTTTTATTTTAATCATTTATGATAATTATTTTATCTACATTTCTATTATTTTATACCTTCATATATGGTTAATATTTTTTGAATGCATGTAGAATATACATAAAAAAATAAGCGTGCATATACAAGCATATGTCATATTATCGTATAAAGGGAAAACTTTAAAATTGAATGAAGATAATGGAACATTTGCTATCCTTTTATAATTTTGTTGCTCCTCGTTAGAACCTCACCGACGTTGGTTGGCCAATAGGTGGACAAGCAAAGCCATTTTTTTGGAAAATGTATAATATGCGGCTCATTTAAAAAATTGTGAAATTTAACATTTAATATAAATTAAAAGACAAAATTATCTTTGAGAAAAGTAAACACGGTTAAAGATCTTACAAACACGTGTGTGTATATATATAAAGCTAATGTTTGATTGAGGAAATTTTTTTTAAAGTTTGTAATGATTTTTCTTGTTCATCATTAAATATTAAAACATTATTATAATAAATATACTATTTATAAATAATAAATTTTGATATTTTTATTATATATTAACTATAAATTTTTATTATTGAATAATTATTTTAATCATATTAAGGATAACAATTTATATGTTTTATGCTTGTGGGTAGGTGGGTAATAAAAATCATGTTATATCGATATATATATATATATATATAATATGTTTGTTATATGCAAACTTTTTATATAGATATTTGGTAGTTTTTATTGTTTTGTATAAATATTAAAAGATTTGAATACTTATTTAAGTAATTTTATTGTGTATTGACTTTACTTTGTTATTATTTGATAATTATTTTAATCATATTAAGGGTAGTAATTTATGTGATTTATGTTTAATCATTTATGAGCATATTATATTTGTAGTTAATTAATCATTTTTGTGTTAAAATCATATCATATCTTATATCAATTAAAAAAATACTAAATAATATAAATTATTTTTAATCCAAGAATGCTTATAAAGTTTTTTTATTAAGTTCGATCAATGAAGTTATGTCTCTCATATTCATAGAGGTAGAATTAACTTCTTAGATTAATAAAAAATATTAATTAAATAAATCTATACGTATATTTTCATATTATATTTGATTTATTTATTAAATAAACGTATACAAAATTTGTCAATATCCAATCAAATTTATTATATTAATTTATATCATATTTTTGAATTTTTTATAAAATAATTTTTATTGAATTTTATTCTTCAATAAAGTAGTAAATTAATTAATTATTTGTTTTATTTATTTTACAAAAAAATTTAAATTTTATTTTTCATCTTGTTCTAATAAAAACAACTTAAAAATTTATATTTAAAAGTTAATTTTTTATTTTATAAAATAAATCATTTTAAAGCAATAGCAACTTTTGTTCTATAATAAATACTACAATATATTTATCAAATTTAAATATAATATACTTTACTTATCTTTAATTTCCTTTGAATGATTGAGTTACTATTTTTACATAACAGTGATAGATAATCTCATTACGTGACCTTATCAGATTTAATTAAGTAAAATATGTTTATATGACTATTTATCATTATTTTTAGATTAAATTAGATCCCAAATTTATAATTTTATTATTTTTTTAATAAACACATATGAATATATATCCAATTAAATACAAAAAATTGAAGACATATTTAATTAAAATCAAGAATCTTATTTTAGGGACAAGTGTCCAATTCATTTCAAACAATTAGGTTTATCATTAAATCAAAAATTTATCAACCGAATAGTTATCTAATTTAATTGGACATATATTTAACTCGATTTTGACGAATTAAGTTATTAATCGATCAAACTCAAACTAGTTTAAGAATTATCTAATTCAATTAGACATATGATTAGTTCTATTTCAATGAGTAAAGTTATTTACCGACTTAACTTTGATTAATTAAATAACTCTCTAATTTTAATAAATCAAATTAAATAAATATCTAGTTAAAACTAAATCACAATCGATCAATATAAAATATAGAGATTTTTATCATTTTATATAAAAAATTAATTGAGTATAAATCATATATAATTTTAAACTAATACGAAGTTATAAATATTATTAATATCTCATTTTGTTAAATTTGGGCCTAATTCTATCTCAAAATACAGGTTGTGAGATGAATGATTGTTCTTGTTTATATGCGCAGCGTGGACATGATTCTTAATCGATGTGGGACTTTAACACTCCCCTCACATCGGCAAGGGTCTGTCCCCTTAAGACCGACGAAGATGTTGAGCTTATGGAGCCCAAGTGGCGGAATGCATCACTCATCAGTGGCGAAACAACTGTACCGACCGGATAACCTTGTTTTGATACCATGTTAAATTTGGGCCTAACTCCATCTCAAAACCCAGGTTGTGAGATAAAAGACTATCCTTATTTATATGCACAGCGTAGACGCGATCCCCGATCGATGTGAGACTTTAACACCTTTGATGCACCATATATTTGAGATAATTTAATACTTATCGGTTATTTAGGATATAATTAGCTTAATTATGATTTGATTTTTATTTACTTTTGCAATTTGCATTTTGCAACAAAATTTTAAAAGACAACATATACCAAGAAGAATCGGCAGTTTGGTTGATAGGAAAGGCATAACCCTTTACATGCCCAACAAAAAATTAAACCATGTGCTTTTTATTTACATTCTCCAAACAACACAAAGAGCTTGTCAATATGTGATGTGCTTTATGTTCTCTCCCGTAGGGTAAATCAGATCAGTGACGGCACGGCTACATAGTGACGGAGCAGGCACTTGCTCCTCCTTAATTTTGCCTAAAAGTTTTCTTAACACTAATATTTTTGTAATTTTGTAAAATTGGTGAAGGTGGTTTGGAGAAAAAAAGTAAAAATATTTTTTTTTTAAATTTATAATAATAAAAATAATATTTTAATATTTATTTTATATATTTTTACTGTTAAAAAATCAGAAAGTGTTCAACACTATAGAATAATGAACTTTTTTTAATTGAATCTATTTAATATTATTAGATTAATATTTTTATTGTTATAAATATTAAAGATATTATTTTTTGTAATTTTTTAAAATATTTTACATCTTTACTTTGTGATATATCTTAAATCTTATTGTTGATTTTTATATTCAATTAGATATGCATCATAAATTTTAAGTTCTTACACGTTGTCACGTCATTTACCTTATTACAATCTTTATTTATTATTATTAGTAATTTGTGTTTGTATTTTGGTATATTATAATAGGTAAATCATCTAAAATTTTGAGTGCTGTTTTCATATTCAAGTAAAAAATTACATTTTATGTTATATACCACAGTAAACACTTTTATAAGTGTTATAACTGTTTTTTTTTCTGTTCTTACATCAACCTAGTTTTAGAATATTTATTTTCATTCTCTTATTATGGCATTTTTTTGTCACGCAATTTTTTTGACCACTTGACAATATATATTTAATATTGAACCAATAAAATTTGTTTTTAACATCTTCGTTCCTTCATATTCATATGTATAATTTGGTACATATTTTATATTTTTATGACAATATTTGTTAACAAATTATAGCATTATATGTTTATTATTTTTAATTTTTAGAACATTTTCAAATTGATGTCCAAGAGGAAAAAAAGTAAAAAATATAAATTGGATCAATGAACTTTCTATATCATACATTGTATCCATATTTGTTAATAAAATTTATATTAAATAATTAAAAAAATTAATAGAAAAATATACAAGTAATTTACATAGTGCTCCATATGAGCAAAATTTATGGTAGTACTGAATTAGATCAAACTTGTTTCTCCAAGATTAAAGCGCTTTTGCCCCAAAAAGCGTTTTCAAACAGAACATTCAAATGCTGTAGAAGTGAAAAAAATAAAAATAAAAATCTTATTCCACCACTTGGACAAAGGAAGGAAGAAGAAAAAAGAGAAGATGGAACAAAATAAGGGAAAGAGGGATGTATCCTATTTTAAAATCTAATCACCTCTGTTTTGGAATTTTTTAAACCTCGATCCCTCTAAAGGGAAAATGAAATTAATGAGGAGGCTCCCCACTTGCTATCATTTTCCATGAAAAAATTATAGCTTTTGATCTTAATTAGTGATATACATTGGAGATTAACGAACATCTTTTTCTTATTATTCTATAGATATGTTTACATTGTGTTAGGTAATTTAATACATAATATTTTATAGTAAAAAAGCTAATATAATCATCTTATAGTTTTATAAGTTAAGCCTAAGAAGTAACAAATCATAAGATAACTATAAAGCGTAAGATAGTTATGATAAAAATATAAATGTTTAATAATTATCATAAAGAAATAATCCTCCTATATATACTCATGTATATTTATAATCACAATAAGTATCATAATAAATAATTATAATTAAATACTTTATTTTTTCATAATCTTAAAACTTAGACCAAGATTGTAAATCTTATTTAACTTTCATTATATTGTTACTCGTTATGCATTGAAACTCCAAAGACTACTCTCATATAACGTGATCCGATATCTTAACGTTTTATTCATTTTGTAAATCTATGAAAAATAATTATACTTAATGTTTGACAAAAATTGATATAAAATAAATTGCTTAAATTTTTATTTTTATGATATAACTTTATTTCTTTATAGATATAGTTTTATTTTTTACCACAACATAATAACGTATATATTTTTTGTATTAAGTAAAAAATATATTTTCTATGTATTTAAAAATGGGGTGTATATATTTCATTTTTAGCCTAAAAAAATATGTATTTTAATATGATTAAAAATAAAATAATATGAATATATGAATGATGCAAAAACTGACTTGTAATTTAAAATTATCAAGTGATTTTGTTTATTTGTTTCCAGCTCCACTTGACTCTCACATACATTGGACGCCTCATGCACTTGACCAAAAGTCGATAGAAATTGTTCACACAAGTTGTACTTACAAGACCAAATAGATTAACTGTTTATGAGCACATCGATGTCTAATACTCATCAAACACTAGGAAGTTTACTATCATCAAGTGAATTTCCAACGCCGCATTTAATAGTTTATAATATTTATCACGATAAGCTTAAGCTTAATTAATCATGAGTTCCCATTATATATATATACATATATAAGTTAATTTACTTTACTTAAAAATTAAGGTAATATTTTTAGTTTGTTATCTATTTGCTTGACTTATAACATCTTGTCATATATACCTTTAGTAGTCTTTGAATGTAATTTTTTTTTAAGATATATAATTTGAATATGTAATATTAGACTTTAACTTAACTCAATCTAAGATCTTATTGAATTAAAAGTTGTTTAAGGTTATATATGTAGTAAAAGATTAATACCTGATTAACGTGGGACTTAACAACCTCTTCTACATCGATTGAGTGGTTCTAGTCGGTACTGAATGGATGAAACCCAGGAGTGAACGTATCGTCGGATTCTTGGACGTCGATAGGAAGCCAAAAAACTAACTCTGATAACATGTTAGATTCGAACTTAACTCAATTGAATAAGATCTCATTGAATTAAAGATTTATTAACGTTATATATGTAACAAAAGATTAGTAACTGATCGATATAAACTTAACATGTAATATAAAATAAAAAATATATGAATTTTATCGTGTATTAAATGATGAATGGAAGCTTATCTGATAAAAGAGACTAAGAAATTAAAAAACAACTATTGTATTTGATAAGTAATTGTTATCATTATTTATGAAGTATATTGATAATTAATTTTGTTTTATGTTATATACTTATTTTTAAAAAAATTATAATAATTTTAATTTTAATTTATTTAAATTAACATTTCGTCACATACTGAAGAGCGATAAATAACTTTTCGTCAAATTTACTAGCAATTCACATAAACGAACTTTAAGCCAACAAAACTCTCAAGCACGTATAAGGTGTCCTCCTTAGCACGGCACCAATGAAAAAGACAGGTCCATTCATCTTCTCATTGGACCATGAATTTTATGATTTCTTTCCATTTTTAAAACTATGGACGCACTGTAGAGAAAACCAGGGAACTTTCAAGCATTGCATAGATAATAATAAAGATAATAACAATAATAATAATAATAATAATGTGATGGTCAAATTCGGATCTAATATATCACTAATACTCATATCCCTATGAATTATTGAACAAATTTTTAAATAATATCTTAAAAATACTTCAATTTTGTAAAAAGTAACTATTTGATAAAAAAAATTATCGTTAAAATTTATTATTATTTTTTTTACTCTTTTTTTTACTCTTTTGTTTCTTTTTTATTTTTCTCATTTTCTCATTTTATTTTTATTTTTTTATTCTATTTTTTGAATTCAAAGTTTAAAGTTTATGATTTATTATTTATAATTTAATAAAAAAATTATACAGATGTATGAGAAATAAAGTAGAGATAAGAAAAAAAATATAAGAAAATATAAATAAAATAAAAAACTTTAAATGATTATATTATCCTTCAATTTTTATGATTTTGATTAAATAAATAACATTTTGAAAATTTAGTTACTTTTAAAGTATAATTAATTTTTTTTTACATTAATAAATATTAAAATAATAATATGAATATTAATAAAATATTAAATCCTTAAAAATTCGAAAATACCCAACAACAGTATTTCTTTTGTCTTTTTTGGTGCAAGTTGCAATGATATTTGAAATCTTAATGATGCAATGATTAAGCTCCTCTAAATATGTGTACTGGATTTATAAGCACACGTACAGCTAGAAATAGCTAGGTTTCACAAAAAGGAAGGAAAACAGTGAAGATTATATGTACATGGAATAAAATGTTTTGTTTTTTAAATAAAAATATAAGGAAAGAAAAGTTACAAGTTTGACTTAGCTTCTTTTTATTTATTTTTTATATAACATTACACAACCTTAATGTGGAATATTTGCTTAACCTTTCCGCTTTTTTGCTTGCTCTTCAACGATTAAATTCTT
This sequence comes from Hippophae gyantsensis, assembly GCA_030763125.1. Classification (NCBI taxonomy): domain Eukaryota; kingdom Viridiplantae; phylum Streptophyta; class Magnoliopsida; order Rosales; family Elaeagnaceae; genus Hippophae; species Hippophae gyantsensis. The sequence continues at coordinate 30,066,446 of CM061030.1, forward strand.
TTTACTATTAAAACTATGGAGCAAATAATCATTAACATCTAAAAGTTAAAAAATTTGATCCGTTATATTTAAATCTTATTGAATTTATAATATTATAATTATATCATATTTAAATTAAAAATTATATAACTTATTTAATTCATATCAAATTAATATTCATATATTTTATAATATCTTTAATTTAATTTATATTAAATTATTATTAAAATTATAAATAAATACATATTTTATTTTATAATGTATTATATTTAAATATTATACATATTACAATTACATTAAATTATTAATTTAATTTAAAAAATATATAAATATTAAATTTCTATAATATTTTAATAATTATCTAAACATATTTTCTCATTCTTTTGATTCTTTTAGTTATGATTATAAATAATAATTTTTTTAAAAAATATAAAAATTTAAATATTATATATATCGTGTTTTATATATAATATTTTGTAAATAAATTTTAACATGAATTCGATTTTTTCTTATCTTAAAAAATTTAAAATGCTCGGAATTAAATTTATTAAGGTTGATAATATTATTGGATCAAATTTAAATTTAAATCTTTAAATTCGATATATATTGGATCAGATTCAAACAAAAACTAAATAATTTCGATCTTGTATTCACCCTTATATTAAACGTTTTAATTTACTTTATATTTTAAAGTTTTTAATCATGTATTATTTCAATATTTTCTTTAAAATTGAAGTTAAAGTTTAGTTTAGATAATTAAGACATGTAACAAATTTTAAAGATAATCATGACGTATAACATTTGGCTGCGGATAAAAAAAATTGAAATCGCCATCCTTCTTTCCCTCCCGTGCGATATCAAAAATCCTAACACCCCGAGTCAGAAAAATGAGATGGGTAGAGGAAAATAACTGTGATTTTCAAAACTCATCACAAATGGGAGGTTTTGTTGATGTATCGTCATTTTGATAAAGTAGTATTGGTGTATCAAAATTTCCAGTAGATATTGTAAAACCAGTAAAATTTATTATAAATAATTAAGTTAACTAAAAAAAATTTAAACAATATTTTAACATATAGACAAATATATATAAAAAAATTGCGTAAAAAATCTAATGGAACAAGAAAAAATTAAAAGTTTTTAATGGCTTTGCTGAGCCCTTCGCAAAGTCCTTCGTTGACCCTCAACGAGGGTAGTTGACCAGTAGCAATTTTGGGTTGGTCAAAAATCCTACCATTTTTCACTCAAATTTTTCTTCTCTAAAACTTTCTCTTTCTAAAAAGTGTTTGAATTTTTTGGTATATTTCAGAATACTTTTTGAGGATAAATATTCGAGTATTTAGGTCAAGTTTTAAGGTAGGATTTTTTACTCTAAATTTTTTATTTCATTATTTTTAATAAAATGTCAAGCATTATATGTTATGAATAAAAAGATAAACGGATATGATTTTTGTAAACAATATTATAAATGATATTAAGATGAAATACTTGCTACAAATCTTTTATTATGCATACATTGAAAAACTTTCTAAAAACTAGTATTAAATTTTAATATGAAATGAGCATTAAAAATATCACATGACATTCAAGATTTTTATACATGCATTATAAGAACGATTTTATTCGTGAAGGAGTATACATGTATATTGTCTTGCTAAGTATGATACCCATGAGTTAATGGTTATAATGGACTATTGTCTACGGACTATGAGTACGTATTGCATACACATATATTCACGGAGTTTTTTCGTCTGTGACAACTCAGATTCTTAATTGCACACGGGCCTCAAAGTTGGATTCCATTGTTGTGTCCCAGAGTTTTCCATCTAATGGGTTTCAAAGTTTGATTGCACTAGGCCTCAAAGTTGGACCTCGTCGTGTTTCGAACCCATAGACAAGGGCCCATATAACATTAATTTTACCAATACATGTGTTATATGTATTATGATCGTACATGGGATGAGAGACAGATCTACATGCGTCTCAGAGTTGGGCCATATATATGCTAATGTATTTTGGTGACTAATACATATGGGGTTGCATATCATGCATTAGATTTATATCGCATATCATATTTTATATTATATGAGCATGCATTAAGATACATGGAATGTACATTTCCTTGGTCCACCAAAAACAAAGAAGTATAGGTATACCCAAATTTTGTGATTAAAATCTCCTCACATTGTATACTGATAATGATTACTTACATTCATGAAAATTTACTAATAAATGACATGCATCATGAATTATTGATTTGTTATGATATTAATTAGACTAGATTCTTATTGAGCTATATGTAGCTCATCACGTTTCCATTTTCTCCTCCATATTAGAGTTTGTTAAAGTAGTATATGACTAGACGTAGAACTAAAAGGAGAAAATTTTAGGTCATTTTGTTTATTTATTCTGTATCCTGTATTTGGAAACAATACCGAGACATAATATAAAATAAATAATCTTTTAATATATGTAATTGATGTTTTCTATATTTTAAATATTTTTTTAAATTGTGTTTATAAATAAGGATATCTCGAATTTACTATAGACATTATTAAATAAAAAATTTATATTTTCCTTTAAATATAATTTAAAATTAACATTTTTTTTCTATTTTAAGTACCTATTTTTTGAGACGTGATAGTTTGGTATTAGAGCATGGTTCTAATATCTCGAGAATAATATTCCTTCATAATTGTAAAATATTTTTGAACTATTTTTATCACAGTATAACCTTAAGAAGAAAGGTAACTAGGAATCAACTCGCAAGAGCAGCTAGGGATCAACCCTCATAGGATGTAATTGAAAATTGTAGTCTATTACAAATGCTATGAAGATAAATTACACGAGTAGAGAAATCGAGGAAGAAGATAGAGCTTACTACCTCAAAGAGTTCAAAAAGATGAGGCCGTTACTCTATGATGGTACACCCAATCCCAACATCGTAGAAGGATGGATTCGAAAAATCAAGAAGAAAATGAATTCTCTAAATATTCTTACTGTTTTAAAGGTGGTTTAGCTACATATAAACTAACTGGTGAAGCTAACTACTAGTGGGAAGAATGCAAGGAGATGTTTTACGAGAGATTCTTCAACGAGTTTCCTAAAGCGAATAAGGTGGTCAATTTTATGAATATGAAACAAGACGACATGACTGTCTTACAATATGAGAATCATTTTAATCAACTATCAAGATTTGCATAAAATATGGTAGCGAGAGGCTCTAAAAAACTGCAAAAAATTTGATCTACTTACAGGACAATATTTGCGTGCAACTAATGTACGTATCAAGATGTACAGACTTACAGTGCAACTGTTGTTGCTGTAGCTTATAGAGTTGGACAAGTCAACATGAAGTAGTTGAAGGTGGCCATATCATCTCAAAAGAAGGCATTGTGACCAACGTAGCGGATCATCAGGGAGTAATTTGTCTGAAAGTCCTCATTATCACCCTTACACTACAATTGTGATCAATTGAGACACCTCAAACATAACTCAATTCACTGATGGTCAATATGGAGGAGGATCTTAATCTAGTTTTAGTTCTAGAGCATCAAATACCTGGAGGAATTTTCAAAGTCAGAGTCAACAAACTGGTTGGTAACCCTAACAAAATTTTCAAAAACCAAGACGATCATTCCAACAATAATCCTCCTAACCCTATTAGCCTCCTAGATAGTCTTTCCAACAACCTTCTAGTACGACATAGAATTTTCAACATTAACCTTCTACCTAAGGAAAGGACAAGGGAAAAGGCATTACCCCCCCAAGAAAAAGGATCTCAAGGTCAAGCCTTTATGATATCCGACAGACAAATAGAGTCCAAAATTAAAGACGTTGTAAAAGGTTTGATCTTATTATGTCACTCTTGGGTATGAGTTCCTTTTTATATTGGTGCCATTCATTCTTTCATTTCTTTAGCCTGTGTACAAATGTTGAAACTTACTTGTGAAGCAATGGAAACCCCTTACTTTAAACACTCATCTTGGAGTCTCTTATAATTTCTAGTATATTTGTAAGAAATGTTTAATTGACTTTAACGATCATCGATTCCTAGTTGATCTTGTTATACTCGATATGAGTTATTTTAACATTATCCTAGGAATGGATTAGCTTACCAAATATCAAGCTATTGTAAATTGTTTAGAGAAGAAGGTTATCGTTTGAACTCTCAAAGGAATATAATTTTTGTTTTACAGTGAAAAAGGAGTGAACCTTCTAATGCCATCCTTGAGTGTTTCTTAGGTAGAAGAAGAAACCAAGAAAGCATAGCTCTCTTGAATTCTCTAAAAGTAGACACAGATAGTGTAAGAAGCTTAGCTAGAATACCAATATGAATGAGTATTGGGATGTATTTTCGAAAGAATTACCTAGGCTTCCTCCTGCTCAAGAGATCGATTTTGTAATCGAGTTATATCCTAGAACTGCACCAATATGTATCGCTCCTTATCATATGGAACATGTAAATAAACAAGTACTAAATAAGTACTTAGACAATTTGTTGGTGAAAGGATTCATTCAACCAAGTTCGTCACCTTGAGAAGCACCTATTCTTTTTGTCAAAAAATAAGGATGGAAGCTTTAGATTATGTATTGATTATCGTCAATTGAACAGGTTGACCATAAAGAACAAATACCTATTACCTTAGATTGATGAATTATTTGATCAACTCGAAGAAGTAAGTTTCTTCTCAAAGATCAATTTCAATTCGGGATGTCACCAACTGAGGGTCAAAGAGTCGGATATACCAAAAATTACTTTTCATACATGGTATGAGCATTTTGAATTTTGTGCTATTCCATTTGGTCTAACCAATGCCCCTGCTACTTTCATGGACTTAATGAATAGGGTATTTCAACCATACTTATATCAATTTATCATTGTATTTATTAATGATATATTGATTTACTCAAAGATTCATGAAGTGTGATATCTGGCTTACCAAAGTAAAATTCCTGAAACATGTGATATCAGGAAGAGGAGTTACGATGAATCTACCAAGGTTGAAGCAGTATTAAATTAGAATCAACCAAGAAATATGACTGAAGTTCAAAGTTTTCTTGGACTAGTTGATACTACCGATGTCTTGTACAAGACTTCTCAAAGATTATTACACTATTGACAAAGCATACATGAAAAGGAGTTAAATTCTTTTGGATGAAGCATATGAGGAGGCATTTCAAGAGTTAAAGGTATGACTTACAACTATACCAATTCTCACTATGTTAAATAACGCAAAACCTTATGTGGTCTTTACTGATGCTTCACAACAAAGCCTTAGGTGCATCTTAATGTAGAATGATCAAGTAGTAGCCTATGAATCATGGAAACTTAAGTTTCAATATTGAAACCACCCAACACATAACTTGGAGTTAGTAGTCGTGGTCTTTGCTCTAAAGATGTAGATATGCTACCTTTATGGTGCCAAATTTCAAATATTCTCGAACCACAAAAATATTAAATACCTTTTTACTCATAAAGATATCAATTTGAGACAAAGAAGACGGATAAAGTATCTTGAGGATTATGATTTTACTTTGCAATATCATCTTGGCAAGGATAACATAGTAACAAATGCTTTGAGTTGTAAGCTGGTCTTTGTTGCACAAATGATGTTGGACCCTAGCGAAACACTCAAACTGTAGAAGGTTACGAGTCAACTTATATGATGATGGAGGATAAGTATTTTTGTACAATCTCATAACCAGACCTATATTATTAGAGAGTGTCAAGGCATCCTAATCTAATGATCCTAAAATTTATGAAGTATGGTGTAGAATGACTAAGAGAGAGGCGATGGAATGATGGACTTATAACGATGAAGCATTTCATTTTCATAGAAAGATGATGGTACCTACAGACAAATATTTAAGATAAGAGATCATGGAAGAAATGCACAAGTCAAAATTCAAGGTACATCTTGAAAGCACAAAATGTATTGTGATTTAAAAAAGACCTAGCAGTGGAGAAGAATGAAGAAAGTTATTACAGTTCATAGCCAACTGCATGATATTTCAACAAGTGAAGACAAAGCACAAAAAACCTACAAGACTACATTAACCACTCCTAGTGTTGGGATGGAAAATGGGATGAATAGCCATGGACTTCGTACAAGTATTACCACGTACTTCTCAATGTCATGATTCCATTTGGATAATTATCGACCGTCTTACTTAGTCTACTCATTTCATTCCAGTCAAAACTTGATGTTCGGTGAATGCATTAAGTAATTTGTACATTTGGGAGATCGTATAATTGTATTGTATCCCAAAGTCAATTATATCAAGTCAAGATCCAAAGTTTATCGCATGTTTGTGGAGATGCGTTCAAGTGGCTTTGGTACAGAATTGTTGTATAGCACAACTTATCATTTTAAAATGGATGGACAATCTAAAAGGGTTATCCAAATATTAGAAGGAATGTTACAATCCTGTGTTATAGAATTCAAGGCAAACTAGAGAAAACACCCATTATTGGTTGAGTTTGCCTATAACAATAACTATTATGCCAACATTGAGATGGATCTTTTCGAAGCCTTGTATAAACGATCATGTAGGTCTTCAATGTGCTAGGTGAAATGTGAGAATTTTAGTATGATGAAGACTGATCTTATAGAAGAAACAACTAAAAAAATTTGCATCACACAAGATAAACTTCGTGCAACTCAAAGCTGATACAAGAGTTATGTTGATCATGAACCATGACTATTGAACTTTGAAGTGGATGATTAAGTTTTTCTCCAAGTTCAACCTCAAAAGGGAGTAACTCATTTCGAAATAAAAGGAAAGTTAGTACCACACTACATCAGATTGTTCATAATTATAAAAAGGATTGGGTATGTAGCATACCAGTTGGAGTTATCCCTAGAATTGTCACAAGTTCATAATGTCTTTCATGTGTCTACTCTGTGAAAATGTCAATGAAATCAAAATAGTATTCTAGATTGGATAGAACTACCATTATAGGAAGATGCATCGTATGAAGAATAAAAAATGGCGATAATTGATTTTCAAGTTAGAAACTTGAGAAGAAGAGTAATATCGCTAGTGAAAGTTCAATTGAGGTATCATGGAATTGGAGACACAACTTCGAAGATAGAGTCTGAAGTTTTCTCAAAATATCCTTGCTTATAATTTTTGAGGATGAAACTTTCTTTAAGGGGATAGGAATATAAAATCCCATAAAATTCATTATAATTAATTAAACCATCTAAAAAGGAATTTTAAACAATGTTTTAAAATATAGGAAAATATCATAGGGAAAAATCGGATCAAATTGGAAAAAATTGAAAATTTTCTATGCCCTTGCCAAGCCCTTCAACGGACCCCTAGTTGGACTCTCGCCAGACCCTAAGTATGTAGGGTCGTTAGGCAAATGATTTTTATAAATAATGTTATAAATTATATTTAAATTAAATACTTATTATAAATCTATTATTATGCATACATTGGAAAACTTTATAAAAAAAGTATCAAATTTTTATATCGAATGAGCATTAAAAATATTACATGGCATCCGGGATTTTTATACATGCATCATGAAAATGATTTTGTTTGTGGGGAGTATACTTGTATATTGTCTTACAAAGTATGGTATCAATGGGCTATGGGCTGCTGGTTACAACAGACTATTTTCCCTAGTTATTGTTATATCATCTTTCTTTTTGTTTGTACAAAGTTTTTCATCTAATGTTTTCCTAGCTTTTCATCTGTTAGGGTTAACAATCCAACTATTTTTACTATGTCCCTATTAAGGTTCATAAACTATTTTATTAATTCTTTTCTATATTCTATTAAACTGAGATTATAGCTTACTCTTTACCTTTAGATTTTTTCTCATTCCTAAGTATTAACGCATTTGATCTTCTAGATGGATATTCTTTTAATCCTACAAATGGATCGAACTTATAACCTATGATTTCATTATCCTTGGGTATGTTTTTTATATCTCTTCTTAATTCTATAAATTCTTTATGTATTTTTATTGTAATTTCTTATTATAACGTATTCTTTAATTTCTTTAAGGAGTTTTTTTTTGTATTTCACTTATGTCTTATAAATACTTGATGTTTGATTCTTGTACTATATCTATTTCTTCTATTAAAAGAATTAAAGTTTTCATTATTTTTATTTATTTTTTGATATGTCTATTAGGCTTCCATTAAAATCTAATTTTGTATTATGTAGTTTATTTTTGAACATTATTAGGATAACAATGATATTATTTTCTTCATAATATTGCGTCGTGGACTAATATTTTCATTATTTTAACTTTTTGTTTTATATTTGTAACCTATCTTTCTTTGTTAGAGGTTTTTCATTCAGGATAAAAGTAAATCTTGATACATTATTATTCTTTGCTACATTACTTATTCTTCCTAGTAGTAGATTTTTTTTAACATCTAAGTTCCATTATTCTGATAATTTGAAATCTGTTATTATTTTTTATTTTATTATTTATCCAATTTCTTGGGAAGTTTTTTTATATTTTTATGAATCCATTTTGTTCTTATATTGAACTATTTTGATGTTTGTTAAAAAATATCATACTATGTAGTGGACTAAAAATTGATGATTTCTTTCTTTTATTAAATATTTTCTTTCAAATTTTTGGGCTAAAACTTAACACTTGGTTTAGGTTCTTATCATTAATATTAATAACAAACATATGGTATGCTATGAATTTTTATTTTTGGTATCCTAGGTTTTCATGGATAATTCTTAATAAAATATATTTTCTATTTATTATTCTCTTACCCCATGTTTGGTTGGAGGGAATGGAAAGAAATCAATTCTCCATTTTGTGTGTTTGGTTGGACGGAATAGGCGGACGAAATGAAATTGATTACTAAAAGAGAAGGAATCACAATACCTTCTCCCCCCTTTGGTAATCATAATTCCATTCCCATCTAAACTTTTTTTTCCAATTTTACCCTCACCTAAAATATAACCTTAAACTCAAATCCCAAATTCTCAAACCCAAAATTCCAAAACCCTAAACCCTAAATCCAAATCCTAAAACCCTAAACCCTAAAACCCTAAACCCCAAATCCCTAAACCCAAAATCCTAAAACATAAATCCCAAAACCTTAAACCCTAAACCCCAAATTCCAAATCCTAAAACCCTAAACCCTAAATCCAAAATTCTAAAACCCTAAACCCTTTTTAGAAAAATAATAATTTTAACCCTAAACCTTAATCCACAAATATAACCCCAAATCTTAAATCCCTAAACCCTAAATCTCACATCCTAAACCTCAAAACCCTAAACCCTATTTAGAAAAATAATAATTATTTAGAAAAATAATTATTTCAATAATGTATTTTGTCTAACGAAAAAATAGTAATTAAATAACATTATTTGAACTTTACTGAATGTAGGGATATTAAGGTAATTTATAGCTTTTTTCATTCCATTCTAGTGGCAAACCAAACACTGTAATCCTGATTCTAAGCTTGATTCCAATGGTCAAACCAAAAAACATTGTTTCCTTTCCATTCCATTCCATTCTGATTCTGATTCTAATTTTGATTCTGATTCCATTCCACGAACCAAATGCCACCTTATCTAGCAATGTTAGTTTTATTGATATATCAATTTCTGTTTTAAAATATGTTTTTATTAATAGTTGAATTCCTCCGAAATGGATGTATCCAATCTTCCTCTTATCCTTTTGGGAAATTTTAGATGGTTTATCCATAATGATTGTTTTGTCAATTAATGGTAGGTTATACCTTCTTTTAGCATCTATAATATTAATGTTAATTTCTTTATTACTTATTCCATATAAATTATATCTTTTATTATAAATATTTTTCATAACTTTGAGAATGATGAATCTTTAAATCTACACTATTATAATAAAAAGTATTTAAGTTGAGGTTAAACATCGATTTTAAGAAGAAAAAAAATTTATAAGGAATTATAAGTCGATATGCTTATAAACAAACTTAAAATATAAAGTCGATTCAAGTTAAAAATGACTTTAAATGGACTTAAAATTTAAAGTCGATTTAAGTTAAAAATGACTTTAAATGGACTTAAAATTAAAAAATACTTAAAAAATAAAAAATAACATCAGTTGATATGTACAATCGATGCTACATGTGGCAAATAACATCGGTTGTACATGTCAACCAATGCTAGGGCAAGTGTAGCATTAGTTGTACACATCAAAACGACACGTAATGTAGCATCAATTCTACGTAACAATTGACGCTACATGTGACATCACGTCGGTTGACACATAGAATCGATACAAAATCACATGTAGTGTTGGTTTCCACTTAAGACCAACATTTTATGCATAGTTTCGGTTTTACATGTCAACCGATGCTACACATGACAAGTAACATCAGTCCTACACATCAACCGATGCTACATGTGGCATCATGTTGGTTGATGCGTAAAACCAATACTATTGACTTTTTTCCCATTTTCTTCTTCTTCCTTCCTCCCCTCGACGGTTCTTGCTACTGATGAATGCTCAAAAAACACTAAAATTACTATGATTTTATGCACATTAATTGATTAAAAATATATATATTTATATGATTATATCATATATTTATATAAATTTGTCTTTTTCGGAATCACAGGTATTTTTATTATTTTTTAGGTATTTTCGCTTAAAAACGTAACATAACGACTCAAAGAAGAATACTGAAGGCAATACATCACAAATATATTCAAAAATAAATGAGGAAAAGTCAACAAATATGGAAAAATTGGACAAAATAGGTCAAAAAGAAGAAAATCGTGCACGCCCCCACATCAACATGACGCCCGATCCCGCGCACGCCCACGCCCATCACGCCTGATCTCGCGTGCGTTACGTCATTCGTGCGCACTCATAGCGCTTCGCGTGCCCTGCACTCGGATCGATGTAACCGCCCCGCGTCAACATGACGTCATCATTCACTACTCCGCGTTTCCATCATTTTTTATCATTTTTTCTCCCACTTTTTCTTCCTCTCCTCACTTATAAATACCCGTATTCTCTTCAATTCAAAACACACCTAAAAACACATCTTCTCTTCTCTTTCTTTCTCTCATTTCTTAGTTTTTTAGTTTTTCTTAGTTTTTAGCTTTTCTTAGTTAGTTTTTCTTAGTTTTATAGTTCTTCTCTTTTTGAGAAGAACTAATTATGTTTTTGTAATTTATTTACTTTTCGATTCAATAAATGGGAGTGCAAATTTCGTTTGAAGGTTTTCCAACAACATGAATATCATCAAAGTACTGTAAGGATTTTATTTTCTTTATAGTTACTTTTTATGCTTTATTCTTACATGTTAGATTTAATTTGTCTGTGATTAAATTTAACTTTGTTGGCTATCTGTAAACATGATATAATAATAACGTTGTTATGCTTGCGAAATATTAAATAAGTAAAAATCTCTAAAATGAATTGATTTTATTCTTATTCAAGATTTTATATTAAGAATGTTAGAGAGAAATATATTATTTTTCATTACAAAATTAAATCTGAAAATTAGATTTTAAGGTTTAGTTATCCGGTCTGATTTAGAGTAGTGCTCTTTTATTTGTTGAGTACAATCGCCTGGTAGTTAGAGTGAAGCTCTATTTCAAAAGTTTTTATAAGAATTATTATCTGAAAATGTATTGACAACATGTTTTCAGTAGTGGTTTTAGAACTTGAAAGTTAGTACTCGGATAACTAAATTCTTAGGTTTAATTTTGACACCTTAAATAAAGTTTAAACTGTCTAACCTCACCAAAGGTGACATTTAAATGGTTCATTTTCAATCTATTAGAAAAAGGAATTAATTTAATTAACCAAATTAGTTATCCATAGGTGTTAATTGATTTGTTTAGTTAACAAAGAATATCTAACCCCACCAAAGGTGTTATTCATATAAAAAAGAGAGAATCAATAAATATCAATTCATATCTTTAATAACCTAAATAATATGAGCAATCATAATTAACTTAGTTATTATATCCATAAATACTCCACTATTTTAATTCATAAAATTTGCATAAATGTTTATTGAATCTCTATCTATGTTTATTTTTATATTCTTAAATTAAAAAACACAAAAACTCAAATATCGTAACAGGATGTTTAAGATTTAATTTCGTTTTTAAAAGTTTGAATAATAAATTAAAAACCACATAAATTCTTTTCTTAGATCGACCTTGGGAATATACTTATCATTTTCTACGAAATGACTCGTGGACTTGCGAGAGTTTTATAAATATAAAACGAAAGCGATGGTAGGATCAACAATGTCGGTTCTGCCGTCAGGTTTTTTGCATCGTTGTCGGGGAAGGAATATCGTTTTTAAATTATTTATTAAAAAATTAAAAACTTTTTGTGTTTTAAATAATTGTAATTTTTTTAGTTAAAAAAAACTTAAATATAATAATAATAAAAATAAAATAAAAATTTATTTTATTTAATTATTTTCTTTTAAAATAATAATAATAATAAATAATAATAAAAATTTCAAAAAAAAATCAAAAACTTGATTTTCAATTTTTTTTTATTATTTTTTTCTTTTATCTTTTTCAATTATTTTTTTTGTTTGAATTTTTAATTTAATTTTTTTTTTCCTTTTTTTTCGGTTACCTTTTTCAATTTTTTTATTTTTCTTTTACCTTTTCAATTTTTTTATTTTATTTTTGACTTAATTTTTGACTTAATTTTTAATTTAATTTTTATTATTATTATTTTTATCTTAATTTTCGTTTAACTTAATTAAGTTAGATTTTTACTCAATTTTCGTTTAAGTTAATTAACTTAGGTTTTTAATAACTTAATTTACTAACTTATATTAATTTAATTTTCTACCTTAATTAACTTAGATTTTCATTAACTTAATTAACCTACCTTTTTATTAACTTAATTTTTAATTTAACTTAACTTAATTAACTTAATTTTAATAGCATGAAAAGTAAAGATTTAAGGGAGTTTTGTCTAGGAGATTAGTTCCTGGAAGCTTTTGTGCCACTAGTCTTTCTTGGGAACGTTGCTCTATCTAGGAAGATGGTTTTTAAGGAGCCTTTGCCCTACTATTCTTTCCTGGGAGCACTCTTGATTAATACTGATTATGTTATTTTAACTTAGATATTATACTTAAAAAAACAAAAAAAATTTGAAACTATCTCCAAAATTTTAAAGTTTTAATTACAATCTAAGGAGTTAGTTGTTTTGTTTGATCTAGATACAATTGTGTTTTGATGCCTTTAATTATTTGATTTGTACCTAGATGTGGATGATCTAAAACTCACAAGCATCTCCCTAGTTTTAAGTACAGAAAAATTTGAAAATCCATAAGACATGATTGAAAAAGTATAGGTAGACAAACTTGTCTTACTTGTAGGTTTGATTGACTCAATGATGAGGGGACATTGAGTTTACTTAAAATGAAATCCCCAAGTTACGTCTTGCTAAGACGTTAAACTAAGCGCTGGATGGGAGACAACCCATCATTTTAGGTAATTTTATTTGTTTAATTTCTATTGTTTATTTTAGTTTAATTATATGTGAATAATTTTAAAATTGTTAAAACTAAAAATATTTGTTGAGATGTTAGAAGCTTACAACAATCTGTCTGTGTGCACTTTAATGAACATGATGGATGCACCTGCATTTCTCCATCACTACTTGCAACATTCTCAAAAAATATGTAATATTTCCTCTCTTTTCTCTTTATCTTTAATTTACAGTTGTTACATTGAGGACAATGTAAGTTCTAGGTTGGGATAGTGAAAAGTTACCATGCTTAATTTAAAAAAAATTAACAATTTTTAAAAAAATAAAAAATAAAAAATAATAATTTTTTCTTTTTTATGTTCACATTTTCATTTTTATTGTGTTTGGTTTTATTTTTTTTTGTGTGATTTAGTAATTTTTGGAATTTAAAAAAAAATTTATCATTTCTTTAAATCAAATTTATGTAAATATTTAAGTCTTTTGTACTGTTAGATTAATTTTTGAAAACATATCATGAAATATTTTGTAATTGTTTTTGATAATTAGTTAATTTTTGTCATAACTAGTATTTCTTGATAAGATGTAGAAATTATATTAAACCTAAAATCGGTGTTTATGAATTTATTTTAGTGGAGACTACCTTTGTGAGATATAATTTGATCCTAATTTCCTTATTGATGAAATATATATTTTCTACTCGAACACATTTCTTATTTCTTTAAATTTTTAGATGATATCTATAGGCATTAGCATTGAATGTGTGAATTTTTTCTCATCTTAATTGAGTGTCGTATATTTATTATTATTATTTTTGCTTAGATTAAATGATTTGAGTAGAAATTGATAGTATATATTTTTATCTCATTCATGCATGACTGCTACAAAAAAAAAGATATATCTGGGGTTACCTAAACCAAATCAAACAAAAAAGCCACAAAATTAACCACTTACCAAAATCCTAAAAATAATGTACAATTTATACATATGTTGACTCTCTAAAAAAATGATATATATTGAAAAGTATCTTTAGAAAAATATAGAGAGATAAAGAATATATAGTATAATCTACATACTATGACCCACATTACCCAAAATCCAAAAACATATGTACAATCTGTACATGGGTTAACTCTCTAAAAAATGATATATATTGAAAAATATTTTCAGAAAAATATAGAGAGATAAAAAATATATAGTATAATCTACATACTATGACCCACATTGCCTACAAAGTTGTGAGTAAAGGCTAATTACAAAAGAAAGATATATGAAATAATTCCCTAAAAAGTCATTGCACTTTCTTCATTTGTAAAAGGCATATATCTTGAAATTTTTTCTTAATGAGTTTGATTTATGCATGAAAATAATTTTTACATATGATATCTTTATAATTTATACATTTTATTCCTTCCATGAGATCAACGTCAAAATAACACTTTGAGCCTTTATTCTTTATACATATGCGAACATATTAGTTCATTTCTATACATAAACTATTTCGCATATAAATTAGTATGAGTGTTTGAACCCATAGGATTCAGTGTTTTGAGAGTATTGACTTGTGAGAAATAAAGTCGAAGCGAATTCGGATTTATGACACTGAAATTGGGTGAAATTAAATTGATACATTTTTAATATGAAATATGAAAATGATTTTCGACTAATTATTATAATAAATCATGATTGTTTAAGAAGATTAAAATAACTTATGCTTGAAATTTTAATTATGATCTTAAAGGGGATTAAAAAGTATGAGACATTTTTGTGATATGTTGTTTTCTTTTATTCTTAAAAGTTAATTTTTTATTTTGTTGTAATTTTAGTTTTTAAGTTGATTGTTTTTATTATTTCTTTTAATTTTTACATTTAGTTCAATGTTTGTGGGTATCATGCGAAAACTCTCACGAGACTGAAACTAAATCATCCAGCAGGGTAACTAGGGGTTTAAAAGGCTTGTTGCATAGGCTAAATGTAAGTGTCAATCCACAAAAGTGATTTAGGATAGTTTAATTTTTTAGTTTTTATCGACTTCTCTTGCTAAGGGACTAGCGAAAGGCCCAGTTAAGGGATTATGATGAGTGCTCAAAAAGCACTAAAATTACCATGATTTTATGCACATTAATTGATTAAAAAAATATATATTTATATGATTTTATCATATATTTATATAAATTTGTCTTTTTCAAAATCACATATATTTTTATTATTTTTCAGGTATTTTCGCTTAAAAATGTAACTTAAAGACTCAAAGAGGAATACTGGAGGCAATACATCAAAAATATATTCAAAAATAAATAAAAAAAAGTCAACAAATATGGAAAAATTGGACAAAATGTGTCAAAAAGGTGAAATCGCGCACGCAGCCGCCCAACCGCGCCAAGTAGCCACGCGTAGCGTGCCCATCACGCCCGGTCTCGTGAGTGTTGCATTCCGTATCATGTGCATCTGTTGCTTCACGCGCCCTCTTTCAGGTCCATCACCGCTGCCCATATGCGCCACGTCTGCGGCCGGCCACCCTCACGTCAACATGACATCATCAAATGACGTCATCATTCACTACTCTGCGTTTCCACCATTTTTTATCATTTTTTCACCCACTTTTTCTTCCTCTCCTCACCTATAAATACCCATATTATCTTCAATTCAAAACACATCTTCTCTTTCTTTCTCTCATTTCTTAGTTTTTTAGTTTTTCTTAGTTTTTAGCTTTTCTTAGTTAGTTTTTCTTAGTTTTATAGTTCTTCTCTTTTTGAGAAGAACTAATTATGTTTTTGTAATTTATTTACTTTTCGATTCAATAAATGGGAGTGCAAATTTCGTTTGGAGGTTTTCCAGTAACATGAATATCATCAAAGTACTGTAAGGATTTTATTTTCTTTATAGTTACTTTTTATGCTTTATTCTTACATGTTAGATTTAATTTTTCTGTGATTAAATTTAACTTTGTTGGCTATCTGTAAACATGATATAATAATAACGTTGTTATGCTTGTGAAATATTAAATAAGTAAAAATCTCTAAAATAAATTGATTTTATTTTTATTCAAGATTTTATATTAAGAATGTTAGAGAGAAATATATTATTTTTTTATTACAAACTTAAATTTGAAAATTAGATTTTAAGGTTTAGTTATCCGGTCTGATTTAGAGTAGTGCTCTTTTATTTGTTGGTACAATCGCCTGGTAGTTAGAGTGAAGCTCTATTTCAAAAGTTTTTATAAGAATTATTATCTGAAAATGTATTGACAACATGTTTTCAGTAGTGGTTTTAGAACTTGAAAGTTAGTACTCGGATAACTAAATTCTTAGGTTTAATTTGGACACCTTGAATAAAGTTTAAATTGTCTAACCCCACCAAAGGTGATATTTAAATAGTTCATTTTCAATCTCTTAGAAAAATGAATTAATTTAATTAACCAAATTAGTTATTCATAAGTGTTAATTGATTTGTTTAGTTAACAAAGAATATCTAACCCTACCAAAGGTGGTATTCATATAAAAAAGAAAGAATCAATAAATATCAATTCATATCTTTAATAACTTAAATAATATGAGCAAGCATAATTAACTTAGTTATTATATCCATAAATACTCCACTATTTTAACTGATAAAATTTGTATAAATGTTTATTGAATCTCTATCTATGTTTATTTTTATGTTCTTAGATTAAAAAACACAAAAACCCAAAAATTGTGAGAGGATATTTAGGATTTAATTTCGTTTTTAAAAGTTTGAATAATAAATTAAAAACCACATACATTCCTTCCTTAGATCGACCTTGGGAGTATACTTATCATTTTCTATGAAATGATTCGTATCCTTGCGAGAGTTTTATAAATATAAAACCAAAGCGACGGCAGTATCGGCGATGTCGGTTCTGCCAGTCAACTACTGTCCCCTATTTTCTCTCTCACGCATGCGATATGTTTGATCATTTTTGGCACTATTAGTTGGGTTTTATTCGCCTCCACTTTTTGATCTAGATCTACCTTTTTTATCTTAACACAATATTTTTTTACCCATTTTTCTATACTTTCTCACTTATCAAATACATTTTCCTTTATTTTCTCACTTGTTTGATTCTTGTAAGTAATGCTATGAATTATTTTGCACTTATTTTGATGTTTTATATTTTTATTTAATTTTTGTAAAATTATTTTTTATTTTTATGTATATTATGTGTTATTCATTATTTGTATATATTTTTGTGTTATGTAGATTGTACATTTTTATTCAAGCTTAAAGAAGACAATGTATTTTTTTATTTATTTACTTATATATATACACACACATTAATTTATTTTGAATTTAAATTTTTTTAACTTATTATTTCATGTATTAAATAAATTATATATTGTTAATATTATAATGAATTTATTAATTGTTTAGATTTTATGTATTTATTTTTATGTACACACATTAATGTATTTTATGTATTTATAATAATATTATATTTTTGTGTTAATATTATAATGAATTTATAAATTTTGAAATGTATTAGTGCTTAATACATTTATATTTATTGAGTACATATTTAATATGATTAATACCATTAATAGAAAATGGACAAATCTTGGATGTCAAAGTACATAATTGAGCATGATTATATTTTTGGAATTGAAACTTTCTTAAAATTAGCCCTTAAAAATAGTAATAATTAAATCAATATGTACTCTAGACATAATGTACAGAGAGAAAATATGTTTCATGCTGTGGAAGATGATCTACATGAGGATGACTTTGAAACTTTAATAAAAACTTTTAGAAGATTCCAAAAAAGCATTGTATCTAGAATGTAAGAAATACACTAAAATATTAGGATTGGTTTATTTGTATAATGTGAAGGAAAAAATGATTTTTTGGACAAGAGATTTACAAAATTACTAAATGTACTAATAAATATGTTTCTTTAGGACAATGAGTTTCCATCTTTAATGTATGAAGTGAAGAAATCTCTTAGTCGATTTAGCATGAAATATCATAAGATTTATGCTTATTTAAATGATTGCATTCTTTAAAGGAAAGAATATGACATATTAGATAATTGCTTGGTATGTAAAGAATCGAGATGAAAGCATGTTATAAATGAGACAACACATAAGAAATGCATGCCCGTAAAGGGTCTTTGATATTTTCCTCTGATTCCTTTCTTTCAAAGGTTGTTTAAAGGTAAAGATTTTACTGCCTATGGAAACTTATCAGGATATGCAACAAAAGGTTATATAAGATGCCCTATTCATAGCGATGACATTTCTGTAATTTATCTTATTCATGGATGAAAGATGTCTTATAGGAGATTTTTTTCATCAAGACACAAGTTTAGATACCAAAAGAAACTTTCGATGGTGAAGAATATCATGATCATGCACCAAGACTTTTATGAGGGGTTGAGATATTAAGATGATTGAATGGTATGACATTCAAACTATATGGAAAAATGAAAAAAAATACTTACTAATAGAGGGAAACAAAAGTGGTCAACTAATAAAATGGGTGAAAATGAAAATGTTACTCAAATAGTAGAACATAATTGTTGGAATACAAAATCAATATGTTGGAAATTACCTTATTGGAAAGGCCTACACATTCATCACATCTTAGATGTCATGCATATCGAGAAAAATGTATGTGAGAGCTTGATTGATACATTATTTAATATATTTAGAAAAAAAGGACGTAATTAAAGCAAGACTAGATTTAAAGAAATTAAGCATACGGCCTAAATTGGCACCAAAGGTGAAAAATAATAAGAATCAAACATACTTACCATCAGCATCATATACAATTTCAACAAAAGAGAAAGATATGTTTTGTAAATGTTTGGCATGTGTGAAAGTTCTTAATGATTACTTATCCAACTTAAGAAATTTTGTGTTTATGATCAATAAGAAACTTTATGGATTGAAATCACATGACTGTCATATCTTAATACAATAGTTATTGTTAGGTCAACTATTCTAAAGTATGTTTGATTATCAACAATTTGTCTTTGTTCGTCTTCAATACAATATGCAATAAATATATATCAATTGACGAGTTAAACTCTTTGTAGAAAAATGTTGTGGAGAATTTGTGTCTACTTGATAAATATTTGTCTCCTCCTTTTTTTGATATAATAATTCACTTGTGTGTTCATTTAGTAATATTTTAAAAAAGTTAAATTTATATATATGCATTGTATGTAAGTTATTTTTTTGTTATAAGTTAGTTCTTAAATAATTAATTAATATCTAGTTTTTAAATGAATAAAAAATTTTAAAAACTCTTTTAAATATATTCTGATTTTTTTTTGTTGTTATGTGTTTAAAATATCTAGGGAAGCTAGCAGAAAATAACCAAAATATATTTAGGGGTTATATCATTTTAAGTCAATTTTAGGGTAGGATTGACTAAAAAATTTAAGTTGATTTTACCTTAAAATTGACTTAAAAATTAAAATCACCTCAATTTAAGTCGATTCGTTCTCTTTTAAATAGTTTATTAACAGACTTAAAAGTCCTTTATCATACTAGTATTATTTAATTCCTTAAGATTTAATCTTATTTTTTTAATTTTTTTTAATTTTTTTTTTATAATTACTATTTTTTGTAAGAAATATCTTGATATGTTTTGTGTTGTGTGATTTTTTATTATTTATGTCATTTTAAGTATAAAAAATTACTATTTAATTTCATTAATTTTAATTTCTATTAATTGAAGGATATTTATGATATTTTAAATATTTTAAAAATATTTATGACATTATTTTAAACTTACGCGTATTGTGTAAGGGATTTATTTGGATTTGCGAGTAAAAAGGATAAGATGGGATTTGCGGGGACGTGTTCAACTTTTTTATGTTTATTTTTATTTTTACTTTTGTTGAAGCCAAATATGTGAAATATTGAAATCTTCCTTAAAAAATTTAAGTTGAATTTTTCCATCTAAAATTGACTTTAATTTTAACGAAAATACTAAATATATGTATAATTAAAAACTTATAGTACTAAATTAAGAAAAAAAGTATATTAAAATAATAAATTGAAATTAAACCCAAAAAAATCCCAATTTAACTTGCAATTGTACAAAGATACGAACCCTCTTTTTTTTTATGAATACAGACAGATGAACTTGGAAAAATATATATAGTCAGTAATAATAGGAAAAAAAAAAAGAGATTATATGTTGGGTAACTGGCTGCACCCAAACAAATTAAGTCATGCATATTGATTAAATTTGGGTGATTTAGAGCCATTTGTTTTTAATGTAACTCGAAAGTTCCTTAAAAGATGTATCAAAGTCATCACAAACTTAATCTTTATCCTTCTAATAAATGAGATTAAGCACGTCATACTTTGTTACATGGTAGATTGTTAAATATCTACAATCAAATTCCCATATTAATTAAACATGGAGTAATTTAAAAGTTAATAAATTGTTGAAGTTAATCCAACCAAAAAGTTTTAAACTTTTTGAAATGTAACCAAGGTACATACAGTATATTTTTACAATTAATTTAGTTATTATTATAATAAAAATATTTAAAATATATATTATATTCATAAAATTAATAACATTTTAACGTATAATTTTTATTATAATATGACCCAAAATTTTCAAATTCATATATTTATACTCATAAGTTATTAGAAAATTAAATTCTTTTAAAAACTAGGAAAAAAATATCAATAAACTACTATTTACATCATAAATCAATTATTTATGTAATTTATACTATGGTATGGTACGTGGCATGTAGTGATCCTTCTCTTCTTCAATTTTCCATTCTCCATTCATTTATTTTTCTAGATAGATTCGGTTATTCATTAATTATTTATCTTTTAGCACGAAGAAGGTTTCCTTTCATGATAAGCTTAGAAAGCATAATCAAGTTAGCTCTTAATAGTATAGAAGATTATTTCCTCTCTATTATTTATCTTTTAGCATCTATTAAGTCTGCCCTAACTTTTGATGTTCCTCATTGGGATAGTGCTATATTAATGGATCCATCATGTAAATCTTTGGAGAATTAATGAACTTTTAAGGCATTAAAAAAAATAAAAAATAAAAAACAAATTTACATATATATATATATATATATATATAATATTAGATGTTAATGAGATTCGTGAAACAATCCATTAATTTTTAAAACATATCTCTTTTTTTTTTCATTTAATTTTTAATAATAAATAAAATTATATTAATTAAAATATCTTAGTTATTCATGATAATCTTATACGAGATAAGTAATAAAAAAATATGATAAATGATCATTTATAATATAAGTCTAAATTTTTTATAGAAAATATATTTAAAGTTAGTTACATTAAAACTATAAATTAAATAAGATAAAATAATAATATATTATAAATTTATTAAAATTATTAAATAAAATATAAGATAAAAATAACAATGCTTGTTTTACGTAGCAACATATTAATTAAAAATTACATAAAATAATTAAACTCGATCAGTGAATTTATAGGTTATTAGTAATTACTCCTGTGTTTGGTTTTCCGTTTCTTAATAGTTGGTTGATTTTCTTTTCTGTTTTTAGGTGGAACTTTTCCAATTTCTTTGTACTAGTAAAATTTTTTGGTTTTAAGTTTGGATCATTTTTATCTTATAATTATATTATATTTATAATTAATTTAATAATTTTTTATTTAATATAATTATATAATTTTAATTATATTTACTAATAATATTACTTTACATTAATTATAATTATTATAAATACGTGAGAAATATAATTTTCTTTAATTTCATAAAGAAAAAAAAAAACAAAAAAAATGTCCAGGTTTGTCTTTTGCTCGTCTACTTACTGGGATCAAAGTCTTCCATACATGTCTCAACTTTGTCTGATTCGGTTGCCCACATAAATATAATTATTAAATTCGGCACTTTTATAGAGGTGCAGATAATGTAAACATCCTAACTATTATATCAGAAATTATCCGTTAGTTTTAAAATATATGTTAACATAAAATTAAATATCAATAAAATTTAAAATTAATATAATTTTTTTAAAATAAATATTTAATTAAAATTAAAAAAAATCAATTTAAGTAATAAAACATAATTTAAAAAATAATAAATAATACATATTAATTTTATTTTATTATCGTTAAAAAAAAGTAAATGATAGAAGTTTCAAATTTTAAACTTAATGTTAATATTTGTTTATGATATAAAATGTTTTTTTATTTTTAATTTAAAAAATAATTAATTAAAAATAAATTATATTATTTTAATAATCTTTTATTAAAATATTATTTTTCTAGTCTTATAATTAAAATACGCAAAAACATAAATCATTAGATAAAATAGAAATTTTATATGAAAATATTTTTAAAAAATAATCAATAATATTAATATTATAATAAAAATTATTTAAACATATTTTTTTATTTTTAAAAAATAATAATAGCAATCGTGACAATTAGTAATATTAGAAATATATTTATGATTTTTTTTATTTTACTATTATTAAAATAAATTTTTTAATAAAAAAATAACTAAAATATTAATATATTTTATTAACCGACACATTTTATCAAAGTTGGGAAGGAAAAAATATATTTTATAATTTAAATACTAAACATATATTATAATTTAATTTAAAACTTTGATAAAAGAAAATACAAAAAAGATGACAGAGATATAAAAAATAGAAACAAAAGAAAAAGGCTTTTCAGCTTATCAAACAAAATCATATTTTTTTATAAAGAGAATTAAATGTTAATATTAAATAAATTTATAATACCTTTTATATTGTCTCCTGTTTTAAATTTATTTTAAAAATTTAAAAAGTATTCATAAAACAGTACTAATACGTATCATAATATTAATAATATAGCATAAATTTATATGCTTTTAATATTATTTTTTATATTCTTTTTTTTTTCAATTTATAAAAAAAAATAGATGGAAGAGATTCAATTATAAACATAGAGATATATAGAAGTACAACCAACTAAAATTCACATAATAGTACATGTTTAGTTACTATCAGAAACAAAGAGTATTGATTATATAAATAAGACGAAAATGTTACAAAAATATTTTAGATTAATTTATTTATAATCTTTTAAATAAAAAATAAATCAATTAAAAATAAATTATATTATTTTAAAAATTTATCTATTAAATTTTTTTATTTTTCTTTCAAATGATTAAACGTTATTAAAATATAAATATTTAATAATAATAAATAACAATTAGTATAAAAAATTCATAAAATATTTATTTTAATATTTGTTAATTACTACTGATTTATATTAAATTTAAAAAAAATTATTCAAATAACTTGTTGTTTTAATATGATTTTTATATTTTAGTTGAATTTTTAATTCATTGATATAAAATAATAATATTTTGATAAAAATTATTATAATATTATAATTTATCTTTAATTTATTTTATTTATAATTAATTAATTAAATTAAGATATTAAATAACATAAATAATTTAGTTTAGTGTAAGCAAACTATACGTCACCGTAAAATCAATAGGTCATTATAAGAATTTGTTAAAGATTGATTCAGAAAGGCCACCGACAGCCTGCATTTTCTCTTAAATATTTTGTTACTTTATATGATCGCTGTACGTAGTTAATTTGTTTAATAAGTTATCTTCAGAAATTAATTGAAACCTATACTTTGTTTGCTTAGCTCACCTCTCACATGCTTAGAGTTTGACCTCATATTCACTATCTTACATATCTCTGCTTTAAGTCTCCAACTTTGTCCCTATCGTTAATAAAACAAAATTACAAACACCTCCCCATAAAATATATATATATATAGTCTCCGACTTTGTCCCTATCGTTAATAAAACAAAATTACAAACAACTCCCCATACTATATATATAATGAATTGTCACACTTTGTATGTTCTACTTGGTTCTATTTTTGACATGTTCTACTTGGTTCTATTTTTGAATTCAATAAAAGCACTTTTAAATTAAATATATAAATCCGTAAATAATATATACATTCATGAAAGCACTTTTTTTCTGGTCTAAAATCACTTTTTTAATAAAAATACAAACAAACATACGAGGCATAATAAGATTTTATTAAGAAACCAAGTCATGTCTAAAAATGGTCTCTCTTTTGACAGATTCATGATTTACATTGCTAGAAGAAGCAAAATTAAGGTACTGATATTGGGGAAGAATATAATTGTTTTGGAGAAAATAAGATTTTTCATCATCAGCTGTTAATTCTAGTTCTTTTTTTTCTACTTGGGAATTACTAATTGCCATCAAAGGCTCAGCTTGTTGCATCTGAATACAGAGTATTTCAGCTTGAGCCATAGCAAGTTGCATTTGGAGCGAAGAGACCTGGTTTTGTAGATAAGATATTGCACCAGCACATCCATAAACTGGGTCCCTCATTCTTGCACCTGCTTCATACACTAAACTACTCACTGCATCTCCTCTCTTATTCATTGGAATGTCCTGCAATATATATATCACATAAATTAATCAAAAATCACATATTACATGAAGCATAAAACGAGGGACCCAGACCTTATGAACAATGGAAAATTTGTGGGGTTCATCAGAAGGAAAGTGGTTTTGAGTCTCACTGGCAAAAATTAGGTTATTATGTGTGTGTTGTATGTGAGTGTGTAAACGTTTATATAAACAAAATTTGAAGATGGGAATTACCTGAAGCATTTTGCTAACATTGCTGGCACCAAAGACCTTATGAACAATGGCAAATTTGTGGGGTTCATCAGAAGGAAAGTAAGGAGCAAATATGCAATCTTTGGCACATCTACGTCTCAGCAATTTACATGAAGCACAAGGCGAATTTCCAATACTACCCATGTCTTGTTTATATGTGAAATAAATGGTGTGAGGATATAATTAGAAAGAGAGGAGAGAGATAGATGACTCTTGGTTTGAAGGTGATGATCAGTGAAAACTAGTTGGAGAGAATTATCAAATGGTGTGTGTATATTTATATTAGAGCTGAGAACGTGTGAGGCGCACAAGATAAAATAATAATAATAAATAAATAAATAAAATATGTTTGAGATGGGAACTTTATTAAATAATAATATGGTTTATAGTTATTTATAATAATTCACATGAGAGTGTACTTGGTATCATTTAGCTCTCAAGGGAGATTATTTTGTCCTAAATACCTAATTGCTGTGTCATAGATGAACCCGTAGCTACTATATATTACACACCTTCTAGTTAGGGGTGTTTTTGGTAATTTTCACAATTTAGGAAGAGTAGAAGAGTTAGAGAAGATAAACAATTATTTAAAAAATTAATTAAACATAAATAATTTATATGCATTTGAATGAAAAAAAAATTAAAGATTTAATTATATATTATAAATTTTTCATAAAAATAATTTTATTTTAAACCCATCTCCAATCGGAGCACATATAAATACATCTCTTTTTTTTTGCATATTTAAAAATATGGAGTACATATTTTTTTTCATAAACTAAAAATGTATGTTTTTTAGGTATAGAAATTAAAATATTGTGAATAATTAGGTTAAATTATGAATAGATCAAAAAGTAATATAAATAAAAAATTAAAATAATTATATTAAACACTATTAAATTTTTAGTTTTTTTTTTGTTAAATGATAACAAATTGAGTTAGTGGTATAATATATGTAACTTTTATATATAATTTTGTAATTATTAAGTTAGGTATATGTTGAAAATTGGTGTTGAGAATGCCAAGACCTAACCAAATAAAACCAAATAAAACAAACTTTTTTAAAGTTGTATTATTTTTTTCATATATTTTTATTACAATTCTATAGTTATATATAAGAAGATTTACTCCTTGAATTACTCTTTGAATTAAACATTCTTTGATTTACTCCTTGAATTACTCTTTAAATTAAACATTCTTTGATTTACTCCTTGAATTACTCTTTGAATTAAATATTCTTTGATTTATTCCTTGAATTATGGATTCTTTGTTTTTCTCCTTGAATTAAGGATTCTTTGTTTTTCTCCTTGAATTAAGGATTCCTTGTTTTTCTCCTTGAATTAAGGATTCCTTGTTTTTCTCCTTGAATTAAGGATTCCTTGTTTTTCTACTTGAATTAAGGATTCCTTATTTTTCTCCTTGAATTATTCCTTAAATTAAGGATGACAACTTCTTGATTTACTCATTGATTTAAAGTTCTTGATTTATTCCTTGAATTAAGGAGTTGACACTCCTTAATTTACTCCTTAATTATTCCTTAAATTAAGGATGACAACTTTGATTTACTCCTTAATTAAGATTTTTGATTTATTCCTTGAATTAAGGAGTGTCAACTCCTTAATTTACTCTTTGAATTAAGATTCTTGATTTATTCTTTGAATTAAGGAGTTGACACTATAAAATTAAGGAGTGTTAACTCCTTAATTCAAGGAGTAAATCAAAAACATTAATTCAATGCGTAAATTAATAAGTAAATCAAGGAGTTGTCATCTCTAATTTAAGGAATAATTAAGGAGTGTCAACTCCTTAATTCAAGGAGTAAATTAAGAAGTTATCATCCTTAATTTAAGGAGCAATTCAAAGAGAAAAACAAAGAATCCTTAATTCAAGAAAAAAAACAAAGAATCTTCAATTTAAAGAAAAACAAAGAATCCTTAATTTACGAGTTGTAATACTAATTTTGTTATTATAAAAAATAAGTATTTTTAGTCATATAATTTATTAAAATGAGTATTTTTAGTCCATCAAAAATATAAAAAAGAGAATACATAGTGTGTAACTTTCATAAATAACATAACTACATGTGTCCAACTCAAAAATTATTGGATTAAAGTGATTATTTTAAAAATTTATAAGATCTATGATATTTAATTTAATAATTACAAGATTAAATTACTTAAATTAAATTATTGCAGTAATATTGATTGTATCATCTTATATCAATACTCAATGAAAATTGGTAGAAATTGAGATTCAAGAAATGAGTTGTATATTACCTTTTAACAATATTAGAAAAAGTTGTCTACTTGAAATAAAGTAAACGAATAAATAAGAAATTGGTTTGTGTTATTCTCCGCTTTTATTATCATAAATCTAAATTTAAATATCACCTTATAATATTTTTTTATTTTTTAAAATAAATGAATAAATAATTCAAATTTAAAAATTATTTAATTCAAATTGGGTATTATATGACATATATATAGAACACGTTAAGTTATTTTTGTTTTTCCCTTACCTTTTATGACATATATTTCAAACAAATGGTTGAAAATGGACAAAGGGTATAGGGAAACTATATCATCATATCTAAGTTTTTCTCGCTACATCATTAATGAATATTTTAGAAATCCTCTTTCTAAACTTAATTAAAAAAAAATAAAATAGATCCTGATGAAGATTTTCCATTGAATTTCAAAGTTATCTTTTAAGGAAAAAGTACAAGAAATTTCTTTAAAAAGAGATAATTAACTCAAGCGATTTGATCTAAAACCGGTTTTTAACTATTAAAAAAAAAATCTGCAATTTTTCCAGCACCAAACATCAAGAGCTCATTTTCTAACATATTTTCTTTTATCACCAAAATTCAAATTCCGAGCACAAACTAAAAAGTCCCGAATTATGGATTTGGAGAATAGAAGAAAAAATTGCCTACTAGATTAATTTATGAAAACTTCTTATATTTCTTATTTTTTTTAATTATCGCATTACTCTCTTTTATTACCTATGTGCTTTATTTGTGTTAGGGGTATCCACCGGTCCGATCTGATCCGGTTTTGGAGGGAAAAAATTAACCGAATTGGATCATTTATATTACTCAGATCAGATTAGACCGTTTCAAACGGTTTAAAAATTAATACAAATCGAACCGTTCTAAACAGTTTAAAAATTAATACAACCGGACCGGATCAATTGAAAAAAGATTTTAATTAATACAAATCGAATCAGACCGTTTAATTTGTAAAACCGTTCAATGCAGTCCAATTCGATCTGATTTTTCGATTTGATCTAATCTGAATCAATTTATAGACATTCCTAATTTGTACGATAGTACACCGAGAGCTTCATAATTAACATTATTATTACATGTATCACCAATAACATTAAAACAAATAAACAATTTTTAATTTTTTTTCCTTATTCCTTTTTACGTCACTTTGTCAAATTTACTTTACTTTTGTATATATTAAGTGAAATTATTGATGATAGATATAGATACATTTATAGGGAGAGCAACGTAAGGGGTTATATTTGATTTGATCCGATTCGAACTAATTTATGAACACCTTTAATTTGTACGCTAATTTGTACAATGATACACCGAGAGCTTCATAATTAACATTATTATTACATGTATCACCAATAACATTAAAACAAATAAACAACTTTTAATTTTTTTTCCTTATTCTTTTTTACGTCATTTTCTCCTTTTTACGGCATTTTCTCAAATTTAATTTACTTTTGTTTATACTAAGTGAAAATTATTGATGATAGATATAGAATGTAGGGGGTTATATCGGATTGTAGCCTTGATTGAAATTTTTGTAAAAAAATTAATGTAATATACCAATTTTTGTATTTTATGCGTGTTATTATATATGTATACGTTAGTGATAAAATTTTAATATATTTAAAATTTAAGTCATTTTTATTCGTTTTTTAAGTATTTATGTTCATATTTATTAACAATGGACACAAGTGCGGACAGATATAATTATAACAATAATTATTTTGGAATTGAATTATAAAATCTATACCCAAAAATCGTTATAGTTTAGGAATAGTTTTTACCCGTTGATAAGTTTGGGACAATTATTAAAAAATATTTGAAAAAAAAATTTTTTTTAAACTTTTTTAAAAATTTCTATATACTTATGCGAAAAAATCAATATATCATAATTATTAATTAATATATAATTTAATTTAATAAATATATAAATTAAATAAATAAATATAATTAATTTTAGGTATGGACAAGTATTGTTATCAGTATAACCGTATTCGTTACTTCATGTTCGGTTTTTACCTAAAATTGTATTTATTCATGAAATTTATCGAATAAAAATTAAACAGACGGTGAGAATAACCATGGATAATCGAACTTTGCTCGTTACTAATATATATATAGATTATTAGTTACATATGAAATGATAAAAAAAATAAACAAAAAATTTAACTCCAAATAAATTACTTGCATATATTTTAATAATTTTTTTTCTATAAAACTTGAAATATATTACACATAGTATAATCATTTATCTTAATAATAAGATAAAAGTGTAGTAATTTATACTAAATCAACATGCTTATCAATAGGTTTTATAATATATAACCTAAAATATTCTATCATCTTTTAATTTAGTTTTAAATAAATATATTTTATTCATAAATATATATCATCTCGTAATATTATTTGATATCTTATTTTAATAATCTTTTTAATTTACTTGAAATGTTCGGTGAATAATTTTTTTAACTTTAATACCTAAATTAAATAATATTTTAGACTTTAATATTTTTATTTTTTATTTTAAATAATTTCACTGTAAGTTTAAAAGGTATTTAATTTAACGTTTAAAGTTGAATACAAGTAAAAATTGATTTATAATGAATTTTAAGTATATAAGTTTATAAATTAACTTAAAATTTAAAATTCATCTTAATTAAAAATTAATTATTAATGAACTTAAAATTAAAAAAAATATTAAAAAATACAATATAACTTCGATATAGGAATAAAAATAATCTTTAATATTGACTCAATAAAAATATGAAAGAAAAATCTCCCAACATTAAAAAGAGAGTGTTTTGAACATGGATTTTAGAGTAACGTTTAAAAAAACCGTCTATGTGATAATTAGTAACGAAGTAAATTGTTTTTATCAAGATTAAGATATTGATTTTATTTAATTAATAATTATTTAAAAAATAAAAATTAAAATAAGTGTGCTTAATTTATTGTGTGAAATATTCGTTACATACTTCTTCTTTTGGTTCAATAGTCATTTACCACGTAAGTTAGCATTAATGCTTTCCAACGTAACTCAATTAAAAACAGATCCTTATATGCTAAAAACTTTCCTTATATTTATTATTATTATTATTATTATTGATAAGATTTCATTTTACCATTAATTATACCATGAGTCGCCGTTTGTTTGTAACTTCAACTTATTCTTTTAGGATATTTAGTATAAAAGATAAAAGAATAATATTAATATTAATAAAAATATACAAAAATCTCTTAATTTTTTTTATGAGTTATCTATTAATTATGAAAACGTATACTAAAAGTCTAAAACTTTTAAAAAATATAAAAAATAAAACATGCAAATATCTATCTACATATTTTTTTAAATTATTATATATTTTATAAATAAATTATAAATAAATAAATATAAATTTTAATAAGTTTGAATACATAACAATTGATTTATAAAGAATTAATAACTTAAAAAATATGCATGTGTATATTAAATATTTCATTTATAATATTTTTTATTTTTAAATTTTTGATATACTTTTTCATATTTAATAAATTTTTATTATTTTATTAAAAATTAATAAAATTTTACATGTTTTATTATAATTAATGTAATTCTACTCTTCATCCAATTTTTTACTTATCCTATAATTTAATTACTAAATAAAAAATTAATCATTCATGAACATTATAGACTCTTATACGGTTATATTCCTTTCCTACTCTTGGGCTCACAGTCAGTGAGTGACTAACTAATAAAGCACATGAAAACAAATGTTCATGGACGTTGACCGCCGCAAACGTGTATGAGATAGGGTTGGCAATATCAAAATAATTGTGAATTGATGTATGGATTTCACGTTTTCTCTTCCCTATTTTCAGTATTTTGTTCATCTATTTAAAATTGAATTTATATTTGAGTAAAAAAAATTAATATCATAATAATTTAAAATATAAATCATTAATGATTTTTATCTCATAATTTAATATTTTAGATTTTTAAAAATATAAATATTATTTTGACAATAGGATTACCTTTTAAAATTTATATTCACATTATAATGATGAAATATTTTTAAAAATAAAAAATGTACTATGATAATAATAAAAATAGTTTTGAAAATTAAATTTCCTTTAAAAACCTACTTAACTACTCATTGAACTTAAGATTGGGAACAGGAACTATCTAAGTCTTTGTGTTTATCAACAATATTATTTAAAATATAAACTAAGGAAAAAATAATCCTAATTAGATATTTAAAAAAGAAACCAGCCTCTTATGTTTGTTAGAACTTAGACACGTGAAGCACAAAGAAAAGCAATATTTCTCTCGTTAGTTTTGTATGAATCAATTTTTTTATTTTATTTAATTTTATATTCGATTGTTATGAATGAGAATATAAATAAAATTAATTCTTTATTATTTTATATTTAATTGTATTATAAATTATAAATTAAATAAACTTAATTAATAAAAGAAAAGAATAAAAATTTTATCCTCATTTATGAATTATAATTTCATTCGCATGTTAATTTTTTATTTTAATTTTATCCTAATTTATAAATATAATCAGAAATTTTAAACCCAAAACTCAAAACACAAAAACCAAAACTCTAAATCTTATTTGAAAAAATAATAATTTTAATAATATATTTTATTTTTAAGTAATAATGATTTCAATAATATATTTTATCTGATGAAAAATTACAATTAAATAATATTATTTAAACTTTACTGAATATAAGAATATTAAGATAATATACAATATTTTTCATTAATATCAGTAAGAAGTCATTGGCCTAACTGATTTTGACTCTCTCTTTGATCAAACGCGTCTAATTTAAGTATTTGTACCTTTCTCGACAACTATCGAGTGAATCTCTAAGATAATATAAGAGTATGAGTCCTCAATCGATTACAATAGATGTCACCCATCTACCTATAAAAAGGTAGCCTACTAATGAGTACAATGATGAATCCACGAGGGATTATTCAATCCTAAAAATCAAATAATTCAATTTTTAAGATGTTTTTTTATGATAGTTCTTGATGTTTTAAAATATTTTTCATAAGTTGGTACCGATAATAAGTTTTTATTAAAGTATAACTATCGTGAAAAATAAAGGGTACCAAAGTTTTGGAAAAACACCCTAGGTTTGGGTTGGCGATGATCTCAAGTTGTAATGTCTTTTTGCCATCGATGATACAATGTTGGAACCTAATACCTATTCAATTTTTTGGTGGCTTTGAGAACAAAGTTAATAATAAATAGTTCCACATAGATTCGTTTGTAGGTCTCAATTCTAGTAATCAAAATTAATAATATAATAATAATATTATTTCTTTTTCATTTACCTTCTTATTATTTTTTTATTGTATGTACTAAACGTAATCTAAATATTTATTATATATATAATTAATAATTAACATACATAAAGTAAAGCTGGTTTAAAAAAGTGGCGTAAAAGATAATTTAAATAATTTATTTATTAAAATTTAAATAGTGACTGATACATAAATAAAACAAGTGAACAAAAGTGGATAAAGTGCTTCCTGTGCAGGTCAGTTTGCAAAATGGCCATACATTCCAATTTCAATTGAATTCAACACTTCGACTTTTCTTGGGAGAACATCAGTTCAATATGAAACTATGGCCATAATTCTCCAACATCATTTTATACTTACCGTTATATA
The DNA here is from genome assembly GCA_030763125.1 of Hippophae gyantsensis. Lineage (NCBI taxonomy): Eukaryota > Viridiplantae > Streptophyta > Magnoliopsida > Rosales > Elaeagnaceae > Hippophae > Hippophae gyantsensis. The sequence continues at coordinate 30,099,520 of CM061030.1, forward strand.
TATTACACTACTACAATACATACATATAGTCTCGTACATTTAGCCTCGATTTTTAAAAAAACCGAGACCATAGAGTTTTAACCTCGATTATTTAAAAATCGAGATCATAGACATACTTTATGGCCTCAGTTATTTTAAAATTGAGGCCATAGACATACCTATGGTCTCGGTTATTTTAAAACCGAGGCCATAGACATATCTTTTGGTCACGGTTATTTAAAAACCGAAGTTATAGACATATCATATTAATTTTTTCTCCTTTAAATTTTATCAATTTTTTTCTCTCTTTTTCTTTCTTTTTACACCAAATTAACACCAAAAAAATTTATCATTTTTTTTATCGTTTTTTTTTTTCCTCTTTTTTTTTTCCTTTTTCTTTCTTCCTTTTTCCTTTTTCCCTTTTTCTTTTTTCTTTTTCTTTTTTTCTTCTCTTTTTTTTCCTTTCTCAGCTAGGGTTTTCCTACAGAGCATATATATATATACTTTCTTTTTAGAGATGGCCAGTCTCCAGTTGCTGCTCTAAGTCTCATCTCTCGTCCGTCCTCGTCTGGCTGTTCTCGTCTTGTCGTCCTCGTCTCGCCATTCTCGTTCCCTTGTTTCTTTTTCCCCCTCGCACGCTGTATATGTATTTCCTCATCGTGCGACTGATCTGCACTTCAAAATCACTCTAGCTGAGGTACGTATATTCAAATTTTGTTTATTAGGTAATCATCCCATGGATGGTTTACGTCTTGTTTTCCCTTCTACTGCAACATCTGTTCTTTGTTTGCCAATATGTCATTATTCCTTGTTTTTTTTGTTTTGTCTCAGCGATGAGCCCATTACTAAAAATTCTTGTTTATAATTTTTGGGATGACTTTGATCTAATTAATGGAACCCAGGTTTTAATTTTTGGGATATCATATCATTACTCTTTGTTTTAGTTTACATTAAAACTGTAATCTCTAGTCATGTTGGCTCTTTTTTTTCTGATAAATTTTTCTTAGTTCTCATTATGCTGGACAAGATCTATATCCAAAGTTTAGAGCTGGTGAACCTTGGAAGAAGGTATTTGGCCCTGTTTTTATCTATCTTAATTCTGCTCCAATGGGTGATAACTCGTCTGAATTTATGGAATCCTATAGTTTAATCCTCAGCTGTTTAATCCTGAGAGAAGTAAATTCATTTTACTATTTGAGTTCTCATATAAATTCTTCTGTTATGATAAAAAAATATAAGTTCTGTTGTTGATTATAATTTTTTTTGTTTATAATATTGTAGTGGCATTTTGCCAACAATTGATGTATTCTCTGGCCATATATTGGTAGGGGTAAGTTAATGCTCATTCTTCAATTTTCTTTTATTAGCTTTAGATGCAAATTTCATAATTCTTGTACGTAATAAGGTTAAACGTGTGTGTTACTACCGAGGTCATATGATGTTCTTTGCTTACAAGTAGGGTAACACCTGTAGCTTCTCATTATGATAAGACTATTTTTTATCACAAATTTCAACTCTTATTCTTGAATTTGGTTCCTATCCTGCAAGTATGGTATCTTATTTCATAATTTTGTTTGGCTTTGTGCGAAAGTATATATGTATTTCGTGGGTACAAATGAGATTATTTGTTGTTGTGATCCAATTACCCTTCGAATTATATTATCTTTTTCAGTTGATTTTTGCATATACACGCACGCTCTCCTTTTACAGTTGTTATCACTGTGAGTATAAGTTTGACAGGATAATGAGTACACCAAAATCCAAATACATATTAAGATATTAATTGTAGTGTTCCATCAATAGCTGATGTTCTATTATAACTTCACATTTTTGGTTTAACATTCAAAATGAATGCTTTGATTGATATAGATATTTTTGTAGGGGTCTTCTTTATACGCATTCAAGGAAGAAATGGTCATATTGTCAACTTTACGAGGCAACCGTTTTCCTCTATTTGATCACCATACTCACCTTTTCTCATCCTCTCATCTCCAAGGTAGTTTCTTTGTGGATTTTGTGTCCAAGTTCTATCTCTTATGAACTTAGAGCATTTTTTCTTTGAGTTGTAGAATCTGGGTTTTCTTTTATTGCAATTAAAGATTTATACTGTGATTTGTAAACAAGTTGTTGATCAATCATTGAAAGCCTATGAGGTAAACCAGATTCAACCTACAAGCTTCTTTTGCGCTTTATTTTTGTTATTTCTCTATCTACTTGTTCACAATATATGATACTCTGTCCTATTTGGCTCAGTTTGTAGATACAAGTGTGTTGTCACATTTGTCCTCCTTTTATTGCTTATAAGTGTTGGGACAATCTTTCTAGCTTATATCACCATCTTTTCACTGATCTATACATGAATGGAAAGGTCTGTCCTCATTCCATATTTGCTTCATCTTGGAATTTAGGTATTGAATTTACATTTTAGTTATATCGCTAACTCAAGTTTGGTGATACATTGATATATCGGTCCCTCCGTGTGATAGGCTTCAAAATCCTCGTGATACATTTTAGCTTGCTTGCTATGCCTTATGCTATGTTAGACTATGTTTTGAGTCTATTGTGAACAGTTTTTATGGTTCATTCTTATTTTATCTAATGTTATTTATATTGTACATTGTGTTTATGGTTCATTCTTATTTTATCTGTTATTACCAAAAGAAAGTAACACTGTGCACTGTAACAAGCACTGGTAGCCAGACCAGCAGAGCTACAGTACACTAGCGAAACAAGTGCACTCAAAGTTGCGTGCACTGAAAGGCACCAAACAGGCACCAAGACACTGTTGGTCTCAAAATAGATAAAAATAAATACTATACTCAAGTTATTTCTATTGTACACTATGTGTATTAATTTTTAGTGTATAATAAACTCTATAATGTAATTATACTTTTAATTTTACTATAATATGATTTTTAATATTGTTTTTAATAATTTATTGTAATTTAATTTTTAATATTGTAATTAATAATTGTATTTTTTTTAATTTATGTATACCCTATGGCCTCGCTTATCAGAAAAACCAAGGCCATAGGGTGTATTTATGGCCTCGGTTATTAGAAAAACCGAGGCCATATGGTGTATCTATGACCTCAGTTATTAAAAAAACCGAGGTCATAGGGTGTATCTATGGCCTCGGTTATTAGAAAACCGAGGTCATAGGGTGTATCTATGGCCTCGGTTATTAGAAAAATCGAGGTCATAGGGTGTACTTATTGCCTCGGTTAAAAAACCGAGACCATAGGTTGTTACTTATGGTCTCTCTCACTTAGGCCTCGGTTTTTATAACCGTGGCTATAGATTTATGGTCACGGTTAAAAACCGAGGCCATATGTACTTTTTGTAGTAGTGTTACTAACATATATAACGGTTAAATATATATCATTAATATGCATTATATACGTACATAAAAGTTATTAAAAATGTGATATGTATTATATAAAATATAATTTTTTTGTACACATATTTATGGATCAATGATATACATAAAATGACAAATTAAAAATGAAATATGTAAATTACTTCAAAAAACAATTAGTGCTATTGAATATATTACACAACTACTACTATTTTTTTTTGTAAGTTGAGCTAATAAATGTATCAAAAGAGGCATTATATGCCAAAAGGATTTCTAAGAAATCTTTGGCATGAACCTTAATTTTCGACTAAATGGGTATAAAGCTGTAAAGTGTGCTATTTTAGTTCACTTATATGTTATTTAGTATTTTTAATGAGTTCATGATATAATATTATCATATTTTATTTAAATATCATCTCATTTTATTTCATTTCATCTCTTAATTAACCTAATTTTAAATATATGTTGTATTATTTTTCTTATTAAAATTATATTATAAATTATTATTTATCATATTTTTTTTTATTTGTCTTATTTAGATTTATTAACGATAAATTAAACATATTAATTAGTACCATTTTATTATCATATCATATCATTAAAAATTAAGTGAAATAATATAAGATTAATTTTAAAAATTAATGAATTATTTCATAAACCTTATTAATATCTTCTTATTTAAATTTAGTCAGAGGTAGTGCTGTACTGCAATGTTTACTTTTTAAAATTTAATAATTTAAGTTTAATTTAATATAATTTAGTTTTTTATTTTTCATAAAATGAAATTTAGTAGGTAATTTTTTTTACGAAAACTTTTAAATTTAACTAAAGTTATTAAATTTTAAAAGATTATAAATTAAAATATACTAATAAAAAAACTAATGATTAAAATGTATTTTAATATAAATATAAGACACTAACAAAATTATTAAGTCGTTAATCTAATTATGTATAGACACCTAAGCAAGGCGTTCAACCTAAAAAATATATATCTTCCACCTAATATTAAAGGGTTTAAACTAAGATTTTTAGGTGAACATGATACAATATTGATACATAATTTAAATATGTGAAGAAGGATCCTTTCAAATTTTTAATATTAATTTGTTAAGAATTAATTGGATTGAAGTTATAGTGTCATCGTTCGTTAGAATCAAAATATCTATTATATTCGAACCACAATTTATATCGATTAAACAAATCATTAGAATTCTCGAAGTGATACATTCTTGAAGAACTGTATATTCACATCACATTTTATTGTATAATATTTGAGAATCATCATCAATATCTTGATATATGTCTAAGCTTTGTTTTAGAGTATGAGACTTATTCAATTAAGAATTCTCATATATATTAGTACTAGCAAGTGCATTAAAGATGTAGTCATCGATTTACATGAGAGGCTACGATTACTATAAGCAAACATATTAATGATGAGAAACTTATTTGTACTATGCTACTGATACTTGTACTTGTTACACTATTATGTTACAATATTTATATCACAATTAGTGATAAATAAATAAATAAATAAAAAAAGAGTAAAATCATTTTATTTCAACAAAAAACTCACGTCCAAATTTCATAGTTTATAGAAGTTTAATATCGTAATAATTGATACAATTATTATTCAACGGATTAGGTTCATTTATTTTTTATTTCGTTGATTTCTATTTGATTGAAATAATGTTTTGAATATTATAAATTAAGAATGGAGAATATTATGAGATTCAACTAGACAATTTTTCATTATTTATTTTAATGATATTTTTTATAATAATAGATAAATGTCCATCTTTATAAATAATTTTACTATAATTTGAATAAAAAAATATAAATTCTCAAATTCTACTAAATTAAATGCTTTTAACCTTTATTCTTACAAATATTAATGATATTTCTAATCTTTTTTCAAATATGAATCCCATTGTTGTGGTTTTATGACAAAACCAAAGTTCATAGCCTTACTCTACTATTGACTTAAAGAGTTTATTTGTTTCAATTTTGAATGAATTACTATGTGTCAAATGTGTCTTTTTTACATATATTCTGTATATATGATAATAAAATTATAAATATATACACTAAACTCATAATTATTAGTGTCTTTATTGGAAATGAGAAATTAAATTTACTAGTGAATATATAAGATATATCTATAGTATAAGTATAGTTAAATAAAATGATTTTTGAATATGAAATTTGATTATCAATATAATGAATTATTTTAAAACCTATTACCATTGTTATTATAATATAATAAAATTTATTTGATTCATACATGTATTTATTAATTCAACGTATATTTAGAATACTTCAACAAATCTTTAAGAAATATATTCTTCTTATCTCTTGAACACAGTTTTTGGATAAAAAAAGATTCAATAAAATAACTTATTAATTTCTAATATCTCTTCTCATATTTTTAAATGAATATTTTATTTATTTATTGAGTATTAATTAATTTTAATATTTTTAATAATTAAAATTGTTGAAATTCTTTAATTTTATATTTTTATTTGAAAATAAAAAATATTAGAAAATTTTAGAATAATGATTAGAATAAGTGTTTTATGAATATAGATAATGGATTCGAATTATATGGAATCGCGAAAGGGAAAAAAAATCTTTTGCACTGCTTAAGGTGAAAAGCGGGGTAAGGGTAAAGCAAACGTTGTTTGATTATTGTAATTATGTAACGTTTACAATTAAATAATAATAATAACGAAAAAAATGGATATCATCGTCATATTTCAAAGAAAAGAAAAATACTTTGTAACATGAATTTTAGACTCACAATTTACGTAATTATATAAAATATATACTATTTAATTAGTTTAGGATAATATTGCATGCATTAAATTATTATATTTATTAAATGGTATTTTTATTATTAATTAAATATAAATTTTTACATCAAATTGTAATAAAAAATAATAATATTAATAAAAGAGTACTTTTAAAATTTATAACCATAAAAAAACAAATATATTTTACTATTAATTCTTTTTCACATCATTTTAAATTAAATTATTATTATTAACATTCGTTAAATATAATTTTTATTTTTTTAAATTTCTCAACATTATTCATTAATTTATTATATGGTGGTGATATTGAGAAGGAAAAAAACACTAAATCAAGAGCAGATTTTTTTTTTTTGGTTTTATAATGTTTGAATGTGATATTGTTAAGTTAAATTTTAAGTTTACAATGATATTAATATTTTTTTAATAAGCAAACACCTTTATTCCGTTTTGTTTTCAATTTAAATTGTACTATTTCTACTGTGGTACGTATGAGAGAGTTATTGTTAACTCTATAAGAGTAAGTAACATATATGTTCTTCCAAATTATGATATTTTAATTAACTCTTAAATTTCAAGCTAAGTCTTATCTTAAATATTGTCATGATCTTTAATCTCTTTCCTCATTTTTATGAGTAGGCTTTACATTTTTGTTTTTATGTTTTTTTTTAGTTCAAATATTTTGGAAAATTATAATTAGCTTCATCCGTTCTTTTTCAGGGATCTTGACATGTCTTGAGCCCAACAAGAAAATATGTAATGGACTTGGCCCATGGATACTTTTGTTTTTACCCAAACCAGAATTTTCAGGTTTGAAACATCTTCAGTATTCTAAACTAAAGTGTTCGTACAAATAGCCCAGTGTCATAGTGACATATTTTTTAATTTAAAAAATTGTTATATTTGTAACGTTTGATTTTAAATTTCAGAGGGTGATGTGATGGAATTGGTAACTTTATATCATTCTTATACTTATTTTTATATCTTTTTACTCACATTTTTAATTTAAATACATGAAATAATTTTTTTGTTCAAATTCAACAAATATAAATATAATATCACAAATATCTATAAAATTTCAAAAATATTACAAATGCTCTAAACTTAGTGAAAGTAAGATTAACAAAAATAAATAGAAATTTTTTATATATAAAAATGATATAAATAATAAAAAAAATAAAATAGAATAGAAACACAAGACATCTCATGATATTTTTTACAAAAAATAATAATTAGTAAAAAAAAATTAAAAAAATTAAAAAAATTACAACAAAACATATACAAAGAATTTACAGAATTAAGAATGGATGTAAATAAATACCACGTCTCGAAAATAGGTATATGAGATAGAAAAGGTGTTAAAGAAAATTTCTTAAAAATCATGAAAAATTTAATTTAAAAATCACTTGAAAATCAAATTTTTAAACAATTTGAACACCCTTCATAGATTTTATATTCAAAAGGCAAAACTTTATTGTAAAATCATAAATTTAAATCAAAGACATTTATAAAATCAATTTATATCAACCTGACTAAATATAAATTATAATATCAAATTAAATAAGGTTGAAAATCAAACCATATAATACTACAATATTATCATAATAAACCAATAATTCATGATGCATGCTTAATTTAATAATTTTTGATAAATATAAGTAATCATCATTAAAATATAGGGAGATTTCAATCCCAAAATCTGAGTATATTTGTACTTCCTCGCTTATATGAGAATGTAAATTTTAAGTGTCCCAATGCATACTCATACAATGTAAAATATGTTATGTAATATAAATTCAATGCATGATATGCAATCTCATATGTATTAGTCTTCAAAATACATGGACACATGGGCGGTCTAACTCTGAGATGTATATAGGTCCACCTTCAACCCCATGCACGATCGTAATACATATGTCACATATATTACTCAAATCAACGTTATATGAGTCTAAGTATCCAAAACACAATAGGGATCTAATTCTGAGGTTTATTTGTAGTCACAATATGAAACCTACTAGATGAAAAATTCCAAGACACAACGGGGGCTCCAACTCCGAGGCCTATGTACCATCAATAATTTGAGGCAACATAGATGTAAAAACTCTAAGAATACATATGATACGATGCAAACCTATAGTCCATAGAAAAATAGTTCGTCACCATAAGTAGCCAATGGGTACCATACTTCGCAAAACAACAAACATGCATACTCCCCACAAAATAAACCATTTCCATGATGCATGTATAAAAATCTCAGATATCATGTAATATTTTTAATGTTCATTTTATTTCAACATTTGATACTCGTTTGATATATAAAAAATTTTAATGTATGCATAATAATTTTTTTATAATTAATATATGATTTTAAACATCATTTATAACACTTATTATATTAATCATGGCATCTGGTTTTCATTTTATTCATATCAAATGGTAAATGAAAAACTTATAAAAACAATGCATGAATTTAAAAAATTTGAGTAGAAACCCTTACTTGAAAAATTATTCGACCACTAAACTTTCAAACTCAACCTCCTTGATATTTATCCTCAAAATACCCTCCAAAATATGACAAAAAATCTAAAAAAATTAGAAAGAGAAAGTTTTAGAAAGAGGGATGAGGGAGAAATTGTGGTGTGAAAAGAAGAGTGAATTCAGCTAAATTTATATACAAAATTGCTACTCATGACCACCCTCGTTAAGAGTCCCGTTTGATCCGGTTTTTCACATGAAAGTTTTTCTATGTAATATACTTTAAAATATTGTCTAAAATTTATTTTAAAACACTTTAATTATTTATAATGAATTTTTGGGTTTTACATGCCTATCACCTTAAAAAAAATTTCCTCAAAATTTCATTACTCTTGGAGTTAGAATAGCTCATGTAGACCTTATACTTTAACTCCAAAATTGCATTTTCAATGCTATAATATTTCCTTAAACCTTTACTAGTGATATTATTCGTTCTCTCAAGTTCTTAACTTGAGAATCAATTATCATCACTAATCTTTCTTAATATGATGCGTCTTCTTATAACATAAATTTTTCCAATTAAGAACACCACTTAATTAAATTGAGAATTTTCTTGTAGGGTAGAAGTATAAAAACCATCATGATTTTGTGACAAGTTTGGGACAACTCCTACTGATAGGGGTGTCCATGGTCCGGTCCGGTCCGATTTTGCCTAAAAAAAATTTAACCGGACTGGACCGTTCATATTACTCGGACCGGATCGGACCGGACCGTTTGACTTATAAAACGGTTCGGTCCGGTTTGGTTCAATTTTTTTATAATTTAATAAAGAATAATGTGAAATTTTTAATATATTATTAAACCGGTCAGGTCCGATTCGAATAGTTTAAAATTAATACAAACCGGACCGGATCGTTTGATTAGTAAAACCGTTCGGTTTGGTCCGGTCCGGTCCGGTTTATGGACACCCCTACCCACTGATATACTACATCCCTAATTCCTTTAATAGTTTGAAAATAGTCTGACGTAACAAGGTGTTAACTTCCCTTTTTATCCTAAAACGAGGCACTTGAAAAAATATAATCGTCCTTTTCAAGATTCAAAAGTCATTGTCTACCATTAGCATGATACTTGTACAAAGTTTGAGCTATATGAGGCTTATCTTGATTTCAATCATTTAATTGTTTCTTGATTAAGACTATTCTTTGTCATGTTGTAATTCTTACCTTTAGCGCAACACATCAGAGATCTATAGGGTCATTCATATGAGGCTTCATTAAGGTTATCCCATTACTTTAATGATAACTATTTGTTATAGGCAAAAATAAACTGATGATAGTTGTTCGATTCAGTTTCTCCTAAACTCTATAACACATGCTCACAACATGTCCTCAAACATTTGAATAATTCTTTTTAGACTATACATTAGTTTTAAAATGATACTCTGTTCTACATAATAATTTTGTTCACAATTTTGTTCACAAAAATCTTGTAACAATTCTACAAATGACAGGATGAATTTAAAATCTTGATCTAACACAATTTTTTCAATATGCCATGTAGTCCTACAGTATCTCTCATAAAATCATTTATCAAATATCGACTCTCATCTCATCAACATCTAATTCATTTTGCTTTAAATTAGCTACATCTTTTTTTCACTTTACTCCATAAGTCCATTCTTTTAAAAGTATAATACATCATATACTTTCGAGCATTTTACTTGTTACCATTATCATTTATGTGACAACTTCTCTGAATGATGCTATATAATGAAATTATAATCCTTTGAAAATACATTTTCTATATATCTATTTAAACTCACAATCTTACTCTCCATTCTTATGGAAAAATATAACAGTTTGCAAGCTCTTTAGTTTTAATTTGTGTGCTAAGGCTTGCGATGTATTTTGATATATTATGACTCGATAACTTCATCATCAAATTCAATATATTTTGTGCTATTATCACTATCACTACAAGTTGATTTGTGTATACTTAATAGACTCACCTTAATTAATCTTCATAAATCTCAAGGTTGATTTCTTTTTAAATGCATAGATTTTATCATCCTTCTTCACGCAACTATAGTTAATCTTTCAAAATTAAATAGATAATGCTTCAAGTTTTCAAAGTCATTCTAGATATGGATCTTGTTTCCTAGTATAAAGCATTGATCTCTATGTAAATATTCAAGTGTGTCAAATCCTTTCTACAATGTGTTAGTATACACTTTATGTGATGCTTTGTTAGTCAATACAAATATTTATTGATGATCTCACCTTTGACTTGCATAAAGTTTCTCTTCATTCAAGTTACTTATTTGCTACAAAATAGCCACCTTTTTGAGTCAATTGTGTGAGGGGGTATTGTTGTCTCCAAATTTGTCTTTTCTCGACTTTTACATAAAATCATCAATCTTTGATCGTTTCATAGTAATCCTTCTATGAGTTCCTCCTTCTCCCAAGAGTGCTTATTTTAAGCTTGAAAAGTAGTTTCGATACATTCAATTCTCTTAAAATTGTTGATTTCTTGACCTTGAAATCTTGCATCCTCGAGTTGATCAAATAATCCAATTATATTTGTCTCTTGATGACAATCAATTTGAAATTTATGTCATTTAAAAGAGGCATTCCATAAGATGACAATCTTGGTCAAACGAATCTTTTTATCAGCAATTCATCCAACTATTTCCTTAACTCCTTTCTTTGTTGGTGCCATTTGATAAAGAGATATAGTCATTGGCATAATTTTTAAGTAGCTTTTTCGAAATACATCTCAATGCTATGGGTAGTCTTGTTAAGCTCTTTCTGTCATTAACATCCATTTCCATGGAGTTACAGAGGGTTTACACTTATTGGGTCCTGTCTTCATTCTAGATAGTGCTTAAGGTAAATATTAGAAAGGACAACTCATGTTGTCTTAAGAAGAGATTCTAAGAGGAATATTCAAAGTAAAAGAGCTTGTAAAATTAAGAATTGGGATAGGTTAAAGAAGTGAAGGGATGAGTGGCACAAGTATAAAAAATAACTCGTATCCAATGGTTGTATAGGAAAAATCATATCAAGCAATATTGATTTTCGGTTCCTCTTTCATATATTGGAATGATTTTCTCTTATGATCCTTGTCCTAGAGTTGTGATGCTTATGCCATTATCCTTTCCTCATATATTTTGTGTCAATCATAGGTTTATGAAGAATTTGATTGTTGGTAGAAAGATTGACTAATCAATTTATAAGGTCAAAATGATAGTTTTTGAAAAGATCGTCTTAGTTATCAAAAAATTTCATGAAATTGTTAACTAAACTATTGAATTTCACTTGAAATTTTTTTTCGAGTATTTGATGCTCCATAGTAGGATGCAATCCCCATCCATTATTTTTATCCAATTATCTTGAGAAATTATTGCACTTGACATGTATTGTCTCATGGAAATACTAACAATATGAGATCTAATCATTTGATTCAACTTGTTCAATATGATGAATGGTTATTATAATTCATTTGGGAAGACTCCTACGTCTCAGCAAAGAGAAAATGTTGTCAATTACTCTTAAAATTGGTTCAATCTGATGGATATTTTGCAAAATATCCAACTTCTCCAAAAAATAAAAAGCAACTAATGCAAACGCATTTCAAAGGTAGATGATATGTCATTTCTTTCAAAAATATCTCATATTATTATCAAAATTTGAATTTTGTTGAAGTTAATAAAAAGAGCCTTTACAATTCTTCATGGTAACAATTTCTATTATTTGCCTCAGGTTCTTCTTGAGTTCAATCGTTACTTAGTGAAATTAATTTGTACACGTTTCTTATTGGCTATATTAGGAATAGGTATTTGAGATAAAAAACAATTTTATTCATAGGAGATCAGAATCATGCTCTACTAATAAACTATCATGTTCTTAAAAATGGGTACGTGAGATAGAAAGAAGGAAAAATTTTAAATTATGTTTAAAAGAAATTTCTTTAATAATAATAAAAAATCGATTTAAAAATATTTTGAAAATCAATTTTATAAATAATTCAAGTATCCTTAAGAAATTTTATTCTCGAAAGGAAAAAATTCATTATAAAGTCATAAAGTTAAATCCAAGATATTTATAAAGTCAATTTAAAATTTATCAAAGTAGTCTCAGCCTACCTAAACATGAATTATAATAACCAATTAAGTAAGATTTTAAGTCAAATCTTATAACATCTCAATCTTTCATGTAAGACATTCATGTATTTTATTGCAATTATCTTGAATAACATAGCTGAGAGGTAAGAAAAGAGTGGTGGGTTAAGTTTATAACTAAAGAGGAGTCTATTCTAAAATATTATCATAATAAATCAATAATTTATGATGCATGCCCAATTTAATAATTTTTTATGAATATAAGTAATCATCATTAATATAAAGTCTAGGGGATGATGAGTGCTTAAAAAACACCAAAATTATCATGATTTAATGTACTTTAATTGATTAAAAATATTTATATTTATATGATTTTATTATATTTTTATAAAAAATTATCTTTTCAGAATCACAAGTATTTTTATTGTTTTTCAGGTATTTTAGTTCAAAAATAACTTAAAGACTCAAAGAAAAATAATGTAAGAAATACATTACAAATATATTGAGAAAAGAAATGAGAAAAAAATAAAAAAGATGAAAAAATTGGACAGAATATGTCAAAGCGGTCAAAAATTTCAAAAAAGCCAAAATTCTACGCGTAGTTGTCCAACCACGCCACATTTCGAGTGCAGACGCACCCACAATGCCAAAAAAGTGTGTAGCCTTGCCACACCATGCCCAAAAACGAGCCCATCAATGCCACATTATCCATAATTCGAGCGCACATCTACACCCTGTCATGCTGCATCATGTCGAATTCACATGCACCAATGCCTATGTCAACGCCTACGTCAACATCCATCCATTACGCATTTTAACATTTTTCCCATTTTCCTCACCTATAAATACCCCATCTTCCCTATTATACAAATCACACCTCAAGAAATAAGTTTCTTAGCTCTCTCTCATTAGAAAGTTTTTTTTTTCGTTTTTAGTTTTACAATTCTTCTCTTTTTAATAAGAACTAGGTATGTTTTGTAAATTTATTGCTGTTTAATTTAATAAACAGAAATGTAAATCCGTTTTAGGTTTTCTAGAAACAAAATTAACATAAAGGTTTTGTAAGGATTCTTATTCTTTATAGTTATTTTTTATGTTTTATTCTTATATGTTATATTTAATTTGTCTGTGATTAAATTTTATATGGTTAGTTGTTTGTAAACATGATATAATAATAACATTGTTATGCTTGTGAAATATTAAATAGGTAAAAATTTCTATCAAATGAATTGATTTTATTTTTATTCAAGATTCTATATTAAGAATGTTAGAGAGAAATATATTATTTTTCATAACAAACTTAAATCTAAAAATTAGATTTTAAGGTTTAATTATCCAGTTTGATTTAGAGTAGTGCTATTTTATTTGTTGGTATAATTGTTCGGTAGTTAGAGCGAAATTTTATTTCGTTATTCAAAAATGTATTGATAACTTGTTTTGAGTAATGGTTTTAAAACTTGAAAATTAGTACTCGGATAATTAAATTCTTAGGTTTAATTTAGACACCTTGAATAAAGTTTAAACTGTCTAACCTTACCAAAGGTGACATTTAAATGGTTAATTTTAAATCTCTTAGAAAAAAAGAATTAATTTAATTAATCAAATTAGTTATCGATCCCATCCATAGGTGCTAATTGATTTGTTTAATTAACAAAGAATATCTAACCCCACCAAAAGTGGTATTTATAGAAGAAAAAAAAGAATCAATAAATATCAATCTATATCTTTAATAACCTAAATAATATGAGCAAGCTTAATTAACTTAGTTATTTATCCATAAATACTTCACTATTATAAATGATATAATTTTACATAAATGTATATTGAATCCATATCTATGTTTATTTTTTATGTTATTAGATTAGAAAAAACACAAAAACTAAAATATCGTGACAGAATATTTAGGATTTAATTTAATTTTTAAAAGTTTTAATAATAAATTAAAAACCGTATATATTCCTTTCTTAGATCGACCTTGGAAATATACTTATCATTTTCTAAGAAATGATTTGTGCACTTGCGAGAGTTTTACAAATATAAAACCAAAGTATTTTTAGGATCAACGATCCCGATTCAACTTATCAGGGGACTAGGAAAATGTACATTCCAAGTATTTCAATGCATGCTCATAAAATATAAATCCAATGCATGATATGTAACCACATATGTATTAGTCTCTAAAATACATACGCATATATGTGGTCCAACTCCAATATGCAAGTGGGTCCATCTTTGTCCCATGCATGATCATAATACAAATGGCATATGTATTGGTCAAATCAACATCATATGGGCCCTCATCTAAGGATTTGAAACAAAATGGGGGTCTAACTCCAAGGCCTATGTGCAGTCACTCTCTGAAACCCACTAGATGGAAAACTCTGAGATACAACGAAGGGTCCAAATCCAAGGTCCGTGTGCAGTCAATAATTTGAGGCACCATAGATGGAAAAACCTTGAGAATACATATGATGTGATGCATACCTTTAATCTGTAGAACAATAGTTTGTTGTAACTAGTAGTTCATAGGTACCATACTCTGCAAGACAACATACAAGTATACTCCCCACAAAATAAACCATTTTCATAATGCATGTACAAAAATCTCAAATGTCGTGTAATATTTTTAATGTTAATTTCATATTAACATTTGATACTCATTTTATATATAAAATTTTCGAATGTATGTAGAATAAAATGTTTATAACGAATATCTTATTTTAAAGAATATTTATAACACTTCTTATATAAATCATGGCATCTAGTTTTCATTTTATTCATATCATATGATGCATGATAAGTTTATAAAAACTATGCAAGAATTTAAAAAGTAAGAGTAGAAATTGAAAGTTATTCCATCACTAAACTTTCGAATCCAAACTCCTTGATATTTATTCCCAAAATTCCCTTCAAAAAGTGTCGAAAATCTCGAACAATTTAGAGAGATAAAGTTTTAAAGAGAGGACAGAGAGATAAATTATAGGGGTGAGAATAGGGGTGAATTCAGACAAATTTGTAGACAAAATTGCTACTCTCGACCACCCTTGGTGAGAGTCCAGCGAGGGCTCGACGAGACATATAGAAATTTTTCAACTTTTTTCCATTCAATTCGATTTTTAACATGAAGGTTTTCCTATGCATCCCTATACTTTAAGTTATTGTCTAAAATTCCTTTTAAGATACTTTAATTATTCATAATGAATTTTTGGGTTTTACAATAACATACTTAGAGATAATGAAATTATATGCTATAAATTTGATCTAATTGTAAGATTAAAAGAAGAACCACCTAGGAAATTAGATGCAATGATACCTAGGAATGAGAAAAGAAAGAATGAGTAAAAACCCAAAGAGAAAGGAGAAGCTATAATCCTATTTTAATGGAATATAGAAAAACAATTAGAAGAATAATTTATGGATCCTGAGAATAGGAGTATAAAAAAATTAAAAGAATAATTTATGGATCCTGAGAATAGGAATATAAAAAAATTAATTAGTTTATTAACCCTAATAGATGAAGAATTAGGAAGACATTATGATAAAAAAAATTATACAAACATAGAGGAATACGATATGATAATAGTTAGTGAAATTGATTCTAAACTAGAAAATATGATCCAAACAAATCATATGAAATCTATTTTATTACTAGTTCCCCATCAAGAAGGAATATCTAACCCACATAGGGAAGAAAGAATTAGGCAAAGGCCAAAAGAACCAAACCTTTCTTATAGAAGAAAACAACAACCAAAAATGAAAGAAGAATTTTATGAGGGAACTAGAGGTAGTGTCCCACCAGAATTCTAACTTCATGAAAATTATGAATCTAATTTTTAAATTTAAATTGTATAAATTGTATAAGAGATAGGAAAAAAGCCTTAGATGATTGGTCTAGTAGTATGAGTGTAATTATACAAACTTCTCCAAGCACAAAATTAAACCCTTCAACTTGTGAAGTTTTAGTAGCTCACAAAATGAAAGAAAATGCTTTTGGTTTACAAATTTAACATGACAACAATATTTACAAATGCATGAAAATGCTTCGACAAGTAAGTAGTACTTTAATACTATAGTAAATGAAATATATAAAGAATTTATTGGAGAAAACAAAGGTAGACATATCACTAAATCTAGTGAATATAAAATGAAGGAAGCCAAATGGTATTTAACAAATATGAAAATATATTACATATGTTATGTAGATTCTTTTATTTGTAAATATGAAATGTATTATTATAAATTATCACTCTCAATACAAGAAACTTTAATAAAATAGTTTTTTAGAAATTACATGAAACATTACATAAAACTATAACAGAATGATGGAATAAAAGAAATATGAAAACTATACGAGATACCTTAGGAGTAAGAATAAGAAATCTATATGATCGAATAATTATTAAATGTCAAGAAATCTAGAAATATAAATAAATAAGTGGATGATAAAATCTGTTGTGATACAGATATTTTAGGATGTTATGAAAATATGGATGTAACATAAAATCAAATAAGTAAAAGCATAAAAATATTAAAACAAAATAAAAAATATTCAACAGATAATAAATTTAGAAAATAATACGTTCAAAAATATAAAAGAAGACATAATAAAGAATATTATAGAAAAATATATTTTAGGTGAAAAAGATATAAGCCACAAGTAAACAAAAATATTACTCGTTAGGGAAATAGAAATGCAAATGTTGAATCTACTATGAGAATAGTCATTATGGTAATGAATGTCTTAACATGTTTCATCATAAAAAAGAATTTAAAAATGAACTTTCATATAAAGATAAAAACCTTAGAAGAATATTTTAAGATAGAGTTTGATCCAATCGAAGAATTGGATGTATATGATAATTATAGTATTTATCTATTAAAAGAAACTGCGGACGAAATAACTGACTCAAAATAAGAATACACTTTCTCAAAAGATGAATGGTTTGTCGAGTATTATAAATCCAAACAGTATTTATATTAAGGTAGGAGCTAGTATTTGTGTAGCTAGTAAATATGTGTTCTTAGAGGAACTCTGGAATCAAGAATCAAAAGATTTAATTTTAAGAATTGCTAACAATACTACAATAAATCATAATAAAATATTAAAAGATATGGATATAATGTTAGGAAATTTGTTTTCCATATTCCTAACATATATTAGTAGGAACAAGAGTTAATTTATTATTAAGAAATAATTTCTTAAACTTATATCAACCTTTTACGAAATATTTAGATAAAATAAGTCTAAAAATATTAGATGTTAATACCATTTATGTGTTAAAAATAGGAAAAATATTTTATTGTATCAAACATAACTTTTATGACCCAACATAAAAAGCGAAAAAGTGATGAGATATACATAAAGCAGCAATAAAAACCTTATTTAGAAATGTTTTTCATTAGATATAGAAGAAAAACACATTTTTTTCTTACTAGAATCTAGGCAGATAAAGCTGTAACAAATATTATAATATTATTAAAAACAGTAAGCTTAGAAAATCCTTGAAATCAAAAAGTACCTAAATCTAAAATGTTTGCTAATATAAAATTAAGAGATCATAACAAAATAACTAGTATAAAACATATGTTTTATACTCCAGAAGATTGGATTGAGTTTGAAAAACAAATTTAAGAACTTTCAAAATTAAATGTTATAATACCAAATAATTCACCTCATTTTAGTCCATCATTTTTAGTCAAAAAAGAAGCTAAAAAAAGAAGATGAAAAAAGTGCATGGTAATAAACTTCAAAACATTAAATAAGTAAACTATTGATGATGAATGCTTTATTTCAAAAAAGAAGAATTATTATTACTAATAAAAGAGAAGAAATACTTTTCAAGTTTTGATTACAAAAGTGAATTTTGGTAAAAAATATTTAGATGAGAAATCTTAGAAACTAACAGTATTTAGTTGCCCCTAAGAACAATTCCAATGAATTTTTCAGATTAAAACAAGTTCTAAGTATCTTTCAAAGGTATATGGACAATTTTTTTAAGAAATTACAAAATGTTTAGTGTATTTACATAGATAATATTTTGATTTTCATTAATGAATTAAATAAACATTATTTAAATATCATTAATATTCTACAAAAATGTAGAAAATAAGACATTGTATTTTTTTAAGAAGAAAGCAATAATTTCTCAGTAAAAAGTTAAGTATGTAGGGTTAGAAATTGAAAATGGACAACATAATCTACATCCTCATATACTAAACAATATTCAAGGATTTCTTAGTGAATTAAAAGATAAAAATCAATTACAAAGATTCTTAGAATGTTTAACGTATGTTAAAACATATATCAAGAAACTTATAAAAATTTACCAACTTTGTACCATCCCATTTTAGATGATAAAATGGTGATTGAAACAAATGCTTCACATGAATATTAGAGAGCAAGTTTAAAAGCAAAAGTTGTTGATAAAGAAGAAATGATCAGGATCACTTCTATGGTCAAGAATTAAATTATCATGGTAATGAAAATGAATATTTGACTGTCAAAAAAACTATTACGAAATTTACAATATAGGTATTAAGTTCTATATTCATTGTCAAAATCAATAACAAGAATTTTATTTATTTTTTAAGGAGTAATATTATAGGTGATTATAAACAATAAAGATTAGTCAAATGACAAAAGTGATTTAACCACTACAATTTTGATGTCGAACATCTTTCAAGAAACAAGAATAGTATAACAAATGCCCTTACAAGAGAATTAGCACCTTTAATAATTTTTGATCTTGTAGGAATGAAACATCTTGGAGATAAAAATTCTTTAGGAACAACTCAATTTTTTATGCCTAAAGAAGTCTCTTTTAGATATAGAAATTAATTAGGAAGAACTTAATAGCTCAAACCCATCATTAGAGTCTAAAAAATTTAAAGAAGAATTTACGTCAGAAATTCATTATAAGAAATATAATGCTTATAAAGAAAAAAAATTCAAAAATGAAAAGGGAGAACCTAACAATTCAAGGTTATCATAGCCAAAAAAGAGTAACGTCTTTGAAAGGAAAAAAAGATTAATTTTTCTAGAAAAACATAAAAAAGAAGAATATTAGAATTACATGATATATAATGATACAAAAGTATAAATTTACAACAACTGGCCTAAAGCATGCAAAAGTATTATCGAATTCAATGGAATAACCCACAGAGCCTTCATTAATAGATTAAAAGTTGATGCCTTTACAAAAGAATTAAGATCACTAACTATCTTTGTTGTCGTAGAAATGAAATATCTTGTTATCAAGATTAAGATAAAGGATAAGGAGATAAAAATCTTTCGAGAAAAACTTGAGGTCTTATACCTAGAAAAGTCTACATACATGAATTCAATAGGAAGAACTTAATAACACAAAACTAATATTAGAGTCAAAAAAATCTAAAGAGGAATCCATCTCAGAGATTCATTCTAAAGAAGGTAAATGTAAAATTCCATAAATTTATGATAAGTACTTAAAGTGTCTTAAAAATATTATGGGCATTATATTAAAAAGTAGGGATATATTGGAAACTTTTCGTGTGAAAAATTTGATTGAATGAGAAAATTAAGAAATCTCTATGTTGCCATCACCTCACTAAAACCTCTACGCTATCACCTATACACCACCTTTGGCAAGCGGGTAAGTGAGCTTGATGGTGAGCTCTATGAATTGCCTCTAAAATGGGGCGAGTTCCACCATTTCCCATGCCCATTTCTCCTTTTCTCACCCATTCTCATTAGAACTTCCTCTATCTAAGATGATTGGGATTTTTGGCATTTTTTGGAGGGCATTTAGGGGATGATATATCAAGGAGTTTGTGTTCAAAATCTTGACAGTAGAATAACCTTTTTGGTAGGGGTTCTTACTCTAGGTTTTTATATTCATGCATTATTTTTATAAACAAAATATCATGCATCATATATTATGGATAAAAGTGAAAAATCAGATGCATTGTTTAATGATTAATTTTATAATGTTAGAAATATAGTTTAAAATGAGATACACATCATAAATATTTTATTATGCATACATTGAAAAAGTTTGGTGTCAATGAACAAGTATCAAATGTTGACATGAAATGAATATTGAAAAGATGATATGGCATCCGAGAATTTTATACATTCATCATTAGAATGATTTTATATGTGGGGAATACACTTGTACATTTTCTTATGGAGTATGGTACATATGGGCTACTAGTTACAGACTATTTTTGACATACTATAGGTACGTATTACGTACACATGTATTTTGTAGATTTATACATCTATGGTATCTAAATGTGATTGAATTATTGTGGTTGCATATAGACCTCGGAGTTGGATCCCTCATTGTGTTTGTAGTCGACCTACCCGTAGATGAAGGCCTATATGACGTGGTTTAACATATACATATGCTATATATATTGTGATCGTATATGGGGTAGAAGGTCGACCCACATGCATCTCATAGTTAGACCATGTATAAGCTCGTGTACTTGGATGATAAATACATATGAGGTCGCATTTCATACATTGGATGAGCATGCATAGGGATATCTATATTGTACTTTCCCTCGGTTTTCCCTTAAGTGAAAAGGTATTTGTATACCTTGGTTTATGATTGGAATCTTCCCACACTATGAACTAATGATGATTACCTATACTCAGGAAAATTTATTAAATTGAGCATGCATCATGAATATCTGTTTATTATTATAAAACTTTAGAGTATACTCCTACTAAGCTATGTGTAGCTCACCCCTAATATTCCCTTACTCCCCAGTTTCTTTATTCGAAATGATTATGATGAAGATAAAATGATCATGAACAAAGGATTTTGACTTAATAAGGTTTGACTTAAAACCTTATTTCTTTTATCAGTTATTACAATTTACGATTAGGGATGCCGAAACTACTCTGATGAATCTTAAATTGACTTTATAAATGTCTTGAATTTATATTTATGACTTTACAATTAATTTTGAATTTTAAATAGAAAATATATTGTTTATAAAATTGAGTTAAATGATTTATAAATTGAATTTTTCATTATTACTCAAAAATTTCCTTTAAACATAATTTAAAATTTACACACTTCTTAGCTCACGTACCTATTTTTAAGGGCATGAAACTTTGGTATCAGAACATGGTTTTTATCCCTTGGGAACAAAAATTTTCTTTCTTAAAGTTGCTTTTGTCTCAGCTACCTACTCGTAGGATAACCAGTAAGAAATATGTGCAAATTTAACTACACTAAGTAACAATTGATTTCAGAAAGAACCTGAGAATAAAATTAAAATTTGCTACACTGAAGTATATAGAAAGGACTCATCTTCTTTACTTCAAAGGAATGATGAATTTTGTTGTCACTACATGATGGTTTTGAAAGAAAGGATGTATCATCTACCTTTTAAACGTGTTTGCACTAGTTGCTTTTGATTTTCTAGAGAATTTGGACATTTTATGAATGATTCAATAATTTGAACCAACTATGGGAGCAACTGACAACATTCATTTTTAGTTAAGGGATATGAGTTTCTTAACAAATTGTAGTAGTCACTTATGGGATTGAACAAGTTGAACTATAAACAAGTTCGTCAAAGTCTCGACCTAATGATTGGATTTTATACCATCAGTATTTCCATAAGATGATTCACATCAAATTAGATCACAACTATGGATGAGGATTCATATTCCATTTTCTACTCTAAGACGTCAAATACTTGAAAGAATTTTTAGAAGCCAAGTCAAAAGTCTGGCTAACAATCGTATGAACAATTTTTGATAACCAGGACAACCTTTTCAAAAACCATTATTCCAACCTTATTAATTGATTTTATTACTTTTCTAAAAAACAATCAAATTCCTCATAAATTCTTAATCAACATCAATCAGTATGAGGAAAAGATAAGGACATAAGTATCCTAAACCTGGATAAGGATCACAAGAGTAAGCCTTTGTGATATTTGACATGAGGAACCATAATTCAATGAAGATTTTATTTTTCTACACAACTCTTGGATATAAATTCTTTCAATATTTGTACCACTTATTCCAATGGTTGAATCTCACAAAGCCTATTACTTCAAATTTTTCTCACAGAATATCTTCTAATATCTTTTGTGCATGTAGTAGTCCATTTTCATAACACAATCAATGAACCTTTTTAGTATTTCCCTCGAGCATAATCTTAAAGGAAGAAATAATCAAAGAAATAAAGTTCCTCTCAAACTCTTTGGAAATGGATGCTAATGACCAAAAAAACATGACACGACCATCAGTAATGGATAAATGTCAGAATGCATTTTTGGAAGAATTATCTAGATTTTCCAACAATATGGCCAATTTTATAATCAAGTTATAGCCTAGAACAATGCCACTGACTATCTCTATTTATGTCATAATCAGAAAAAGGAGTAAAGAAACAATAGGATGAACTACCGATAAAAGTATTTTACCGTGTGGAATATTGTTTTGTTCGTCAAAGGAATGATATAAAGTTCAAGATTTGCATCAATTAAAATTTTGAAGTGACAAATATTATTAAGGATTATTTGATCAACTCAAGGACGTAATCTTTCAAAGTCAAGATGTCGATGATTATAAGTTAGGAAAATCAAATGGACCAGAACTCATTTCTAAAATGAGCACTCTTAGAGAAGGAAAAACTCATGGGAGTACTGTGAAACAATCAAAGATTGATGATTTTATATAAATTTAGAGTCTACAATACCCTCTCACACAATTGACTAAAAGGGCATAAATTTAGTGTCAAATGAAGAACAACATGGAACAACATGGAACAACATTATAAGAATTGAAAATGTGACTGTTGGTTTCATCAATAAATATCAATTAATGAAGCATCACACATAATGTTCATTGACACATCGTAGAAAGGATTTGGACACACTAGGATGTCTGTATAGATATCGATACTCTACATTAGTAAACAAGACCCACAGTTGGAATGGTATGGAAAGACTAGAAGCACCCTATGTTTTGAAAGGTGAACTACAGTTGCGTGAAGAAGGACGACAAGGATCTGTGAAATTTTAGGGAAATCAACCTCAAGAATATTAATCAAGATGGATCTATTGAGAAACACATCAATCAATTTGCAATAATAACGATGAATGCATAATACAAGGAGAATTCAATGATAGAATTATCAAGTCATAAATAAATCAAAGTATGTTTCAGGAGTTGACAATAATGGAGCTAACATATTTTTTATAGAGAAGTAGAGAAGGATAGTAAGTGTCAAATGAATTATGAGAAAGGTATCTTTAAAAGAATATGATTTCACACAAAGAAAGAAATGGACATTCTTAAGTCAAAAGTTAGAATTTTGACACAAAAGATAATGTTACGAGGCAGAAACACTATGATGATAGAAGGATTAAAAGTTGAATTTATAGAATGGAGAAGGACAAGTATAGCCCTATGTTCAACCTCGCAATGTAATAAGAGGTTCAATTTAATGATCGCATAATTTTCCAAAGCATTATGAAGAGTTATTTGAAGAAGAAATAATGGATAAATAGATTTTTGTTGTTTGAAGGTTTCATTTTTAAAAGAAAGATAACAGTCCTAGATGAAGACTCTTAAAAGACAAGGAACTATGGAGGAAAACAAATAAGAATTGATAGTACTTCTTGAAAGTATGGAATGTATCTTAATTTTAAGAAAAAATGGCTAGCAAAGCAGAATGAAAAAGAATGTAGATTAACCTACGACAAACTACATTAGATAATGACAACATAAGACTCCATATTGAGTGAATGATTTTTACAAATGAATTGTGCAACTAAAAGGCAAATCAAGGTTAACTATACTATATCAAGATTCAAATCTCTTCCTTTTTGTTGGGGAATTGTTACAAGAAGCTTTATGAACAAAATTGCTATATAATACAAACTAATGGATGGTTCGAAAGGATTATTCGAATATTAGAGGACATGTTATGAAGTTCAGGAGAAATCAAATCTATAAAAAAGAATTGATTTTGTCTACAATAACAGTTGTTATACATAAATTGGAACAACCATAGGTCAAACCTTATATATATATATATATATATATATATAACCATATATAATTTTGAGATGATGATAATGAAAAAAGAACCTACTAGTGGAGAATAATGAAGAAGGATATTGTACAACATTAAACTAACTACATGATATGTCACCAAATAACTTACAAGACTACTTCACCTAATATAAGAATGGAAATGGGACGACATAACCATAGACTACATACAAGAATCGCTATGCACCTTTCAAAGTTGATCGTATCTAATCAAGATCTAAATTGTGTTGCACATTTGTGGAGGTGTTTACAAGTGGTTTTGAGTACAAGGTTACTGTTTAGCACGTCTTATCACCTTGAAATCGATGGACAATCTGAAAGAGTCTAATCAAGATCTAATGTTAGAAGACATGTTACGAGGCCTTGAATGAATGACCATGTATATCTCCAATGTGCTGGAGAGAATGCAAAAACAATTAGATGATGAAGACTGATCTCATAGAAGAAACACCTGAGAAGATTCCTATTGCACAAGACAAACTTTGAATAGCTCAAATCTGATATGAGAGTTATGCTAATTATGAACATCGACCACGATGACTACATTTTTCTCAAGATTAAACCTTATGAATGAGTAAGAAGTTTTGGAATAAAAAGGATCAACAATGTAGCACATCAGTTGGAATTACACATAGAATTGTCATAAGTTTATAATGACTTTGAAATGTCTACTATACAAAAATGTCAAATTAAAAAACGCATCATATAGAGAAGGACCATTGATGATAATTGATTTCTAAATCAAGAATTTGAGAAGAAGACCAATATCACTAGTAAAGGTTTAGTGGAAACATCCTAATGATGAAAATGAAATTTTGGAGTTAAAGTTTGAATTTCACACAAGCTATGTGAATTTAAAGAGTTGTGAAATTTCGAGGATGAAATTTTCTCTAAGGGGGTAAGAATATAAAACCGTATAAATTTATGACAAGGACTTAAAGTGCCTTAAAAATAATTCTGAATAATATATTTAAGAGTAGGGATATAGTGAAAAGTTTTAGTGTGAAAAATTGGGTCGAATGGGAAAAATTGGAAAATCTCTATGTAGCTCGCCACCACCTTGCCAAAACCTTGCTATACCTTGCTATCACCTAGTTCTACCTCGCTATTACCTTGCCACCACCTTTGGCGAGCTCAATGGTGAGCTACATGAATTTTCTAAGAACTGGGGCGAGTTCCATCATTTCTCATACCTATTTCTCTTCTTCTCCCCCTCTTTCACTAGAACTTCATCTCTTTAAGATTTTCAGGCTTTTGGCACGTTTTAGGATCCATTTCATGGATGAAATATCAAGGAATTCAAGTTCAAAAGCTTAACGGCGGAATAAATTTTTATGTAAGTGTTCTTACTCTAGCTTTTTTTTATATTCATGTATTGTTTTTATAAACAAAATATCATACATCATATATTATGGATAAAGGTGAAAAATCGAATGCCATTGTTTTATGATTAATGTTATAATGTTATAAATTTATTTAAAATGAAATACTCATCATAAATATTTTATTATGTATAGATTGAAAAAGTTTGGTATAAATGGACGAGTATCAAATGTTGACATGCAATTAACATTGAAAATATGATATATCATCCGTGAATTTTATACATACATCATGAGAATGATTTTATATGTGAGGAGTACACCATTATGTTGTCTTACAAAGTATGGTACTCATGGGCTACTAGTTACAATAGATTATTTTTGATAGACTATAGGCACGCATTACATACACATGTATCTTTGGAGATTTATCCATCTATGGTATCTATATGTGACAAAATTATTGTGGTGGTATACGGGCCTCGAGGTTGGACCCATGTGTGTTTTCCATCTATTGTGAATTCGTTGACTACACATGGGCCTTAAAGTTGAATCCCCATCATGTTTGGAGTTAAGCTACTTGTAGATGATGGTCTATATGACATGATTTGATAGATACACATGCCTAATGTATTATGATTGTACATGGGGTCGAAGATAGACCTACATGCATCTTAGAGTTGGACTGTGCATATGCCCATGTATTTGAAAACCAATACATATGGGGTTACATTTCATACATTAACTTTATATCATAACATATTTTATATTGGATAAGCATACATTGGGATATTTGTATTATACTTTCCCTCTATTCTCTCTAAAGTGATGAGGTATAGGTATATCTGGGTTTATGATTGAAATCTCTTCACACTATGAATTGATGATTACCTATACTCATGAAAATTTATTAAAATGTGCATGCATCATGAATATCTATTTATTATGATAAAACTTTAGAGTACACTTCTACTGAGTTAGGTTTAGCTCACCTCTATTCTTTTCTCACTCTCTACTTAATCTCCCAATTTTCTAAACATACGAATCGCTAAAATCCCTTCAATATAATATCAAGTAATTACATGATCAATTGAATCTAACCTAGCATGTATTCCTTACTCAAGTAAACTAAAAACCATATAATAATTAATTTAATCACACTCTCATGTCAATTAAATTGCATACTACTCATTAAGTTCATCAATTATAGATCATATACATAAGAATCATACATCTCTGCCTATAAACTATACATGTTATTTAATCAAGATAAACAATTAAATAATTCTCTCAAATCTATTTAATTACCTCTATAGATAAATTATTGGTCAAAAATTTAATAGCATATAAATCAGATTAAATATTATAATTAAATTATAATTATAATTGGGGTAAAATATAAGATCATCATATGGTGAAAAATGGGTTCAGAAGATCCTTAGATTAATAAATTAATTACGCATAATTGTGTTTTAAAGCTCATATTTTTCATAAAAGAATACATAAAAATTGATAAAGAAAATAGTAGAAGAAGAAATACAATCAATCTCTTGAATTGTAGAATTAATATCCTTTTGAATCTCTACCAAAATTATGTCTTCTCTTGAATTTTTTTATATTTTCCCCCCTTTTTAGCTCCAAAAATTGACCAAAATTATGCTAATGGAGGCCATTTAGGGTTTATGGAGTGATTAGGGGCTTAAATATTAATCAAGTGTGATATGGACCATCAAATCAGCTTCATATCAAGGGCTACAATCAAAACAAACAAAAATGATAGTGCTAACCAATCACAATGCGACACATGGTAGGGGAAATTCACTAGGCAAATTAGGGAGCGACGTGTGGTAGGGGAGAATAGTTAGAATTAGTGACACGTGGTGCGACGTGATTTGTAGAAACGGATGGAGTGGTGCATGGGTGGAACGTATGGAGAAATGGCGTAGCGATATGTGGCATCGCGATTTGACCAAGCCCGAACTCGAATTGAACCTCGTGTTGACATATAGCATGTGTTTTGTCCTCCTTACACTTGGCATAACGTGATTCACTCTCTATACTTACGTGGTATCTACGTGACTTGCTCATTCAGCTCCTCTACTTGCGTGGCATGTCACATGGCAACTCCTTATTAGTGTTGCGTTTAAAATTCATAAAAAACCCAGAAAAATCTCCAAAAATTCCAAAAATTATATTTTTACCTCTTTTTTCTAAAAAGTTTATATTTTTAATATTTTTTATCCCAAAATACTATTTATTGAATAAAACAAATAAATATTAAGTAAAAAAAATGAACTAATAACTCTATTTTTATAGAGTTATCATATGTGTAGGTAGTAAATTTAATATTCTTGAATGAGCAAATCCAATTTTTCTTTATAAAGATTTATATGCAGGTTTAATTGAGAACCTATATCCATGAGTTAATTTAAATAAATTAAATTATTTTAAAAAAAATTCAATAAGGCTATCAAGAACTTTAGGAATAAGATCAGAGCAAGTGACAAGCTTGTCTATCTCAAATTTTTTAATTCATTTATGGATTGAAATGAAAAAGATTGTGTTATTCCTTACCATGTTATCAAATTATGGATTTAACACTAATAGATAAGCTCCAAAACCAAGGGCGCTTCTAAAAAGGAATTCAATATAGATAAATTCTATATTTTAAAAAGACAGATGTTATAAGTCAAATTTATTATGAATTTAAGAGAATTGATAATTCTTCTAAATTTATGGTAAATTATTCGATTAGTAAAGTTATAATCAGTTTCTATAGCAATACGATCCTCACTGAAGAAGATGGTGAGAAAATCAGTAAGTTTGAAACAAATTTTAACAATAATAATCTAAAAATTTGTCAAGAAATAAGAAATATGTGTTATCATCTGTCATCAAAATGACTATTGGTAGAAAATGACAAAGATGAATAAAGATGTAGAATACACATCTTCGGTCAACAGATAATGTCAAGGAATGAAACGCTTAAATTCAAAGGCTAAAAGCAAAAAGTTGGGTGAATTATTAAAGTACGGATAAAACAATAATTTTTCACTAATTAAACAAAGATTCTTTGTCCTATAAAAGGAACCCTTATTTTCATTAGTTGGACAAAGGTTAGCAATGAAAAACTCTCTACCATAAAAATTATTCATCTAGCAACTATGTATCTAGAAATTATGAGCGGTTAAGAATATATTCAAGATTCTTAGTTAGCTTTTAGAATTGTAATAATTATTAATATTATAAATAAAATGAAGTGCAATCACTCTTTTCTTATTCTCTAGTAAGTCTAATTTGGACATCATACCATGTACGTATGTAAAAGCTTCAACCAACAAAAGGGTATAAGGCTTGAACAAGTTGAGACATATCATGTGTAATAAAAGAAAATGAATAATAGAAGGGAAGATCATGATGGACCTTTCAAATTCAGGTATAATAATTATAATTATAAATTAGTTAAGGATCTTAAATGAATAAATATTTGTTTATAACGTTTATAAAACTAACAAATAAGAAAATAAAGACAAAGAAACCAACCCTAAGTTTGTATGAAAGAAATGAAAGAAAATTTTAAAGTTAAAATAATGATTTAATTAGAAGCTTAAAAAAATTTCTTTAAATAATAATCTGTAAGAATTAACAAATAGCATTGTAAAACATCTAGTTGTAATTTGATATCAGAGTCACAAGAAGGAAAAATACATCATTGGATGAAAAGTTAATATCGTTAACCATTCGAAGACATTAGTGATATTAGCTATAAAAGTTGAGTACATTAGAGCTTTTATTATAAAAAACAAGAGTATATGTGAAGATATACTAAATAGTATAGACACCATTGATAATTTTCCATTTTTATCAACTAGTTTGATAAGGAAAATCATTGCGGGGGTTATTTAATTAAAGGTAAAAGTATGGATAATAAAATGGGAAATAAGAAGGGTAAGGAGGAAGATTGCATGTTTCATGTTGTTTTTTGAGACTATATTCTTTATTTTCGTAAATATAAAATTATATTTTATAAATTTAGTTACCTATTTTTTATTCTAAAATTTTATTTAAATTATTTACTTAAATTTTAAAATCTTATAATTATTTTATAATTTATTCTTATTTATTTAAACTAGTTTGTAATAAGATTTTATCAAAATTGTTCAATATAAAAATATAATGTATTTATTATTTTACATATATTTTATTTTTCTCCTTATAATATAAACACTATTTATTCTTTTATTCTTTATTTGCTTAAATTTTTATTTTTATTCTTATCATAAAATATTTATCATTGACTTAACTTTTTTATAATTTTGTTTTTATAATAAAATATAAAATTATTAAATAAAATTAAAAAAAATAATATTTAAAATATTGTTCAAATCTCCCTTCATCGTTAAGTTTTCTTTAGCCACTAGAAATCTCATATATATATATATATATATATATATATATATATATAAAATTTTTAAATAAAAATAAAAATGAAGACAAGTTTTAAGTTGAAAAAAAAGAACAAAAAGGAGGACCCACACGATTATTAACCCTAATCATATGGTCTTGTTAGAGTATGAATGGACACGGGATGAGCAGGAACAATTATGTTAATAATCATAATCATTCTATATTAATTTTGGATACATTCGGTTAATAACCATTGGTTACGACTTAGTAGCAATGTTTTAATGATTTAACCACGTTTATTATTTTTTAATATTTATTTAAAAATATATTTAGCTTAAAAAAATTAAATATCAACTTAATTCTTACTTTAATATATTATTTAAAATATTGATATCAATTTTTATTTTTTTTAACTATTCAGTATATGTTTTAAGTAAGAATAAATAAAATTGAATTGAATTGAATTATATAAAGTATTGTGTGTTTTATTATTAACATTATATTTTTTTATGTAATTATATGTATATAAACTAATAATATGAATATATTCGGTTTCGGTTAACCATAATTTTGGTATTGTAATAACTATTATTGCTCCACTTGTCTTATCGATTACATTATTTTTGAAAAAAATCGCTAAACTTTTATGGATAATATAATTTTAACTATCCACAGTTAAAATATTTGTCCCCATAGAGTGCATCACCTAAGGATTAAAGTACTTATATTTTCAAAATATTAAAATTTTCAATTTTAATAAAATATAAAAGATTTGTGATATTGAAGAAAATTTTAATAAATGTTATTGTTTAAGGATATTTGATATCAATACATTTTTCATTTTAAGGATATTTGATACTTCGATTTTTAATTGATGAATTAATGTTATTATTTCCAAAATAAAAACAATAAAAAAATATTAAACCCATACTAAAAATTTTTTAGAAAATAAAATTACAAAAAATAACATTTTTAAAATTTATAACAATAAAAATAACACCACAATAACATTGAACTGTTGAAATAAAATAACATTTGTTGAAAATTATCACCTAAAAATAACCTAAGAATATTTATGTTATATCACTAAGAATCAAATACATATATATAAAAGCGTATCTGAATCTATTACTATTAATAAATTTTGTAGATGAATATTTAGTCTTCTAGATCTACATTTATTTCTTAGAGAATCTTTAGTTTTCTCCCTACTCTTTTTGATGATGGGATATCACCTAAGAAGTATGTGTGATCTAGAGATTATAACCACTAAATATAGTTAATAATTATATATCTATTTCAACCCATAATTAAAATAGACATTATCCTTATGTCTCTACCAAGAATATCCACGGTTCGATTTGGTCCGGTTTTAAGTAAAAAAAATTAATTAGATCGGACCAGACCGAACCATTTGGTTATTTAAAATGTTATAATTAAACAATTTAGTCTGGTTTGGTTAACAGTTTTCAACCGTTTGATCTGGTTAATAATACATAAATATGTACACCTAATGATATATTTTTGATTAAAATATAAGAAATTTAATCAACGATTTGTGATAAGTGATATAGAAAATTTAATATATTATTAAAACTGATTCAATTCAATCCAACTGGTTTAAATTAATATAATTGAACCGGATCATTTGAAAACGGTTTTAGTTAATACAAACCGAACTAGACCATTTGATTTATAAAATTGTTCGATCTAGTCCAGTTTTTGGACACCCTTAGTCTCTACACATTAAAGGCCCACCCTTTATTAGATAAATTAAAGCTCAAATTACTTAAATCTTAGCATATCACATTTAAATTAGCTTAACCTTATATGACAGTCTACAACACATAATTATTCACATATGAGCCCAACGTTAGATCAAGGATCCAATAATCTCCCATTTAAGCTATATGTGTAAATTTATAATTATGGATTGCAAAAATTAACCATATAAGCTTAACTTTTATGTCATTACCGAAATATATATGTAACCAATCCAATCCATCAATTATACTAACATAGGATCAAAGCTGTATTTGTTACATTTGTAATAACTCGACCCATCAATGGTCATATATGTTGATATGAGTGAATGACATGGATCATGATATAGATGTGTAACATGAAAATTTTATTAAATTTGATCTTAACATACCTATTTTCAATTGGTCCAACCTTAAACCTTAATGAGATCAACCATACCAAAATCAAAGTATAGATAAAGCAAAACTTTATTTCTGCAAAAAATATCCTCAATATATTCATAAATTGAAATAATTGAAAGTGTGTCTATATTAAAGAAACATTTAAAATTACAAACTACTACTAAAATAGAATATCCTTAAATGACACGACACATGTACGAGCAGTGTGTTTATGAAACACTTTGGGTGGAATCCCTTAAAAAGAGAATTCGTAATCATAGAGTTTTTACCGATTTGTTGTAAGACATATGTACACTTTAAACTCTTTCCTTAACAACTAGGAACTTGATCTCTATACGCTTCGATTTCATCGAGCTTATATTGCTAGTTGAATATAACACTCTTGACTTATTGTCACAAAATAACTTAAGTGGTCTTTCAATACCATCTACATGCGCAACCTTATGATAAAATTTGGTATCCATATTTTGTGATTGAATGCCTCATAAAATGTTATGAATTATACCTCCATGGTAGAAAAGCCTATAATAAGAAACTGTTTAGCACTCTTACAGGAGATAGTACTCGTAGTAGCAAGTATACATAACACGACATAGATCTTATACTATTTTGACATCCAATAAAATTGGATTTAGTATACCTAATAATCTCGAGCTTATTTGACTTCTGATACGCGAGCATGTAGTCTTTCGTTCTCTGTAAGTACCATAAGAATCATTTGGCTATCTTCCAATGGTATAATTCTGGATTACATAAATATCTATTCAACATCCCAACAATGTACGCAATATCTGGATGCGTACATACCTCTAACTATTGACGTATAAGGAATCTTGTGCATTTTTTTCCGTCAAAATCATTCTTAGGCACTGATTGAGACTAAATTTATGTCCCATAAATACAGGGATATCACCTGATTTATAGTTGTGCATGTCACATCTCTTGAAAACCTTTTTGATATAGTTCTTTTGTGATAATCCTAAAATACCCTGAGAGCCATCTCGGAATATCTATATACTTAATATAAAAGACGTGTCACCATGATCTTTCATCTCAAAATTCTTAGCTAAAAATCAATTGGTTTCATGCAATAAGCCTATATCATTACTGGCAAGCAAAATTTCATCAACATATAAAACCAGAAAAATATATTTGCTCCCACATAACTTATGGTATATGCAATCATCAACCAAATTCACCTCAAAACTGAACGAGATGATCACTTGATAAAACTTGAAATATTATTGTTGAGATGTTTGCTTAAGCCCATAGATGAATTTCTTAAGTTTATAAACCATATTCTTTAGGTCTCTAAATACAAAGTTTCTTGGTTGCATCATAAATATCGTTTCATTAATGTCACCATCGAGAAATGTCATATTTACATTCATATGATATAACTCAAGATTTAAATGTGCTACTAATACCATTATAATCTTGAAAGATTCTTTCGAAGAATCCAAAGAGAAAGTCTCTTTATAATCTATGCATTCTTTTTGTGTAAAGTCTTGTGCGACAAAACGATCCCTATATCTCCCCACATCGCCTTTCGAATCCCCCTTGGTTTTAAATATTCATCTACAACTAATGTGTTTCGCACCTTTTGGAAATGGGACAAGAGCCCACACAACATTGTTCTTCATGGACTTAATCTCTTCATTCATGACATCAATCCATTTTTAAGAGTTAGGATTTTCCATGACTTAACGAAAATTGATCGGATCTTCTTCCATCACTCCAATATCAAACTCATGTTATTGGAGAAATATAATGTAGTCATCTATCATTGTACTTATCCTTTCCCTAGTGGATCTCCTTCATGGCATAAGTTTTTAAGGTGATAGAGTTTGTTCTTTGTGAATAATTTCTTGAATGGGAGGTTAGATTGTCTTGATTTGTTGTGGATTGATCAAAGTCAGGAATGTGATCATGATTTATGTCAATAGCACATGTGGGAATATCAACATATTTCTTTTCAAAGGCAAAATCTCTAACTATATCTCCCCCTATAAACTCAACATCCTCAAAGAATTTAATATTTCCTAACTCAAAAATTGACTTAGATGTGGGATCATAAAACTTATACCCTCTAGATTTTTCAGAATATCTAATAAAATAGCAACTCATCATCCTTGAGTCCAGTTTATTTTTATTAGGCCTATAAGGCTTTGCCTTAACTAGACATCCTCATATATGCAAGTGCTTTAAACTAGGCTTCTTGTCCATCCAAAGTTCATAAGGGGTTTTCGATGTTGCTTTAGTTGGAACCCTTTTAAGGATATATGCTAAAATCCTAAGCGCTTTTCCCCATAGCATAGTGATTATGGTAAGGTAGAATGACAAACCATACTCTTCATCATGTCCTTAAGCGTCCTATTTCGTCTTTTAGTAACACTATTCATAGTGAGCAAACCCAACATAGTGTACTGTGAGATGATACCTCATTCTTCTAGAAACTTAGCAAACAGTCATGGACGTTGTTCACCTAAAGCATCATATATGTCATAGTACTCACCACCACGATTAGATCTTACACTTTTAATACTTTTGTTGAGTTGGTTTTCAACTTCAACTTTATAATTTTTGAACACGTCCGATGAATTTTCATGATTGAGAAATAAATAGCCATATTTAGAAAAAAATTCTATTAATGTTATAAAATATTATTGACTATTCCAAGCAACCGTAGGGAATGACCCATAAATATCTGTATGTATAAGTTCTAAGACTTCTAAAATCTTGTTGGCTTCAAATCTCTTTTTATTGATATGTTTTTCCTATATACAATTAACACAAACATCAAAATCTATGAAATTTAAAGGATCTAAAATTTCATCAGATACAAGTTATTTTATTATTCGTCTAAAGATATGACCTAATCTCATATGACATACCATAATCGAATTTTAAGTTTGTATAAAAAAATTTGATCAAATTCAACCTTCAATGCTAACCAACATTGATAAACTCTTATTAAGTCATAAAACTCATATCTATATTTTAATCCATTAACCCAAATCCATATATTTAAGCTCATAATAATTTTATTTAAACACATAAAATATTCGTGGGTTTTTTTAAAAATAATAATTTTGTGGTCTTTAAAAAAATAATTACTTTTTTGGCTTTAATTTATTACATTATGTAAAAATCACAAAATCTAAATTATAACATACAAATCCTAATAAGAGCCTCTCTGGCATCGTCAAAGCCCTTTTTATAATGAATAGTAAAAAAGAAATAAAAACTTTATCAAATCTGTATCTATTTATCAACATAAATAATATAAAAAATAGGTTTTTATGGATTCTTTATTGACAAAAAAAATTATATATTAAATCCAAGATCAAATTATCACAATTATAAAATATTCTTAGATTTGTATCCATAATTTTGAAAAACAATCACAATTATTTTCAAATCCAATAATATTAAAATCAAAATCATCATATTTAAAAACATCAAAATTATCATAAATCAAAAATAAATTTGATTCCTAGTGATTCAACATGAAGAGTCTCTTATACCACTTGTTATAACATAATAACATTTGGTAAAAATCATAACTTAAAAATAATCTAAGAATATTCATATTATATCACAAAGAATCAAAGATAAATATACAAAAAATGTACGTGAATTTATAGTTATTAATCAATTTTGTAGATGAGTAACTAGTCTTTCAAATCCACATGTATTTCTTAGAGAACCTTTTAATTTTCTCTCTACTCTTATGACAATAGGATATCAGATAAGAAGAATAAAGTACGTGTGATCTAAAGACTATAATCACTGTATATATAATTAATAATTGTATATTTATTCTAATTTATCATTAAAATATACATTATTCTTATATCTCTACACATTAAAGGCTTATATCCTATTAGATATATTAAAACCTAAATTAATTAAACCTTAGTAAATCATTTTTAAATGGACTTAACCTTATATAAAAGTCTACATCACATAGTTATTCACATATAAGTACAACGTTAGATTAAGGATCCAACATGAACAGGTTCTAATTGAATGTCGTTTAACATTGAATAAGTATAAATGACCTCGTTTAATTTGAACTGCGTATAGTAACTCTTATGTTCACCTCCTATATTTTTGTTATTAAAATAATATGACATATTATTTTACTTTAAATGATATTCAAAATGAATGATGTGTGAGATTTTTTTATAATAAAAATATATGAGATATATATTAAAGATTCCATTTTTATAATTATATATTTTAAAATTAGTTATTAACTTTTATTCTTAATGGAAAATTTAATTAGCAATGGACACAGGCAGAGACGGTTATTGATATAATTGTTCCTGAATCAAATTATAAAATATGTATTCGTAATCGTCTGAAAATTGTTACGATATAGGGACGATTTTTTATCCACGAATAACGGTTCGAGTAGTTATTAAAAAATACTCGAAAAAAATAGTTTTTTCAAACTTTTTAAAAAAATTCTTAATAAAACCTAATTATTAATTAATATATAATTTAATTTAATAAATATATAAATAAATTGAATAAATATAATTAATTTTGGGTACGAATATGTACAGTTATCAATATAATCGTATCAAAATTATACCTATTGTTTTATATTTAGTTTTTAATTATCTATTTTTAAAATTTATCTGATAAAAACCAAATCAACTGTACAAATAACTTAAAACATAGGCTTTTTTTCATTCTTAAATTTAATGTGAAATGTCGCTAGAAAACAAGCCTACTAATTAAAAAATGCATTACGACAACAATGTTATCATATGAATTAGAATTAGTATATGAATTAGAATTAGTAGGTGTTCCATTATCTTATAAGCTCCTACAATTGGATATCATATTTTATCCTTTTGTTATGTTTTCAATTTTCATCTAGTGCTTATCACGGGGCACGTACGATAAGCTACTTTAACAAAAATATTAATGAAATATTGATCATTATTGTGAGACAAATCGAAAAGTCTTCCTAAAATAATTATAATAATAATAACCCCGCTCCTTCGAGTAATCATTTAATAATATTTTGTTCTCTGTTTCATCTGTCTTCCACGAACTCAATATTTTAGAATTAAAAAAAAACTTATATATCAACATTAAGTCTAATTTAGATTTTAAATTATATGATAGTTTTTTTTTAATGTAAGTAATCTTTCAACCACCTCAATTTGAGAAAAATAGTAAGAAAAAAATTCCCCCCCACTTGGGATTGTTATAAAAAAAATGAGTATGATAATAAATTATCAAAAAAATATTTTTATTTTTATTTTTGTAGTTATTGTTATCTATTATTAAAAAAAATATTTAAAATTAATATCTCAATAACAATTAAAAAATATAAAAAAAAATAAATTATAAATTATAATTTGTTTTTTTGGTGTATTTTTTTAAAAGAATATAAATAAAATACTATAAAATTTACAAAAGGTTTAAACTTTTCTTTTTAACATAACTAAAAATTTTATGCAGTAATTTACTCAAAATTTAAATAAAATTGTCTTTTATTTAAAAGGGCTATTTAAAGGAAAGAAAGATAACAAAAATAAAACGAAAAAGAAAAAGAAAATAAAAGCTTTTGGATACACTTCAAAAGACAAAGTACGTGACCGAAATAGTAAAACTGTAAATTATACTATTATATTATTAATATTTATATTAGAACATGTTCACTCATCTTAGCCAGCCAACTTGGATAACTATCCAATTAAAAAAAGTTGATGAATTTTTTTAATAATTATAATCTTCATACATACTAATTAAAATTTAAACTCTAAATTTTTATATATTTAAATA
Source organism: Hippophae gyantsensis (assembly GCA_030763125.1). Taxonomy (NCBI): domain Eukaryota; kingdom Viridiplantae; phylum Streptophyta; class Magnoliopsida; order Rosales; family Elaeagnaceae; genus Hippophae; species Hippophae gyantsensis. The sequence goes on from CM061030.1 coordinate 30,138,037, forward strand.
AATTATATATTATTAAAACATTACTGATTTTTTTTTAATTTCAAAATTATAATTTACTTATTTTATTTTAAATATTTTTTTAAAATTTTATTATTTAATAATACGTGTATAAATTAAAATAAAGTATTAATGAGTTTTATAGAATAATATATGAATTTTTAAAATATATTAATAAAACAATAATAATTAAGATATCTTATTTATTTTTAATAATTTAAATAAAATAAATAATAATATAAATTTAATTAAAAAATAATATAATATATATTTAAAATTATAATTTAAATAAAATAAAATAAAATAAGGTAATATAATTTAACTTCACACCTCTAATAACACGTAGACATTATGAAAGAGGATTGACAGTGAAATTGATCTAATCCCCGATTTCCCTAGCTCGAGAGAAATCTGTGAATTATATTTTATAAGTTGTAGGACTCACATCAATTCTCCGATATTTTCAAATATTAAATAAATATTTAATCTGAATGAGAATTTCTTATAGAAAGTTTTAATATTTTAATATGATATTTTGATATACCTCACAATTTTATTTATCACAATTAATATATATATATAAATCTATATGATAAATTTAATAAATAATTATACATTTATTTTATAGTATTCTAAACTTTACACATTAATATATAACAATTTGATTAAAAAATAATAATTTTATTATAAAAGCTGTTTTTATTTTTAAAAACACATAGATTATTAAATTAGGAGTATAAATTTTAAATTATTATTATAATATATATATATGTATACCAGTAATCTATCACAAATTTTTTAAATTAAGTCATTTATATTGTTTAATCTTTCATATTAAATATAATAAATATAATGTCATTTAATTCATTAGATTTATAAAAATAATCGATTAAAAATAAATTATATTATTTTAATAATTTTTTATTAAAAATATTAATAATTTTTATCAAATAATTAAAATATTATTAAAATATGAGTTTTTAATAAAAATAAAAAAATTAATATGAAATAGTTTAAGAAAAATAAATAATGATAAAATTTAAATATACATTTCAAAAAATTAAATTAAAATAATTACAATTAATAAATATTTTATGAATTTTGTTTTATATTAATAGTGACTTTATCATTATTAAAGATTTAGGTTTTAATCACGTTTAATCACTTCATTGATAAATAATAATATTTTAATAAAAAATTATTAAATTAATATAATTTATTTTTAATTAATTATTTTTATAAAATTAAGAGGATAAATGATATTCTTTTCATCTAATGAAATAAATTATACAAATAATTTAATATAATAAAATTCTATAATATCTCTCTTTTATAATAATAATTATTATAATAATAATAATAATAATAAATATAATCTTTAATATTAACTCATATATTTTTTAATTCAAAATAAATATATTATTTTTATTTTTATAAATTTTAATTTTCAAAAAATAATTATACATTTTTTGACCGATTATAATGCATTTATCTCATAATTTAAATTATAAATATATAAAAAAATTATTTTTAAATATTTTTATTATCCTCTCATGTTATTCATCTAATTCATTAGTCAACAAACAATAAATCCACACTAAAAATGCAACAATGATAAAATTTACAAAAAAAAAAAAAAAAAGATGGTACAAGTAAAAAAAAATTATAAAACTTCAAAATAATTCCGTATTTTGAATACATGAATATTGGTGAATAGGAATGTCTATTTTTTTTTTCTTTCTAAAATTAGAGTCCATAATGTTCAAACTTTAAATCTAGGGCACGAGCATGCCACACGACCATATTATCAAAATAATCTCATCCGTCCACGTATACATCCATCCAATGGTCATCTTTCAGTACAAGCAGTGCTTTTCTCTTTTCATTACTTCACTAATATTTGAATTCAATTTTTTTGAACTCTTTTTTATCCTTATCATACATACTTCATATTTTAATAATATTTTTATTTAAAAATATATATTAATTTAATATAACTTTTTATTTTAATACAAAAATTATGTTAAATTAATATCAATTTGATATTTAAAATATGTTAACATAAAAATTATATTAAATCAATATTTATTTTTAAATAAAAATAATATTAAAATATTACTTAAATAATAAAGTTAAAAATGATACCCAAAATTAGTTTGCGGTAGGAAGGAACTAACCCATCAAATCCCCGTTGTCATTCTCACAACATCACACGCTTCCTTGCCTTACAGTTATATAGTCTTAGCCTCCCCTGTCTATCCCAGTAATTATTTTCTTTGTCTAATCGTCTACTTTATACATCCCAGAAATTTTGGAAATTATTGTATAGTTATTTTTATTAATGTTCACCCTTTGTCATGTTATTTTTATTAGTATTAAAATAAAAATTTTATTTTCAAAAATAATTAAACATTAAATTATAAGAAAAAAATTTATATTACTCTAATATTTACTTTTATTGTAATTAAAATATCAATTACATTAAATTTATATTACACTAATATTAGATTTTATTGATAACATATTTACTTTAAAACTCTACCCGTCACCGTGTAACAATTTAATAGAAAAGAATTGATATTTTAGTAATAGAAAATATTAATAAAAAAGTAAATAAAGATTTTAAAAATTACAAAAATATAGTAACATAATGATATAAAATGAAATATAATTGAATAACGTTTAATATTAAATAATTTTAAATAATTATAATTTAATTTAAATAATATTTAATTAAACGATACTTAAAATAAAATAATATATTATATATTTTTTAATAATTAAAATGTAAGAATTAAAAATAAGAAATATTATTTTTGTTATTTTTATTAAATATTTTATCTCATAATTTAATGATTTAAATTATAAAAATGAAATTATTATTCTTACATTAATAAAATTTATTGGATATTTTAAAAACATATAACAATTTAATACATATTTTATTTTTTAAATAAATATTTTTATATATCATAATTATAATTGAATATTAATGAAAAAAATTTAATTTAATTTTTTATATCATCGTAAACAAAAAGAATTTAGTTGAAATGTTTATAAATATCTATATTTATTTATATAACTATATAAATACAACTAATTGAAAAACGTGTCATAAATATAAGTGCAAGTTGATTGTTAAGTCGTTCAAGTCCCAACCAAAGAATAGTAATTATGTACGTTGCTCAATTATCAATGTTAATGTATTTATTTAATAAATAAAATTAAAATTTATAAAATAAATTATTTTTAAATATTTTTATTCAATTTAAGTGTAAAATGTTACAGGTCTAAATCATTAACCATTAAAAAATAATTTTTCATTAAGAAATAGGATGAATGTATAAATTTTACAAAAAGATAATAACATATCACGATCATAAAATAAAAAAATAAAAAGCTTAATCCACATTTTTTACATATATAAATTTATAGTTTCAATTTACAATAATGTAGATCAAACGATCAATAATACGTCAATATATTGGTGAATATTAATATCTAATTTTTCCAAAATAAGAACCCATAAAGTTCAAACTTTAAAGATAGGGCACGAGCATACCACACGACAATATTATCAAAATAATCTCATCCGTCCACGTATACATCCATCCAATGGTCATATTTCAATACAGAGTAGTGCTTTTCAATCTCATACTCACAACACCACACACTTCCTTACCTTTATATAGTCTTAGATTCCCCTGTCTTTCCCAGCAACCATTTTACTTTGTCTAATCGCCTCCTTTGTATATCACTCTCAAGTTTATCTCCTTCTACTGTTTCTAAACTCTCCCCAGCACCATGCTTCTTAAACTCTCTCCATCTTCTTCTCTTCTCTGCTCTCATGGAGAAAACCTGAGTCCTCTGTTTCCCTATATATCTTCGTCATCTTCTCCTATTTCCTATTCCTGTTCTCCATTGAACGCATCGGCCCCTCTTCCTTCAATTCTCCGATTCTCACGTGCAAGAAATGGAGGTGTACTTTCTGTTTCTGCGACACAGGGGTCAAATAATCAACCTCTGGTTGGTGTGATTTTCGAGCCCTTTGAAGAGGTTAAGAAGGAACTTGATCTCGTTCCCACTTTACCTCAAGTTTCTCTTGCTCGCCACAAGTTTTCTGAGGGGTCTGAAGCCGCTATTAACGAGCAGATCAAGTTCGTTTTATTTCTTATTTTTTTAATCTGATCTGACTTTCAATTTTTATGTAATATTCTAGAATATTTATATTTCGATTTTTTTCTAATAATTTAATCTTTTTGTTTTGTGAAATTACCAGCGTAGAATACAACGTTTCGTATGTATACCATGCTATGTATGCTTACTTCGACAGAGACAACGTCGCGCTCAAGGGTCTTGCCAAGTAATTTCGGAAACTATCTTTATTTTCAATTTTTATTACAAAAATATAATGTCTATTTTTGTAATATTTGTAAAGTTTAATGGTATATAAATAAAAACAAAAAATTTATATGTTATTTTTGTAACCATCTTTGAAGTTAAAAAGTTGGGTAATTGAAAAATCTATGTACTCTTTCATTTAATTTTCTATACTTTTAAACAAGCTTTTTATTTTATTTTATTTTATTCTCGCACATTTTTGTGTCTGTAGGTTTTTCCGAGAATCAAGTGAGGAAGAGAGGGATCATGCTGAGAAACTAATGAAATACCAGGTGTTTGATATATTGTGCATGAAATCTTTTCGGTCAACATTGACATCATTTGTAGGCTTTTAGTTTAATTGAGTTATATATAGAGGTGTGATTATTGATTTTTTTTGTTTTTGTTTATGTCAGAACAAGCGAGGTGGGAAAGTTAAATTGCAGTCTATAGTGGCTCCCCCTTCTGAATTCGATGATGTGCAGAAGGGAGATGCTTTATACGGTTAGTATCAGTCTGCTTGTTTGTAAATGTTTGTTGGTGCCAACTATACTTGAGACTATAAACTTTTACCAATTTGAGCCATGGCACACGACTCAAATGAATTTTGGTTAGAATCGACTGCTATATGTTTTGTTCTTGAAATATATGTTTTGTTCTTGAAATATATGTTTTGGGTAGAAAAACATGACATGGGCATGATCGTATCAACAATTAACACACGTTTAACACAATAATATTGACACTCCTACCTTTAGCCGAGCCTTCCCTTTCTCCCCCAAACTTTCATGTATATATGATTTGCACTTTTGGTATGTATATTTTCAGGAGCAGAGCTGGGGGGAATTGGGTTGGCTACGTCTCCCCTAGCTCGATAAATTTTTCCTACTAATATATAATTTTTAACATTTTTAAAGATAATAATATAAGACATTTTATACCTCCTATTGTAATAAAAAATTTATTATTATATATAAATAAATAAAAATAAAACAACTAATATAATCTTTTGTATTTTAAAAATCCTCTTACATTTATCTCTCATAACCAAATAGTTTATAACACAAGGTTTGATATGTCCCGGTCCTTGTATGAAATATATTATGGTTCCGGGCTAACTTGGTCCCCTTCAGAAATGGCTCCTCTGCAGCGTATTTGAGTTCCCTTAGATTTTTGATGTATCTACTTGAAATTGCATGTAGTTTTGAATGTTTAGTTCTGTTGCACTTCGTAGACCTCGAAAGTTCTTAGGAAAGGACTACTCTTTCTTGTCGGGCACACACTTAACTGGTTCAGTTTTTAATGTATTGATATGATACTGAACGGTAGCTTTCTTACTATTTTGAACTTTTAATCAGCCATGGAGCTTGCATTGTCTCTGGAGAAGTTGACAAATGAAAAGCTCCTCAACTTACACAAGGTAAGACATCTAGCCTTGGTTAAGGATATTATGAACTTGATCCTTTTTTTTTAACCTATTCGAATTTATCATTAGATTTCATCCATTACCATGTTAGTACTAGTCATAAGCAATGTAACGCTTGTAGGCTCTTATCCATTTCAAATTTAGGCTTGAGGCCTTTGGATGTTCCTTGAAGTGATTTGAAATGAGATGGTTTGGCCAAAAGTGATTGTATGGTGTTTAGTAACTACTTTTATAATGGAGCATGCATTATATAAACGACTATTTTAAAAAGTATTACTTCTTTTAAAACACCGATACTAATAATGCTTTTCAAAACACCATGTCAGGTTGCTGAGATGAACGGGGATGTGCAGCTGTCAGATTTCGTTGAAAGTGAATTTTTATTTGAGCAGGTACTATGCAACACTTTTGAACTCCTCCTGTGATACTTATTCTTCAGGGGTAGATTCCCCTTATATGTAACATGAATTTTCTTTACACTTTCTCTTTTAGGTTGAATCCATAAAGAAAATATCAAATTATGTTGCTCAACTGAGAAGAGTGGGAAAAGGACATGGTGAGTGCTCATGATTCTATTTTTCACTTTGTTATGAACATTGTCAACGTACTTAATTACTTATACATTAACATTTTGATTTATTGAATTAATACACGTGCTGTTTCAGGGGTTTGGCATTTCGATCAGATGCTGCTCCACAGGGGCGAAATCAATGCCTGAAAAGAAGAGTTTGCTTTATCTTCCTCTCCATTTTGGAAGGGGTTGGTTGTATAATGTTTGCTATGTTTGTATTGAGTACTTACTAGTTGTTCGTTTCGAGATCAGTGTTTTGTTTTTTGTTCGTGTGGTTGAAACCCTTTGTTAGATTCTATAAATGAAAAAACAGATGGGTTGGTTTTATTAGAATAAATACTGTTTTTTTTTAATTATCAAAAATCACTTTTAAAATTTTGATTCACAAAAATCACTCATTAATATATTAAATTGGAATGAGTTAAACATTAAATATGTATAAATAATCCAAATTTAATTTAAACGTTTAATTTGAATTGATTTGAATTGTTGAACTTTAAATTTTTAAAATTAGATATAATGGTGTTATTTGTTATTGTTTTCTATAAAGAAAAAAAAAGTTTGAAATACGGTCATCAATTCTTATGGCACTATACAACCTAGATGACTCTGCGGCTTTTATTGTTTTGGGGGATATTTTATTCATGTTACTTATAAATTTGGGATAGATTGATTGATTTTATAATTATAACATGAATATTTTAATATTTAATACATTTTAACAGTTAATGGATTCAATCAATTTTAACAGTTAATGGATTCAATCAAGGATAGTTTAGTCACTTAATATCTTTCCTCTTATATTATTTCCTTCATGCTAGTTTTGAAGTTAAAAAATATAGATAAATGATCTGTTTATTTTTCTCATTTTTGCTGCATAATTGATTAAAATATTAAATTTGTCCTTAACTTAATCAGCATCTTTTTAACAAAGAAAAGTTTAAATAACACCTTTTTAACAATTAAAATGACTAAATAATATTAATTAAAAGCAATAGGCTAAGTAATACTAGCAGCTTAAATAAAAGGGGTATTTAGATCCTTTCTTTAGAAATACAAAAACAAGAAGAAAACAAGCTGACAAAGTGATGAAGATGCTGAAGAGAACATTACGACTGTTAAAATGATGAACAAGTCTACAAATAGACCATGGGCGGAAAACGACTGATTCAACGGATTAGTAATATTTGTTTTGTGGATTTTTTTTTAGACTTGACGCATTTAAGGGTGGAGACTCAAACTCCTTTATCAATATACTTAACGACCTTTCCAGGCTTCTATGCTCAGTATTTGGTTTTCCACTGCTTTTCCTATTACTCAAGAATATCATCACTCGAATTTATTGTAAGAGTTAGATATACTGTACATGTACCAGCATATCAATTTCTATCAAATTACAACCTAGGTGTTTTGGAGTGGTATGGGATGAGAGTAGAATGTGACATTAGTAATGATAGATGGCTGTAAATGAGTTTAGTTTTGCCAAGGAAGAAAAAAAGTCACGGCAACTCAACCCTAAACCGTAAGAAAACTTGGACAATCACAACTAAAGGTAGCAATTAAGCAACACTTCCATAATTCAAAATTTATGCAAACAGCACCAGTCTTAGAATCAGGCCAAAATCGAAACATAAATTCAAAGAGATGGTCCAACTATTAAAGCGATAAAAATTAAAGTCTTGAAAGTCCTCCAAATTCCATGACAACTTAAGCTGTAACCGTTTGTTGGGCTGCAAGCCTCTTTCTAGCCTCTTCAATGATGGAAAGCTTGATACCCTTACCCTTTGGAAGTGATACCCATGGTTTTGTTCCCTTGCCAATGTTGAACACATTGCCCAATCGAGTTGCAAATTCATGTCCGGATGCATCCTGGACGTGGATTGTTTCAAAAGTTCCCTTGTGCTTCTCTCTGTTCTTGATGACTCCAACACGACCCCTGTTTCTTCCACCAGTCACCATGACCACATTCCCAACATCAAACTTGATGAAATCCACAATCTTGTTACTCTCCAGATCCAGCTTGATGGTGTCATTAGCCTTGATAAGGGGATCAGGATAGCGGATTGTTCTTCCATCATAAGTGTTCAGATACGGGATTCCCTTTTGGCCAAATTGCACGGACCTCACTTTGCACAGCTTAAACTGCAGCCAGTAGAATACTCGAAGTAAGAAAGACTAATAAGGAATGCATGACACCAGCATCTACTTAATATTAATAACGTTGCTAAACTGCCTATTGTTTGACATAATCGACTGTAAGAGAGCACAAACAAAAAAATTGGTCTTAAAAGGGCAAAATAATGAAGCACCCTTCCAAAAATTAGAGTGATATATACATACATGCATATACATATACATATATATATAGAGGGATAAAATCAATGGCCCAAAATATTACATAATTTTTTACACTCCCTTATTTCAAGGGATGAAATTTATAAGGAAATTACCCCTTGAGATATTATGAGTATAAAATTTTGTAATATATATATATTCAAATTATCTCATTCAAATCAGAAACATAATAAAGATTTCAAAAAATTAAAGGATATTACCTTTGCCTCTTCATCCCTAATTGAATGGAGACGGAACCGGCCCTTGGTATCATAAAGAAGACGGAAGTTCTCATTAGTTTTGGGGATGGATATCACATCTGTTAAAAAAAAGCAAATAGTAAGAATGATTTTTACATTTCAATCAATATGATGAATGAATAAGAAATCAGGATACAGGAACATAAGGAAGCAGATTAAGCTTCAATGCTATTTTTTGGAGGAACCAATTTGCACACACAGAGCCAGCTCGGTCCACTGAATTCATTAATCAGAACAGTGCACCAAGTAGAAACTCATGTAATAACAGGAATGATCTTATCTTCAATTTGGCAAATAAGCAGACAGCTGAAATTCAACATTCCTCTAACACCTATCAGTTGCTCAAAAGAAACTTAATAATCACTCATTACATACTTTGCATCATAATTGTTTCGTGCAAATCCATTACTTAAATGATGAAAGCACAACAAAGAATTAAGAGAAATAAAAAAACAACAGATAGAAGACTATCAATACATACCCATGAAGCCTGCAGGATATGTCTTGTCAGTCCTAACCTTGCCATCAACCAAGATCTGTCTTTGCATCAAAATTGCAATAACCTCACGGTACACTAGAGCATACTTCAATCGGTTACGCAGGATAAGGATCAATGGCAAGCATTCTCTGGATTTGTGAGGTCCAGATGACGGCTTAGGTGCCTAAAAAATAACCCAAATTTAAGGAACAAACAAATTTCTATAAATGTTATAAATAAAGGGATTATGAGCAGACAAATACAATAAGCTTCTCCCATAATCAATTGATATAACTATATGACTTACAAATGCACCACCAAGTTTGTCGAGCATCCAATGCTTAGGGGCATTGAGCCTCTTCAGATGCTTTTTTAACCCTCTAGCCTGTCATACAAATCAGGTCCATGAGCTCAATCACAACAGGTTTACGCACAGATATATGAAAATCAGAACTCAGAACCAATGCTTTGTTTGAAGTCAAGATAAAATAACTGAATTCAGACATTTTTATTTCACCTATAATTCAAAACATTAGGGTAATTTCATGGATACAAAATCTTTCAATTAAAGGACTACTATTCAACTAGAAAGTTTCCATCGAATAGTATTCAAATAAGGAATCAAACAAAAAGTATGATATAAGAGCCAACGCATTATGTCAAATCTCTAATCACAAAAAGAAACTGAGCTAATTTGGTTTAGTGCTTCCTAACAAGCCAATTCTAGCTGTAAACAGACACAAAGACGGATCGCGTCTCAAACTATAAAGCTTACATCAAAACAATTGAAATCAGATCAGCATATCGCATTACGTCATGTTTTCTCATTCAATCGTGTAAGATATACAAAGCCAAAGTGGTATGTGAATTAACAAATTCAGTGCATACCGCCTACATCTCCTAAAACTAAAAAAGAAAAAGAGAAAAATATCAAAATGATGAAAGAAACATAATGGTTGAGGAATACAAACCATTTTGGTATTATGAAAAACTCTGAATCAGTACACGAGCCTCTGCAGCTATGGCGCCCTAATGCAAACAACTCCTGAGTTATCAGTATTTCAGTTGCGCCTCTTTAAACCCTAAGGAGGTTGGAATGTTATTATACTACTAACTATTGGGCTGGTCGCCTCGTGCTTGGGCTTACGGGCCTATACGGCTACGAACTCTTATTTTTTCTTTTTTAAAAAATACTTTTGAGAAAATAATAAAATAAAATAATTAAAAAAATAACATTTTTATATTTATCTCTAAAATTTTATTACTAAAAAATTATAATTTATTATTTATTTTAAATTTCATCAAATTAAATATCATTTTAATTAAAACACTATCATATGTTCAATATTAAATATTATTTAATGTTATTATAATAATAATTTTTTATTATAAATTAAAAAGATGTTAATTTTATAATTTTATGGTTTTTTTATATGTGTTCATAAATTCGTATAAAACAATGTAACTGGACATTGTTACTAAACAATCCCACAATAACATCATCATTTTATATAATTAACTTTACATCCATTTAATAAGTAATATGTTTTATGATGCATATAATAACTTGATTCGTAAAAACATTTTTTTTTAATTTTATGCAGTTGAATTAGTTATTAGTTACTTTTTCTTAAAAAAAAATAAACTACACAAATGACATAAACTTTTACACATTTTACTATTTTGCTCTTTTTATTTTTCCCTTTACTTTTTAATTTAATACTAATATTCTCTTAATTTTTTCCATGTCATTTAGTCACTTTATATTTTTATTTTGAACTTTATTCCCTTTTTATCTCTTTCAAGGTCAATTTTAAATTGATGTTAAATTTTTTATCAAATATATTAAAATTAAGAAGTATAATTAAATTATAAAAAAATAATTGAATTAAAATATGAAAATTAAAAAATAATAAATCAAATCATAAAAAATAAAAAAATTAATAAAATAATATCTTTAAAACTTATAATCATAAAAATAATACACATTATGTATATCCCATATATTTTTATACTTAAAAAAAGTATGACGCATTATTTTATTTTAAACGTCATCTTATTGAATGAAGTTCAAATTAAACTATATTTATTTAAATTCGTTTAAAATTAGACACAAACTAATATTGATAACTTAATATTATTAGTATATTATTTTAAGTTTTTAAATTTTATTATTTTGTGATTTAATAAAGATTAATAAAAAACTGAAGTATAAAATAGGAAAAAAAAATAGTATCTTTAGTTTATTTACTTTTTCTTTGTTGTTTCATTTTATGACGAGTAAAAAAGAAAAAAATAAATAACACTACTATCCTTTGATGACTCATTTGAGTAGTCTCGATGGGACTCATTTGACTACTCTTAATATTCTTACATTTTTTGTGCCCAAAGTCAAGAAACTCCTATATATGCAGGTTTGAGACAACAAGCTGTTTCCCAGTTAGAGAAACATGAAAATGAGGTCACAGAGTTATATTTTTCCTAATTTTCTCTCTTTTTTACACTATTTTACCCTTTTTCTCCGATATTGATAGTCTTAATAATTAGTACGAGTACATTTAAACTAATCAAGTTTTAAATCTGAACCCTGAATAGGAAATATGCCAACACATGAATATGATATAGTTAGCACTTAAGCTGTATAATTTATAATATTAAAGGGATAAAGGGGATGATAATTTACCAGAAATCAGAATTGAAATATTATATTATATCTGAAATTGAAACCAAAATTGATAGGTATAAATTTAAAAAATCGTAGGCATAATTTAATGATCTAAAAGCAGAATAAACAAATTAAAGAGATTAAAAACTTGTAAAATCAAGGATCTTACCTCCATCCATCAAAATTGTTCTCTATGTTACAAAACAAACAAACTATTTTTCTATCTAAGCTCTCAACAACACTCAGATTAGATGATGTATTTCGATGAAAATTGTGTGTTGAACTTAGGGACAATACTTCGATAATGTTGCCATCTTTTAATCATAATGTATGAGTTATGACTCTTGAATGACCAAAACGTATGAACCACACTAAATGATCTCATAAAGAAAAACAGATTAAAATGAAATTGGAGAATAAAAATGGACTAGTTACATTCTTCCACTTGATCCAAACATTTAACTTAATCTCATCAATTATATTTCTTAAGAAATAAACACATAAATTATGGCGATAGGTCCTTTAAAAAAATATTATATTTCCTGTATTAAAATGTATTTAGTTTATCAAGTATTACAGTTTATGTGGTAACAAAACTTAATTAATAAATTCTATATTTATTCTTGGTCTTATATAAATATATATTTTCAAATAAATTAAGGTGCATATGAATATGAGAAAATATCACAGTATATAAGAGTTTCAATAATAAACTGTATATATACATTTATAAAGTAGAACCAAGTCCTATTTTCTCTACATGATCCTTAAATCTCAATGATGATATGTCCTTAGTCAAATGATTAGCAATCATCAACTCAGTGCTAACGTGTTCAATGACTGCTTTCTTTTCCTTAACATGTTTTCTTATGGCCAAGTATTTGATGTCGATGTGCTTACTACGACTATTACTTTTATTGTTCTTAGCCATAAACACACCAGTTGAGTTGTCACAGTATAATCTTAATGACCTAGAAATAGAGTCAACTACTCTAAACCCAGAAATTAAACTCTTCAACCATACACCATGTGATGTAGCCTGAAAGCATGACACAAACTCAGTCTCCATACTAGAAGTAGCAGTCAAGGTCTACTTCGCATTCTTCTAAGACACGGCTCCACCGATAAACATGAAAACATACCCAAATATTGATTTGCATGAATCAACACAACCAATGAAGTCCGTATCAGAATAGCCAATCACTTCCAGATCATCGGTTTGTCTATATATGAGCATATAGTCCTTGATTCTTTGAAGGTACCTCGTCACTTTCTTTGCAGCTCTCCAATGGTCCAAACATGGATTACTCTGATATCGTCCCAACATTCCAACAACAAATGCAATGTCAAACCTTGTGCAAACCTTAACATACATTAGGCTTCTGACCATAGAAGCATATGGAATGTTCTTCATTTTTTTCTCTTTCAAAATCATTCTTTGGGTATTGGTCCAAATTGAACTTATCGCCCTTCACAATGGGAGCAACACTTAGTGAACAATCTTTTATTCAAAATCTATCTAAAACTTTATTGATATAGGTTTCCTGAGACAAAGCCAAGACACCTCGAAGTCTATCTTTATGGATCTTAATACCAATGACATAAGATGTCTCACTCATATCTTTCATATCGAAATTTTTAGAGAGAAATTGTTTTACCTCGTGTAACAAACCCTTATTGTTGGTTGCCAGCAAAATGTTATCCACGTATAAAATCAGAAAACATATCTTACTCCTACTAACCTTTTGGTATATACATTGATCCATGGGGTTTTCAACAAACCTGAATAAAGAAATTACTCCATGGAATTTAAAATACCATTGGCGGGATGCTTGTTTTAGTCTATATATGAACTTATTAAGCTTACAAACCAAATGCTCACCATCACTAGAGAGAAATCCTTTGGGTTATTTCATATAAACATCTTCTTCTAGATCATAGTTAAGATTCGTTGTTTTCACATCCATTTGTTGCATCTCAAGGTCAAAATAGGCTATTAATTCCAATACAATGCACAACGAATCTTTCTTAGCAATTAATATGGCCTTGTATTTCTTAATGTTTCCCAACGAGTGTTTCTTTGTCTTAAAGACCCATTTAGATCCAATGATTTTTGCATCATTAGATAACTCAACAAGGTTCCAAACTCTATTACTCTTCATGGAACTCATCTTATCCTTCATAGCATTATACCACAATTCAAAATCTTTATAACTCATGGCTTATGAAATGGATTCGGGATAATTCGCATCCCTAATGTTACAGTCAGATTCTTATAGATACACAAAATAATCACTAGAAATTATTGATCTTTTAGTTCTAGTAGATCTTCTTAATGTCGTACCATTATTTTCTTGAGAAGTAAGAGGTTCAACTTATTGTTCAGAAGTTTCAAAAATATCTTGAATAGTTTAATCTATTGAAATGTTGTCAATAACTTGTGTAATTTCAATGATTAGTTGTTCAACACCAGCTTGTACTTGAGGGGTGTTATAAATAACAATCAATTTATCTTCTAAAGTGGAAGGTTAAGACTCTAAATGATTAGTATCAGAAACTATGTTCCTGATTTGATCGCTCCCATTAATTAGGTCATACTCAAGAAACTTTGCATTTCTTGATTCTACAAACTTAGTGTTGTAAAATGGACAATAAAATCTATAGCCTTTAGACCGTTTGATATATCCAACGAACTACCCATTAATGGTCCTTGGGTCTAGCTTCTTATCTTATGGATTATAAATCCTCATTTTAGACGGGCATCCTCAAACGCAAATATGTCGCAAATTTAGTTTCCAACCTTTCCATAATTCAAATGACATCTTTAAGACAACCTTGGTTAGAACTTGGTTTAATATATATACAACCATATTTAAAGCTTCAATCTACAAGGATTTAGGAAGATTATAGTAGCTAAGCATACTCTATACTATGTCCAATAATGTTCAGTTTCTCCTTTCTACTACATCATTATGGTCTGGTGAACTAGGCATAGTGTATTGGGAAACTATCTTATGATCTTAAAGAAACTTATAAACGAACCAAACATTCACTACTACAAAATGGGTATTTAAGTTGATATGTAAACTCAGTTTTTAGAAAAAACTAACTTATAATGAATTTAAAGTTGGTTCGGTGTAGAACCGATGCTAGACACGTTACACGTAGGACACCACATCAACTGACGCTATGTAGCGTAGCGTAGTATAGTCGGTTGACGTGGTGAACAGACACTATCTACGTGTGTAGCGTTGGTTGACACGTAGAATCGATGTTACACATGTGGATATTTCCTTTTATCTTCTTTCTTCCCCAGATAGAAACTACTCCAATTGCTACATATCTCAAAAACCCAAAACCTCTTCCACTTCTCCTCCACTCTTTCTCATTTTTCGGCCACCTACGACCATCAATTCCAGCGCCACTTAGTAGGTTTTCTTCCTCTCTAACTTATCTTTTAGATCCCCTATTTTTTTGAGCAAAATACTCAAAAAATTTATACCCATTTCTCACTAACAAAACACCATTTTTTCTTCATTTCCTTCATTTTGTCACTTCATTTACTCCTATAAGTATTTTTATTAATTTTATGCACTTATTATTCATTTTTTTTATATATCATGTGTTACTATTTATGTGTATAAATATTTGTATTATATATGTAAGTTTTGTATTATAACATTAGGAGAAAAATATAATGATCTTGAATAACATAGGATAACACCATGATAATTTTTCTGCTATTAATTAATATTTAATTTTTCAATTATTTGTATTATTTAAACTATTTGTTAAATAGATTTTGGTTTTTTTCTGTTATTATGTAGTGATCGAATACAAGTTTTAATTTGAATATAATAAAAAATGAGTAAATTTTGTAAAAAAAAATAAATTTAAAAGTAAAATCGGTTCACCACGTGAACCGACTTTACATTTTTAAGTCATCGTATTTAAAATCGGTTTACCAAACTAACTTTAAATGTCAGTTTTGTAGTAGTGACTTGTATATACTCAGTATATATCCAACATAATATTTACCATATCTATCTGATCTCGTGAGCTTTTTTTACTTTCTGCATTGTTTCTCTACTTCAGCCTTAAAGATCTTGAAAACATATAATGCTTTGCTCTTATTATGAAGCATATAGATATACATATATCGATAAAAATAATCAATAAAGGTAATAAAATATTTATGACCTTGTATGTCTATGTCTAGACAACATAAATTAGTATGTATGATTTCTAATATTCTTGAACTTTTATTGGCACCTTTCTTTGACTTGTTAGTATGCTTTCTTTTAATGCAATCCACACATGTTTCAAAATCAATAAAATCTAAAGTACTAAGTACCCCATCTTTCACTAATATTTTAATTCTTTCTATAGAGATGTGTTATAATCTCCTATGACACAATATAGAAGAGTCCTCGTTAATAATACATTTTTTAGTGCCAATTTGAACATACACATCGTTATGAGTGGCATTATTTTGTAAATTAATGCAGTAAAGATCATAAGACAAAATATCATTCCCAGCACGATCAAATTTATAAAATAAACTGCAAGTTATTTCTAAATTATAAAAGGAATAACCAGAAGATACAAGTCTTGAAATAGAAATCAAGTTTCTAAAGAAACTTGGAACATAAAAAGTATTTTTTAATTCTAAAACAAAACCACTACTTAAAATTAAACTATATGTCCCTACAGTTTTCACATGCGAGCCCATCTTGTTATAAGATAAGATGTATTGCTCACTTCTCACTAGCTTTCTTAGGTTTCACATACCCTGCAAAGAGTTTACAACATGGATTGTAAATCCATAGTCAATCCACCAGGTGTTAATATTAACATTAATTATATTGGATTCATAACAAATAAACGAGGCTGGATTACCTTTATCCTTAAGCCATTTCTATAATTTGATACATTCCTTCTTCATGTGTCCCTTCTTTTTACAAAAAAAAAACATTTGGCTTCTTTCTTAATATCAACTTGAGGTGGAGCTTTCCCTTTCCCTTTCTATTTGTTTTGAGATTTTCCTTTCCCATGTGTTGTAGCTAACATTGCACTTTCAATAAGCTCCATGACAAGCCTCATTTCCTCTTGAACACACATAGTCATTATTAGTTCATTGATTAACCATTTATCCTTATGCATGTTGTACGAGATTTTGAACGACTCATACTGTTGTGGGAGAGTGTTCAAGATATAGTACACCAAGAAGGATTTTGACATCTCAACCTCAAGATTCTTAAGTTGAGTCACAATGTCCCTCATTTAAAGAGTATGCTCGCACATACCTTTCACACTGGTGCGTCTTAAGAAAGAGAACTTCATAATAAGGGTGCTTGCCAAAGCCTTATCTAAAGTGAAGAATTGATCATCAATGACTTTTAGTAGGTCCCAAACATTGTTATGCTTATCAACAGAACCACGAATACCAGTAGAGATCTTAGTCTTAATGAATATCATGCTAAGATGATAGATCACTTCTATTGTTCATAAAGTGTGATATTCATAGGAATGCTAGTTTCAGTTATTTTAGGTGGTTCGTTTTTCCTAATCGCATAATCAATATTCATCCACCCTAGATGAATGAAAATTCTTTCCTTCCATACTTTATAATTATCTCCTTTTAATTCAGAAATGTCACAATGAATATGAGAGAAATTCACAAGTTGTGAAGCTGTAATTAAATATTATATGTTTATTAAAATTTGAGACCTAAATAAAAGTCATTCTTTACCAATATAAATCATGAAAAAATATGAATTTAGTGACATAAAACTTGCGTGTAGGCTAAAGTTTTAATTTAATTTGATACATCGTAACTTTACGATAAAATTATCAAATTATGTTACTTTTCCTAATCCCTGTGGATAAATTAAATAATATAATTTGATATTCTATAATAATTAATAACACTAAATATAATAAAAATTCTCATGAAATAAGATTTATTATTTTACATATGATTAATCACAGTTAATATTTATTTTCTAAATGTGATCCTAAATAAACCTTATTTTAGTTTTAATTAATTAAAGATGTTGTGGCTACTCTCTAACTAATTAAAATATATAGATCACTTAAATATTAACTAAATATTTAAGCTCAATTATTGCATAAAACTATAAGTAATATTAATTTAATTCTAAATGTACAAATATTATCTAACTTAAGATTGCATGTATAAAGAAATTACAATAAATTATACAAGCAAAATAAATAATATAAATACAAATTAAATTCATAAAGAGCCATTAACAATTAATTCTTTTATGCATAAATTATTTAACCAAATTTCATATGCATAATTTATACATACAAATACCAAAAAAATAATTTAAATATAATGTATTTAATCATAAATAAATTTTAATGTGTAAAAAAAAATATTTAAACAAATATCACATGTATAATAAATACTTTACACATGACAAACTTAAGTTAAATAAATTAATCACATTAAAATTATTTTTTTAATTTAATATCAAAATTAGTCAAAAATAAAATTAAATTATGAATATATATAATAATAAGAAGCCTTTATCAAAATTTGCACCAAATTCGTTGTAATCCATCGGTTGGGATATATGTCTTTCACCCAAAAGACCCGAGTTTGATTCCCATAAATGGACACTTTTTTAAAAAAAAATGGTAAGTTGTTTTTCTTTAAGTAAAAAATGACATGTCGTTTTTTGTCATCTTCAACCTCTAACTGGGTCATGCAACCCGATTTTGACTTGAACAGAGGCCTTATGGTTTCTTATGACTTCGACAACAAAAAATGACATTCTTTTTATCAAAATTTTCAAACTTTTATTTCCTAGTGATTTATGGTCTCAATTTGAATCAAAAACGTCAAAATAAAAAAAAAATTCAAAATTCCAATGAATGTGAACAGTAAATTGAAATGATGTTTTTCATGGTTTTTACGTTTTGATTTATAGAATCATTCGAATATCAATACTATAATAATTTATAATTTTTATACAAATTAAAATCGAGCAAATTAAAAAACTCAATTTTAAGGTGCTATGGTGAAATAGATCAAAATAGAGATGAATATAAATTGATCAAGATAGAGATAATATATTGCTCTGACACCAAATGTAAGCATAATTTAACGATCCAAAAGTGAACAAACTAAAGGAATCGAAAACTTGTAAAGTTAAAGATCTTACCTCCATCCATTGAAGTTGTTCTCTAAGTTGCAAAACAAATAAGTTATTTTCTCTCTCTGTGTTTGGATCTTTTAAACTCTCAACAGAACTCATTAAATGGTGTATTTTCATGAAAATTATGTGTTGAGCTTAGGGACCATAACAACCTTTTATAACGTGCTTCCCATTAAAACTTCGACAACATTACCATCTTTTAACCATAACAAATGAGTTATGTCTCTTCAATGAACAAAACGTATAGACCACACTAAATGATTTGTTAAAGAAAAATGGATTAATATGAAATTGAAGAATAGAAACAGATCGATTATAAGAATCACCATCGGGTAACAATTACACGTTCAGAGATCCAAAAATTGAATTTTAATATTTTTATTCTAAAATGGTTCAAAATATTAAATTTAATAAAAAATAATTACAAATTAAAAATAATAATATATTAAGTTTAATTTTCTCCATAATTATTAAATTATAAGTATTTTTATCCCAAAAACTATAAATTTATAATTTTGGGTATTAGGTTCAGATTTCTTTACCTCCAAAACCAAACTCGAATTTGAACTCAAATTTTAAACAAACTAATAACCTAACTTAAAAATTGATCTAAAATTTATCATTCAAAACCAAATCTAATTACTCATTACCTACGATTATTCAAACTTACGAGTAATTTTAACATCCCTGTACTCTTTAACTTATGATTGGTGAGTATTTTTAACTTTTTGATTCTAGTACAGTGTCGTAAGAGATGTTACCATTGGTGCTTTTTTTTACGTGATACTAATTGTAACAAGCCATTGGTGATGATAAAAAAGAGAACTTGTGGCACTTAAGTTATTTTTTTAAATTAAATAAATAATATCTTATATGAGTATATTTTGAATTTAAATTCATAATAATATGATGAGAAAATGTATTTGTGATATTTAAGTCATTTTTTAATTAAATAAATAATATATGAATTTGAATCCATAATAATAAGATGAGAAAGCATAATACATATACTACAAGCCAATCCCTATTATCGTTGGTGCTTTTCTTAGTTGCATTCTTGCACATTTTTTATCATCTTCTCTCCTTTTTCTTTAGAAAATTAGTGCTCCATGTGATATCTACGTACTAACTTTTTGTGTAACTGTAGAAAAGCATTATCCTGAAAGATATGAAATGGCTTATGGCAAGGCTGAGGTTTGCTCGTACCTGAAATAAAGATTCAGAGAATGTAAATACTGTCTTCCAGTCTTAGTAAAAGTTTATTATTATTTTTTTCAAAAAGTCAACAACAAGCCCGTCTAGCTCAGTTGGTAGAGCGCAAGGCTCTTAACCTTGTGGTCGTGGGTTCGAGCCCCACGGTGGGTGTTTACAGAATTCTGTGAATGTTTTTTTCACCAAAAAGTTAAATTTCCAAAGTCCGATTGGTAAAGTCGAGAGGTTCGTAAATTGTTGGGCATTGGTCGCGCAGGTCGAAGCCTTCTGAGGGACGTTTCATTTGTTTCAAGCATTCTTCATAATTTTTTTTAAAGCACTAAAATTAAATATTTTTTTCAATGGAATAGATTTGGATTTGGAATTAAGATGTATGAGTGAGAAGTTATATTATCTTAACAATAAAGCAATCTCAAATAAAAATTATTTATATATTGAATTACATAATTGATGCTTAAATTTTATCATATTTAATATTTTGTAATGTTCTGCCATTATCTTTTAAATTTTATCATTATAATTTAAAAAATAATAATTATATAATAAAAAATTAAGAGGCTATATAATAAAAAATTAAGAGATTATAATAAAAAATTATTTTTTTAATATGTCAATAGGTAGAATATAATTTAGTTTAATTTTTAAATATAAATTAATTATATTAAATTTAAAAAATATGGATATAATATTACTAAAAAAAATTAAGGTACAAAAATATTATATACGATAAACTTTAGAACCAACGTCCCTTATTTATTTAATTTTTTTAAGCATAAAAAAAATTAAGATACAAAAAAATTATATATTATTTTAAATTATCACATTCAAAGAAACTACAAAGTACAGTTTGCTTAAAAACCCTAATCCTCCATCGTCTGGCTGACCGTATACCCGTTGAGCTGCGACTCATTTCAATCTCTTAATTTTCTTAGCTAACATCACTGCCCTGAACACCAGAGGCGACAGTCAATTGAGCAAACATGGCTTCCAACACGCCGAACCTTGAGTGCCGCATGTACGAGGCGAAGTACCCAGAGGTCGACATGGCGGTAATGATTCAGGTAAAGAACATAGCAGACATGGGTGCTTACGTCTCACTTCTCGAGTACAATAACATCGAGGGTATGATTCTCTTCTCGGAGCTCTCTCGCCGTCGGATTCGTAGTGTCAGTAGCCTGATCAAGGTGGGCCGTATCGAGCCCGTCATGGTTCTTAGGGTCGATAAGGAAAAAGGTTATATTGATTTGAGCAAGAGGAGGGTTTCTGAGGAGGATATTGCTACTTGTGATGAGAGGTACAACAAGAGCAAGCTTGTTCACTCCATCATGCGACACGTAGCTGAGACAATGGGCATCGATTTGGAGGTTTTTCACTTTTCCCTTGGATTTAATTTCCCTTTTTTCCCTGTGAATTAATGTAAAATTGTTATTTGCTGGATTTGTTTTGTTAAGCGGGTTTTAGTCTTTTGGGATTCTCTCAATTTCATTAGGGAAGAATTTGTGATGTATAAATTCTAAGTGAGGATGACTGATTAGTTTGTTGTTGATTTTTGTCCCTAGCCAATTCGAAGCTTGGAGAGCAATAATGTAAAATATGTCCATGGAATGAAATAAGAGAGAATTCAAAAGGGTCTCTACTCTAGTAGGCTTAGTTATGTTAGTTTTTGAAACATAGGCGTATCATGTTGGAAGAGGTTTATGTTGATCTAAGAAAGAGGAATGTATTGGCGAAAAAGTTAAAGGTGATTGCAAGTGATTATTTAAATTAAGCTGGTATAATGCATCAAAATTGGTATTTTCCAGTGTGGTGGGTGACTGGGTTGGTCTCCAATAACAATATATGGCTGTGAGTAAAATTGAAGGAAGTTTCTACTTGCTTATCGTTACTTCCAAAGAATGTTTACTAGGTAAGGAAGGGGGTACAAAGAATATATGTGGCTTAATTTTTCGAAGGAAGGTGTTAAATCATTCCCATACCAATTAAACTACTCCAACTGCAAGTTGCATATGCTACTTTCCAATTGGAAAGTTCGAAGAAAATACGTGGCTTAATTTTTCGAAGGAATACATTGAATATACGGCAATACCAATTAAACTACTCCTTCAACTGCAAGATGTATATGCTATATTCCAATTGTAAAGTTCTTTTGACTATAAATCTTTCATGTAAAAATTTAATTTGCGATATCTATTAGTCATAATGTGTTCAGTTCGATGACTGATTAGAATATCTTGAATTGCTTGAGGTTTCCCTCTTGCTGAAAGGAAAATGCCCAGCTGAACCAAGCATCCCAATCTGTAGAAATATTATTGTTTAAGTTTCGGTTGAGATTTGATTAACATTGTGCCCGAAATTTAATTCATGATTTAGACATTATTTGGTGGTTTTGCGTAAATACATTGCCTTTTTCATGGGTTAAAACGCGAGGATTTCACCTGTTTCAGGATTTGTACATCCATGTTGGGTGGCCTCTATACCGAAAGTATGGTCATGCCTTTGAGGTGAGAATGTAAACCCCTTATAAAATATTCTTCTCTTTAAGAATTTAGCAAGGACTGAAGTTCTGTTTTTTGCAGGCTTTCAAGATAGTTGTTACTGACCCTGATTCTGTACTTAATTCCCTTACTCGCGAAGTCAAAGAAGTCGGCCCTGATGGACAGGAGGTAGTTTTTGCTCAGGCATGTTACACGAAAATTCTCCGGTTCTGGTGACCAAGTTCATTTCCTTGTTTTTAGGTTGCAAAGGTGGTTCCTGCAATGACAGAGGAAGTAAAAGAAGCTTTAATTAAAAATATAAGGAGACGAATGACCCCACAACCTTTGAAAATTCGGGCTGACATTGAAATGAAATGCTTTCAGCTTGATGGTGTTCTTCACATTAAGGTTTGTTGATGATCTTTAATGGATATCACTATATCCATATTATGATCTTTTAAGTTATTCTTTACTATTTGTCTGAAATTCAATTGGAAAGACCAAAAGCAGTAGTAGACATTTTTTATAAATATTAGTCAATATTCCTTTGCTCTTTCACATGTGTGACTTCTGTAACTTTACAGGAAGCCATGCGAAGAGCAGAAGCTGCAGGCAACAGTGATTGTCCCGTTAAAATTAAGCTGGTTGCTCCTCCACTTTATGTTCTTACCACTCACACTCTTGACAAGGTTAGCTTAAGTGTGGTAGGCATTTGATGATGTCAATGCTGCTTCTTTCCATGCACTGACTATTATTTGAACTATGTGAAGAAAACACATTTCTTTTATTCAATATTTGAGGCAATTGTGGAGCTCTTCCATGGCCAGTCTTCTCAAGTGTTTCCAATTAACTTTTTATGTTCCCTTTTTTGCAGGAACAAGGGATATTGGTTCTAAATAAGGCAGTTGAGGCTTGTACCCTATCAATAGAACAACAAAAGGGAAAACTAGTGGTGAAGGAGGCTGCGAGAGCGGTGAGTGTTAACCCTTCTTATATATGGTTTCAGCTTCTCTCTTACATTTGGAGTGCAATTGCATTGCGGAATTCAATTTTATTACCAATTTGCTAATTTAGATATCTTACGAATTGTTTTCAGTACCTAGCTGATTTCATTTCCATCATGAATTTGCTTATGCCCTTAAGTAAAGGGCCAGTTTTATCACTTTCATGGGTTTAATATGTTATGGTGCATTGAATATAGGTGAGTGAACGGGATGATAAATTACTGGCAGAACACATGGCTAAGCTACGTCAAGATAATGAGGAAATCAGTGGTGATGAAGATAGTGAGGAGGAGGAGGACACAGGAATGGGTGAAGTTGATGTGGGAAAGGGTCCTGGAATTATAGAATGAAGTATGTGTCACAGATATTTGCCAAAAAAAATTTAGCTTTTTTTCCTCTCCTTTCTTTGGGTTTCAAACTTTGATTTTAAATTTTCGTTGTAACGGTTGTATAAAACCGATTTTGAGATTCTTTATGGCCGGGGTAATTCGCCAATATACTAAGTCGAGCTCGAGCAATTTTCTAAGGTCCAGACTTTTCACAGCTACTCTTGCTACTAATTTTGCTGAGAAGGTATTGTTCTTTATTTTCTTTTTATCAAATGCTGGCACTCGAGTTTTGCATTCTATATTCTTTTTAATGTAAGAAAATCTTGGCAGAAGTGTTGTAATTTTCTCCCCTTGATATTCTTGTAGATTTTTTATTTTTTATATTTTTCAGGGTATAAGAAAACAATTGACACTGCCGAATTATATTTTTCTCATTGTAACTCGAAATTATTTATCCTGAATATTTATCTTTTTATTTCCCAAGATTATCATCTCATTTTGCTATGATCAAGTCAAAATTGGATAGAGCAATTTATCATGGACTGGCAATGCAGTGGTTTTCCTTCTCACACTCCAAACTAAACTTGGAAACATAGGAGTTTGCTAACTATTGCAGGATTTAGAAACCATGTCTTCATTCATTGTAATACAGGAAATAGATATAGAGATCATTGCATTGGATACCAATGAGGTTTTGCTTATCCATTGCCAAAAAAGGACAACAGAAAGATACAAAGCTTACACTTTCATTCATCGTCATGCAGACTACAGTGAAATAACTGCATTTTAGACACCTAACATTAGATTAAACTCGAGAAAACATGAAAGAAAGGAAACTAGACATCCTGCATTTTATTTCCAAGCAGTTGTAGACATACAGCCAAAGACGTTGTGATCTATGGTGAGGTTACCATTGCTGGCTTCAACGAGCCGAGAATAGCAACTGATGCCATCCTTGTAATCAAGACTCTGTGTTGTATTTGTTTTCCCATCAAGAACGGAATGATCCTGCACCTCCATCCACCCTTCGCAATCCTGTGTGTTATCGATGGTGATCCTTTGTTGTCCATCAAAACTCTTCTCCTTAAATGCATGAGAAACATTGGTAACAAGGAGGTAAGTGTTATCATGCAACCCTGGTTTCGTTGCGCTAATGACATTGAGAGGGTACTCTCTCTTAACCTTTGTTCTAGCAACAAATTCACCAACCTCGTTTTGAACTCTCACTTCTTTCTTCATCTTAATTTTTTGTCTAACTTCTTTGCGAGTCCCATTGATCTTAAATTGGATCGAGTTCTTGAATTTGAATTCCTGCAAAAGTGTCGTGGTGTAATTGCCTCCACTCCACTTAACCCAACCAACAGAGTGAATCTTCCTCTCCGCTTCAATCTTGAATGACCCATCAAGCTTTTCAAACTCGAATTCTGTCTCTACCTCAAGGGAAGGTTTCTGATGAGAGCTCCAACTCGCTTCAACTTCATTTAATTTGTGATCAAACCAGAGGTGCAAATTAGCATCAACAAGCCAATATGAAATCCCATGAGCCACCCCAATCCTAAGTGTGTGGACATTGCCATCCACAAGCATTCCAAGAAATGGCGTTAATTCTATGTCATAGGAGGGAAGATTGAAAGCACCGATTGCCACCACTGGTTCCCAAAACAACGGATTGATCCCGCCCGTGAAGATTACCGGAAATGGGACCTCAGATCCCATAAGTACACCGTCAATGGTTACAAAAACCTCCCTGTAAGCTCCATTGGCGCGACCAGTTGTCAAATTGTTCATAATTATGTACGAATTTGGTGGATTTGAGTACCAGAACTCATCATTCCCATGGAAGGAAACGTACAGTTCTAGTACAGCTCTACGAGTGTTCTTGGGAATTTTGATTTCCTTCGAATGCAAATCTGATTCACTCTCGATTCTGAACCACAATCCTCTATTGCCAGTATCGGATACTGGAATTATCAAATGCGATGGCTCTTCAGCTAAAACTGTAAAGTTATCCTCAATTTTCTCAGAATCCAACCCTAAACTTTCCCTCTTAAAACCAACATTTCTAGCAAAGTTCCCGTTTGCAATGACTGACCATGGCCTAACGTCGTCATTTCTGACAGAGTTATTGTTGTAGTAGAGGAAATCGACCTCGACGTCGTATACGCCCGTGAACTCAGTGTTGACTATGTTTTCGAGCATCATGGTGACGTTGAGATTGGTTAGAGAAAGAGTAGAGGAATACCTGGTTATGTCCTTTCGGAAATTCCAGGAGATTCCGGAGGGGTTGGGCTCTGCGGTGCTTGTTCGGAGCAGCTCAACACCTCCAAGCCATAGGCCGGCGATGCGATCGTACTGTTCGCCTTTGCATTTAGCGTGGAAATCGAGGACAACGTGGGACCATGGAGATGGACAATCAGACGGCGGAGAGTAAGGGGTTGAAAATGGAGGGCAGTTGATGGTGTTGGCAAATGAGTGGCGGATAACTTGGACGTTGCATGATGGGGTGAGACCATCGGACTGTAGAGGAAGACCAACTTCAAAGTATTGAAGGGATGAGTTGTGAAGATGAGAGGAGGAGAGGGATTTGGTGAAACTATCTGGGAAAAAGCTGGGTTTGACTGGTTTAGTAAGAAACTGAAGAAGGATGATAAAGACGAACCAGAAGGTGCTCATTTTCGTTTCCTATTTCTCCTTCCTTTACTCTTATTTTATTTTAAATAATTTCGCAAAAACTATAGAAATAATATCAAATTATGAATTTTTTATATATATATAAAATTTCATAAATTATTATAATAACCAATTATTTATGTTTTAAAGTAATGTTATTATTTAATTTATATATAAATACTTGTGATGCTTTCAATGAACCAATTAATTAAAAAATTGGATAATCGGTTGTAAAATAAAAATTAATTATTTAAATTGGAGAGAATATTATGATTAAATTAATTTACGTTGATTCTTTATTTTTTATAAAAATAATATATATATATAAAATAGAGACAAAACACTGATTATCTAAACTTTTTTCAATAAATCGAGATATATGTTTAACAAATAAAAGATTTGTAGGCATTTTTGTAACATGTGTAAAAAGCGTCGAAAAAACACATAATTTACATTTAAAAGGGGGAAGAAAAAGGAAATTTAGAGGGATAATTTCTACGCTCTTACATTTCTTCTGCTTTATCTCTTTGCTGTATTCTAATCCTAGCCATGACGAATCTAAACGAGGGCAGTCAAAACTCAAATAAGTTTCAAAATTTCTAAGAGCCCTCTAACATCAACGACACTGAGGATGAAGAAGACGAAGACTACAAGGTGGAAGATGACGATGAAGATCAAAAAGAAGAAAATGATGGACAAGTACCACCACTTCTACGGAAGCCCATATCCTGAGCGACTCAGTTGCGTGAAAATAGATCGAGGTTAGAGAATCTAGCCGACCGAATGAGGAAAGAGAAGGTTTTCTTGTGAAAGTCCACGATGTTATTATCAAGGGCAATGCCAAGACCAAATTGTATCTGATCGAGTTTGAACTGGAGCCATTGTTGCATTCCACTTCTATGCAAGAACTTCTCGAGGTTTCTGGGATTGCCATTTCGAAGCTTCAACAACTTGAGATTTTTTACTCAGTACGAGTCACTCTCGATTCTGGTCCGGCCGAGTTGCCTGGCACTGCTAATGTAATTGTTGAGGTTGATGAGATCAAAAGCCCTCTTTCTGGCGAATGCGGCACTTACACTGAGTCAGCGATACCATCTAATTATCCTAGTAATTTATACCTGTTTTGACTTGAAACTAGAGAAGTTAGGGTTCTTTACATGTGTTTATATGGCCTAATTTTCTACAAAAGAGTTCTTAAAGGGGAATGATTGTTATAGACTTATAAGTGCAACGGAAACAAGATTCTTGGATGTGGGACTTTAGGTCCTTTAACACTCCCCTTCTACGTTAGCGGAGAAAAGCGAGCAGAGTGTATCCTGTATGCCGACGAGTGAGCTTCAGGGGTACTTGAGAGCCAAGAATCCAGCGGAAATAGAGTCCACGTGGGACTTTAGATTCCTTAACAACATAGAATTAATAATTTATTCTTGTTGTGTTTGGTTGGTGAGAAATTTGAGTAAACTGAATTGGTAAAAAGGTTTTATAGACCAGTTAAATTTTTTTTTTAGACTTGTAGGATATTTATTTTCATATGTTCGGTGAGAGTTGTTTCGTTGTTGGTAATAAGTATGAGTTGTTGGAAAATTTTAGTGAGCTCATTCACTTTATTATCTTCATATTTTTCATATTTTACTTATGGGTGGCATACACATGTATCCTAGAAAAGTTTCATGCCTAACATATTGATTTAAGTGCATAACATAGCCTTTCATTGATAAAGTCTCATTTTTAGCTCTCTCTTAAGAGCCGAACATATATTCAATTTTTTATAATGCAATGAATATATATACAATTTTTTTATAGCGAAGGTAATTGACATTTATTCTATAATATAAATATTTGTTTAATATTTATATTT
Source organism: Hippophae gyantsensis (assembly GCA_030763125.1). Classification (NCBI taxonomy): domain Eukaryota; kingdom Viridiplantae; phylum Streptophyta; class Magnoliopsida; order Rosales; family Elaeagnaceae; genus Hippophae; species Hippophae gyantsensis. Next base: position 30,166,882 of record CM061030.1, read on the forward strand.
ATAAAAAAATATTTATATAAAAAATAATTAAATATAAAATATGTGTTGGACGTATGTTCAAAATAATATGAAAATTTTGATTTTTTCTGGAGTGGATTAAAAATGAAATGAGATAAATAAGTAGGTTATATATAAAACGGAAGGTAACTTGTATGGCTTATGAAATAGTGTGGGGCTTATGTAGGCTAGGTCTTGGACGCTTGAAGGTTCATTGAAGTATAAAAACTGGCTGGGACATGGGGATCTATGGGATGGCTCTTTGGCATATGGCCCCAACCAAACATCTGAGGTAAGTGCTGGTTTATATTTGCCCAGACTGAAAGGATTCATAAGTCCTGTGGTGGCACGTGTTTTCCTGCTTTCTCAAGATTGGCTGGAATTCTCCTCTTATAAAGAACGAACATTGGGTCTCTCTCTTGGCTTAATTACAACTAAGCATCATGATTTGGCATACAATCTTGGATGGCGAACCTTAACAGATCCCTCTCAGATGGGCTCTAGGTCAATAAGAAGGCAACTTGGACATGGCTTACTTTCATCTCTTAAGTATACATTTAAGATTGATAAAAGAAATTCATTAGTGAGGCCAACTCGTGGTTATGCTTTTGTTTCTACTAGTCAAATTGGTGGGCTTGTACCTGATCATCGCAGCTTTCGCTTTTTACATCAGGTTCAGTACTTGTCCTTTTGTTTTTCTTTTTTTAGCTTGGGGCCAGTATTATACTTCTCTAGCGTCATGCATTTTTATGGAATTTGATGGACTTTTTAATTAAAATGATAAGAGTGTAAGACCAAAATCTCAGATAGTAAAATGAACTTTCAGATGATCAAAGACATTGTACTAAGCCTTTGTCGCTTTAACATTCCAATTGATGGTGAGATGGTTACAATCAAAATATATAGAAAAATATTTTATCAAGTTTTCTATTTCGTATTTTCGTGTAATCGTATTCCTCTAGGCATAAGAAAAATATATATAAAATACTTTAACTTCATCACGAGTTCAAAAGCTTTGGATACTTTTTTTTAAATGAAGGAAAAAATCAATATAACCCATGAAAACATAACAAAACAATGTGAAAAAATATGGAGAGATAAAAGCAAAAAAGTATCAATGTACTGATACAAGTACGTGTATGAAGTAAATAAAACAATGTGTTCTATTGTTTTATGAATTGATATCAAATAAGTACACTCCTAAGATTTATATAACAAGTAAAGAGTTAAAATAAGAATAAAAAATTTAGAAGTTGATATTTTTTCTCTAAGTGATTGATTTTCTATTATTTGAATTTTGAATTCTTGATAATTTGAGATTTTTATATTATTCTTCAAGAAAGATCATAGATATTAATCATGTTTGACTTGTTTATGAAATCATTGAAACTTTGACATGAAAGACCTTTCGTGAAGATATATGTCGTTTTCTCTTGTAGGTATCTTGGTCATGTAAATGATTTAGTTCTCAACTTTCTTTTTAATAAAATGTTTATCCATTTTAACATCTTTGATTCGATCATGTTGAACTGGACCGAGAGAGATATTAATGACATTTGTTATCATAATAGATTGAGTAGAATTTTAGTTTTTACTTGTAATTCTTTTAGAAGAATCTTCAACTATAATCTTGGCTACTAGATTTTTTTTCTTCTTCATATTACTCGTTTTTCCCGAGCGAATGTACAGTACTCAGTAATAGATCTCCTATCATCAATTGAACTCGTCCAATCAGCATTTGAAAAAATTCCTATTTTTCTTTCTTCTATTTTTCTAAAGAATAGTCATTTTTAGGGAGATTTTGAGGTATTTAAGAATTCTGTGCACAACTTCTAGGTGAATTTCTTTCGAAGAATGCATATATTGGCTCATGATATTAACCGCAAATGCAATGTTATGTCTTGTATGTGATAAGTAAATTAGTTTTTCCACCAGTCTATAATATCTCTCTTTTTTACTGGTTTTTCATTATTCTTCATTTTCTATCCTGTCTCAATTGAGTTGTCACTTAGTTTACTCCCGAGCATACTAGTTTTCTTTTGGAGGTTAAGAACATATTTTTCGTTGGAAGACACTCATACTTTTTTTTACCTAACATTTTTCATCCTCAAGAAATATCACATTTACCCTAAGTCTCTTACTTAAAACTTAGTAGCTCGTCTTTATCTCGTGTAAGTATTATGTAATATACATATATAATTAAGATTGTTTTCAACCCATCTCGTGAATGCTTGAAGAACATCATGTGATCTAACTTCCCTTGTTGATAGTCTTCTCTCTTTATCACTTTCACAAATATGTCAAACCATGTTCTAGGTGATTATTTAAGTCTGTAGAGGGATTTGTTAGTTTGCATGCCACATTCTGTTTGTCGTTTTCACAAAAACTTGATGGTAATATCATGAAAATTTCTGTGTAATACCCATTTGAGGAAAGTATTCTTAATATCCAGTTGTTGGAGAGTTCAGTCTAGGGTCATTGCTAATTACAACAGTGCTTGAATAGTATTTAACTTTGCGACCGAAGCAAATGTCTATATGTAGTCAATCACATAAGTTTGAGTAAATTCCTTAGCAACTAGACAAACTTTGTACCGTTTAACCATCCCATTGACCTTATATTTTATGGTAAAGACCCACTTGCACCCCATAGACCCACCTACCACATCCTAAGATCCATTTTTTCTAAGACTCGTAATTCTTTCATTATTGTTTCTCTTTACTCATGAATTTCCCAAGCCTCATCAATATTTTTTGGAATTTTGATCATGTCAAGGTTAGTAATGAAAGCATGGAATTTGGGAGAAAAAATATTGTATGACATAAATTTTGACATAGGATGAGAGTTGCAAGATTGACTTTGTTTTTTCAGAGCAATAGTTAAATCATCAATAGAATTAGAGTTACTTGGATTAAAAGAAGGCTTAAGGTTGCTTGAATCCATCATCGGGTCAGACTTTCTTAGTGTGTCAAGTGTTAATTTCCCTTTGTACTTTGATTTTGGCCTCTTTGAATAAACAAGTATCTTCTTGTCTACTTATATTTTTGCATCTCCCCCTGAGCCTAAATCATTTTCTATAGATGGCATATTAGAGTGATATGGCACAATAGGTTTAGTGTTAGTCTTTAAAATGGTACTGGTATCTGGAAAGGAGACACTGGTAGATGAAAAAGAAAGGTCAAAGGAACAAAACTAATCTTTACTCACATTCTCTCTCCGAAGAGTAGTTTTGGAAGAATGGTATAGTGTGGTTTCAAAGAATATGACATCTATACTAGTAAAAACATTTTTTGCAGAATAATCATAACATTTGTACCCTTTCTAAGTAGGAGAGTATCTAATAAAAAACATTTGAGGGCTCTGGGATCTAGTTTAACACGACCGTGTGAATGAATATGTACGAATACCATACAGTTGAATATTTTAAACAAAATGTCCAAAATAAGACGAGAAGTCAAAAATAACTTCTTAGATTTTTAATAGGTATTTTGAAAGAAAGAACACAACTGGTAATTCTATTTATAAAAAAGTATATGTCAATATAACATATCTCTATAATATTTTTGGCATATTGGTGGCGAAGAGGAGGGCCATAGTAACTTGTAAGAGATGCCTATTTTTTTGTTCAGCAATCCTATTTTGTTGGTGAATAATGCCATAGATTTGAAGATAATCTTTGAGGGAATTATTAACATATTTGGTACCATTATTAATATGCATTATTTGAATTTGAGTTTGAATCATATAATGAAAATTGATGAACACAGTTTGAACATCAATTTTATCTTTTAATAAATATATCCAACATAAATAAATATCATCATCAATAAAGGTGATGAATCATTTTTTATAAGTGTAGTTTGGATATCGAGACATCCCCATAAATTGTTGTGGACTATGGTGAATGACTTAGAAGGTGGAGTATTTAGACTTTGAAAATGGGGTGCGATAATGTTTGGCAAGTTCACACATTTCACATTGCAAATCAGATAATTCTTTATTATTCTTAGGGATAGATGTAGAATTACAATTTGCAATATGGTAATGTTCTCACTCACATTGACTATCTCAAAATAGTAGAGTTATTCACTCTGTCTAGCATTGCCAATTATTTTCCCGATAGGTCTTGAAATATACATGATGAAGAAAATTTTTAGTAAAGCAGTTTGTGTGAGCTATTAATTTACTGATAAATAATAAATTTAATGATAACTTTAGGACATGAAGAATTGATTCAAGAGTGATAGAGTTATAAATTCTAATACTCTATTTTTCCACAATTGATGAAAGAGTATCATATGTAATTTTCACTTTCAAATTTCTAGCACAAGATATATAAAAAGAAAAAAGGTGATGGTTGTCAATCATGTGTTCTGACATACCAGAGTCAATAATACATGGAGTATTTATTTTTAAGATCATATTTAAAGTCGTTAGAAAATTACCTTTATGAGCTAGAGAGTTAGAGGAAACATAAGTAGAAGATTGGCTCGATGTTTAGAATTTGGAAAACATCTTATAGAGTTGTTCCATTTGCTCAAGTTAAATGTTGCATTGGAAATGGAAGGTTCACTCTAGAATTTTTCATTTTGATCAATAAAAACCTCGCACCCTTGATTTCTGTAATTTTACTTTGGTTTTCCATGTAATTGTCAGCACATGTCTTTTGTATGACCAATTTTACGATAGTGATCACACGAGAGCGTTTTTTTGTTGGGCATGTTTAGTACTATTTTGTGGCCCACAGAACAAGAGCTTATGTGGCTTATTTTTAGCAATAAGCCAAGATTGCCCAAAATAATTATTAAGGCTCAATCCATAACCCAATAATTGAATCTGTCCATGACCCGATAGCCCGATAGGACCATTTCGGGCTTCATGGCCCATTTTTTTGCTCCGCCCAATTCTCTAACCCTAGTACTTCCAGCCAAATATTTGTTCAACATCAACCCACGATGCATCTCCTAATGACACACTTTTGATAATACATCCCTCATTGACGATAAAGGTTTTTGGTCGAGGATTCTACCTTTTACATCATCAAGGTCTTTGTTGAGACTAGCCAAAAATTTGAAGACCTTTTCATTCTCCACATTGGTCTTATATCTTCCGTTGTTTTCTATACATTCCCACTTCTCTTCATATTTAGATCCAACTCTTCCCACAATGCCATCATTTCCATGTAATCTTGTATCACATCATGATTCCCTCGCTTCATTTGCCAGAGGTGGTTCTTAATTTTGAACATCCAAGAGAAATTCTCAGTGTTAGAGTAAGTGTCTCTCATTGTAATCCACATGTCTTTGGCTATTGGGAGAAAGAGATAGGTTTTTCCTATTGAAGATTTCGTAGAATGGACCAACCAAGAGATGATCATCGAGTTTTCAATCGTTCACTTCTAAAGGTTGGTTGGTTTTTATTGTCATTGGTGAGGTAAATCATCTTTCTTTTTCCCTCAATTACAAGCTTAATAGATTGAGTCCATTCTCTATGATTATTCATATTAAGCGAATTTATAATAATTTAAGATTTCTACAATATGCTATATGATGGTATTAGATTGAAGTCAGAGTAGGAGGTGAGAATATAATCTAGGTAGTTAAGTAGTTTTATCGGAAGATTTAGCAAAATTAAGAAAAATGTATTAAAGAAGATAATGATAATCTGTACTTATAATACTATTTATATTAATACATATTAATCTAAGCCTTACGTGTCACTTAACCGATGATTATACACCAACTCTTACAACCTATTATTAGTAGCAAATATTGGATTACCAATAATTGCAAGATGATCATAACCAAAAATTTAACTTTTATAATGTAATTAGATATTAGAAGTGTAAATTAAGGAAAAATATTAATAAGATTTATGGTATAATATATTAATTATTAAAATTTATCTTTTTTTTTCTTACTTAATTTTTAATAAGATTAGATGGTAATGAAACAGTACTAATTGATATATCTCATTTATTTTTTATAGGCCTAAATGTGACAAGTAAAAATAAAAAAAATAAAAAATATGATAAACAATTATAATGTAAGTTTAATAATAATACGATATATATTTAAAATTAGGCCTATTAATGCTACAATTTAAATTAAATGAGATGATATTTAAATGAAATAAGATAATATTGTACCATAAGATTATTAGAGACAAAATAACACACGAAATGAGATAAAATAGTTGATTTTACATTTATATTAGAGACTAAAAGACCATCTTTCCTCAATAATTTCAATTAAGAGTTCAAATTTAACACATAGGACTAAGAAGTTATAGAAACATAATTAAAAAGATTCTTCAATATTTTTTTAGCAATATCAACATCAATTCTAATATTGTTTATGATAATTGTATTTTATATAGTTATTTTCACTTATTTTATTAATTATAATTGCTATGTTCTTTCTATTTTTAGTTAATTTTAGTTTAATAAATTAGTATTTATTATTTTTTATATATTTTAAGAAAATTAAATAAATTGTATCGAAAACATACTTAATTGAAAATTTGTCCAAAAATATAATTTCAAATAAATAAGTGCTTAATTACAATTTATAAAAGTCACAAATATAATTTAAATTAAAATCGGGCTTAATCTTAATAATTAAAAGTTTAAAATTTAATTTAAATTAGAAAATGGGCTTAATTGTAATTAAAGAAATTTTGAAATATAATTTGAATTAAATTTGTGGGTCAAAATGCAATTAATGAAAGTTTTAATTTCTGTGTAGGTGAGAAGAAGCCACGCGCCCAAATGCAATCGCGCAACGCAGACCGTCCGATCAGAAAATAAACGGCCAGATGCGCGCGTTACAAGCGCACCCGACCAACGCGAGTGGGTGCAGAATTCCTTTATCACGCGGCTCAATGCCTGAGTGGGGCCCACCTGCCGCGCAAGCCGACGTGTGATCGGGCAGAACCGACATCGCCGATCCTGCCCGTTACTTTGGTTTTATTTATTTATAAAACTCTCGCAAGTGCACAAATCATTTCATAGAAAATGATAAGTATACTCCCAAGGTCGATCTAAGGAAGGAATGTATGTGGTTTTTAATTTATTATTCAAACTTTTAAAAACGAAGTTAAATCCTAAACATCCTGTTACGATATTTTGGGTTTTGTGTTTTTAATCTAATTACATAAAAATAAACATAGATTCAATAAACATTTATGCAAATTTCATCTGTTAAAACAATGGAGTATTTATGGATATAATAATTAAGTTAATTATGCTTGCTCATATTATTTAGGTTATTAAAGATATGAATTGATATTTATTGATTCTCTCTTTTTTGTATGAATACCACCTTTGGTGGGGTTAGATATTCTTTATTAACTAAACAAATCAATTAACACCTATGGGTGGGGTTGATAACTAATTTGATTAATTAAATTAATTCCTTTTTCTAAGAGATTTAAAATGAACCATTTAAATGCCACCTTTGGTGGGGTTAGACAGTTTAAACTTTATTCAAGGTGTCCAAATTAAACCTAAGAATTTAGTTATCCAAATACTAACTTTCAAGTTTTAAAACCACTACTGAAAACATGTTGTCAATACATTTTCGATAATAATTTTATAAAAACTTTTGAAATAGAGTTTCACTCTAACTAGAGGCGATTGTACCAACAAATAAAAGAGCACTACTCTAAATCGAATCGATAACTAAACCTTAAAATCTAATTTTCGATTTAAGTTTGTAATGAAAAATAATATATTTCTCTCTAACATTCTTAATATAAAATCTTGAATAAAAATAAAATCAATTCATTTTAGAGATTTTTACCTATTTAATATTTCAAGCATAACAACGTTATTATTACATCATGTTTATAAAGCGGCAGAAAGTTAAATTTAATCACGGACAAATTAAATATAACATGTAAGAATAAAGCATAAAAAATAAGCGTAAAGAAAATAAAATCCTTACAGAACTTCGATGATATTCCCGTTGCTGGAAAACCTCCAAGCGGAATTTGCACTCCCATTTATTGAATCAAAAAGCTAATAAATTACAAAAACATAACTAGTTCTTCCCAAAAAAGGAAGAACTCTAAAACTAAGAGAAACTAAAAATCTAAGAAAAGAGAGAAAGAAAGAAGAGAGAAGTGTGTTTTGAAGGTGTGTTTAGAAGTGAAGGGAAGGGGGGTATTTATAGGTGAGGATAGAGAGAAAAAATGAGTGAAAAAATGTTAAAAAAATGTGAAAGTGCGTAGTGCAAATCTTTGAGGTCATTGATGGCGTCGGCATGGCGTCATCGGCACGTGAAAAATGAGGCGTAATGGGCGTTGGCGCGCCTGGTCTGTGCGGGAGCAGCGAGTGAGATCTTGTAGCGCGGAAGCGGGCCCGCGCGTGATCTGTGAGCTTCGGCGGTAGGGCGCAATTTTCTCCTTTTTGACATTTTTGACATTTTTGACCTTTTTGACCCATTTTATCCAATTTTTCCATATTTATTGACCTTTCCCCATTTATTTATTAATATATTTGTGATGTATTGCTTCCAGTATTCCTCTTTGAGTCTTTAAGTTACGTTTTTAAGCCAAAATACCTGAAAAACAATAAAAATACCTGTGATTCCGAAAAAGACAAATATATATAAATATATGATAAAACATATAAATATATATATATATTAATCAATTAATGTGCATAAAATCATGGTTATTTTAGTGCTTTTTGAGCACTCATCAACGTGCAGGGTGGGACCCACCTGTCTGACGTCGTGCAGACCCTGTCCCCCACCTTCGCGTGTATGTTTTCCCATGCAGTCGATCCACGTGAGCCCGATTATTCTTTGAATCACAAGCTGCCACGTGTCCCACATGATATTTTATCCAATCAGGTTCTGACACGTGGCATGTTACAATGAGCGCGAAAGTGCAGGATCAAGCCCGCGTTGCAGCCGTTGGCCCACGTTTCGCGCGCCCCAATCCCGTGCGACAATTTCTACGTGCGCCCATTCCCTGCAACAAATGAGGTGCTGCCATGTGTCCCACTATTTGTTTCAGCGAATCATATCGCGACACGTGGCAACGTGGATTGAAAATAAAATCAGAAACGCACAGCTCTCTCCACTCAGATTTTGAACGAGTTTTCGATACATTTTGTCCCCCCACGCATTTTAATTTATTATTTTCCCCACATTTCTCTGTCCCCTCGCGTTTATAAAAAAAATGTAATATTTTAGATGTATTTTTTTAGCTATAAATAGGAGATAAGATGATAGAGTAAAAAAGTTTTTTGGAAAGTTTTGGGAAGTTTTGGAGAGTATAATTTTTGTGTTGTTCGGTTCTGGACTGTAGAACACGCAGAAGTTTTTTTTGGCTTCTGTTGTGTTCTATGTGTGCCAAATATTTACGATACGAAATGTTTTAATTTTCCTTTCTTCTTCTTCTAATTTTTCTGTATTTGTTGTAATTTTATTTTTAATTAATGAAGTAATTTAATTTTTTTAGGGTTGCATTTGATCTAAATTTATGAAGCTTTGATTTTAATTATTTTTGATAGATTTATAAGACGTTCGATTTGTTCATTCTATTTTGTGCTTAATGCTTTTTGGTTATTTACGAATTTTATCAAATTGATCCGTGGCACATAAATAAACTTGGAAGAGGCATTTGTGTGTATATTGCTCGTAGATAGAATGACATGTATAATGAAGGATAGGAATATACCCTAATTGTATGTGTGGCCATTTGAAAACTTAGAACGTAATGAATCTTGGTGAATTTAATTCTTATAGAGATATAGTGAATTAATTTAACGAGGTGTGTTTATATGGAGCTCGGAAGAGATGTATGAATAAAATTAGAAGTTTTCGGTTGATAAATTAAATGTACTAAAAAATATAAATCAAAAGAAAATAATATGATAAAAGTAGATTAATTTGGTGAAAAATTACAATCCTAGATTTCTTTTATTTTGTTAACTCTTTTCTTTTTCTAAATCAACGGTTGTTTTGGATAAAATCAGAGAGAAATAATTTTAGTACTCAACAAACTATAGTAACAAATCTCCGTGGGAACGATACTTTACTTATCAAATTTTATTACTTGTGACCGTGTATACTTGCACGTTTTATGTTCTCCAAAAGAGACAACAGTTTACAAATAGAAACTAATCTAATTAAAGAAACCTCATTCAATATTCACCTCTATAATAAAGAGTAATTAAGTTAGGATTTCAAGTCAATTGTTTTTCCAAAATCGACTTATAATGAATTTTAAGTCAGTATACTTATAAACCGACTTAAAAAAATTATAAAAATTCACTTCGATCATACTTGTCAACTTATGCTACACGTAGGATGTAGCATTGATTCTACATATCAATTGACCCAATCCATGTGTAGCATGAGTTGACACGTAGGATCGATGTGTAACTGATACCGTCGGTTCTATGTGTCAATGGATGCTACGTGCTATGTGTCAACCGATGCTACCATATTTTTTCCTTTTATCTTATTCTCTCCCCCATTTACCTATAATATGCTCGTGTGTTTTCCTATTCTCTTGCAGAAAAACTGATCGTCCTCCTTATATTCTTTCTCATTAAAGGCCACTTTTGACCACTATTTTTGGTGTCATTCAGTGGATTTTCTTCCTCTCCAATTTCTTTTATAGATCTACTATTTTTTTAGCATAATACTCAAATTTTTTATACCCATTTTTTTTTAACTTTTTCATTTATCAAACACCTTTTTTTCTTCATTTCTTTCATTTTGTCACTTCATTTACTCTTGTAAGTATTTTTATGAATTATTTTATACTTATTATTCACATTTTTTAATTTTAATATATATTATGTGTTATTGATTATTTATATATATTTTTGTGTTACGTAGGTTGTGTATATTGTTAATGTTATAATGAGTTTATTAATTAATTGAATTTTATGTATTCATTTTTATATGATGTTTTGATAGATATTCTAATAATTTATGATTTCATATATAATAATATCTTAAATATATTGGTTAGATATGTAAATTTAATAAGTTTAATTTCATTAATAGAAAATAGATAAATATTGGATGTCAAAGTGTAGAATTGAGCATAAGTATATTTCTAGAGTTAAAAGTTTCTTGAAATCTGCAGGTAGAAATAGTAATAATGAAATTAGTATGATTCAATACCCACATGTTAAATGTAAAAATAAGAAATTTCATGACGTTGACGAGGTAAGTATCACTTTATTCGTAGTGATATTCTTTTGAGTTATATATGATATTATCATGGAGAAAATATTGATAATACTCATAGAGAATAGATAAATAAGAATGCGAGTGAATTATATACATCTTATTAGAATGTACAGACATAAAATATATTTTATACTTTTGAATATAAACTACATGAGGATGATCCCAAAACCTTTAAAAAACTTCTAAAAGATGTCGAAAAGTCATTGTATCCAAAGTGCAAGAAATACACTAAAATATTGAGATTGGTTCATTTGTCTAATGCGAAGGAAAAAAAATGGGATTTCTGACAAAGGATTCACATAAGTACTAAATGTACTAAGCCATCTGTTTCTTAAGGGTAATGAATTGTCATCTTTAATGTATGAAGTGAAGAAATCTCTTAGTCAATTTGGCATGAAATATCATTAGATTCATACTTTTCCAAAAAATTGAATTCTTTATAGAAAATAATATAAGACATTTGATGATTGTTCATTGTCTAAAGAATCGAAATGGAAGCATGTTACAAATGAGACACACCTAAAAAAGGCATGCCCATAAAGGTTCTTTGATACTTTCCTCCAATTTCTCGCTTTCAAAGGTTGTTCAAAAGTAAAAAGTCATCATAGATGTTGACTTAGCATTCAGATAATCGATCTAATGATGAGATGATATATCATCCTTGTGGTTCTCCAAATTGGAAAGTAGTAGATAATTTATCTCCTCAATTTGCATATGATTTATGCAATCTTTGTCTTGCCATTATCGTTGATGGAATTAATCCATACAGTTCTCTTAGTAATAGATATAGTTATTGGCCAGTAATTATGGTAACATATAACTTCTCTCTATGGTTGTATATGAAAATACAATTCATGATGTTAAAATGTTTGATCTCAAGATTGAAACAACCCGAAATTGATATTGATATATATTTGCAGCCTCTGATAGATTATTTAAAGACGTTGTGGAATGATGGTGTAAATGTTTATGATGCACATAAAGAATAATACATTAACTTGATGGGGTTTTTTATGGACAATTAATGATTTTCCTACCTATGAGAACTTATTAGGACATGCAACAAAAGGTTATATGTGATAATCTATTTGTAGTGATGACACTTCTGTAATTTATCTTATTCACGGATGAAAGATGTCTTATAGAAGATATATAAGGTTTTTTTTCATTTGGACACACGTTTAGATACCAGAAGAAACCTTTCAATGGTGAAGAAGATTGTGATCTTGCACCAAGACCTTTGCGAGGTGTTGAGATATTAAGGTAATTGAATGGTAGGACATTCAAACAATATGGAAAGATGAAAAAAAAATACTCATTGATGGAGGGAAATGAAAGAGATTAACTAATAAAAGGAGTGAAAAGAAAAATGCTACTTAATCAGTAGATCATGATTATTGGAATAAAAAATCAATACTTTGGAAATTACCTTATTGAAAAGACCTATGCATTCATCATATCTCAAAATGTCATGCACATTGAGAAAAATGTAAGTGAGAGCTTGATTGGTACATTACTTAATATACCTAGAAAAATAAAAGATGAAATTAAAGTAAGACTAGATTTAAAGAAACTGAGCATATGACCTGAATTGACACCAAGGGTGGAAAATGATAAGAATTGAACATACTTACCACTAGCATCATATACAATGCCAACAAAAGAGAAGAATGTGTTTTGTAAATGTTTGGTGGGTGTGAAATTCCTAATGGTTGCTCATATAACTTAAGAAATTTTGTGTCTATCATCGAAAAGAAACTTTATGGATTGAATTTACATGACTGTCATATCATAATTCAACAGTTATTACTAGTTACTATTAGGTCAATTCTTCTAAAACATGTTCGATTATCAATAATTCGTCTTTATACATTTTTCAATACAATATGCTAGAAATCTATATCAATTGACGAGTTAAACTCTTTACATAAAGATGTTGTGAAGAATTTGTATCTACTTGAGAAATATTTTCATCCTTCTTTTTTTGATACAATGATTCACTTATGTGTTCATTTAGTTTGAGAGGTTCAATTGTGTGGTCCTACTTACTTAAGGTGGATGTATCCTTTTAAGAGATACATGCAAATCCTCAAAGGATATGTAAATAATAGAAATCATCCTGAAGGATGCATGGTGGAACGTTACATTGTTGAATAGGCCATTAAGTTTTGTTCTGAATACTTTAGTGGTTACACTGAATTGGGAATCCTAAGCACAATTTTTTCTTAGAACGTGACATGATCCAAGTATGTAACTCTATGCTCGGTGGAAGTAATAAATTGTTTATTAATCACACTCGATAGAAAGAAGTACTTCGAATTATTTTGGTAAATAATAATGAGACACAATCGTATATAGAGTAAGTAATGACAAGTTTAACCTTTTAGTTTAAAATAAAATTATTATTTATTTAACTATTAACGATACGTAATTGATATATCTTGAATAACATTATAGAATGCATTTAAACTTACTGAAGATCGATCCTCGTTATACAAAAAAGGAGAAAATGGTTGTATAATGAACATAAGTGAGAGTTTATTAATTGGTTTCGCAACCATGTAAGTGTCACATACAAGAGTTCATTAGTAATTTTATATAATGTTTTAAAACTTTGTTTTAAACATATTTCATATTTTTATATGCATAGATTCGAGTTGAACTCAACAAACACAATCATAAAATAACAAAAACTTTAGAATGACTTGCTTATGATCCAAAATTTGATGTCAAATTATATTCTAGTTTCATAACTAATGGTTCAAGGTTTACGACTCAAGCAAGGAACAAAGTTCGAGTAAATCAAAATAATGGTGTGAAGATGATTGCACAAACTAGGAAATTTTCCAGTTCAAAAAATGGTAATCCTATACTTTCTAATAAAACATATTATGGTATAATTCAAAAAATTTGGGAACTCGATTATGGCGTATTCCATGAAATAGTTTTCTTGTGTGATTGGGTCGAAGATGCTATCAATGTTGGATATAAAATAGATGATTTTGGATTTATCCTTGTAAATATATCCAAGATAAGTCACACTGATGATCCTTTCATGTTAGCACTTCATGCAAAATAAGAATTTTACGTGAGTGATCAAATTGACACAAGATGGTTTGTTATGTCAATGCTTCCACAAAAAGTCTACCATTATGACTCTTTAAAAGATGATGAAATGCTTGATATACTATTCAATATTAGTCATTTCTCAAGAAAATTGTCTAATGTATGTGATGATCTAGTTAATAATGATGATTCTTCGTCATAGACTTGAAGTGATTGTGAAGAAATATATATACAATCAGTAACATAATTAAACATAATGTATGTTCTATATTATTCTAATAACTCTTGTTTATATGTTTGGACTTAAAATTGTCAATTAATTTATTTTTCATCATTGTTTGTAGATATTTCATATATCCTAGGGTGCCAGAGATTGTAGATCTAAATAATCAATTAGGGCATTTGAAAAGAAAGGGTTGGGCTAATATACTTAATGCTCCACTTAATCCAATTGATAGAATATCCATTCAATTCGATGCAATTGGTAATCAATTAGGAGAAAATGACCAACAATTGAAATCTTTTATTGGTAGACTTGTGAAGTCAAGTATACCAATCAATATAAATGATTGGACTAAGGTTGAAGATGTTAAAAAGTATAAGATATGGAAAATCATTTATGTAAGTCTCTTTTGTTTTATAATTAATTACATATATTATATCTCTTTGTATTATATCTCATCTAAAATGTGTTTTTTTACAGAATTGTTTTACCGTCCCTAATAATTGGATGAACAAGTGTTACAAGATTGCAAATAAGGTATAGAAGGAATACAAAACTTCCAAATTGGCCAGAAATTATGTGTTTTCATACTTGGAACCACTTAATGAACAAGAACTATACGAAATCCCTGAAGATCACCCATGGATTGAACCCTAATTAGTATGGAAAGATTTCGTAGATTATAGATGTAAGGATGAATTTCAAATCATTAGGAAAAAACATCAAAATATACAAATGTAGAATATTCTTCCTAACTGTACTAGAATTGGGTAGACCGATTACTCGAGCTGAATTGTATATAGAAACAAAGACACCTAAAACAAAGAAGTCAAGACCAATGAATAAATGAGGAGAACAATAACTCAATGGTTAGTAATTTAACTTGATACAAAGTTCTTATGATTTTTTCATATTGATATAATAATGTATGATATATATATATATATATATATATATTTGCTTTATTATATGTAGAGAGTAGTTCAAGAACAAATTACTATAGGTGAAATAATCAAACAACAAGGAAAAGATACAATATATCGTGCATTTGAGCATGATCATCCTTATTGTGTTAGGGGAGGAATCCAATATAATGGTTATGTGGAGTTTTTTAATATTCTAAAACAAAAGGCTCAGATGGCCAGTAAGCATAAGTACTATAAATTGAAGAAAAATTGAACTTTTTTAAGGCCTCAATGTTAAATGAGATTACCACTTTAAAGCAATATCAATTACAATACAAGTTAGGTATGTTACCATACTACAATCAAGGCATGCTCTATTGGACAAGGATGTCATCATCCATGCTAGGCATGCCACCCATGCAATCTTATAACGCCCAACTTATATCCTTTATAAGATATAATCATCTTATTGGTCCTCTATTTATGCTAAAAATGTTGATGCAATCTGTGCATTCTTACAATCCATCACATGATGAATATTTTGATAAGAATATCCTTCCAATAGCTACCCTACACGGTAGTCCGTCTTCATTTGATGAATCATTTGTGGTAAAATTTAAAGCTTATGTAGATAGTCTATTTTTTTTATTATATATAAAGCTTATTTTTTTATAGAATATGAAATGTTTGTTGAAACATCTATCATCTACGAACTATTTTGCTATTGGAACAGTACAATAATTTATTGATAATCAAATAATTCATAATCAATAGTTGCCAAATTATTGGTGAATAGTAATGGATCAATCATTGTTCACTACCTGTGCTTTCTGATGCTACTACAGTCCAAGAAAATGTTGAAAAATATGTGGCTTGGTCATCGAATCAAGTTGTGATAAATTTTTATATGGCATTATTTTTTTACTTAAGATTAAAAAAACTTACTACTATTATATTATTATTACTAACATATACAATAACTATTCTTTAGTATATTATAACAGAATTAGTAAGTGCAGCACATTTAAGAGATACAAAGCAAGTATCGCGTGACAAATCTATGTCTAGTGGACAATAATCGCTCACTAAGTAATTCAAGTAAAAGCCATGAAAAAAGTACAATTATGAATATGCTATAAACTTTAACATAAATCTTGGTTCTTTGTTGAGTATTGTTGCAAGCAAGACTAGCATAAATAATGAATGAAATGTATCACTTCTTAGAGAAATTTATGGTGTATACATTAGGCAAACATATATATTGATCGAATGCATATTACAAATGTTTCAATTTCAAATGATCGATTTAATTATAATTCAAATGTAAACAAGTGATTCCTTAATCAGTAAATAAATTTCATTTATATAGAACATATAATTATATTTATATATTTCTTTTATATAGGACATGATATTATCGACTTCAAGCTAATCACCTATTACATTTAACAATGTTTTATGATTCATTATTTGTCAACCAATATCAAGAGCATGATGTTAGCATCAATGCTAAACAACTATGTGATAGAGCCTTAACACTTCATAGAAATTAGAAGTTGATAATCCTTTGGCCACTAAAGTTTTAATAAGGCCAAGATCATTCGATGTTGATAATCTTTGATCTACATGGCAATTATGTTTGGTATTGTGGCTCAGCTTACATAGAATTAAGTAAAGACACAAAAACAGTTGTTGAAATGTAAGAGTTATAACTAGCTATTTTTCTTCTATTGTTCTTTGTAATATTAAATAAAAAACTAACTATTTTAAATTTTGATAGGGCATGGAAGCTGTGGAATAAGAATAAGGGCATTGTCCTTAAAAAAAGCACATAAGCTTATATGTGACAAAGTTATGGTATGTACAAACAAATATTAATAATTTAATAAATTTTACTATTGAATCATAAAGATGTTCGAATTGATAAATCATGTATAATTATTTTTTTAGGTTCCATAAAAAAATTACAGAGTCATGTGTGGTTACTTTGCCATGAAATTTATGAGTGAAATCATCTCAAATATCAACATGTCAATTAAAGATGTGGTAATTTCTTTTACGAATATACTCTTTTGACATATATGGTTTTTTATGAATTCATGATATTACATTCTTATTTTGAATTTAAATACATGTAGTTTTTTTGTTGGAACAAATTGGGCTATGACATACAAATTTTTGATTATTTACGAGAAGAATAGGTAGAATACATGTTTGAAATTATAAGATCACAAGAAGAATAAGAACAAGAATCTGATGATATTGAATAACATAGAACAACACCATGATAATTTTTTTAATACGTTATTTGCTCTATTCCCATGTCTTTAAAGTTTGGGCTTGTTTTATGGATGTTTATAGGCTCATGTATTTAGGGAAATAAATTGTGGTATGAACCTGATAGAGTTAAGTACTTAGGACCTTTTTCTACCCAAACTCCATCTCATCTCAACATAGAGTTCCTTGGTTATTATGAATGGGATATTGCTAGTGATTCCAAGCAACAAACCAAACTTCTTATCTCGAAAATAAAGTAGAAATATCACAAAATTCATGACAAAAGAAGCATCATCACTTTATTTGTAATTAAGTTAAATATATATGTATTATATATAAATTATTTTTTTGTTATAAATTTAATTTTTAAGTAATTAATTAATATTTTTTTTTTAATTATTTGTAGTATTTAAAAACTCTTTTAAACATATTTTGATTTTTTATGTTATTATGTGATTGAAAATAGTTAGTGAAGATGGCATAAAATGACCAAAATATGTTAAAAGGAATATAAAATTTTAAATCGGTTCTACCCTTAATCAACTTTAAATTTTAAGTCTTCTCGTTTTAAGTCGATTAGGTTTTAAACCAGTTCAACTAACCGACTTAAAAGATGTTATTTGTTGTAGTGATTGAATCAAACATACTTCAATTAATATAAGTATGATTAAGAGTATTATCCATAAATTAGGTGATTTAACAATGAAACCATCAACAAAAACCCGCAAGATTGTAAGCTTTCACATAGCTCAACATCTAAGCCCTCACAACAAAAAAATTAACATCATCCAACTTTACTGAGAGAGTGATAGAAGTGGGAATTGTGATGGCCTTGCAGAAGGGTATCCATTAAATTGGGTCTTAGAATTTCATTCTTCAAAAGACTTTGTTGAATTTGATCACCATTGGTGTTCTTCGAAGAAGGAACACCATTGCTAAAAAAGAAAAAAAAAAGAACTTAGTTATGATACCAAGCAGAACAAGAGAGAAAGAGATTGAAAAGAGTTATTAATTCAAGAAGAAAACATAATGAATGATACTTACTAATTGCTACTAGTTGTATAACAATAATAGTAATACCTAGAAGTAATGTGAGCCTTGCACGTGGCTTAACTAGATGATTATATACACCAGCTCTAAGAACCTGTAAATAATAGTAGTTTAGGCTAATTGCTGGGTATTGAGAAATAAACCAAACAAGTCTCATGTTAATTTTTGCTAAAATTCACACCAAGTTCACCTTTCTCCTATTGCCCCAACAAAGCAGCCATTGGCCGATATTCGATAAACTCAAGTACTGCAATGATATTTCATCTAAAAGATTAAAATTTGGTTGAGGTGAAGGATTAATCAGTTGACTCATTTTATTATAAATTCATATTTTGTTAATTTTTATAATAATAAGACTTTTTTTAAAATAAAAATTGTAACCGATAAACTTCAAAGATGTATTGTGAAATTTCAATTAGATTGATTTTTTTGTATTATCTTTCGTAATCTAACTCATCAATTACGAGTATTATAATATAATATTTGCTTGTTTTTATGTTTAACCAATTCATTATTCTTTAAATTTTAAATAAATTTAAATATAAAATTTTAAAATATATAATTTAATTCTTAAATTTTTAAAATTTTACAAAAATGTCCATAAATTTTTAGATTGTATGATTAATTTAGTGTTTAAATTTTTAAAACTAACACATAGATCATAACAACTTAAATACATATTTACAATTTAAATTTTAAGATCTATATATAAATTTAAAAAAAAATTAAAGAGGATTTAAAAGTTTAAAAACTTATATATAGAGTTTTAAACTTTTTATAATCAAATTATAGATTTTAAAAATTTAATAATCTTTATATGAATCTATTTAAAATTTAGGTAATAATATATAGTTTAGCCTTGTTTTTATTTTTCTACAGAAAATCCGATACACGCAGATTTTCTCCTTGAGAAAAAAAGAAGAAGAAGAAGAAAGCAATGAAGCGGATAATAATGTTGGATATGACAAAGCACCATGCACCAACAAGTAGCAAATACAATGACATTAGAAAACAAAGGGTTAATAAACAAGTTGTGGATGTGATTGGAACAGCTTCCCTCCAGCCATACAAACCCAACCCACATGTATCACTTGAAAATCCAAAACGGAATACAAGTGTGTGTAAAATACGGTAACCCAATTTTGAATCAGCATATAAAGAGAGAATAATATCAGAGATTCTCTCTTTCGATAGTTTTCTCTGACCTCTGTTCTAATTCTGAGTTGTCGTGGGACTTTATCCGTGGGAGTCTTTCAATTTTTAAAAGATTTAATTCAAAGGAGGAAGATATTCTTAAATTTTATAAATTATATCATAATTATTTTTAATCAATGTAAAATAATATTTAGTGCTAAGAGAGCCATGCCAACCTTTCTCCATGAACATTGTATATATTACAAAATTGTGATGGATTTGAAATGACTGTTTGATTTTGAAGATTTGTCCTTCAATTTTGATACTATATCATAAAAATCGAATTAGTGACAAATTTTCTTTAAAACTCAAGTTGTTATGGTAAAAATTAACTCTCTTATATGTTATTTGGTAAGTGTAGTTATTTTTTCCCCTTTCAAAAACTATCAAACTGCAAAATTCAAAACCAAAACAAACCTATTCCTAGGTTGGTTGGTTTATTATAGGTCCAAAAATTTTGAAAATTGATCTAGCAGAATCGTTTAGATATTTTAGCTTTATAAAATCACTAAAAATCGATCTAAGTTGCATATATTTTAATTTCTATTATATTTTATTATTTTTAATATTATTAAATTATAATTTTTATTATGGGTTGATTATTTTCGAGTGTAAGCATTAGTTGAAAGAGTTATACCATAAATTAATTTTTGATAAAAAAATCATACGTTTAAAATATTATATATATATATATATGTATTAATTATAATTTTTATTATTTTTATCCTTTTATATTTCTTAAATTATAATTTTTATTATTGTTAGATATGTTACCCGTAAAGAAATGCGTAACAATAGCGACTTAAATTATCTTGTTTGGATATAGCCCATTGTATCAAGTACCATTAGTATAGCTACTTGGCACTAGAGTAACATAACGAATTTTCTTTAAAGCATTATTTTTGCCTACCAATCTAACCATGTGAATACTGGGATCAAGCAACATGTTGGCTTTTCACATTTCTACCCCACATTCGTGCAAGGGATGCATAACTCTAACAACTTGATCGTTGGGACAACGACCTGACTTTGATGAACGTGTTATTGTTATAAAATGTTATGTTTAGGTTGACAATGACGCCTTGATAGAGTACCTACTAATGTAACTTTGACACCTACATCTTGTATACCCATATATACCTCATTGATGAGATGAATATTGGATCTAAGTGGTATCTCTATAGTTCATAGTTAGTATTTAAGACTTTACATCTTACATCCCTGGAGAAACAACACGTGTCGTGGGGAATTTCACTCTGCTTGTTATTGCAAGCTCACAACCTCAACCAAAACAAACAAATAGCCATACTTGCCCAATTCAAGAGTTTGACCTCAATGATCATTTACATCACTTGTCCCCAATCAGTACGTCGCACTGCGGTCTAGAATATGGTCACCCACGACCTTTGATCAATGACAACATACGACCTATAGACCGCGATGACATGACTAGGCCAACTAGGACAATTCTACGAACCACCAGTTCTGCTAGGTACAAATTTGAAAGCACATCCTGCAAAAAATATGTCATGTTAGAGAGTCTCCAAAAATAAGTAGCGAAACTACAATAAGCCTTCATTAAGTTTCAATATGATAATAAGAAACTAAGATCAAGGTTGGTACGTGATGATTATTCAAAAGCTGAAAGTTCATTCCATACCGATAGTCCACCAGTAATGGAAAGCCAGGCACCAAGATCGAAGCATGCATCACAAGATTCCCACCAATGTCGACTTGGTATAATTGAGAAACAACACATACTTACAACTCTGATGCCCAACCCCGGTCTAGGATCCATATACACGACCCCCTACCCATTAACATCTGGCACAAAATACACCCTAACAATTCCTAAGATGTTTGGGCTTAAGAAATGCTACCACTGAGGGATGTCCAGTACCACTTGATCATCCAAGTAGTAACCTTGATGAAAAACTCAAAGATATGAAAGGGAAAATGGAAGTGACGATGAATAATTGACTTAAAGGTCAGGAAAACTATAGCCTTGGAGTGATATCAAAATAGTGTGCGACCAATTATCGACTTCATCTTTTTCGGATGACATCAAGTTAACGACATTACCCCTTAAATTCTATACCCCCAAATGTCCTACCTATAGAGGGAAAAAAGACCATGTGGCCCATGTTATTCACTTTAGGATAGTCGTGGTCACTGTGAGCTTCCCATAAAACAAAAACGAAGCCATGTATTGCAAGCATTTGCTGCCCTCTTCTGAGAGATGGCATAATAGTAATTTATTAAGTTACCTCCCAAGAGTGTAAAATATTTTCATGCATTGGTAAAAGTATTTGTCACCAACTACGCATGTAACAAGCCAATTCAGAAGGAGTCATACAGTTTATTTTCAACTATCTAAAAGGATAGTGAGACCATCGAGACTTATATGAGGAGGTCTAAAATGGAGAAAGTGGAAATTTCACAATGTCCAGACTCCGCTTTCCACAAGAGCAGCAAACGTGACATTGGTCTATTCATCGAATTGACTAAGACCACTCAATGATCCCTAGAAATGTCTACGAAGAAGACCAGAAGTTTTTCTACATAGAGAGATAGATGAAGTATGTCAAAGGATTGCTAAGTAGAACTTCGAACAACCCATCCTAGCCAAAATGGAAGAAGATATGAGGCCTTATGGGGATAAGTGCCCTAATTTTCCTCGTTTCAAACATGTGATCACACCTAAGGGAGGCAAGGGACTTGGGGAAGGGTGTTGTCCCCTTTTAGAGGTCCCATATTGCATGTCTCGTTTGTTGAAGTTGTACAAGCATGGAATATATCAATCACATAAACTAGTTGTAACCTATGAAAGCTCCACTTAAGGACCCTCATAAGTATTGCATAATTCATAAAGATACATGTGATTAGACTATGGATTTTTGACACCTCAAGTGGAAAATTGAACGTCTATTATCAAAAGGATATCTGGGTGATTTGGTTGATAAGAATGGGAGGTTCACCAATGGTGACCTTTCCTTTACAATATATATAAGGGAAACTATATATTATAATCTTGTTTTATTGTTTAAGTTACATCTAAAAATAAAAGTGATTACAAATCAGCCATATCACAAATCAAGTTTGGATTTTATTTATCAACAGGGGTGTGATACAATACTTTCAATCACAAGAGCCTTACAAGCATTCTTATCCAATGCCTTATACTTCCAATAATCAGCTAGTTTATATAGTTTATCCATTTTCTCCTTGTATTTTTTCCATTGACTAAGTGTGTGGTTCAACTCAGTACGCGTGTTCTTCAACTCTTATTCCATGGCTTCATAGCGAGCCTTTAAGCCACATAATTCTTGGTCAATAAACTCAAAAGTTTCCTAACAAGTCTCTACTTCTTGTTCTGAGTCCCTACAAAAACAAACAAAACAAGGAAAGATATTAGCAAGTACGCATTAGTATGTACATCTCCACAAACAACGTACAAGTTTACTCACATCAAGAACATGTCTTGCCATGAGGTGCCAGATCATCCCTTTTTCCTTCTTATGAGCTACATAAATGGTGGATTGATATGCAGGCACCCCAAAGTAATGATATAACTCATCCTATGCATCGGGGTTACCAAACATGCCATATTCATACAAATTGTTCAGCTTGTTACTTTCACCCATTTCAGGTTTAAAGGGAAAAATACTTTGTAGTGAACTTATGTCTACCCCACATGTGGAGAATTCTTTAGGAGGAATAGACCTTAGGGTTCTCCCTACCTATCAGCTAACCAAACAGGTCATTTATCATACCCTATCTTGTAGACGAAGTAACCTAGACTGGCTTAGAGTTAGCCTCTTTGTCCAAATCCATGGGTGATTCTAAGGATGTATTGGATTTCTAGGTTTTATTCCCCAATTGGGTAGTTCCATGTAGCATTTGATTCATCTCATCACTTATGGTTGAGGAAACAAGGTGTTTTTGAGTGACTAGTGGAAGAGCATTCGAGGTATAAGAAACATATAACCCCATCTAAAAATCATCTAGGTCAATTTGTGAGTAATCTATTTGACTTAGAACCTAAAAGTGGTGGCCTAAAAATTCATGAAATTAAGTTGGTTTTTTTGTTCATAATGACTTGGAATCTAAGAACGGGACTTGCAATTTCAGGATGCAGTCTCAAACTCTCAAAAATACAAAAATATTTTTAAAGACAAAAACACAATGAGGCAAAAACTATTAAATAGAGGAACATATGAGACATTTTTTTGGGGAGCATTTAATCATTATGTAAAAAATATAAAGAGGCGAATACAATAAATTGTTGATTATTTCAAATACATGCATAATGTATGATTGTAAATTTCAACAAGTATAGGCATTCAAATGGTAAATACATTTTATTACATCAAAATCACTCTTTTACGTTCTAAGATTGAGAGCCTATCAATCACTCAGGTGTTAACGGTGATATCACAGAAGTAGAATGGTGCTCTAAGAAAGGCTTACAAGAATAAGGACTTATGGAGTGGCTTCTTCGACCAGACCTTCAGACCGGGCCTCTTGCATCGCTTTTTCACCACTAGGTGAAGGAAGTAGAGTGTTGGTTGGAGGTACTTTTCTCTAACTATTCTAAAATGATTGCATCAAGATGAAGTAAGAAACAATCAGATCTAGCTTCTCGGTCTGGTCTTCAAGCTACTTACCATAAAGCCAACCCCATTTTTGTAAGCATTGGTGCACTCTACTTTTAGCGTCTCCACCAGATCAAACAAAGATCTTATTTAGTCCTTTCGTGAGCTTGTAGTCTCTTCAGGTTTCTAGTGCTTGGTTGCACTTTGTACTTGTACGCCTTGAGCAACAGCTTGCCTTCCTTGGCTAATGACAAGACCTAAAACGAACAATACATAAGTTAGCAATCTATATTACAAGTGTGAACATGGTATAAATATCAAAGTTCATAATTAACCTTAATCAAACAATCAGTTATCACCTCCCTCTTCGTTCACTCCTACAAGCTTCTTCAACCATCGTTCGTTTAGTGTCACTCCCAAAATGATGGTAGAGGTCTTTTTTTAATTCAGGCCACCCAAATATTCCCTCATCAAAATAAGTCCCTTAGAACGACTTCATCAAACTCAAAGTTTTCAAGATTCATTGCTTCAATATAGGGAGTTGGGTCCTCACCTACCTTCATTTTCTTAAAAGCCTCGGCCCTACGGGGTAGAAAGGACAAGCTGGGCAAGCTCGACAATGTAGATGGTGGAGGCACCTCAATTTTCTCATCGTATATTGGAGCGAAGTCCCCTATGAGATATGGAAAGGTTGTGGTAGGCCAAATGTACATAGGTACCAAGTCCTGAACACTTGAGGTGTTAATCAAGCCCTCGAGATCCATGTTTGTGTATTCCATACCTGTAAACAAAGAACAAATTAGTCAACAATCTAAGTTTCCAAAAATGGTATTTACCTCGTTATATAAAGAAGATATGTATACTCGTCAATATAATTCCACCATACCCTGGATTTTTTCAAATGAGCTACAGTTAAGATGTCTCTATAGCTTTTCTTTTTAGTATTTTAAAGTTTGATCCTCCTTATATTTTCCTTTCCATTTAGACCTAGCTTAGTTATTAGCTTATATACAAAGGATTAGGACGTGCTAAAGTGATGGTTCTAGGTGCAGCATACTGAAAATTTAACCTTGTCACCCCAAATGTCTCTAGTGATATAAAAATATTTATTCTTCCATCCGAAGGTACTATAAAGGAGTTTTAGGTGTAGCATGTGTCCAATAATACACGATATATACGTCTTGCTTTTGTCGATGTCGTTTCTCTTCAAATAGTACATACACCTTATTTCATTGCTTGTGAAGTCCACTCTATATTCACCAACGATGATTGAAAAATACAAGACAATTTCCATTTGTTGGGATTGACTTGGATGAGGTTAATGTCAAAAGTGTTGAGGGCACAATCCATCATTCTAGAGAATTGACACCAAAGTCCTATCTTAAAATGTGCTAAATGTATCACCCACCACCCTGTTATGGGATCATCGGTATCACATAAATGGTAGGGTACCGGAATCATACCTATATGGGATAAGATACCATATTTATGCCTAATCACCACCAGGTCATTAGTAGTCATATCACTTGGAATTTTTTCGATCAGATGCATGTCCTTAGTTCGATGGGTGGGCTTACCTTTCTTATCACGCTTCTTCTTGGGATGAGGTACCTTTGCTACTATAGATGCAAGGATCCGAATGATGGGCACCGGTCCTTGCGAAGATGAGGAGGAGACAATGTGCATGACCTAAATGAAGTTGGGAGGGCTAGAACACTCTCCTTAATTAGATCACCACCTATTTTGATCGATCCTTCGTCATGACCTATGAGAGCTTCAATAGGTTGCTCAACTTGTTCTGAGCTCGTTGACAATCAGATTGAGTCTCAAGATCCTTCTCGTGGTGTTCCTATCTTTAAAGAAACAATTTTGATACAACTTGAATGGACATCTGTGGAAGACATCGAGCAGACTATAGCTTTTCTTTTTATCAGAAGACATTGTCAAAATGAAGAAAAAGGATGAAGAAATAACCTAGCTAGTGAAGAAAGTTGCAGATTTGCTGACGAGCGATATAATAGTAGTAAAACAGAATGGTTTAACTAGGAAAGTTGTTAACCAAACAAACTGAATTTCAAAATACGTGTGTGTTCAGTGGGCTAGCTGTATAGAATTGTAGTGCACGAAGTTATATTGGGTTAAGATTCTCTGATGAAAAATTTGTTAAGTAAAGAACGTAAATGGGTAAAAAGCTAAAAAAATACTATCTATAAAGAAAGAATGGAAGATGAACAGTCTATATGTTAAAATCAAAATTAATGCTCTAGAATATTCCCTAGACTTCAAACATCTTAAGAAATAAGGGAGTTAATATTAGGAATATTCTGTGTAGAAGGGTGTGCAATCCTAATGACTTTAATTATCTCGTTTATATAGAGCTTGTTGTATCAAGCATCATTAGTGTGGCAACTTGGCACTGGAGTAACAAAAAAAATTTCCTTTAAAGCATTATCTTCACCTATCGACCTGATATATGGATACTATGGTCAAGCGACCTGCTAGCTTTTCACGTTTCTACCTGACATTCGTGCAAAGAATGCATAACTCTATTGATCTGATCGTTGGAATAATGACTTGACTTTATTAAACGAGTTATTATTGTAAAATGTCATGTTTAGGTTGGCAATATACTTTATAAAATACTTACTTATATAACATTGATACATATATCATATATATTTATATATACTTAATTTATGAGAAAAATAAATTATTTGAGTAATATTTTATCTCTGACATCTCACTATAAGTTTTAATATACTAACATTTTTTCAAAGAGTTATAATTTAATTGGTCCATATAAACGTTTGATTTATATACATAGAAAGTTATATTATGAATTAATTTTTGATAAATAAATTATATGTATAAAATTATTAATTTAGAAGTTATCAAATTGATAGTATAAATAAACTTAAAGTAGATGTTTTGGTATTATAAATTTATTAAGATTTTAATTTTAAGAAAATTATCATCGTAAATGCCCCTTGTAAAATAGTCAAACCAACCATTAGTGCTAAATTATTTCATTGGTACAGTTTTCGTACTGTATATCAGCCACAGTCATTATTTTATGGAGAAATTTTAATTCTTGTTTTATATTTTGATTGTTACGGGTTTTATAGTATTATGAGGTTGCTACTGACTACTTGCCAGTAGTCTTTCTGGTTTGTAGCTTCTAATTGGACACTAAGCTTTGTTATATATTCATATCCAATGGACTTTGTTTCATATCTGATTATCTTGGTAATGAGATAAAAAGTGACATATATATCATCTTGTAAAATATCATACCATCAACTTACTTGCTGATGATTGGTACTTGAATCACATGTCATCTTCAATTTGCTCAAAATAAATCTTTATGGCTAAAATTAATAATTCTTATTTTGAAATTTAAAATAATAATTTATTTTATCCCATGCTCGTTATAACTTATAATTAATTAAATATAAAAATATAAAAAATTAGATAATAATTATAATCTCTTTAAAAACGTTTAGTTCATATAATAGAAAAAATAAGAATGAAACTAATAATTGAACTAAATATAAAATAAATATTATTATTATTATTATTAGA
Organism: Hippophae gyantsensis; assembly: GCA_030763125.1. Lineage (NCBI taxonomy): Eukaryota > Viridiplantae > Streptophyta > Magnoliopsida > Rosales > Elaeagnaceae > Hippophae > Hippophae gyantsensis. The sequence continues at coordinate 30,194,990 of CM061030.1, forward strand.
GTATTTGTTTTGACAAACGGAGTCAAAAAAGAAATCAATATTATAATATGTGGTTTATAAGTAGAATGAAATAGAAAATATTATATATTATTTTAATATTTTTATATGTAATAAAATTTAAATAATATTATTTAATTATTATTTTTGATAAGATAAAGTATATTATTAAAATTATTATTATTTTTAAATCATTATTACTTAAAAATATTATTTAATTTTATAAAAAGATTAAAAACAATAAAAAAAATTTGATATTTTTTTGAATTAGGATTTATTTGTGTATTTTTAAGAATAAAATTGAAATAAAAAATAAATATGAAAATAAAATAAAAATTATCAAAGAATATTGTAAAATTATTATCCCTTTATTTTAAGAATGTATTCTATTATATTTCTAATTTATAATACAATTAAATATAAAAATTTATAAAATAAATTTTATTTTTAGTATCATTCATATCAGCCAAATATATTGGTAATATAATACAATGGGTAATATAATAAAATGATTTGTATACGGGATACCCATCTTATCTTGCATGTGGATGAATTGTAATATCAGACACCTAAGTGGTGAATAGCTATATAATTATCTTCTATTAGAGCCTAGGGCCCTTACAGATTTTTTTATTTTTTTTTTTCGTGACAACCAACCATAGATATTTTTGGGACAACAAACCTTAGATATTTTGGATGATCATAGTAATCACTTAAATATTACCACAAATAAAATTATTATTAATATAATAATGATTTTATTAAATAATAATAGCATTAAAATTTAATTAATAATATAAATAAAATAAATATTTTTTATACTTTTATTATAATAATAAAAAAATAATTATAATAACATGTTAATTAATTTTTAATATATTTTTACACCTTTTCCTACCACTTTGAGTTAATGGTGTAGTGTTTCCACTTAGAGCATCAAACTTAGTGAGGTCTAGCAAAGCATCGAGAAATGTTGATATCACTTTATATGTTCAAACAAGTATTATACATTTAAATGCGTGCGATTTGGGATATGCGAAAATTCAAGCGGAGTTTGAAAGGATAAAATATGTATCACGATGATCATGATTCAAATTAATATTGGTTTATTCTTCCACTATATATTTATATTTAATGATATTTTTATTAGATATTAATATATAAAATTAATGTCTTTTTAAAAAAAAATGATAAAATGTTGATAAAGTAGAGAACAAAACTTGTAATTTTTACGATATGGTCGAGGAAGAAAAAATTTGGTACAACAATGTTTTTTCTCAAATAATTTAAGATATATTTGATAATGATTTTAATATTTTAATTTTTTTTTTGTATTTTTTAATAAGATAGATATGTTTAATAATAATCTTTAATTTTAATTTTGATATTTTAAAATATTATTACCAAAATATAAGATGATTTATAAATTTTTTAAAAGAAGATTTTTTAATAGGATTTTTTTACCTTACATTTTTTTAGATATTAAGTGAAATCTTAAGATTTTTGTATGTATCAATATTTAAAAAATGATTAAAACCTTAAATTTTTTAAATAATAAACAAACATTTTCTTAATTTTTTTAAGTTTTAAAAAAAATCAAAACATTGAAAACTTTATCAAATAATTTATAGATAATTTTTAATTTTTTAAAATTACTAAGTATAATATTTTATTAAATAAATTAATGATTATTTTTTAAAAAAATCAAAAAAGTAATTATTTAATAAAAATTTATATATTATAATCATTAACAAACATATCTTAAATAAATCAAATTTTATGGTTCTAATTTAAGATAAATAAATAAAATAACTACGTAAATTGATGAATTATATCATAATAATTATGATCTATATATTTTTTAAATAACCATTATATATTATAAAAAAATCTTAAATACAATTTACATTACAGAAATTAACTAATTAATTGTAATTATATACTTTAAGACTAGTGGTTTAATCATCCAAATTAATTATTACGAGAATTTTGATGCCTTTGCTAGATTCCTACAAGTTGTTTAGTTGATATGGAACTAATTATTAGATTTGTTTAGTTTATGAAACAAGCAACTGATCTTTTGTTAAAGTACTATGTATTAGCCATTCAACTTGATGGGCAGCCAATTTTGTGAATTTTCTTAGTACATTGTGCATCTTATTTTATCCTTATTTTTATAATTGTTTTTGTGTTTTTGTTTGTAAAAAAAAAAAGAAATTGAGTTTGTGGTTTGATCTCATCTGTCCCTAATCTTCTCAAAAAAATAAATTATGATATTTAAATTGGATTAAAACTTGTAATTAACTATCCAAAAACCTCTTTTTATTTTGGTCTTTGATAGAGAAAAGAAAAATCATATACACACCTTTTTCCTTTTTGTGTTTTTTTTTTCTCCTTTTTGATGTAACATGTGCTTTTTTTTAAATACCAAAAAACAATTTCCATTTATAATTATTATCTAAAAATTTAATATTTTTTAAATTAAATTATTTAGATAATTAAAAAATAAGTTAGATCTGATAAACCTAATAACGATCCGTTTAAACTCAAGTTTAAAATTCAACAAATTTCATAGTATTTCTTGTTAGGTATGATTGTAACATGTTTTTCAAATCCATAATTAATGTCGACTGAAATTATGATTGTAACATGTTTTTCAAATCATAATTAGTATAGACTGAAATTTTAATATCACGTTAGAGTTTATAATAATTATTAACTTTTAATTTAATACAATAAGTAAATATATTTATACCACTTATAAATTCTTATATTATTGTGTTTTTTTTTTATGAACGTGAAAGAACAACATGATTTAAATGTACTAATAATAGAAGCTACTTTTATACTTTTTCTTTGGTGGCTTATATAGTTTCGATTTATTTATAAGAATCAAAAACATTTCTTCCCCAGCTCCCCTTCTTTCTTTTAAAAGAGAATAGGAATCGAAAGTTTGAGATTAATTAAATGTTACACATGCTTACAAGGGAATACGTGAATCAAGCAATGAAACAGAGGTTAAATAGAAAGAAAGAAAAATTAATGAACAAAGCTTAAATAAAATGATAAGGATGTTTTAAAAAACAAAAAAACCCAAATGTATATTTTTTTATTAAAAAAAAACATAAATAGATACAGCATTATTTGACATTTTCTATAACATATTTAATAAACCAGTTAAAAATAAAATAAAATGCAGTATACTCCGAATCATTTGATTATCTTATATTTTAGTATTATTTATAATTTAAATCCAATACAATTAATACAATAAATTAAATTTTTTATTGTAAAAGAATATAAAATAATATTTTTAAATTTGTAATGATAAAAATAATACTATAATAATAATAATAAACATGATTTAATTAATTAAAATTTAACATTAAATATTTTAACTTAAATGATATTTAATTAAATAATTTTTAATGTAATAAATTGAAAGAATTGGATATAAAAATATTAAGTTTATAATTATAAATTTCAAGAGGGGTATTATAAATATATTTTTAATTAAATTTAATATTTTATTTAATTAATTTGCAAATTAATAACTTGATATCCCAAATCGATAATAACTCTGAGAAAAAAAATAAGATGACATAATATTAACTTGCGAATCACTAAGATTAATCTTTTCATCGATTTATCAAATGCATTGATAGGAAGTGATTAAATAAAACTGGGTTATCACTATAGTGGTAATAAGGCGATTAGAGAAAGCCAAGTTACAAACAAAAAACAATGTAAGTACTTAAAAAAAACATTCATAAGCACGTTATCGTTATTGTGTTATAGTAAAAAGAATAATATATTTATATCTTTTTAATGTATATAATAATTTATATACTGTATTTCAATTAATTGATATTATTTGTTAGTACAACTCATGTACGCGACCAACAAGAAAAAAAATAAAAAATTAACTTTATTTAATAATGATGGTATTAGGAGGAAAAAAAAAATCAAAAACTTTTATTGTTTGTTTAAAGAGAATAGAATAAGTCTTAGCACATAAAGTTTTTTGAAAGACAAAAATTAAGAATTAATTTGTGAAGTTTTATCCATAAATTAAAGATACATATTTATTGTATTTTTGAGAGATCCAACTAAAGGTGAATTTTGTAATCTAATCTTATTATAGTGAAAGTTTTAAGAGACCTACGAGTCCGTGGTTGTTACTTTCATTTTTAGAAGGTTTTTTCACGCTAAAAACCTTTGGTGTTATTTTTGTTTGGAAAGTTATCATGTGTTCGTAGAATTTTTTTTTTTACAACTATCTATTTTTTTCAACAAAGTGGTATCAAAAACTTTGGTTGTATTCAACGAGAAGACTATTCATAGAGTATTGTTCACATATATGGACTATTCTGTCGGCATGTATTATTCGAAAGTACTGTTCACATATACGTACTGTTTTGTCGACATGTACTATTCATCTATACTATTCGAAAGTACTATTCATCAATACTATTCATATAGTACTCTTTGGAGTATTATTCATATAGTACTATTCGTAAATACTATTCATCGTTAAAAAAATACCAATTTTGGTGAAACCTGTTGACTGATGATTCAAATGGAGGAGAACATAGGTAATATAATAAAGTTGATTGTATTTAATTATGTAATTTGAAAGCCAAAGATGGAGGATCTTTTATACATTAAAGATATATGGAAGCCAATTATAATGCGAAATGAGAAATAAGTGTCTACAACTTCGACGGATGAGAAAACCGACGATAAGACACCAAAAATAACTACTGTAGACGTTAAATGGGTCGTTTTGAACCAAAAGTGTGCTGCTCAAATCAGACAATGGATTGACAAGAACATTTTTCAAAATTTTGCTAATGAATACGATGCTTATGTTCTTTGACAAAAGTTGCAGAAAATGTATGTGAGGACAACCGTACAGAATAAAACTAATTTGATGTGATGATTAGTCAATTTGAAGTATAAGGACGGAAGTATCGTATCAAAACATATGAGCGAGTTTCAAGGCATTATAGATCAACTCAACTCTATGAAGATGACCGTAGATGACGAGCTACAAGCATTGTTGATATTGAGTTCTCTACCAAAAAGTTGGGATACTCTAGTTGTGTCAATTAACAACTCAGCTCCTAATAGCAAGCTTACCATGGATATGGTAAAAGACAGAATGCTAAATGAAATGTCTCGACGAAAAGATGAAGGATATACTTCTGACACTGAAGCGTTTGTCATGCAGAAACAAGGCAAGCAAGAATGACACGAAAGAAGTAAAAATAGAAATCTCCATAACCAAAGTCAGCAAAGAGGACGGTCGAAGTCTAGATCAAGGCATGACAAGTAGTGTCATCACTGCGGCAAGCCCGAACACTTCATTCCAGAATGTAGAAGGTTAAAGGCAGAATAATCCAGAAATCAGGAAGCATAAGCCCGAATAAATGACACCACAACTGTCACTAAAGAAGTTGTCATTATTCGAGATGCTGATTATGTCAATCATTTATGTCAAGACACTACTTGGGTAGTTGACTCAGGCGTTTCCTATCATGTCACCTCACGATGAGAATTCTTCTCAACCTACACTCAAGGTGATTTTAGACGTGTGAGGATGGGAAATGATGATGCATTGAAAATTGTCGGCATTGGCAATATTTATCTAGAGACTAATTTTGGATGCAAATTACTTCTGAAAGATATGAGGCATGTTCATGATATCTGCCTTAATTTGATCTCTACCGGTATGCTTGATGATGATGGATACAATAATTATTTTGGTGAAGGAAAGTGGAAGCTCACCAAAGGCAATTTGGTAGTAGCTAAAGGCAAGAAAGATACATCACTTTACATCATAGAAGCCATATTGTGTAGAGGAGAAGTAAATACCACTAGGAAAAAAGTTTCTACCGAGCTATGGTATAAGCGACTCGGCCACATGAGTGAAAAAGGTCTCAGAATTCTTTCCAAGAAAGAGCTCTTTCCAGGAATGAAAGGTACACCTTTGCGAGGTTGTGTTGACTATATTATGGGAAAACAATATAGAGTTGCATTTCGTAGTCTTGCACCATCTAGGAAGGAAAATATTATAGATTTAATACACACAGATGTTTATATAATGAGTTGTAGGCCAGTAGGAGGTGCTCACTATTTTATGACCTTTATTGATGACCATTCTAGAAAAGCATGGACTTTTTTTTGAAAACTAAAGATCAAATGCATGAAGTTTTCAAGCAGTTTCATGTAAAAGTGGAGAGAGAAATTGATAGATGTTTGAAGTGTATATGTGCAGATAATGGTGGTGAGCATCGTGGACTATTCGAGGAGTACTGTAGAAGTTTTAGCATCAGGCTGGAAAAATCAGTACCAAAGACACCTCAACACAACGGTGTCACGAAGAGAATGAATATAACCATCTATGAAAGAGTCAGATGTATGCTCTCAAATGCAAAACTGTCAAACTTTTTTTGGGGGGAGGCAATGAGGACAACAGTCGACTTAATCAACCTTTCTCTTTTAGTTCTACTAAATTATGATGTACTGGAAAGAGTTTGGACGGGGAAAGATGTTTCTTACAAACACTCGAAAGTATTTGGTTGTAAAGCATTTATTCACATCCCAAAAGATGAGCGGTCCAAGTTGGATGGAAAAGAAAAGCAGTGTATCTTTATGGGATATGCCCATGAAGAATTAGGCTATAGACTTTGGGATCCTATTAGCAAAAGGATTGTCAGAAGCAAAGACGTGGTATTTCTTGAAGACCAAACAATCGAGGATTTTGAGAAATCTGAGAAACACAGTCAAATGAAATTCCAGTTAATCTGGAGCCAATCCTTCCACCAACAAATCATGATGATGGAGGAGTTACACCAGATACTGATGATGTTAATCCACCAATTGGCAGTTCAGAACCAGAACAAGTTTCTGAACATGTCCAACCAGAAGTATAGACAAAGAGATCCACACGAGTATGACAACCAAGTCGTAGATATTCTCCTAACTAGTATGTGATGCTCACTGAAAGAGGAGAACCAGAGAGTTATGATGAAGCTATCACTGATCAGTATAAGACTGAGTGGTTAAAAGTCATGCAAGCAGAAATGAAATATCTACACGAGAACCACACATTTGACCTTATGAAACTACCACAAGGAAGAAAAGCTCTCAAGAACAAGTGGGTGTACAAAATCAAATGTCAAGAAGGCAGCTCATAACCACGTTACAAAGCAAGATTGGTTGTGAAAGGATTCGAGCAGAAGAAGGATGTTGACTTTGATGAAATATTCTCACCACTAGTTAAAATGTATTCAATCCGAGTTATTCTTGGTTTGATAGGTAGCCTTAATTTGGAGGTTGAATAACTTGACGTAAAGACCACATTCTTACATGGTGATCTTGATGAGGAAATATATATGGAGCAACCTGAAGGTTTCCAAGTCAAAAGCAAAGAGAATTGGTATACAGACTAAAGAAGAGCTTGTACGGTTTGAAGCAAGCACCAAGGTAGTGATATAAAAAGTTTGAATCATTCATGGAGAAAAATGAATACAACAGAACAACGACTGGTCACTACGTCTTCATCAAGAGATTCTCTGATGGTGATTTTATTATTCTTTTGTTTTATGTCGATGACATGTTAATTGTAGGTCAAAATATTGACAAGATTAACAAGTTGAAGAAAGTGTTGAGCAAGTCCTTTTCAATAAAGGACTTAGGACCTGCCAAGCAAATTCTTGGCATGACGATTACTCACAACAGGCAAAAGCAAAAGATCTAGCTTTCCCAAAAACGGTATGTTGAAAAAGTTCTTGAAAAATTCAACATGAGCAAAGTTAAACCTGTTAGTTGTTCACTTGCAAGTCATTTCAAACTTAATGTGAGTCAATGTCCCTCAAGTGAGGAGGATAAATCGAAAATGAGCAAGGTGCCTTATGCATCGGCAGTTGGCAATCTAATGTACATTATGGTATGCACCAGACCAGACATTGCACATGTTATTAGCGTTGTGAGCCGATTCCTATCAAATCCTAGAAAGGAACATTGGGCAGTTGTCAAATGGATACTCATGTATCTCAGAGGAACCTCCAGTTATTGTTTATACTTTGGTAATAATAAACTTGTATTAGAAGGATATACAGATTCAGATATGGCTAGCGACGTAGATACGAGGAAATCTATATCTGGGTACCTAATAACATTTGGAAGATGAGCTATTTCATGGCAATCACAATTACAAAAGTGTATTGCCTTAAGTACCACAGAAGCAGAGTGCATTGCAATCACTGAAGGTTGTAAGGAGATCCTATGGATGAAAAAGTTTCTACAAGAATTACATCAGAACCAAGAAAATTATGTTTTTTATTGCGACAGTTAGAGTGCAATTCACCTTAGCAAGAACCCAACATTTCACTCAAGGTCCAAACACATCGACGTAAGGTATCATTGGATTCGTGATGTTTTGAAACATAAACTATTGTAAGTTGAGAAGATCCACACAAATGATAACGGGGCATATATAATGACAAAGACTCTAACTAGAGAAAAACTTGTTATATGTAGAGAGATTGCAGATGTAAAGGAGCTCTGTCCCACATAAGGTGGATGGGGAGATTTGTTAGTCCAACTCATGTGGTCCAGCATTAAGAAAAAAAATAAAAGATTAGCTTTATTCAACAATGATAACGTCGAGAGGAGAAAAAAAAGTCAAAAAATTCTACCGTTTGTCTCCATACAATCTGACGTGAATGGCTTGAAGGATAAAACTTTAGCTCTATAAAAGTTTTTGCTTCAATCTCAATAGATACAAAACAACCTGAGAGAAAAAGGAGAATATAATAAGCCTTAGCAGAGAAAGTTTTCTGAGAGAGAAAAATTAAAAAGTCAATTTGTGAAATTTTATACACAAGTTGAAGATATATATTTATTATATTTTTGAGAGATACACTTAAAGGTGAAGATTATTATAGTTGACATTTTAAATAGCTTACGAATCACGTGTTTATTACTTTTATTTTTGAAAAAAAATTTCATACTAAAAACATTTGGTATTATTTTTGTTTTATTTTAATTTCAAAAATCATCGTATCTTCGTAAAATTTATTTCTTTACCACTATCTATAACATTATTACACATCTTAATTTAATTAATCTCCTATCAACGAATAAAGCGTAGAATAATCGAGTTTGAGATGATTAAGATATCAAAATATCTATTTACAAAAATCTGTTAAAATATCATAAGTTCATAGTTATTTATTGGTTTATTATTATAAATTTTAAAGATTATATTTTTTATAATTTCTGTAAATAAACACCTTGCTTTTAAGATATCCACTGATCCAGAGCATTCCAAACCACGTGGGGTCCATGAATGGTTAAGACCAATGAGACATTGTCATACCAAACAAGCCACCAGGACCTACATAGAAGACGCAAAATTAATCACAGTAAGAGACGGCGAATGCCAATTGAGTAGCATTAGATTCCACACGCGCTCTATCAGCAAGTGTCGTAAACTGTTTCCACAAAATAATATCTTAGCTAATAAATAACACCTAGCTCTGCACAACACAGTACAGACCCCAATAACCAATAGTATAACTGTTCAACTCCTCTGTTCTCTCCTGAAACCTAAAATCATATCAAAAAGACCCACTTCCATGTCGTTCATCCTAAAAATGTCACTCTCATTTCCACAATGATCTTTCTTATCTTTACTTTAAGCTTAAACAAATTCTTCAATGGCAACTAAAGAATCTCAACCATTTAACTGGCACTACGGCGAACTCGATGATCGAAACTTCCAAATCCATGGCCATACACTCTTCTTCATCATTGTACTCTTTTCCATTGTCATCGTTGTCGTACTTGTATTCCTATCCGCTAAGTGGGTATGTCGTCATCACTCGCTTAGGTTCCCCACCTCCTCTCACGCGCCTCGTTCTTCTCCTTTACCGAAACCTCAAGGTCTCGACCCTGTTATCATCAAAGGACTACCTATAATTTTGCATCAAACGTCGTCGTCTGATACAAATCGCTGTAATTCAGAGCAGGCCGAGTGTTGTATATGTCTTGGACTATTTGAAGATGGCGAGAAGGTGAAGATTTTGCCTAAGTGCTCCCATTGTTATCATCCCGAGTGTGTAGACAAGTGGCTTTGTGCTCACTCTAGTTGTCCTCTTTGTCGAGCTTCCCTCCGAGTTGACTCGGATCTCCCTGAGATTGAGATTGTCTTACAGTGAGATAGGATCATAGGACCAATTGACCCTGGATTTGAGTCAGATTCTGAAGCTCTCAATTTATTTTTTAGTAATTAATTGCGTCTTCACTTTATTGATAATTAATTGCATTTTGTGTCCTGTAAAGTTTTAGTATTTCTCAATTAGTTATTTTAGTCTTCTCTCTTTCTTTTTCTTTTTCTATTTTTGGTGTTACAATGTTTACTCCTATAATATTAGGAGGAGAATCTTACCACGTTGCTTTTTTGCTTTTGTTAAAAGGAAAAATTATTCATTATTTATTGTTTTGAAATATATGATAATATAATATTTAAAATTATTATAAAAAATATCAAAAATACTATATTTGTATAATTGGTTTCTATATTTTTGAATATAAACAGAGAATAAAAGATGGGCTCGTTACATTTAAATATATATACATAAGGGAAATTTTCATAAATAAATAAATAATTGAGTGGGAGAGCTAAATGAATTGAAAATTTTATGTTTGATTCTGGAAGAGACTGAAAGTTCTGAAATGAATAAAAAGATAATTTATTTTTATTAAATAACTTATAATTTTTTTAAAATAAATAAATAAAAAATAATAATCTAATTATTAATAAAGTTCAAATATTAATTATTAGTTTATAGCTTTTATATAATATTATAAAATTCATAACGGAAATTGAACCACAACAATTTTTATTTATAGCCATATGTAACTTATTTTTTAAAAATTACTCAAACAAAAATCTTTAAAACTTAAAACAATAAAAACAATATAAAAAATATATAAATTAATGTTAAGAGATATTATTTTTATTTTCATAAATTTTAACTTTATATATATATATATATATATATATATTATAGCTTCTATAAGTAACTAACGAACCTATTTAGAGTTTGGGAAGATTCTATCAAGTTTATTTGTATAAGTTCGGTAATATCATAATGAATCACAGTTTAGAAGGTGTAAAAATAATATTTATTATCCCTTGATTTTTATTAATTATACATTTTAATTTTTTAATTATTTGTTTTTGTAATATTTGATCCACTAATAATTTTTATTTGTATAAATTTAATCCAAAATTAACTAAATATGGTAAAATTTTAAAGTTAAGACTCTTCTTGAAAAAGTAATTTTAACACGTTAATTTTGAGTATTATAATTAAATTTTTCTATAATTTTATTTTTTAATAAAATTTGTTAAATTTAAAAATTTATAGATCCTTAAAAAAATTAAGACTTCAATGTAAATTAATAAAAATTGGATAACTATAGGCATTGTTTAATCTTAAAAAGTAAATCGAAAGTATGGATGTAAATTCAGACGAAACAAGTTAATCAAACTTGAAATCTCGATTTGAATTAGACTTAGGTTAAGTATTGTAAGCCATGTATATTTTTTGTTCGAGTCATATCGAATTATTTAAATTAAATACAAGCTCAAGCCTAACCTTAAAACATTCGCACAAGTTAAAGCATGATTTTTTTAAACTTTAAAATGACTTAAATTAATACTTTACTTTATATGAGACAATAAGTTATAAAATAATGATATATAATATTTAAATGTACCTTGACTCATATTTTGTAATAGTATTAAAATTATTTTGGTAAAATTGGGAAAGATTTACTCGAGTTTAATTTAGCTTTGAGTTGAGCAGTATTAAGATGAGTTATTCGAGTTTTGATCAAGTTAGGTTAGATTTACCTTCCTAATTGAAAGTATTATCAATATTAAAAAAAATAGATGAATTTATACGATATATAAAAATAAAAATTAAATCTTATAAATTTTTAGATAAAATTATCCATATATGTTTGAGTAATTTAGATTTTTTTTATCAATTAATTAATAAAATTTTAGAAAAATAATAAAAGTTATATCTTTAAAACTTATAATAAAAAAATAATACTATTTATGTCAACTTTATACATTTTTACTATTTAAAAAAATCTGGTATATTATTTTTTTTATCATCACTTAATTAAACGTTGTATAAATTAAACAATGACCACTTTAACCGTTCCATTGAATTATGTTTAATATTATACACCGTTTAATTGAAACATGTTTAATGTTATCATGATGTTATTTTTATTATTATAAATTTTAAAAGTATTATTTTTATAATTTTTCTAAGTTTTTAGTATTTAAATTAATAACAATTGTTTTTATTAAAATATTAGGGTTTATTTGATCAAATAATTTAAAATTTATTTTTATGTGTTTAAAAATAAAAATAATTTTTAAAATAATTAATATTTTTACCATAATTTTTAAAAATCATGTGAATTTAAAAGCATGTAATGTATTTCATACTTCTTGAAAACACGTAAAACAACTTCTTCCGAAAAGTCGTAGATCCCAGCTTATATTTAGGTAACTTTTCAACTTTTGTTTGTGGTAATACGATATTATATATTTTTTATTTTGATATTATCCTAATATAAATTATTATTATTATAAAAATAATTCATAATTTTATTTAAAAATAATAACATTAAAATATAATTAATATTTAAAATAAGATAAATATTTCATGTAATTTAATTATAACAATAACAAAAATTATTTTGATAATATTAATATCTATTTTAATTTAACATTTCTTTTATTTTTGTCGTAACTTTTCTTCCTTTTTAACGATCACACATTTATATATATATAATGATAAGTTTTTAACTCATATATTTTTATTAAAATATAAATTTAATAATTTTAATCATTATAATATATCGTATTTTACCCACTTAACAAACTAGATAAATAGATTTAATCATATTGTATAACTCATTTTATGGTTTGAATTTTTTTAACATATTATCAAATGGTATAAAAAAATATTACATTATTAATTATTTTAATATATAACAATATTAAGATTTAAAATAAATTATAGAAAAATCGACCAAATGTTATCATCATGTATATGATTTTAAAGAATATCTTTTTAAACATTTATAAATATGGAACAATTAGATCTCATTTTAAATAAAAATTCATCAATATAACACCATATATAAAATTCTTAAATTATTGAAGAAATTAAAATATATAATAAAAAATATATTAACTTTAAAATAAACAAGTAACTACTGCACTACAAAATTTGTAAGAATATATATATATATATCATTAATAAATAATTAAAATTATGATAACATATAAGATTTTAAATAGAAATATTTTACACCTTAAAATAAACTTTAATAGCTATTTTATCAAATACATTGAAAAAATGTATTTTTATGTTTTTTGTTCTTTAGAAGAGGTCTTTAATAACAGTGTACAAACAACTCATTATTTTTTAAAACGGTAGAAAATACTTTTTTAGTAATAATTTGAAAATAATTTTTAAGAATTACTTTTAATTTAACCGGTCGAATAAACCGTTAGATATTTGCTCAATATTATAATTAAAATAAAATTTAAAAATAATTATTTTTAATATTTTAATAAATTACTTTCATCACAAAGATTTATGATTAGTACAACTAAAAATGGATTTTAATATTAGATCCATTAGATCAGGCCATCTTCTCCGGCCCAAGTTCAAAATAGTTTTCGAGCCCATAAGCAGAGTTAGGGTTTTAATTTTACTTATAAAAATACATCCACCCCCTTGGTGGCTTTTCCTTTACAAGCAGCAGTTATCTACTCGGCCTAATCTTGGGGATTAGGGTTTTGATAAGGATCATCGACACAGCAACACAATGAGAGCTAAGGTAAGCTAAGGATTCTTTGTATGTTACTGTGGCATACTATCTGCACATTCTGATATTTGTTCTTTTTTGATTTATCAATGGTGAATTCTGGTTTTGTAGTGGAAGAAGAAGCGCATGAGGAGGTTGAAGAGGAAGCGCCGAAAGATGAGACAGAGATCTAAGTAGTGTCATATCAAGTCGGCGTCCTTCCCTTTCTCAATATATGTTTTTATTGTTTCGTAGTTAGTATCGATCAGAGAGACAGTCAATTTCTTTCTTGATGTGTTTTGTTTAACCGGTCAAATTCTGAACCTTAGTATTTTGATATTGAAACATTAATTTTGAGTAATTTCCTTGGCCTAATAAATTTGTGTATACAATATTTTGATAATCGTTATGCTTTATGTGTCACTCCTCCTTATTGTTATTATTGATTTGTGAAATATAAGACTGCGTTTCATTGTTTGATAATCGTTATTCTTTAGATTTCATTGTGCCTGAATATTCTTATTTTTGGGCTATAAGTTTCAAGAAACGTCGTCGGTAGGGTGCAGCTGTAGCAAGTAGGAAAACAATAACATAATTGGGGGATTAATATCCTAAAATTAGGCAGTGACTAGTGAGTATTAAATAATGACTGTTGTTAGATAGAATAGTCTCATTATTGTAAGTCGGTCGTTCTACACTCCTTAGGTCTTTAGATGCTGCGCTGAATTTTGAGAAGTTAGTTCCAAAATGAAATTTGATAGATATATAACGGTGTAGTTGGCCATTCAGTCAATAGCTTTTTTTTGGAATAGTTGGTTTTTCAACTTCAAACATGGTTATGTTCTAATTCTAATAATCTCAATTGTTGAATTACAAGTGTGTTTATCTTGCATGTAACATGAAGATCTATTCGACTAGAGTTGGAATAGTTGGTTTTTCAACTTCAAACATGATTATGTTCTAATTCTAACAATCTCAATTGTTGAATTACAAGTGTGTTTATCTTGTATGTAACATGAAAGATCTATTCGATTAGAGCATTTTATATATCATAATTGATGTAACATTTTTTTATTGAATACATTTAAGTGAATTTAATTATACTTATAAGTAATTAATCATGAATTTGTAATAAATAAAATTTTCCATTCGGCTAATGATAATGACATGATGTAAATTTCGTTGCTTGGTTGCATGAGCTGGATGGATTGAAAATTGTGACCACTAGTTTTGTAAATTTAGTGTATACCTCTGCTAAAATGCCAAGGGAGCTTGTTTTTTTCTATTTAGGTCTTGTGTGTGGTTATTTATTTATTATTTTTTAGGTCTTATGTTTATGATCATTTTCTTTGTTCTGAAATACTGTAATATAATACTTCTCTGATTAAGAACATAGGTCTTATGTTTATTATATTATTTTGATCACTTGTTTCTTTTTTTTTTCAAGATCTATTCATTTTGTTGTGTGAAGCACTCTCAAGATTTTTGGTACAATTGATTAAAGTTTTGATATCCTGTTAAATTTTTTAAGAATTATGTATCTTTTAATTCATTATTCTTAACTAGATTTCCAATTTATCAATCGAAAAAATAAAAACTGAACACATGTAAAATTGGAAATGTTTTAGAAATGAGCTTTTTTAGAATTTGACAAGAAGCAGGCAGGGGATAAAAATGAATAAAAAACTAATTCTGCAAACCCTTTTGGGCCGTAGATTGAAACCCAAATCCAAGCTCATTTTGAGCCCGTAAGTTATCAATGTAATTCCTAACTTCCTCATTGATCATACGCCGCATGATCGATAGCAAATACGTCTCCTCCATCTCCGATGTACACTTGGCCTGACCGTCCACCGTCTTACAACTCTCGACCTCCCTCTTCAATCCGACGCCGTTTCCAACTTTCTCGTCAATAGGCACGGATAACACACTATCACCCGGCGGCGATAACGTCAGAGACGTTTCAATCCCTTCATTAACCTCCACGTGCCCAACAGATGTCTGATGTTCCGGCGACACCACCAATCTCTGCCGTTTCGATTTCGACTCAGATGAAACCGCATAAACCTCGTCTCTTCCAGAAAGTTTCATCAACATTGAGTTGGACTCAGAGGAGATGGACGACATGTCGTTAATTCGGCAACGACGGAGCTTAGAATTCCAATGGTTCTTGATGGCATTGTCTGTTCGGCCAGGTAAGAGTCTGGAAATGATCGCCCACTTGTTGCCGTGAATGGCATGGGCCTTGATAATTATAGCGTCCTCGGATGGAGTAAATGGTTTGTGCTTCACCGTCGGACTAAGTTGGTTGCACCACCGGAGACGGCAGGATTTGCCGGAGCGACCAGGAATTCCAGTACTGATTAAAGACCAGTTTCTGGGACCATGTTGTTCCACAAGACTGATAAGAGTGGCGTCCTCTTGTGGGCTCCAAGATCCCTTAACTCTTTCAACTTCATCAATTCCATTGTTTGAACCCATCTGGCCAAAAAAAATCAAAAAATTGGATTGAAAAGAGAGAAGAGATGTGTGTGAGAATGGTTGATATGTATGTTTTTTTTTTATATTAATTGGGTTGGGGAGGTTTGAACTTTGAACTAGGGAGGTTTTGAATAACCGTTTGATGAGGAAGAGTATGGTTTGGCATGAACTGAAAAACCGCTATTTTTAATAAGTTCTTTCAATCTTTCCTCTTCTTCGAGATTTCTACCCCTTCGTCTTTTAGACTTTAGCTGGTTAACAGCGAGTGTCTGTTTGTCTTCTTTTTCCTTTTTCTTTTAAATTAAATTTAATTATTTTTTTACTTATGTTGTGAATTGATTAGTGATTATGTGTAACAGGATACGAGTGTAGCATATAATAATAAATTTTAAAATTAATATAATTTTTTTTACAAAGAAATAAATATCTGATAAAAGTTTAAGATGTGAAGTAATTTAATTGATAAATAACAATTCCACTAGAGAATTCACCAAAAAAGATTGGAGGTACGATACTATTTTTGACTCTCTTTAATTATTCTGAATAACACGTGCGATTTTACTGAATAAGAATCATTTTAGGAAAAATGTAGTGTTAATATTTTCAAAATTTAAAATATTATTGTAATATTAAGAATTTATTTATGATAATTTTATATAATTTTAATAACAATAATGTATAATTAATAATAATGATAAAATAAATATTTTATGTATTTTTGTTAGGATAATAATAAAATTACTTGTAATATCACTGACCAAAATTTATTATAGAGAAAAGTACATCTTATATTAAGAAGTTGAAAATTGCATTGGAGAGTATTCTCACTTTCTCTGTACTAATTTTATGAGGTGTGGGAAGGTTATAACTTCTTTTTCCAACTGATTTCGCAATAACGGCCATTTACTAGCTATTCTCAGAGAGCCGTTTCTTAATTTCTATCAAATTTGTTTATTATTTTTTGAATTTTCTATAAATCAAAATTATTTTTACACCATCTAAAAAATCGTTGGAAAATAATTAATTAAATACTCTTAAAATTGATAACAATAAAATAAAATAATATCCCTTACATTAACATTATTATTCTCAATTCAAAAAGAGAATGTTATTTTTGTTCTTATGAATTTTAGAAATGTTTTTTAGGTAATTTTTCAAAATTTTATTTTAAAAAAATATTAATTTATAAATATAACTACCCATAAAAGTATATATTAAGATGGAAGTACTGTTTGACTTTAAAAAAATATAATAAGGTGTAATTTATATCTTGATGTACAATTGATAACATAATCAAGAAAAATTAGAGATTATATTATCTTGAGGAGTGGAGAAAATAATATTTTAAATGAGAATTTGCGTAGGGAGGAAGAGTGGATGAAGTAACTACCATATCATTGGGGCAGCATGAATAGTGTTCAAAGGAAAAATTAAATAAATGGAGAGCCAGGCAGGCAGGCTAGCGTGGTGACACAAAAGAGGGTGTAAGTTATGCAGCGGTTTCCGTTAAAAAGGTAGAATTAACGGAACATAATAATATTACAACTAAACTGTAGATTAATTCACAAATTGCGAGTTATTGGTGAATTTTTTTAAATATTCCAAAAGTATGGATAAGTGTGCGAGTAATCATGATGAAAGAAAGAAATTCATAGTTTAATGTAAATAATTCATGTTTTATCAATCCATGTTTTTTTCATTTTTATTTGTATTCTAATTTTTTTCACCAATCATGTACTTATTGATTATTAAAAGAAATTCTCTCTTTGTTGATGGTTCGATTGATTTGTTAGATGAAGGTGTGAGAATTGAGATTTACATAATAAGGGAGCTCGATAAAATGGTACCCAATCTCATCCTACCTTTTAAATGATATCAATTTGATACCATTGTTAAAGAGAAGGTTCTAACAATGTAAATTTTGAATAATAAATTCAATTAAATTAAAGATTTTAACAAATACTTAACAAATTATACCCAAATAAAGGGTAATTTTGTCAAACCAAGATTCTTATGCAACGTATTGATAGAATTTGATATCGGAGTTCTTGGTGTTATAATCATTGAATTATGTTATAAATTAGCATTTGTGGAAGCGAAGATTAGGTCTAATTTTGGTTGCACAAATATATAATAATGGGTAACAGTAAAATAATAAGCAATAAGAAAATAAATGTCATACAATGATTTAAATGGTTCAACTTTTCAATGTAAAAAGTCTACTCTATTGATGACGGCACATCGAAAAAAATTTACTAATAATTAAACGGAGATACAAACACCAATTTTGAGAGCTTTACAAATTATACCAAAAATCTAAAATCAACCCACAAAGTATCCCCTCTAATTTACTAGTAATATATAGAAAGATAAATTAAAAAACTTGTTATTAAATCAAAATATTATCGTACAAATAAGAGAAACTCCATCAATGAAAGCAATAATAGACAGCTTGTCTTTTAGGGGTTGATTTCCCTTACTCACGCAGCTCCAGATTTTTCTGCTTTGTTTTCAGCTCTTATGGCTTAACAAAATGCCAATTCTCTGTTTTGCTTTTTCAGCAGCTTCTCACCTCTATCATTAATTCTCTCTTGTGGCTATGCTCATTCACACAGTAACAAACATATATATATATATATATATAGAGAGAGAGAGAGAGAGAGAGAGAGAAAAGAGCTGAAGGTTTAAGAGCATATTGGATTTTGGGCTTTGGGTTGGAAAAACTGTTTTTGGGCCAATAACAAATTATCTTACACATTATGCATATGTGATTTTGGTCTAATAGGTGTAAACCCAAAAGTTTGGGAATCCCAATTCTCAATCAGATGAATCTCAACACTTCCTTATTTTGATACATAAAAACCCACATACATCATCCTCTTTAAATAATCAAAAAGTTTAATAACCACATTCAGAAGTGGCTCTTCAGGTTTTATATTTGAGTAGCTGAAGTAAAGTTTCAAGCTTTGTTGGTCATTCTTGTAACTAATTCAAGTTGTGATAGATATTTCACTCTTGAGATCAATCTCTTGCTCTATTGGATCAGTCGTCTTGATGGAATTTTGATTATTAATGTCCAAACAACCATGGTTTTCACTTGGGTCATTGAAATGAAAATCTAATCGAATGTCAAGTTCAATGGCTATAAGCTTGTTCTTGGTCAATTAGGACGAATTAACAAGATCTAAATAGCCTCCTAGGTTGCCAAGAGTTTGGTTATCGGGAGAAGAAAGAAAGTTAACTAATACGAGCAAAAATGCTCGAGCTACTTGGCACAGCATACACGGTGTGAGAGACTCAGAAGAGGATCCCAACGGCACAAAACACAGCGCAATGCTCGTGAGCAATGGTTGGGCGCACATGGTTATAGAACTGAGCACAGATGGGGAACCACGAATGGCGTGAGAAGACAAGCGAGAAGCAAGGAATGAAGGACTATAGATTCAGTTAGGATGTCAGAATAAGTTAGAATATTGTCATGCAATTCCATCCATGTATGGCTATATATAAAGCCACAGGAATTCAGCAAGAGGAACAAGA
This sequence comes from Hippophae gyantsensis, assembly GCA_030763125.1. NCBI lineage: Eukaryota > Viridiplantae > Streptophyta > Magnoliopsida > Rosales > Elaeagnaceae > Hippophae > Hippophae gyantsensis. Next base: position 30,214,925 of record CM061030.1, read on the forward strand.
ATTATATAGCAATTACCTCTCTTTCTCAACTTATCTTCTTCCCCCTACCCCTCTGAAAATTCTGCTTGTATCAATGGTATCAAAACTGGTTCCAGCCATGGATAATAGAAACTGATCCAACACAGAGACCTCGGATAAAGAATCTGATACCCTCGAGCGAATAAATGCCATCTTACAACTGGTGTTGATCGAGCTACGAGCTCTTCGCGCCACCCATAGCTTACCATCGGCTCCCTATTTTGGCAATCAAAGGAGTAAATCGTCTGAAACCTTCGAGTTGAGAGCTTTTCGTACCTCCCACAACACACCTCCGAATCCAAAACTCATACCCAAATTTGAATCAAATCCATACCCAGCAACAATTGCTCAAGATGATATTTCTAACTTCAAAAATGCAGTTCAAATGTTCACTACATCTTCAGAAAAGTTCGAACACCAATCATCACCTTCACCTAAACCCCACCCCCGTGCCTCACCTGATATCGGTGAGAAATTTGTAACTCAACCCACTGGTTCCCTCGCAATGAGAGAACCCCAACCCATAGAAATCAGAGGCTATAAGAACTACATTTCTGGGATACAAAAAGAGAAGATGATGACTTGTTTAGAACCCAAATGGAGCTTTGGTGGGTCACTACCAACTGGGCTCCCAAAATTAGCTTGTAAACTGGCCCATAAAGCGAGTCCATATCATGAAGATAGCCTTCCAACTTCAAATGGGCTCCCTCGCAATGGGCTTGGTCTCAAGCCTTTAGACGAGTCTCTAGACCCGACCCACGAAGAAATGGTTACTCCGTATGAAAAAGTTAACCGCGAGAAACCCTATCGGGTGAAATGCCTAGCTCGTTGGGATGCTAGTCGCACAAAATTACGTAGGTGGCTTAGAGCTTTTGTGGAAGTTCTCGCGGAAGTGGTCGGAGAATTTTCGGAAATAAGGGCTGAGGTGGTCATATGTTCGATCCCGGTAAGATCTGACAACGGTGGCACAGTAGGACTAAACAGAAACGATATGCTCTTGTATCAATTAGGGATGCTTCTAGTAATTAATCTATGGTTATGACGTGTGATCGAAGGCTTGAGGCTGTTCCAGAAGGAACCCTTGTCGTTCTGAAGCCAGCTGAATGTGATGTGAAAACCTCAACAATGATTAAAACTTGGAAGCATCCCAGAGTTTTCTCTGAAGTTGAGGAGATTCCCATCTCACCCGGTCTTCCTAATTCATCTTCACTCTTAAAGCCTACGATTAAAGCTAAGGTAACACTGTATAGAGGTAACATCAATACCCTTATTTCTTCATTATGTAATAATCAAACACTTGGGGAGCAAATTACTGAAAAACATTAGGCTGAGAAGAAGGTGTTTTTCGTGAACATTAGTTTTCTTTGCTATGAAGAAAATATTTCCAGCTTAAGTTCCTTGATTAATTGGTTCCCTCATTCTTTCACCAAGGAAGTACTCCCAGAGGAGTTCTCTCTGGCTATACGGGTTATACTTGCTATTAAAAAATTGGATTCCTTGTCATTGCAAACAGAAAGAGGGCTTTTAAATGGGCTACAAATTCTAGGTGGGTTGAGATCATCATTTTTGGTGATCCTTTTGGGTTATTGTGTTGAAAAGAGTAATATAATCTTTGTTTATGAGTATAGGCCTAATGAGAGTCTTCAAGAATCAATTTCTGGAGATAAGAATTTGAGTTTCGATAGGAAAAAGGGAAGTGATCATGGAAGAATGTCATTACTTTCATATAAGGCCCATAGGTGGAAATTCTTAAGGCACCTTTAAAAGGGTCAAGTTGGAAGGTTATATCACTATAAGGGTTTCTGTAAACTAAAACAGATGGATCTAAAGCTTAAGGTTTGCAGAGGTACTTCAATCAAGAAAGTTATTGTTCGAAAAACCAAATCTTACTCTGCCATTAAGATTATTGTAAGAACCAGTATGAGTCATCATAAGAATCTGTCATCAACCTATATTTCCAAGTATTGTGCTAAAAAGCTACCAAATGGCTGTGGATTTCTTGCTGTGAAAGACAGGAAAGTTGTCTTCAAGAGAGATGGCTTTTTTACAAGCGATTGTAACCCTCAATAAGTTCAAGATCGTCCCAGAAATGGTTTCTTTGATGCTTTTAGCTTTACATTAAAGAAATCATCCAAGATTCCAAGCAATGGCAATGTCAATATGGTCTTGAAGGAAAAAATTCGAGGTCGGAGTCATAGCTAATCCTTGGAACAGTGTTTTGCCAAAACAGCTCTGGATAGTGGACAAGAAAGTAGTGTTCAAAAGAACTACTCAATCCATACACCAATTTTTCCTTTGCCTGATGAATCTAATTAGTCAAAAGAAGAGCCTTTTGTAGTGGACAATGGGAACATCAACCCCCTAGTTATAGGGCCAATGTAGAGGGTACCGATAGTACCAAGTTCAGTTTCTATGTTAATAAGAGAATTGACTAGAGTTAGACCTGGTTGGCCTATGACCTGGTTACTAATACTAAAGCTGAGATGGGGGTAGTTGGAGCTACTATTGCACTTAACACATTTTGGTGGCTCATTGTTATTGGCCAATTATTGTACACCTTCATTACTAAGTCGGATGGTGCTTGGACTGGTTTCTCATGGCTTGCATTTTTTTTTACTTATATGGCTTTGTTAAGCTTTCTTTGGCTTCTGTTGTTATGTTATGTTTAGAGTTTTGGTACTTGATGATATTGGTGGTCATTATAGGTCATTTTCCAAATCCTTTGATAGTAGTTGGTGAAGTTATTGGAGAAGTTTATGCTTACAAAAAATTGCAGAATTTTAGTAAGGAGATGGTTCATTCCAGAGACATGGTAAATTGCTTCTCCATATTGGATTCAATTGTGTGGTTTCTTGAGAGGGGTCAAGTTTCTTGGAATTCATTAATAGCAGCTTTATGTCGGGTTGAGGAATGGAAAATTGTTTTACAAGCGTTCCAATCTATTTTTTCTGGGGAAAGGGCACCCATATTTTTATCAACTCATATCACAACTTCATCCTTGAGGACAAGGATTCTAAAAGGGGGAAGGAATGATACGAGAAAAAATGCTCGAGCTGCTTGGCACAGTATACACGACACGCGAGACTTAGAAGAGGATCCCAACGGCACAAAACGTAGTGCAATGCTCGTGAGCAATGGTTGGGCGCACATAGTTACAGAACTGAGCACAGAGGAGGAACCACAGATGGCGTGAGAAGGCAGGCGAGAAGCAAGGGATGAAGGACTATAAATTTAGTTAGGATGTTAGAATTAGTTAGAATATTGTCATGCAATTCCATCCATGTATGGCTATATATAAAGCCATAGGAATTCAGCAAAAGGAACAAGAATTATATAGCAATTACCTCTCTTTCTCAGCTTCTCTTCTTCCCCTTACCCCTCTGAAATTTCTGCTTGTATCATTAACCCATCACCATAAGAGCCCAGATTGAGATTGTTAATGGAAAAAGAGAAGCTTACGGAGAAAGAAGCAATGATATTGGTTTCAAGGTCGAAGAACTTAATTGGTTGTTATAGATTATAGTGCCAACACGAGAAGATAAAAGAACACCTAGCTCTAGCGTGAAAATTGAGACGAGATGTTAATAAGATTTATGAGATAATTTATTAATTTTTAAAACTCATTTTATCTTTACTCACTTAATTTTTAACGAGATAAAAATATTAATAATTAAGATATCTCATTTGTCACTAAAAAAATTAAATGAAATAAGTAAGAATACAAAAATAACAAAAAAATGATAAATAATATTTTATGATATTTAATAAAAATAATAATACAATATATGTTTAAAATGAGACTTGTTACGACTATAATTTAAATAATATGATATAATATTTAAACACAATAAAACAATATTAAACTATTAGTCCATTAGATACATCAAATGATATACTAAATGAGATATTATATCACACTTAACATCTCTACATAGTAATCACTATACAAACATATTTCTTAAATCATTGAAAGAATAGAAAGCTAAAGTAGCATTTTTAGTATTTATTAACTAAAGTTGTGAGAAATAGGAGAGTACAAAGAAGAACAAGAAACCAAGAAGCTTTCTTATAACATTGATGTAAAAACAAATAATTTGAGTTTATTTTAACAAAAATACACTTTATTTTAGCATTAGTTACAAAATTACTGTTAAAATTCTCAATTTAATTGGATTTATTGTTCAAAATTTATAATGCTAGAATCTTTTGATGAATGTGAACGTTAATTAAATTAATTTTTTTTAAAACAAGAGTAAAATTAAATACCAAGTAATTAACTTGAGTAACACTATATTATCTGATTCTACATGAAAAAATGAAAATTTGCGTTACTCTACATTGAAATGCATATATAAATTCCGTACATTTACAGTATATTTGTTAAAAGATATGTGTATTACACTTGTATTATTTATTTTTATTTAATTCTGAAATATATTTAAAATATATGTTATACAATGATAAATAAATAAATAATAAAACAATTAACTATAAATTTTTGATTTAATTAGACTATTTATATTAAATTCTTAATTAAACTTCATAATATTATAAAAGTGTGCAACTTAATTTTTTTCAAAATTTAAAATAAAAACAATATTTTTTTTTACTTTAAGTACATTTTTATCTAAAATTATTTTAAGTATGGTTTATATTATTATATTTAAGTTACAAAAGTTTCATTAAACAACATTAAAGTTTCAATATTTGTATAAATCACGGCATTTAATTACCAGTGTTACCATAACACCTTACTGTTGCCTTTTCCCACTACTATATACTTTATTATGGAATCTGTGCCTTATTTTATTTATTTAGAGTTTAACCCAAAAAAAAAACACCTAATATATAATGTTGAACCTAGAGATATTTTCAGCACACTGAAAATCAAAAAATCACTGATTTCCGAAAATGCTGTTCTATTTATCTCTTCCAAGTTCCAATAACCTATTTCATAACAAAAAGAACAGAAAAGCAGCAGGTCAAGAGACAGATACAAACGAAAATCTCTAAACCTATAATTTATAAATTTTGTTCTGTGTTGCTGCCATTGGAACCATTAGTTATAAAATTTGCCTTATAGCTGTTTTAATATCTTCATAAAATATTTGTTCTGAAAATCTGGCTGCTCTTCTCCTAGCTGCTCCAGCAATTTCAAGTCTCTCGGCTTCGGGCATAGTAACGACCTTCAGGATGGCATCTGCATATTCGTCAATAGTGCGGGCAAGAAATCCTGTTTGCCGTTCATCTTCTTCTCGTACTATATCCATCTTGGGGCCAGCAGAGTTATGAGCTGTAGCATGAAGATACAAATGAAGCATTAACAATGCACACAGGCCGTTGCAAGAAAGGGTAAAATATGAAGTTTCTAATTATGAATAAAAAACCACTTTGGATGCGCACCAATTGGGATGGCACCTGCAGCCATGTACTCTACAACACTAATGCCGAAGTGTTCATCAGTCATAGAATGGATTCCGGCAATTGCACCTCCCAAAAGTTCAATCAAATTGCTGCACACATCAAATTAACAGAGGCTGAGAAAGAGAAACAAAACCAACAGTAGTCATCAAAGGAATACAAGCTACAAAATAGTCGGCTACATGAACTAAAGATGCATAAACCTCAAATTGATCGGAATATGCACAGTTCCCACTAAATCAACTACTTCTACTTCTACTTACACCTTCCTAAACATCAAGCTCGGAAGAATAATTTATCTTGGTTAAAATTGTTCAAATTCACCACATATAAGTGATAGTTAAACACCTAGATCATCAAGTAAAAAATACGTTCTGGAATGTAATGTTACTGACAGACCTATATGTTACGTTCTTGTAGAATTCTACATCCGCATCCACCCTCAGTTCAGTAGCTTTAGTCTTCAAATTTTCTAATCTTTCCTCATCTGACTGGTTTCGGCAACTACCCACAAATTGTAGCTTTGGTCTCGTAACACCTTCATCCAATTTCCTTATGGCAACTGCAAAGGACTCGAGTTGAAGAGTGTGTGCCTGAGATAAAGAAACCAAGTTACAACAGATTTTCTATTACAAATAGAGGCCCTATTATGAGCCACCAACTATTCAAGTACCTTCTGTTCAAAGGTCTATTTTCCCACCTTCTCCGGACGAAATTGAGCAACAGAGATAATCTTTCGAGGTTCAACTGGTCTTTCCAAAGGAAGCAACTGCCAAAAAGCAACTGGTATTTTGAACAAAACTGGGAAGAAAAAAAAAGAACTCGAGCAAACTCAGATCTCTCTATCCCCCTCTCTCAGTGTGGCTCCTATGCTTGTCTATATCTGTTATCTCCCTCTTAGTGCTCATATTTTTATCCTTTCCATAAAAATATCAGAATATGATAGTTTACTTATACCACATAGCAGGATTACAACAGAGATGTTTGCAGAGAAAGACAAAGCGATAGAGCTTCACATATATGATATAACCAATATTTTAAGAAAAGAAATAAAAGATCACAAACCTGAAGTCGAGAAGTATCACAAGGAGGGTAAACTAGTTTAGTACGGTCTGGTATCTTCCAGAGCTTCTCAATGTGAGAATGAGTCCAGGAAGAGTTTACCATTGCAAGATGAGCATAAGATCCAACAATCCCATACAGCCAACTAAATACAGCATAGTAGATGATTTTGCACCGTGATAGCCATATGCTGCCACAAGAGATAAAATGTTTCAAGAAAACCAAAAAGGTAACATTGTCCTAGAAAAAGCAGAAGACCTTTGTAGAGCAAGCAGGGAAAGTCCTGAACAGACATGGCAAATAAAATTTTAGAAATATTCAATATACTAAACCAGATGAGTATGCGTCCGAGGGTGGGTGGACACAACTATTAATCAAGAAAGAGTAATGAAAACTACTAAAGTCATAGTAGAAAATTCCTACCTATTAAAATGAAAGTCCTCAATAATACCAGAAGACATGAAAATCCATATAGTTCTTATATACATTTGAGTTATCAGCATAAAACAATTTGCTCAGACATATCATGAGGTACCAAAAAAAAATAACATACACAATTATTGATGATCATGAGGATCCAATCGACCTATATATAATTTTCATTCTTCTATGAACTTCTCAACCTATGCACTTTGATATCTACAAATAACTACCATATTCTAATCGTTGGAGAAATAATTCAGAAAAAATTAAGAAGCAGGTCCAAGTGACATGTAAAGGCCATACCTCTTAGCAATGGTTGCATCATTGTTATACATTGAACTCTGCTCACGAACACGAGAAAGCATATCTGTACTGATGGTAGGATAATGTGTATAGCAAATGACTTTGCATCCAAATAACCGGGCAATTGGATAGGTGAATGCATATCCACTAGTGTCAAAATAATACAGAGGAGTGAACTTCAACAAAGCTTCCAAGGAGAGAAACATAGAACCAGCACTTTGCCCAATCATTGTGAAGCGAGAAAATGTTGTTTCTTCAACATATTTCCTTTTATACAAATGCACAACCTAAGCATTAAAAATAACTAAAATATGTTAATTAATTGAGAAATCTAACATCAGATCACTAGCCCCAACTTCAATTGTTACTAAATCGTCATAGTTGCACCCCAATAGCTGAACTCCAATTTATCCACTCCACATTTGGAATATTCTGCTCTTTCTGGGTTTTCTTTCATTTTTATAATTATATTCAACTTCAGAGCTGGGTCATTATTCAAATATAAATCGGTTCAAAATCTGAAACTTAGCTGAACACCAGTAAATGGGTGGTCAAAAAAATTAAAAATCCACCCAAAAAAGATTCCTTAAAATAAAATAAAATAAAAAATCTAACCCAATTAGGCAGTAAGTAATAGATACGAAAGAATTACTAGAGGGCAGTTTGATTATTCAAACCTGAGGCGAGCGAAGCAGCTGAACCCCAAACCGTTCGATCGCTCGAGCCTTCAAGCTCTGAGAGGAAGCGTCGTGATCGCCGGTGTAGATCACGCTGTCAAGGTCGGGACATTCTTCCTGTATAGCTTTGACAGCGCACCATAACACCCTCTCTCCGCCGCCACCGTCATTGGTAAAAGGATGGAAGAAACCCACAGCTCTTTTATTGCTCTTCCGAACATTGATTACGAACAAAGCAAATCCGAGTGTTAAGGCCAACAGAGTAGTTATCAGAACACAGATGAAATACCAACTTTCCATAGCCTGAATCTAGAATTATTTAATCTGATTGTGTTTGAATGGTCACTGCGTCATGAATTGAAGTAGCAGCCAAGAAATTTTTGTTTGTGAGGACCATGAACTTACGAGAGACGACTAGTATAGATTTCTCCTTTGTTCGGGTCTCAGGGTCTGGATTGCAATTAGTGGGAATTAAACACCACCAGGCTTTCGTTTAGTACCATAATATAAAAGAAGCTAAAAGGTTATTTTGATTCTCTAACACAGCTATTATTTACTTTTAAGTTAAAAAATACATCATTTAATTATAAAAAAAAAAAACAAGGGTTATCGTTTTCATTTAAATGTTCCATTTTTCGATTATATTCGATTTTTAACTTTTCTTTTTTCCATATTAGACTAGTAAAATAACTATAATACCCTTCTCACTTTTCATTATTTACTTTATTTTTAAAAAAGTTATTAATAAAATATTTAATTAAATGTATTAAAAATATTCATGTGATATTTTTATAATTAAAATGAGTAATAGTTAAAGAAGATCTTTGAAGTAATCAACTTCGGGCACTGCTTCAGTTTTCTCTGTGTTTTTTTTCCACAGTAAATAACTATTTCAGGCCAGATTATGGAGCTCTTGGAATCCACTGTGGTTTTAACTGCTGTATTGGCTTCCTAGACGTGTTATCTATGAATATATTTTCCCAGAAGGAACAGAAAAGATAAAGCTATATATATCAAGTATTTAAAGAAAACAGATGGAATATAATTGAAGCTTGGAAACAAGTTAAGAATACCATTTTTCCTTCTATAAAAAAATGTCAGTTTCTGTAAATTTATTTATCAATCATACAAAAAGTTGCACTTTCCAAACTAGGTCATTAAGATAACTTCAAAGTTAGCCATTATATTATTAAGTTTAAGAATACCATTTTCTTCGTAAAGCTTCTTTCCCAGGCATATAATCTGTCCAATGTTGATTGGTGATTTACCTGAAAACATGCAGCATCGTCGGAGAAGTCACAGAGTTTTCGTAACCTTCTTCTATAGAATATGGTGAATTTGACAAAAATTATAAGAATTATGAGTTTTTTAATTTCAAAAGATTAAAGATATCTATAATTAACTATTATATTTAATTAACATGAAACGTATTTTTAAAACAACTAATTAAGAATCACGATGAGAATGAGCGAGAAGGACCGAAAAAGAGCTACTAGGTTCAATATTTTTGCAGCTGGAAACACATAAAATGTGGAAGTACAATATCCTAAACGTATTAAAAAATATACTAAAAAAGGAAAAAGTTTCCATAATATTTGGCATATTATATGCTGACAAAAGGGGTAAAAAAAAATTTCGTTATTGTTCTTAGAAGATAAAAAATACCCTATCCATTTTGTGGATCGGTAGGGATGTATCAAAATCCTTATAGTAACAAAAACATCATGGCAACTATTTTTATAACAATTACTAACAGATTTCAACCTTTTTTAATAGAAAAGTTGAAACTTGCTCGTATCGAGTTGGTAACTGTTATTAAAATAGTTACCATGTAACTTTTGGCCTCTTCCCTAGTCATTGCTTGTTGTTAGTTATCATGAGGTTTTTGCTACTTCCTTACCGATCAATAGATAAGAAGCCGATCGGACTGACGGCGACGGCACGCGCGCGCGTATGGTATCACATTTGCCTAAGTTCTCTCTCTTTCCACAAAAATAGGTATCCTTTGGGGCTCAATCCCAATAACCAACTATTCGCTTTTTATACATCTTTTAAATAATGTAAAAAAATAATGTAGGACAAGACTTCACTAATTTTTTTTATAAAATATTCATTTTTTCAACAATCTCCAACTTGAATTTTATATAAAAATAATTTTCATCGAGCAACTGATCAATTAATAATATAAGATTGTGCATAAGCAAAAAGGTGTCTATCGACTTGAACTTTTGCATAGTGTTAATGCTTTAGAATATACTAGAGTAACTCGTAGTTTTGAACTCTATCCCTAACAATCATTACACACACAATCTTTCCAAGATGTAGTTCGAAAAGCCTATGTTTTACGGTCATGCATGTGTATCCCAATATAGTGAACACTCTAGTAAATTTTGCCCAAAAAATTTTCATAGGAAGCGGCCACACTTCCACATTCACATAAGTGAGTCTATCAAGAGCACTCTTGTAGTTATGTACTCCACTTCACATAGAGTATAGAACTCATTAAGAGTTTAACAATTAACTCATCATTTTCTATCGCTTCAGGACTTCATGCTTCATAACAATATAGAATGAGATTTGAAAATAGCATGATTCATCTCATATCACTTCATGACTTGTTATTACCTTTTGAACTTATTTCTTGGGATCTCCAGTCTATAAGTTGGGTTACCATCACGAGTGACTCTTCATTCTAAGGGCATTAGTCTCATTTCTTTTGAGGTTTTGAAAACCTTCTCTCTTGGTAATCCTTTCGTCAAAGGATCTGCCAAATTTTCATCAGAACGTACATGATCCACTCTTACAGCTCCCGTAGAGAGAAATTCTCTAACAATACTATGCTTACGACGAATCTATCATCTCTTGCCGTTGTAGTAATGATTCTAAATCTTTGCAATAGCCGATGTACTATCGTTGTAGATCAAGACAGCTGGTATCGATTTTTCCCATAAAGGGATCTCAGCTAACAGACTTCTTAACCAGCCTGGTTCTTCACTAGCAGTGGTTAGTGCTATTATTTCAAACTTCATTGTAGATTGAGCCAATATTGTCTGTTTCTTAGACTTCCAAGAAACAGCTCTACCAGCTATGTTAAATATATAGCCGCTAGTTGCTTTGGAATCTTCTGATAAAGTGTTCCAATCTGCATCGATGTATCCTTCTAGAACAATGGGAAACTTTTTATAGTGTAATCCAAGGTATATAGTTCTCTTAAGGTATCTCATAACCCTTTCAATAGCATTCCAATGCTCTACACTAGGTCTATTGGTAAATCTACATAGTAGTCCCACAATATAAGCTATGTCTGGTCTAGTGCAATCAGTAGCATAACGTAAGCTGCCAATGATGCTCGCATACTCAGTTTGTCTAACATCGTCTCCGGTGTTCTTGAACAACTTTACACTATGATCATAAGGAGTACATGCAGGTTTGCAGTTAAAATAATTATATTTCTTTAAGATCTTCTCAATGTAATGAGATTGATCTAGAGAAATTCCCTTTTCAGACCTAGTAATCTTTATACCAAGAATTACACTCGCTTCTCCGAGACCTTTCATATCAAAGTTAGCACTTAACAAAGTTTTCACATTATTCACAACATGAATATTTGATCCAAAAATAAGCATGTCATCCACATATAAACATATAATAGTACAAATGTTATCTTCTAATTTATAATAAATGCATTTATCACTTTCATTTATTTTGAATCCATGTGAGATAACTAGATTATCAAATTTTTCATTTCATTGCTTAGGTGCTTGTTTTAGACCATAAAGAGATTTATCTAGTTTACAAACTTTATTTTCTTGACCTGGGATAACAAAACCTTCAGGTTGATCCATATAAATTTCTTCTTCTAAGTTACCATTTAAGAAAAGAAGTTTTAACATCCATTTGGTGTACTACTAACTCATGGATAGCTGCAAGAGAAAAAAGTACACGTATGGAAGTTATTCGTGTGACTAGTGAAAAGATATCAACGAAATCTACATTTTCCCTTTGCTTATACCCTTTAACTACAAGACGAGCTTCGTACTTTTCAATAGTACCATCGAGTTTTAATTTCTTCTTTAGTATCCATTTACATCCAATGGTTTTGCAACCAGGAGGTAAGTCAACTAAATGCCAAGTCTTATTATACTCAAGAGAGCCCATTTCATCATTTATGGCTTCTTCCCATAAGTTAGCATCTAAAGAAGATAATGCTTCTTTAAGAGTTTAGGGATCTTCCTCTAAGGTATAAACATAAAAATCAGACCCAAAATCCTTAAGGGTTCGGGCTCGTTTACTTCTCCTAATTTCAATGTTTAATTTCTCATTTTGTTCACTAGTTCTAGATATGGGTAAACTACTAGAAGACGAGCCCCTACTATTTTTCAATTTAAAAGGAAACCTATGTTCATAGAAGTCAACATCATTTGATTCTATAACTACATGATCATTTAAGTCATAGAATTTATAAGTTTTACAATTCATATTGTATCGTATGAATACATACTCATATACTCTACTAACAAGTTTATTTCTTTTAGGATTAGGGATCCTAATATAGGCTAAACAACCCCAAGTTTTAAAATAAGTTAAATTAGGTTTCTTATTTTTCAAAATTTCATATGGTGAAATTTTACTTGTAAATTTAGGCACTCTATTTAGCACATAGAAAACAGTCAATAAAATTTCTCCCCACCAATGGGAAGTAGTACCAGAGTTTAATAAAATTGCAACAATTGATTGAGTAAAAATTCTATTTTTCTTTCAACTTTGTCATTCATTTCAGGAGAATAAGGTGCAGTTTTTCATGAATGATTCCATGAGTTTTATAAAAATCATTGAAAATATTGGAATCATATTCAGTGCCTCTATCACTTCGAAACCTTTTTATTTTTCTGTTAAGTTGATTCTCAATTTCAGTCATAAATATTTTAAACATGTCAAACACTTCACTTTTATTTTTCATTAGATATACATAAGTGTAATCTGAACAATCATCTATAAAAGTTATAAAATAGTGTTTCCCATTTCTTGTTAAATTTCCATCAAGTTCACATATGTCAGAATGTATTAATTCTAAAGGTTCAGATTCTCTAACTACTGATTTATGTGAAGTTTTGGTTATTTTAGCTTGACTACAAAAATCACATTTTTCAAAATCATTCAAAGATAGTTTAGGAATTAGTTCTAAGGTATTCATGTTCTTGATTATGTTTATTAACATGACAAAGTCTAGCATGCCAACTATTAAAAGAACTTAACATATAAGCAGAAGAAGAGGTTTTATTGATTTCAACAATTAATTTAAACATGTCATCAGTGGCGTACCCTTTCCCAAAAAATATATTATTTTTAGTTATAGTATATAAATCAACCCCTATAGTTTGAGTAAACCCAGCTTTGTTAAGAAGATAGCCTGAAATTAAGTTTTTTCTCATCTCTGGAGTATGCAGGACATCATTTAAGATGATAGTCTTTCCAGAGGTAAACTTCAATACCACCTCACAAGTACCAGCAACTTTAGTGGAATGGGAGTCGCCCAACAGCACTTTCTTATCCTCAGAATCAGAATAGGACTTGAACATGTCTCGATCATAGCAAACATGACGAGAAGCACAAGTATCCACCCACCACCCCTCAGATCCACCAACAAAATTGACTTCAAATATCATAGCAATAAGTTGATCTTCGATAAGGTTCGCTTGTGGGGTAGGACGATTCCTGTTCCAGAAGTTCATAGCCAAGTACCCAGGTCTATTGCAACTATAACACATGAATGTGTTATTCCTTAAGGGGGTTGAGGTCCATTCTGGGGAGGATAGTTTCTATTTCTATTTTGGTGGTTGCGGTTTTGGTTATTATTACGATTCTGAGTTTTCATATTTCTACCTTTAGGTTTCAGAATTGCAGAGGAGAGTTTCTTATTGGCACTATTGTTTGAGACTGCGAGTACTTCATCTCTTTGGTCTTGTTTTAGGGCTTCTTCTTCTATTCTTAAATAGGTTATAAGACTTTCTAAAGAAAATTCCTTAGTTTTATGCCTAAGTGTATTCTTAAAATCTTTCCAAGCAGGGGGTAATTTATCTATAATAATAGCTACTTGAAATCGTTCATCGAAAGTCATACTAATAGCATACTTCTTAGTTTTAGCTTCCTCAGTGTCGTACTTCTTTTGAAGTGCTTCCCAATTTTTCTTAGCAGCCTTATCAAAGTTATAATAATCATACAAGTCATCAACTAAACCATTAATAATATAATTTTTGCACAGAAAATCATTTTGCATCCAAGTGTCTAAATCATTAGTTGCAGCTTTAGTATAAGGATTAGACTGTATTGGTTTTTCAGTAGTAAGAGCAAAAACGACCTTTTTCATGGTTAAGAAAAATAACATTTTTTGTCTTTATCTTTTAAAGTGTAGTCTCTCAAAATGGAATGGTTTGTTGAGATCAGCAGTTAGCATTTCAGTAGACATGACAGATAGAATACCATCTTAAAATTGTTGACACAAGTATGTTAAAACAGTGTTGGAACAATATTACCGATAACCTGAAATGAACTGCTTAGGTTGAGTCATGGACTAGATCGCTCTCTTGAAGACGTTTCGCGACTCTACCCAAATTTGTGCAAGCAAACACAGTCCCGTCGTCCCCAGGATAAAACAGTCCAGAATCTTTTTCTGTCTCGAAACTTCACTGCACTGATGAAGACTGGAATGCTACACCTGAAAAATCTGTTGCTCAGAAAACTGAAAAGTAACTTGGAATTGCAGAGAGAATTTTTTTCTTAATGAGATGAGTTTGCAGATTGTTGTGTAGAAATTGAGAGCTGAGGCCCTCTATTTATAGGTTTCAGAAACCGTGTGGTCATTATGATAATAACGGTAATGTGTGGAGATGGAGAGCGTAAAGTCATTCTGAGTAATGAAGAGTAACGGTCATTTTCTGAGTAAAGACGAATAACAGTCATTTTTGTGAGTAAAAACGAGTAACAGTCATTTTTTGAATAAAGAAGAATAACGATTATTTAATAGTCATATTCTGAGTAAAAGAAAACAACGATCACATTTTGAGAAGTTTTGGTCAACCACTGATAAGATAGCCTCTATTGTAAAAGCTTACATAATAGAAAAAAAAATACTTAAAATCAGTTACTTTTAAAAAAATTACATTTTAATCTTTATTTATTAAGTATAATACCATAAATACACTAACTCTAAAAAAATGGCACAAACCTGACCATTAACAAAAGGCACAATACGCTGCCCATTTACAGTAGCCGATAATACTTGGCCCCATCTGTTATTGCATAAACCCCCCTACGGTTAAAAATATTGGAGCTGGACTAATTCATAAAAGTAGACCAAGCTTGGTGATGAAATAAATTAAACTGTACTTGTGGAATATCTGCAATTAAGGAATATAGAATAAGAACTACATATCAGATTGCTATACTCATAACCATTACTATCACCATTACCTGCGTTGCAACTGGAAAGTCATCAGCAAAATCAGAAGGAAAGAATAAATCTGATTGTTTCTTGGTGAAAGAAGGCTTTCCTACCAATAAATTTGCAAAGTTAAAGCACATGATAAGTTGATAACTACTAAAAGAATGATCATAAGTAAAAAATTCGTTGATGAGGAAATTTTAAATTTGACTGCAAAATAATTAATTACTATCTGCCTTAACCACGCATCCACATTGCATACCACTTATGAACTTTTGACTCTCAAACTAATAACGGAAGAGTAAAAGGGAGAAAGATTGAGAAACCAAGCCTATCTTGCAAATAAAAAGACATTTCAGCTCTCTTAAATAGTTATCTATCATATTCTTAATTTTTCCTCTCATCTTTTACTTGAGAGGCTCTCTCAACTAAAACAGTGAAGTTAATATGTATGAAAAAGTCCATATAAAATTCTTTTGAGTGTACTCAAAATATTTCAAACCTGTTCCTAAGCAGCAGAAAAGGTTTATAAAGAGAAATTAAAACATGAATGGTTATAATTACTTATCAGATGTCATTGTCACATGCGTAAATGTGACGAACTAAGGACTAATCCAAGGTGTAAGAAATGGTTTTATTGTGTATATAAACGAATGTTTACAATCTAATTTATACAAGAGAAAAAAATAGTGTAATAATTAAAATAGACATAATTATGAGAAACCATGTTCTTGGATAGCCTGTTGCTCTCCACCATTTTGTTGTTGATTGTTTTCAACTGGTGTATTGGTTGTCATCAGTTGGATCTCGAGTTCTTTAACATTTCTCCTCCAGTTGGAATATATGTTAATTATTCCTAACTTGTTAAGTAAGCTCGAGAACTGTGAAAACTTAGAGATTTGATAAAACTATCTGTTGGTTGTTCCAATGTAGAGATATGATAAGTCTTGATCATTCCAACTTGAATATTTTCTCTCATCAGATGGAAATCGATCTCTATATGTTTGGTTCGTTCATAAAATACTGGATTTGATGCAATGTGAAGGGATGCTTGATTATCGCAATATAACTTGGTCGGTTGGGAGTGCTTGATACCCAAATCATCCAAAATGTATCTGATGAGTGCTCAAAAAGCACTAAAATAACCATGATTTTATGCACATTAATTGATTAAAAATATATATATTTATATGTTTTATCATATATTTATATAAATTTGTCTTTTTCGGAATCACGGGTATTTTTATTGTTTTTCGTATTTTGGCTTAAAAACGCACTTTAAAGACTAAAAGGCTAATACTTCAAGAATACATCACAAATAAATTAATAAATAAGTGGAAAAGGTCAACAAACATGGAAAAATTGGACAAAAATAAAAAGGTCAAAATGTCAAAAAGCAGAAAAACGCCGCATTACGCTGCCCAGCCGCTACTTGAAGCACCCAGCTCCGCCCAAAACTGCGCGCGGGTTACTGTTCATGCGCGCAGCACTGCGCGCGGGTTACTGTTCACGCGCGCGCAGCGCCCAGCAGCCGCCCAGCCGCGCGCCCAACGCGTTTTTTGACCCATTTTTCAACGGCAGCCGCCCCCATGACGTCATGCTGACGTCATTGATGACCTCAGCAGGTCCAAAACACGTTTTATTTTTTTAATATTTTTTTAACATTTTTTAATCATTTTTTCTCTCCATCCTCACCTATAAATACTCCCCTTCCATTCACTTCAAAACACACCTTCAAAACACACTTTCTTTCTTTCTTTCTCTTTTCTTAGATTTTTAGGTTTTTTTAGTTTTTCTTAGTTTTTAGTTAATTTCTGTTTTTGTTCTTTCGTAAGAACTAGTTATGTTTTTGTAATATATTAGCTTTTGATTCAATAAATGGGAGTGCAAATTCGCTGAGGTTTTCCAAGAACGGAATAGCATCGAAGTTCAGTATGATTTTATTTTCTTTACGCTATTTTTTATGCTTTATTCTTACATGTTATATTTAATTTTGTCTCAGTGATTAAATTTAACTTTCATTTGCCGCTTATAAACATTTATGTAATAATAACGCTTATGCTTACAATATTAAATAGTAAAATCTCTAAAATGAATTGATTTTATTTTTATTCAAGATTTTATATTAAGAAAGTTAGAGAGAAATATAATTTTTTTTATTATAAACTTAAACCCGAAAAATTAGATTTTAAGGTTTAGTTATCCTGCCTGGATTTAGAGTAGGTCTTCTTTTATTTGATGGCATAATCGCCTCAGTTAGTTAGTGAAGCTCTATTTCAAAAGTTTTTATAAGAATTATTATCCAAAATGTATTGACAACATGTTTTCAAGAGTGGTTTTAAAACTTGAAAGTTAGTACTTGGATAACTAAATTCTTAGGTTTAATTTCGGACACTCAATAAAGTTTAAATCGCTCAACCCACCAAAGGTGGCATTTAAATGGTTCATTTTCAATCTCTTAGAAAAAGAAATTAATTTAATTAACCAAATTAGTTATCAACCCCACCCATAGGTGTTAATTGATTTGCTTAGCTTAACAAAGAATATCTAACCCCACCAAAGCGTGGTATTCATACAAAAAGAGAGAATCAATAAATTACCAATTTATATTTTTAATAACCTAGATAATATGAGAAACCATAATTAACTTAGTTATTATATCCATAAATACTCCACTAATATAAATGATAAAATTTGCATGAATATTTATTGAATCAGATTTATATTTATTTATTCAATTTGTATCTATGTTTATTCTTTTAGATTATATTTAATTAATCAGATATATGTTTATTTTATGTTATTAGATTAGGAACACAAAAACCAAAACTATCGTGACAGATGTTTAGGATTTAATTTCGCTTTTAAAAGTTTGAATAATAAATTAAAAACCACATACATTCCTTCCTTAGATCGACCTTGAGTATACTTATCATTTTCTACGAAATGATTCGTAACTTGAGTTTTACAAATATTAAAACCAAAGTATTTATGAATTGGCGATGCCGGCTATTACCATCAAGTTTTTGGCGCCACGGGGATGGTATCGTTTTGGCGCCATTCTAAAGGAATAAATGCTTTTAAATTATTTATCAAAATTTTAAAACCTTTTGTTGTAAATAATTGTGAATTTTTTTTATTAAAGAATTAAAAAAAGTAAAAAATTTTTTGTTTGTGAAAAGTAAAAAAAAACTCAAGTTTTCGTGTCGTAATAAATAAAAAAAATATTGAATCAATAATAAAATAAGTTTGCATTTTGAAATTTGAAGTAAAAAAAGTAAATAAATTTTAAATTAAATTAATAAATAAATAAGAATAAAAAAAAATAAAAAAATAAAAAATAAAAATAAAAAATAAAAAAAATAAAAAATAAAAATAAAAAAATAAAAAAATAAAAAATAAAAAATAAAAAATAAAAAAATAAAAATAAAATAAAAAAAATCAAAAACTTTATTTTCAATTTTTTTATTTTATTTTTGTTGTTTTTTCTTTTTCTTTTTTTCTTTTACCTTTTTCAATTATTTTTTCAATTTATTTTATTTTATTATTATTATTTTTTTTTTTTTTTGGCTTAATTTTTATTTTTTCTCTTTTTATTTTATTTTATTTTTTTCAAATTTTTTTTAACTACTTTTTTTTTAATTTTCGCTTAAGTTAATTAACTTAGGTTTTTAGTAACTTAATTTACTAACTTATATTAATTTAATTTACTAACTTAATTAACTTAGATTTTCATTAACTTAATTAACCTACCTTTTATTAACTTAATTAACTTAAATTTTAACTTAACTTAACTTAATTAACTTAATTTTAATAGCATGAAAAGTAAAGATCTAAGAGTTCGTTTGCAGATTAGTTCTCAAGCCTTTGCATAGTCTTTCCTGGGAACGCTGTTCCTCTGCAGAGGATGGTTTTTAAGGCGAGCTCATTTGCCCCACCATTCTTTCCGAGACTCTAATATGATTATGTTATTTTAACTTCAAAAAATTAAAAAAAAAAAAAATTCAAACTATCTCCAAAATTTTAAAGCTTTAATTACAATCTAAGGAGTTAGTTGTTTTGTTTGTTCTAGGTACAATTGTGTTTTGATGCCGTGAATTATTTGATTTGCACCTAGACGTGGGTTATCTAAAACCTTCAAGCATGCCCCTAGTTTTTGGTACGAAAAATTTGAAAATCAATAGCAAGACGTTTGAAACAAGATAGGTAGACAATCTTGTCTTACAGGTTTGATTGACTCAACGACGAGGGACATCGAGTTTACTTAAAAGCAATCCCAAGTTACGCCTTGCTAAGACGCAACTAAGCGCTAGATGGGAGTAACCCATCATTTCAGGTAATTTTTTGTTATTTACTTTATATACTTAATTTTATTGTTTATTTTAGTTTAATTATATGTGAATAATTTTTAAATTGTTAAAACTAAAAATATTTGTCAGTTGTTAAGTTCACAAAGAATCATGTGGTATACACTTTAATGATGAATATGATGAATGCACTGCATTTCTCCATTACTACTTACACATTCTCAACAAATAGGTAATCTTTCTCTTTTTCTCTTTATCTTTAATTTACGCTTGTTACATTCGAGGACAATGTAAGTTCTAGGTCGGGTGGTGAAAAGTTACCATGCTTAATTAAAATAAAAAAAATAAAAAAATATACTTTTTCATTTTTTGTGTGCTTGGTTTTATTTCTATTCTCAGGTGATTTAGTAATTTTTGGAATAAAAATAAAATAAAAATAAAATAAAATAAAAAAAAAGAGAAAGTTTCACAAAAGTTTATCATTTCTTTAAATCAAATTTAAGTAAATAGTTAAGTCTTTTGTAACAAGTTAGATTAATTTTTGAAAACATATCATGAAATATTTTGTAATTATTTTTGATAATTAGTTAGTTTTGTCATAATTAGTATTTCTCGATAAGATGTAGAAATTATATTAAACCCAAAATCGGTGTTTATGAGTTTTTTTAAGGAGACTACCTTGTGAGATATAATTTGAGCCTAATTTCCTTTTATTCAGAAAGTGAAATATATATTTTTTCTACTCCAAACACATTTCTTATTTCTTCAAATTTTTAGATGATCTCTATAGGTATTAGCATTGAATGTATGAATTTTTTTCATTTTAATAGAGTATCATATATTTTTGATTATTATTTTTGCTTAGATTAAATGATTTGAGTAGAAGTTGATAGTATATGCTTATATCTCATTTATGCATGACTACTACAAAAACAAAAGACATATCCGGGGTTACCTAAACCAAGATCAAACGTAGCCACAAAATTAACCACTCACCAAAATCCAAAATATGTACAATCAACTGCATACGGGTTGACTCTCTAAGAAATACACATATTGAAAAATATCTACAAAAAAAAAAAAAAAAAAAAAAAGAGAGAGAGATAAAAATAGTATCATCTACATACTATAACCCACATTCGCCTACAAAGTCATGTGAGTAAAGGCTAATTACAAAAGAAAGATATAAGAAGTAATTCTCAAAAGTCATTGCAATTTCTTCATTTTGTAAAAGGCATATATCTTGAAATTCTTTCTTAATGAGTTTGATTTATGCATGAAAATAATTTTTATATATGATATCTTTATAATTTATACATTTGATTCCTTTCACGTAGATCAATGTTAAAATAACACTTTGAGCCTTTATTCTTTATACATATAACATATTAGTTCATTTCTATACATCAACTCTTTTCGCATATAAATTAGTATGAGTGTTTGAACCCATAGGATTCAAGATGTTTTGAGAGTATTGACTTGTAGAATAGAGTCGAAGCGTTTTCGATTCATGACACCGAAATTGGGTGAAATTAAATTGATACATTTTTTGATATGAAATATGAAAATGATTTTCGACTAATTATTATAATAAATCATGATTGTTTAAAGAGATTAAAATAACTTATGCTTGAGATTTTAATTATGATCTTAAAGGAGATTAAAAAGTACGAGACATTTTTGTGAGATGTTGATAATTTGTGATTTTGTTGTAAATTTAATTTTTAAGTTGTTTGTTTTTATTGTTTCTTTTGTTTTTACATTTAGTACAATGTTTGGGTATCATTATCAAAACCCTCACGAGACTAAACTCGTCCACTAGTGGCAACCTAGTGGGTTTAAAGGCTTGTTGCATAGGCTAAATGCAACCGTGTCAATCCACGGAAGTGATTTAGATAGTTTAATTTTAGTTTTTATCGCTTCTCTTTAAGTGGACTAGCAAGAAAGTTGGGGTTGTGATTTAGTGCTCAAAAAGCACTAAAATAACCATGATTTTATGCAATTAATTGATTAAAAATATATATATTTATATGTTTTATCATATATTTATATAAATTTGTCTTTTTCGCAATCACGGGTATTTTTATTGTTTTTCAGGTATTTTGGCTTAAAAACGCAATTTAAAGACTCAAAGAAGAATACTTGAAGCAATACATCACAAATAAATTAATAAATAAGTGGAAAAAGGTCAACAAACATGGAAAAATTGGACAAAATGGGTGAAAAGGTCAAAATGTCAAAAAGCGTAGCACGCTTCACCATTACACAAAGACTCAAATTACTAAAATCGGCGCATACTGGTTACTGTTTCATACAAGAGATCACAAGGCTGGTTATTCACGCTACAAGGCATTACAAGAAATTACTAAATAAGGCTACTAACGCTGCTTTTGACCCATTTTTCACGCGGTACCATTTACGACGCTACGCCGACGCTATTGATGACCTCAACAGGTCCAAACACGTTTTTATTTTTTTTAATATTTTTTTTAACATTTTTTTAATCATTTTTTCTCCATCCTCACCTATAAATACCCCCTTCCATTCACTTCAAAAACACCCTCAAAACCTCACTTCTCTTTCTTTCTTTCTCTCATTTCTTAGTTTTTGAGTTTTCTTTAGTTTCTTTCTTAGTTTCTAAGCTTTTCTTAGTTTTTTCTTAGTTTTTAGTTCAATTGTCTTAGGTTTAGAGTTCTTTTCTTTTTGGAGAGGAACTTGTAATGTTTTTGTAATAATTTAGATTTTTGATTCAATAAATGGAAGTGCAAATTCCGCTGAGGTTTTCTAGCAACTAGAATAGCATCAAGTTCTGTAAGGATTTTATTTTCTTTACGCTTATTTTTATGCTTTATTCTTACATGTTATATTTAATTTGTCTCAAGATTAAATTTAACTGCTAGTCAGTTTATAATCATGATATAATAATAACGTTGTTATGCTTCGCTAAATATTAAATAGGTGAAAATTTCTAAAATGAATTGATTTTATTTTTATTCAAGATTTTATATTAAGGATGTTAGAGAGAATTATATTATTTTTCATTACAAACTTAAATCAAAGTTAGACTTTAAGGTTTAGTTATCCTGCCTAATTTAGAGTAGTGCTCTTTATTTGTTGGTACAATCGCTCAAGAGTTGTGTTAAGCTCTATTTCAAAAGTTTTTATAAGAATTATTATGTGGAAATGTATTGACAACATGTTTTCAATAGTGATTTTAAAACTTGAAAGTTAGTACCGGATAACTAAATTCTTAAGTTTAATTTGGACACCTTGAATAAAGTTTAAATCGGTTTTAACCCCACCAAAGGTGGCATTTAAATGGTTCATTTTCAATCTCTTAGAAAAAGAAATTAATTTAATTAACCAAATTAGTTATCAACCCCAACCCATAGGTGTTAATTGATTTGTTTAGTTAACAAAGAGTATCTAACCCTCACCAAAGGTGGTATTCATACAAAAGAGAGAATCAATAAAATATCAATTTATATCTTTAATAACCTAGATAATACGAAAGCAAGCATAATTAACTTAGTTATTATATCCATAAATACCCACTAATATAAATGATAAAATTTGCATGAATATTTATTGAATCAGTATTTATATTTATTTATTCAATTTGTATCTATGTTTATTCTTTTTAGATTATATTTAATTAATCAGATATATGTTTATTTTATGTTATTAGATTAGGAACACAAAAACCAAAACTATCGCGGACAGATGTTTAGGATTTAATTTCGTTTTTAAAAGTTTGAATAATAAATTAAAAACCACATACATTCCTTCCTTAGATCGACCTTGGGAGTATACTTATCATTTTCTACGAAATGATTCGTGCACTTGCGAGAGTTTTACAAATATTAAAACCAAAGTATTTGCGAGAATTGGCGATGCCGGTTTTCGCTCATCAGTATCGTAACTAGGTTACTTTGCAACAAGATGCTGCCATAGAACGGTATTCTACTTCTTCACTCTATCGTGAGACTGTTGCTTCTTAATCTTCCAAGAAATTAGTGAGTTCCAAGAAACATACAATATCTTGTGGTTGATCTGCGTGTGTCTGTGCATCTAGCCCAATCTGCGTCATAGAAAGCATTTAGTTGTAGTGAACTAGTTGCTAAGAAAAAGAGACTTTGTCCTAGTGTGTTCTTGACATATCGTAGCACTTGTTGAGCTGCTTCCAAATGTGGTTGTCGTGGTTTGTCCATATATTGACCGAGAATTTTCACATCATACACTAAGTCGGGTAGTGTAATGGTTAAGTATATTAATCTCCCAACAAGTCTTCGATAGGATGTGGGGTCACTGATGAATTCCCCTTCAACCTTGTTGAGGGAAAAATTATGTTCCATAGTTGAATTGGCAGATTTGGCACCAAGATAACCCATGTTCTCCAATATTTCAAGTGTGTACTTGCGTTGTGACAGAACAATTCCCTTCTTGGATCATGAAACTTCTATGCCCAAAAAATACTTTAATTCACCGAGATTCTTTAGCTTGAATTGTCGCATGAGATGCTTTTTAGTTTCTTCAATGTTTTGTAGATTGTTTCATGTTATGATTATATCATCTACATAGATAAGAAGAGCAAAGAAGAAATTACCATAGGTTCAGGCGAATAATGAGTAATCATACTTGGATTGGTTAAAACCAGCTAGCTTAAGTGTTGTTGATAGCTTGATGAACCATTATCATGAGGCTTGTTTGAGTCCATACAAAGATTTGTGTAGTTTACATACTCGTGTTTCCCCCTTTCATCCTAATCTGGGTGGAAGAGACATGTAGACATCTTCGTGAAGATCACCATAGAGAAAGACATTGTTGACATCGAGTTGACAAAGATGCCAATTTTGAATAGCAGTAACGACAAGAAGGAGACGAACTGTGACAAGTTTGGCTATTGGTGCAAAAGTTTCTTGGTAGTCAAAACCTTCAATCTGATTGTATCCTTTGGCCACTAACTGAGCATTGTATCGTTCCACAGAGCCATCAGGATTATACTTGATTTTGTAGACCCATTTACAACCAACTGGTTTCTTGTTTAGAGGAAGCTGTTGAAGCGTCCAAGTGCCATTAGTTTCAAGAGCATCCAGTTCTTGTTTCATGGAAAGTCGTCATTTTGGATCATTGAAAGCTTCAGCAAATGTGGTTGGTTCACTGAGAATGGAAATAGAAGTAGCAAAGGCACGATGTGTAGGTGATAATCGATCATAAGTAAGTACATGAGATAGAGAATGAGAAGTACCTTTGTTATCAGATGATGTTGAGTTAGACGAAGGGAAGGACCGAGAAGGCAAGGAAGATTCTACATGATACTTGTGAAGGTAGCTAGGAACATTAGTGGATCGACAAAGCCTATGTGTAACTGGTGGTGGAGGAGTCACGTGCGGTACAAAAATTGATGATGGTGTTTCAAGAGGTGAATCTTGAAGATGAAGGGTGTCTAAGTCGATTGTTGGAAGGACAAATGGTGGATGATGAAGTGATGTATTTGGAGTGGTTGATTGGAAAATGTTAGGCATGTCATCATAAATAGTATTTTTTGATGGAGTGAATAAAGTTGGAGTGTTGACAACAGAAGTGGAATAAGGAAACATATGTTTATGAAATATAACATCACGAGACACTAAAGTTTTGCATGTTTCTAGATTGTAGACTCGGTAACCTTTTATCCCAGATGGATACCCAATGAATATGTATCGATGTGATCTAACATCAAACTTGGTGGGTTGATCATGATGTACAGACACAAAGCAAAGAGAACCAAAGACACGAAGATGTTCATACCTAGGAACTTTGTGAAAAAGGATTTCAAATGGTGTTTTACCCTTGAGAATAGGTGTTAGAGTACGATTTATAAGGTATGTGGCTGTAAGAATGGCATCTCTCTAGAATTGCTTAAGGAGATTGGCTTGGAAGAGCAATGCACAAGCTACATTGAGAAGATGATGATGTTTGCATTCAGCAACACCATTTTGTTGAGGGGTAGAGACACAACTAGTGTGATGTAGGATTCCTTTGGTAGAAAACAATTGGGTCATAGAGAATTCTAGTCCATTATCACTACGAATGATTTTAACTCTGGATGCAAATTATGTTTCAACAAGGTTAATGAAGGAGGTGAGAAATGCGCGTGTATCATATTTAGTATTTAAGAGATAGACCCATATGCATCTTGAGTAGTCATCAACAATAGTGAGGAAATAACGTGCTTCATTAAGTGTTAGAATGTGATAGCCACCCCAAATATTAACATGAATTAGTTCAAAAGGTGCTTTGTATTAATGGAACTTAAAGGAAATGGATTACAAGTTTTCTTAGCTAGTGGACAAATAGAACAATCACTAATGGAACAAAAGAGTGTGTTGATGGAAAAAAAAATTACACGCAAACTATTATTAGATAAATGACCAAGTCGTTGATGCCATAGATGAGGATTGGTTGAAGCAGTATTTGAAACGAAGAAACATCCAACCTTTTTCGAAATAGTTAGGTAGTAGAGTCCTACTTTCTCAATTCCCATCTTAATCGTCTTCCCCAAGCATTTGTCCTGAACAAAGCACATATTATTAGCGAAGGTGACATAACAAAATATAGTTTGATTTAGTTTGGCTATTAAAACCAAGTTTAATTTGAAGGAGGGAACACACAAGACATTATGGAGTATAAAATTATTGGAGAAATGTACAGTGCCGTTATATGTGACACGGGTAAGGGAATGATCAGGTAAATGCACATGCCGATTAGTGACTGGAATGCTAGAGCTCATAAGGTTTTGGGAATAGACCATGTGATCAGTTGCTCCTGTATCAAAAATCCAACGGGTTTCTGAATGGAAAATATTTGCAAATGATGTGTTACCTGAAGAAGTAGTCACTGGAATTGCCATGCTACCTGATTTGGCTTGATTGAGAAGTGTAAGAGGCTCATGATATTGGGCATATGTAAGGTTGTGGGATGGTTTCCTTGTGTCAGAGCTACTTTCCTGAAAGTTAGTATGGTGAGCTTTGGAGGATAAGCCATAAATTACATTTCTCTTGTCTTGAATTTCCCTTTTCTTTGGACACATGTTAATGTCATGTCCATTCAAAACACAGAAATCACATTTGAGGCACTTTCGGTAGTTTTCATAATTGTGTCCATTGAGACCACATAAATCACATTTGAGGTGATTTCGATAGTTTTTAGAATTGTGGTCGATATTGTTGCTTCGATTGCACTTGAAATGTGAGTTCCTTGGTGGGTAATTCTTGTAAGGATGACTATCCTTGACGACAAGTGCGGTAGCTTCTGGCATCCTTCCTATGGTTTGTGTGGAGACAACTCTATACTTTTCATCTTGAACAATGAATGAGTATACCTTATTTACTATAGGTAAAGATTCCATGAGCAAGATTTGTCCACGTGTTGTTATGTAAACTGTGTTAAGCCTTACGAGGAACTTTATGGTTCGTTACTTTTATTGGTATTCCTATAGTTCCTTTCTGGCATTTCCTCCATAATATGAAAGGGGATATAATGCATCGCAAGTATCCCATAGACTTTTCAACTTGATGTAGTATTCTTCAATGCTCATACCTTCTTGGATGCAGTCATAGATATCTTGCTCAATTTGAAATAGGTGCACGTTATTATTGTGTGAAAAATGTTCATTTAATTCTTCCCATAACTTATATGCGGTATCATTATACATGACACTTTCCGCAATTTTAGGTGATATGGTATTAAGAATCCATCCTCTGACAAGAATGTTACAACAAGTCCATTGTTTAATTTCTTCCTTAAAGTTTATTGATGGCCTCATGATTGTGTCATCAATAAATTTGTCTTTGTTTTTGGTGATGAGAGTTATGAGCATCGCATGACTCTAAATATGATAATTTTCCTAATTTAGGGATTGAGCCACTAGAACCATGCTCGGTTGGTCTGAGTGGTGTAGATATAATGAATGGCTAGGATCATCATATAATTTTGGTAAAGTAGAGCTGGTATTGGTAGTTGCAAACATGATTGTTGAGTGAAAAATTCAAAAATGGGATAAGATTTAGTGTATTTTAAACAATAATGACTGTTTATGAAACAAATAATGAACTGAAATGAGCTGTATTTTATAGGAAATGTATCATGGATTATAGAACCAAAAATTTCAACTCAAGAATCGGTCAGAAAATGGGTGAACTGGCATCTAGAGTGACTGAAACGACGATTGGAAGATCAAACTGGAACAAACAACGCGTCATTTTCTTCAGAAGGAGGACTAAACGACGTATTGTTTGAGTCGTCTTCTTCAGCCCAAGTGCATGTGGGAGCGTGAAACTCTGGTGAACTCAAGCAAGGTATGTATGGGCACGTAGATGATTGTATTGGCTTGAAAAAAATTGCAGATTGCTCGGAAATTTCTAGAGATTATAATAGGATGAATTTGAAATTGTTTTTGTGATTCGAAATTGGTTTTGAAAAGAAACAAAATTTGGAAGGAAGAAAAAATTTATGTGTGAGCTAGTTTTTCAGAGAACTATTGATGATTTTATCATATATTTATATAAATCTATCTTTTCGGAATCACAGGTATTTTTATTATTTTTCAGGTATTTTTGCTTAAAAACGTAACTTAAAGACTCAAAGAGGAATACTGGAGGCAATACATCACAAATATATTCATAAAATAAATGAGGAAAAGTCAAAAAATATGAAAACATTGGACAAAATGGGTCAAAAATGTCAAAAAGGAGGAAATAAGGTACCGCTTCAACCGCTTGGCCAACACGCATAAATAAGGCCTAATCGCGTAAGCCGAGTAGTCGCACACATCGTCCATTCCGCACGTGCCCCTACTCTAGTCTGCGCGTGCCGCTGCGCCCATTTGCCCCAATTCACGTGCGCCACCATGCCTTATGTCAGCATGACGTCAACAATGATGTCATCATTCACTACTCCACGTTTCCACCATTTTTTATCAATTTTTCACCCATTTTTTCTTCCTCTCCCCACCAATAAATACCCACATTTTATTCACATCAAATCACACCTAAAAAAACACATCTTCTTTCTCTCCATTTCTTAGTTTTTTTTAGTATTTAGTTTTTCCTTAGTTAGTTTTTTCTTAGTTTTAGAGTTCTTCTCTTTTTGAGAAGAACTAATTATGTTTTTGTAATTTATTTACTTTTTGATTCAATAAATGAGAGTACAAATTCTGTTTGGAGGTTTTCTAGTAATAGGATTATCATTAAAGTAATATAAGGATTTTATTTTCTTTACAGTTATTTTTATGTTTTATTCTTACATGCTATATTTAATTTGTCTATGATTAAATTTAACTTTGTTGGCTGTTTGTAAACATCATATAATAGTAACGTTGTTATGCTTACAAAATATTAAATAGGTAAAAATCTATAAAATGAATTGATTTTGTTTTTATTCAAGATTTTATATTAAGAATGTTAGAGAGAAATATATTATTTTTCATTACAAACTTAAATCTGAAAATTAGATTTTAAGGTTTAGTTATCGAGTTTGATTTAGAGTAGTGCTCTTTTATTTGTTGGTACAATTGTTCAGTAGTTAGAGTGAAGCTTTATTTCAAAAGTTTTTATAAGAATTATTACTTGAAAATGTATTGACAACATGTTTTCAGTAGTGGTTTTAAAACTTGAAAATTAGTACTCGGATAACTAAATTCTTAGATTTAATTTGGACACTTTGAATAAAGTTTAAACTATCTAACCCCACCAAAAATGGCATTTAAATGGTTCATTTTCAATCTCTTGAAAAAAAGAAATTAATTTAATTAACCAAATTAGTTATCAACCTTACGTATAAGTGTTAATTGATTTGTTTAGTTAACAAAGAATATCTAACCCCACCAGTGGTATTCATATAAAAAAGAGAGAATCAATAAATATCAATTTATATCTTTAATAACCTAAATAATATGAGCAAGCATAATTACTTAGTTATTATATCCATAAATACTCCACTATTATAAAAGATAAAATTTGCATAAATATTTATTGAATCTGTATCTATGTTTATTTTTATGTTATTAGATTAAAAACACAAAACCCCCAAAATATCGTGACAGGATGTTTAGGATTTAATTTCGTTTTTAAAAGTTTGAATAATAAATTAAAAACCACATTATTCCTTCCTTAGATCGACCTTGGAAGTATACTTATCATTTTCTATGAAATAGTTCGTACACTTACGAGAGTTTTATAAATATAAAACCAAATTACGGCAGGATCGATGATGTCGATTCTGCCCATCAACTACTTCATGAGTTTTGATACCATGTAAGAAATAGTTTTATTGTGTATATAAACGAATGTCGGTTCTGCCCATCAAATTTTTTACGCCATTGTCGGGGAAGAAATAACGTTTTTAAATTATTTATCAAAATTTTTAAAACTTTTTGTGTTGTAAATAATTGTGATTTTTTTATTTAAAAAAAACCAAAAATAAAAAATAAAAAAATTTGTTGTCTGTGAATAGTAAAAAAAACAAATAAAAATTAAAATATTTTTTTATTAAAAAAACAAAAAAATAAATAAACTTATCGTTCATAAATAGTAAAAAACAATTCAAATTTCAAATTTCGTAATAAAAAAAATTAAAATTTTAAATTTCTTAAAAAAATTATAGCGTGAATAATAAAATAATTTTGAATTTTGAAATTTGAATTAAAAAAACTTAAATAAATTTTAAATAATAAAATAATAAAAAAATAAAAAAAATTATTTTATTTAATTATTTTGTTTTAAAAAAATTAAAAAAATTAAAAATTAAAAATTTATTTTATTTAAAAAATAATTTTTTTTGTTTTTTTTTTCAAAAAAAATCAAAAACTTTATTTTCAATTTTTTTTATTTTTTTTTTCTTTTATCTTTTTCAATTATTATTTTTTGTTTGAACTTTTAATTTAATTTTTTTTCCTTTTTTTTATTTTTCTTTTACCTTGTTCAATTTATTTTATTTTTTTGGGCTTAATTTTTAATTAAAATTTCTTTTTTAACTATTTTTTTATCTTAATTTTCGTTTAACTTAATTAACTTGGGTTTTTAGAAACTTAATTTATTAACTTAATTAACTTAATTTTTTACTTAACTTAAACTTAATTTTAATAGCATGAAAAGTAAAGATATAAGATAGTTCTGTCTATGAGACTAGTTCTTGGATGTTTTTGTGCTACTAGTCTTTCTTAGGAATGTTGTTCTGTCTAGGAAGATGGTTTTTAAGGAGCCTTTGCACCATTATTCTTTCCTGAGAGCACTCTTGGTTAATACTGATTATGTTATTTTAACTTAGATATTATACTTAAAAACAAAAAAACAAAAAAATTCTGAAACTATCTCCAAAATTTTAAAGTTTTAATTAAAATCTAAGGAGTCAGTTGTTTTGTTTGATCCAAGTACAATTGTGTTTTGGTGACTTTAATTATTTGATTTGTACCTAAACGTGGATTATCTAAAACTCACAAGCATGTCCCTAGTTTTAAGTACAGAAAAATTTAAAAATCCTTAGGACATGATTGAAAAAGTATAGGTAGATAATCTTGTCTTACTTGTAAGTTTGATTGACTCATTGATGAGGGGACATTGAGTTTACTTAAAATGAAATCCCCAAGTTACGTCTTGCTAAGACGTTAAACTAAGTTATGGATGGGAGACAACCTATCATTTTAGGTAATTTCCTCTTATTTGTTTTATTCACTTTATTTCTATGTTTATTTTAGTTTAATTACATTTGAATAGTTTTAAAAATTGTTAAAACTAAAAATATTTGTTGAAATGTTAGAAGTTCACAGCGATCTGTCTGTGTGCACTTTAATGAACATGATGGATGCACTTGCATTTCTCCATTACTACTTGCAACATTCTCAAAAAATAGGTAATATTTTCTCTCTTTTATCTTTATCTTTAATTTACAATTGTTACATTGAGGAAAATGTTAGTTCTAGGTTGGGGGTGGTGAAAAATTACTATGCTTAATTTCAAAAAAAAAAAGATTTAACAATTTTTTAAAAAATAGAAAATAAAAAAATAATATTTCTTTTCTTTTTTATGTTCACATTTTCATATTTATTGTGTTTGGTTTTATTTTCTTTGTGTGATTTAATAATTTTTGGAATTAAAAAAAATTCTCACAAAAATTTATCATTTCTTTAAATCAAATTTAAGTAAATAGTTAAGTCTTTTATACTGTTAGATTAATTTTTGAAAACATATCATGAATTTTTTTGTAATTGTTTTAGGTAATGAGTTAGTTTTTATCATAACTAGTATTTCTTGATAAGATGTTGAAATTATATTAAACCCAAAATCGATGTTTATGAGTTTGTTTTAGTGGAGACTAACTTTGTGAGATATAATTTGAGCCTAATTTCCCTTTTTCAGAGTGAAATGTATATTTTTTCTACTCCAAACGCATTTCTTATTTCTTCAAATTTTTAGATGATCTCTATAGGTATTAGCATTGAATGTATGAATTTTTTTCTCATCTTAATAGAGTGTCGTATATTTTTTATTATTTTTTTTGCTTAGATTAAATGATTTGAGTAGAAATTGATAGTATATGCTTTTATCTCATTCATGCATGACTGCTACAAAAAAGAGAGATATATATGGGGTTACCTAAACCAAATCAAACAGAAAAGCCACAAAATTAACCACTCACCAAAATCCTAAAAAAATGTACAATCTGTACATGGGTTGACTCTCTAAAAAAATGATATATATTGAAAAATATCTTCAAAAAAATATAGAGATAAAGAATATATAGTATAATTTGCATACTATGACCCGTATTACCTAAAATCCTAAAAAAATGTACAATCTGTACATGGGTTGACTCTCTAAAAAATGATATATATTGAAAAATATCTTCAGAAAAATATAGAGAGATAAAGAATATATAGTATAATCTATATACTATGACCCACATTGCTTACAAAGTTGTGAGTAAAGGCTAATTACAAAAGAAAGATATAGGAAGTAATTCCCTAAAAAGTCATTGCACTTTCTTCATTTGTAAAAGGCATATATCTTGAAAAAATTTCTTAATGAGTTTGATTTATGCATGAAAATAATTTTTATATATGATATCTTTATAATTTATACATTTGATTCATTCCATGAGATCAACGTCAAAATAACACTTTGAGCCTTTATTCTTTATACATATGCAAACATATTAGTTCATTTCTATACATCAACTCTTTCGCATATAAATTAGTATGAGTGTTTGAACCTATAGGATTCAATATTTTGAGAGTATTGACTTGTGAGGAATAGAGTCGAAGCGAATTCGGATTCATGACACTGAAATTGGGTGAAATTAAATTGATACATTTTTTTATATAAAATATGAAAATAATTTTTGACTAATTATTATAATAAATCATGATTGTTTAAGAAGATTAAAATAACTTATGCTTTAGATTTTAATTATGATCTTAAAGGAGATTAAAAAGTATGAGACATTTTTGTGTTATGTTTCATGTTGTTTTCTTTTATTTTATTCTTAAAAGTTAATTTTTGATTTTGTTGTAATTTTAGTTTTTAAGTTGTTTTTTTATTATTTCTTTTAATTTTTACATTTAGCTCAATATTTGTGGGTATCATTACTGAAAATCCTCACGAGACTCAAACTCGTCCACTAGGACAACCTAGGGGTTTAAAGGCTTGTTGCATAGGCTAAATGCAACTGTGTCAATCCACGGAAGTGATTTAAGATAGTTTAATTTTTAGTTTTTATCGCTTCTCTTGCTAAGGGACTAGCAAGAAGCTAGTTGGGGTTGTGATGAGTGCTCAAAAAGCACTAAAATTACCATGATTTTATGCACATTAATTGATTAAAAATATATATATTTATATGATTTTATCATATATTTATATAAATCGATCTTTTCAGAATCACGGGTATTTTTATTATTTTTCAAGTATTTTTGCTTAAAAACGTAACTTAAAGACTCAAAGAGGAATACTGGAGGTAATACATCACAAATATATTCATAAAATAAATGAGGAAAAGTCAAAATATATGAAAAAATTGGACAAAATGGGTCAAAAATGTCAAAAAGGAGGAAATCGCGCACGTAGCCGCCCAGCCGCGCCGGCCAACACACCCAACCGCACCGAGTAGCCGCGTGCATCGCCCATTTCGCACGCACGCACGCCACATTTCCCTGTCCGCGAGTGCCTCTGCCCGCCGCTGCCCATCTGCGCCCAGTCCGCGCGTGCCGCTGTGCCCATCTACCCCAATCCGTGCGCGCCTCACGTTAACATGACGTCAGTAATGATGTCATCATTCACTACTCCGCGTTTCAACCATTTTTTATCATTTTTCACCGACTTTTTCTTCCTCTCCTCACCTATAAATACCCTCATTCTCTTCACTTCAAATCACACCTAAAAAAACACATCTTCTTTCTCTCCATTTCTTAGTTTTTTTTTAGTTTTTAGTTTTTCCTTAGTTAGTTTTTTCTTAGTTTTTTTTTAGTTTTTAGTTTTCCTTAGTTTTAGAGTTCTCTCTTTTTGAGAATAACTAATTATGTTTTTATAATTTATTTTCTTTTTGATTCAATAAATGGGAGTGCAAATTTCGTTTGGAGGTTTTCCAACAATAGGAATAACATCAAAGTACTGTAAGGATTTTATTTTCTTTACAGTTATTTTTTATGCTTTATTCTTACATGCTATATTTAATTTGTCTATGATTAAATTTAACTTTGCTGGCTGTTTGTAAACATCATATAATAATAACGTTGTTATGCTTGCGAAATATTAAATAGGTAAAAATCTCTAAAATGAATTGATTTTGTTTTTATTCAAGATTTTATATTAAGAATGTTAGAGAGAAATATATTATTTTTCATTACAAACTTAAATCTGAAAATTAGATTTTAAGGTTTAGTTATCCAGTCTGATTTAGAGTAGTGCTTTTTTATTTGTTGGTACAATCGTCCGGTAGTTAGAGTGAAGCTCTATTTCAAAAGTTTTTATAAGAATTATTACCTGAAAATGTATTGACAACATGTTTTCAGTAGTGGTTTTAAAACTTGAAAGTTAGTACTCGGATAACTAAATTCTTAGGTTTAATTTGGACACCTTGAATAAAGTTTAAACTGTCTAACCCCACCAAAGATGGCATTTAAATGGTTCATTTTCAATCTCTTGGAAAAAAAGGAATTAATTTAATTAACCAAATTAGTTATCAATCTCACCTATAAGTGTTAATTGATTTGTTTAGTTAACAAAGAATATCTAACCTCACCAAAGGTGGTATTCATATAAAAAAGAGAGAATCAATAAATATCAATTTATATCTTTAATAACCTAAATAATATGAGCAAGCATAATTACTTAGTTATTATATCCATAAATACTCCACTATTATAAAAGATAAAATTTGCATAAATGTTTATTGAATTTGTATCTATGTTTATTTTTATGTTATTAGATTAAAAACACAACACCCCAAAATATCGTTACAGGATGTTTAGGATTTAATTTCGTTTTTAAAAGTTTGAATAATAAATTAAAACTACATATATTCCTTCCTTAGATCGACCTTGGGAGTATACTTATCATTTTTTATGAAATGATTCGTGCACTTACGAGAGTTTTATAAATATAAAACCAAATTATCGGCAGGATCAACGATGTCGATTCTGCCCATCAACTACTTCATGAGCTTTGATACCATGTAAGAAATAGTTTTATTGTGTATATAAACGAATGTTTACAATCTAATTTATACAAGAGAAAAAGAAAAAGTGTAATAATTAAAATAGACATTATTATGAGAAACCATGTTCTTAGACAGCTTGTTGCTCTCTACCATTTTGTTGTTGGTTGTTTCCAACTGGTGTATTGGTTGCCACCAGTTAGATCTCAAGTTCTTTAATACAAGGCTTAGGAGCTACAAATACATCAGGTCAAAGATAAACAAAAAAATATATCAATAAGTTCATAAGTTTATATCAAAACCTTTACTAAGTACGTATGTTATTAGTAGTTATAGTTGAAAATACAGCACAAGTCTAAACAAATTTTCAAGGCAATAAAGATCATCAAATCAAAATGGAATATCAATACAAAGGAAATGATAACAAAGCTACTAAAATGAAAATTCTATAATAGTTATAAGATAGTAATAATGTTACTAAACTTGTATAAAAGGAGGAGAGTAATGTAAAGGGATCAAGAACTCAATGCTAAGCTTCATCTATTATCTCCAAACAATGTATTTGATTAGTTAGCTAATGAGTGTTATATACTACAAATTGCAGTGGCTAACAACTAATCACACGTGTAGTAACAAACTATTTGATGCTAGCTGTTAATAGCTTTACACTAACTAAATCTCACATATTTCACTTCACATTTTACTTTACAATATCCTCCTTCAAGCTAGAGGCTTTTGGAAAACCAATAACATACTTCTCTAGGACAAAAAACACTGAGTAGGTAAGGACTTAGTGAGTGCATCTACTATCTTCAAAGAAATATGCTACATATTCAAAAGTTTTGAACCACTTGATCTCTAACAAAATAATGATCAATTTTTATATATTTCATTCTTGCATGAAACATTGGATTTTCTGCCAAATATGTAATGTTTAGGTTGTCACAAAACACAACTGGTGGCTTACTGATTTGAACATGAAGTTCAGTTAGCAAAGACTTCAACCAAACTACTTTGTAGTAGTTAGAGCTAATGCTCTATACTCTGATTCATTGCTACCTCCTGACACTATCTTTGTTTGGTGGATTTCCAGACAATCAAGTTATCTCCCATGTAAATGCAGTAAGCAATAGTGCTCATTCTTTCATTAAAGCTAGAAGCCCAACCAGAGTTACAAAAAGCAATTATATTCAAATTGACTAACTTGAACATAATTAAACAATAGCTAGAAGTGCCTTTAGATATCTTAGAAGTCATTGGACAACTACCCAACCTATGTAGGTGCATACATAAACTTGCAAAGCTTATTTACAATAAAGGTTATATTTGGCTCGGTTAAGGTACAGTAGAGCAAAGAACCAACTACCCTTTTATACTCTAAAGGATCAGCAAGTGAATCGCCATCAAACTTGCTAATAATCCTTTCTGAAGCCATTGGTATAGCAAGAGACATAGACTCTTAAAAATCAGTGGATTCCAATAGATCCACAACATATTTTTAATGATTGAGTGTCAATCTTTTATTGTCTCAAACCACTTAAAGACCCAAAAAATAGTTCACCTCCCCTAAATCCTTTGGTGTAAAATGAGAATTTAGTTGAAGAATAATAGCATTGACTTTGGCAACATTATCCCCCGTCAATAGTATGCCATCCACATACACAAGCACACAAATAGTTGACTGAGAAGTATGCTTGATAAAGAGAGAACAATATGATTTGACATTAGAAAAGCCAAGGCCAAGAAGACATGAATGCAGCTTTTGGAACCATGATCGTGGTGCCTGCTTGAGGCTATAGAGAGTCTTCTTTAGCTTACACGCCAAACCTTCACCATTGGGACTACAAACCTCAAAACCAAAAGGTTAATACATGCATACCTACCCTAAAAGTTCACCATTTAAGAAGGTATTATTAATGTCAATTTGACGAACTATCAAATTTTGATAAAGAGTAATGGTAATGACCACACGTATGGTGGTAGATTTGATAACGGGGAAAAAACTATCAAAATAATCCACACTAACTTGTTGCAGAAACCCTCTAACAACCACACAAGACTCATATTTTTCCAACAATTTGTTGGGAAGAAGTTTAACTCAAAAGCAACCATTTACAGGTTATGGCAATCTTTCTAGTTGGTAGAAGAACCAATTCCTAAGTGGAATTCTTGACAAAAGTAACATACTCAAGCTGTATTGTAGCCTTCCATTCAAGGATAGTCGAGGTAGATTTGTAACTAGATGGTTCTGACAAGATAGATACATTATAAACCTTGGGCTTGCGAACACTAGATTTTGATCTACTAGTTATATGATGAGTATTCTAGCTACTAGAAGAAACAGGAAATAAAGAAGAACTAACAACAAGAGAAGAAGAAACTGATGCATTGGACATAGGCAAAAAAAAAGATAAAACATCAACACTAAAAGGTAAGAAAACCTGACAAGATGGCATAGGAGAAGATATAATGGAAGAATCAACCAAAGAACTAGCAATGGGAACAAGAGGAATGGATTATGGAGAAACAAGGAAAATACATTGGAAACAAAACCACTAGTAAAAGTATATGATTAAGAACCAAAAGAAAAATGTGGCTCATGAAAAATCACATCTTTATTAACATAGACTTTGTTGCTCTTTAATTCCAAGCATATGAAACCACATTTTTTTTATGAATTACTCAAATACAAAGAGAAATGCAAAAACGAAGAAAGAATGGATAGGTTCTATTGCAAAAGGAGATACAAAAACACAATATGAAAAATAGAGAAGTAAGGAAAATATAAGCAAAAAGAGTAAAATACTCTTATAATAATTATTCTAATATCCCTCATCAAACTCACAATGCAGCTGCAAGAAGCATCGAGAGTTTGCTAAGTAGAAAATGAAAACATGAAATAAAATACGACTTAGTAAAAAACTCGACAAGTTGTAAGGATGAAGAAACAAAAGGCAACATAATGGTGCCATTCTTGAGGTGATGACGAGTAAAATGACTATCCGTTTCGATGTGTTTAGTTCGTTCATAAAAGACTGAGTTGTGAGCAAGCTGAATAGCATTTTTGTTATCACAATACATAGGATTGGGAGAAGAAAATAAAATGCCCATATCGATAAGTAACCAACGTAACCAAACAATCTCTTTGGTAGTAGATGTCATAGCACGGTACTCTACTTCAGTAGAATATTGAGAGATAACTATTTGTTTCTTGCTTTTCCACGAAATAAGAGAATCCCCAAAAAAGATACAGAAACCAGTAACAGACTTGCGACTTGTGGAATCATGACCATAATCAGTATCAAAATATGCACACAGTTCCAATGAAGAAGTGGATGGAAGTAAGAGACTATGAAAAATAGTACCCCAAAGATACTACAAAATACGAAGAATAGTTACCCAATGAACGATAGTAGGAGAAGCAACAAATTGACTAACAATATGAACAACATATGCAATATCTGGATGAGTGATAGTGAGATAGACCAAACTGCCAACAATAGTGCGATATAAGGTAGGATTTGACAAAGGATTACCATCTGAAGGAGAATACTGAAGGTTAAGCTCACAAGGAGTATCAACAGTTCTAGTATCAGTAAGACAAGTACACTCAAGAATATCAGCAATGTACTTAGATTGAAAGAGAAGATAGCCTTTTAGAGAGAAGGCAACTTTAATACCCAGAAAGTACGGTAAATGGCCCAAATCCTTCATTTCAAACTAACGAGTTAATTTTGACTTTAATATTGGAATTCTAGCAACATCATCACCAGTAATAATCATATCATCAACATATAGAAAAAGCAAAATACGACCAGTAGTGGTGCACTTGACAAAAAGAGCTGAGTCATGATTACTGGAGGAAAAGCCAAGATAAGTTATAACATTAGAAAACTTCTCAAACCAAGCTCGAGGTGCCTGTTTAAGACCATATAGAGCTTTCTTAAGCTTGCAATGACGAACAAATGCAACTGCAATAAGAGTACGAACATTAGTCATTTTTGCAACAGGAGCAAAAGTCTCCTCATAATCCAAACCATACTACTGAGAGAACTCTTTTGCTACCAATCTAGCTTTGTAGCGCTCAATAGACCTATCAAACTTGGTCTTGATTTTATATACCCAACGAGAACCAATTGTACTTTTACTATAAGGTGAAGGTACCAAATCCCAAGTACCAATTTTGTACAAAGAAAAAAGTTCCTCAGTCATAACATGCTACCAAAGAGGGTCAAGAATTGCCTATTTATAGGATAAAGACTCAGAGAGACAATGAATAGATTCTAAAAATGAAGAAAATGAAATGGAATAACAAGACTAAACAAAATCTAGAAGGTGAATAGACTTACGAGTATGCTGAGAATAATGAGAAGTAGAATCCATAATCTCAAGAGGAGCTTGGGCAGCTGCAAGAGGAATGGGATTATCAAGAGCTCCAGATTGCAAGGTACCAGTATCTCCAAAACTAACATTGTGAACCGTGCGAGAATAATGAAGAAGAAAAGGGACTATAGAGGCAATAGATGAGTCAGAGTCTATAGTGGAATGGACATATAGAGATAAACTATATGTATGGTTAAAGAAATGATCAATATGAATAAGATCAAACTTGGTCAAGTTATGAGTAGTAGTAGGAATAGAAAAGAAAGGTATGTGCTCAAGAAACACAACATAACGAGAACAATATAGTTTTCATGACACTAGGTCAAAACAACGATATCCTTTTTGTCCTTCACTATAACCAAGAAATACACAATGGTAAAGCGGGATGACATTTTAGCACGCTCTACATAAGAAAGAAGGACAAAACAAGTAGAACCAAAAACTCTCAAGAAAGAATAATCAGGAGCATACCTATATAACTTTTCAAAACATGACAAACCTAAAGTATGAAATGAAGGGATCTTTTGGATGAGGTTGACTACAATAAGAACTACTTCTCCCTAAAACTCACTAGGAAGTGAAGATGATAATAAAAGAAAGCGAGCAGTTCAACAATGTATCTATATTTTCTTTCAGTCACACCATTTTGCTTAGGAGTATCTATATAAGAAGTTTGGAAAATAGTTCCATCTAAAGCAAGTAAATCACATAAATTATTGGAAGTATATTCACCACCCAAATCATATCTAAAACACTTAATAATTGCAGAATGTTGAGTTTTTACAAGAGCTTGAAAGTTACTATAAATGCCAAAGAAGTCAGAATGACATTTCATAAGATAAATCCAACAAAAACGAGTATAATCATCAATAAAAGAAACATAATATTGAGACCCCCCTTTTGTAGCAATAAGATAAGGTCCCCACACATCAGAGTGGACTAAATCAAATGGTGCAATACAACAAGAAGTATTTCGATGAAAAGGTAAAGCAAAATTTTTTGCAAGTTTACAACCAATACAATTAAAAATATCATGAGTTTGCAAATTTCCAAAGGCACCCGTAGAAGCTAAGAATCTTAAATGAGAAGATGATACATGACCAAGACGAGAATGCCATAAATAAAAACTAGAGGATGAAAGAGACAAACAAAATGAAAACAAGTCAACACTAAGAGCTATAAATATTGGTAATCTCAGCTTGTCCAAAACATATAATCCCCCTTGCCTAGACCTATCCCAATCAACTTCTGAGACTGTGAATCCTGCACATAACAAGAGGTAGAAGAAAATGACATTGAATAATCAGAATCACACAACTGACTAACAAAATCAAGATTCAATGTAAGCTTAAGAATGTGGTAAACATTAGAAAGTGACATATGAGGTATGTCAATAGAACCAACTCCTTCTAATGGCAAAGGAGTACCATCAGTAGTCATAACAGACACAGAGGAAAATAAGTAAAGGAGTACCATCCAAGAAAAACACATTCAATAGAACTAAAAAGCAACTTGTTAGAATTATAAGAATGTACACAAGGATAACAAGAGCTACCAAAAACACATAAATCAAGATAATTAAAAACACATAAATCAAGATAATTAGGCTTTTTATTATACAAAACTTCAAAAGGAGATTTTTGATTTAAAACTTTTGTAGGCATACAATTCATGAGAAAAATAGCAGCCTTAAAGGCACAGGGCCAATAATTAATAGGAAGAGAAGTAGTATATAACATTGTTAGCCCTTTTTAACTATATGTCTATGACGAGATTCAACCATACCATTTTGAGCATAAGTGTGAGAACAAGTGCAACGATGCACAATACCTTCACTCTCAAGCTGTCTAATCAAAGGTTTAAACGCATAACCACCATAAGTTTGAACAATCAAAATATAAGCATGAAACTATTTTTCTATCATTAATTTGAAGTTTAAGAAAACAACACACAATTGATCCTTGGTATATAAAATAAACAATCAAGTAAAACAGGTATTATCATTGACTATAAACAAAAAAAATACATACAAGGAAGTTCATAGATCCAAGTACAACAAAGAGAAAGAAACATATGCTCATGAATGAATGGAACAAAAAAGGAGTCTATGAGACTTTGCCAAAGAATAAGGCTTACAAAACAAATCCTCATGAGAAGAAGAGGTAGCTGGAAGCTTGTGCTAAGTAAGAACATGTTGAACAATTGGAAAAGAAGGATGCCTCATAGGATTGTGTCATTGAAAGAATGATGTAGAAAAAACTTGACTAGACACTTGAGACATAACAATTGAAGTGGAAGACTGAATGATGAGCTGATAGGTTTGTAGCAGCCACATTGCCATGCAATTTATAGAGACCACCATTACTAACACCCTAAACCACCATTGTCTTCGTGATCAAATCCTTAACAAAAAATTCATTAGAATGAAATTCAACAAAAACCTTATTATTTGCACGAAGCTTATTAACAAAAAGTAAGTTTGTAGTAGTAATAGGTGTATGCAAGAGATCATTTAAAGAAAACAAACATTTGTTAGAACAAAAAGAGAACTAGATCCAATACCAAAAAATAGAGAGGTTATCACCATTACCTAAACTATGATGAGATGACTGCTTTGGAACCTAAGTACCATCTGATATAAGGTGATGGCTAGCCCCAATATCATGTAACCAAGTGTCTTGTTGAGGCATTGTGTTAGAAGCTGCTACCATAGTTGAGAGCTGAGACTTACATTTATCATTTTCATTTAACAGATCACGTAAGACAAAGCAATTGACAATACTATGACTAGGTTGTTCACAAATCTGACATGTAAGTTTATCACTTGAAGAAAAACATTTTCCTTGGTATCACCTGAAGAACCTCGTGAAGAATTCTAATTAAGATCTTGAATACTCCACCTAGGTTGAGAATTGGATTTGACATTGGAAGGTTTGTTAGAACCCTTTTTAAAACTAGAAAAAAATTGGACTTTTGAGCAACACGTGCTTAAAAAACTATCATGATCAACATGATTTTGCTTCTCTAGCATATGTTCATAACCTTCAAAATGGTAACGTAAAATGCCCAAAGTTGGACGAGTTTCTAGCATACATTCCTTTGACTTAAGAATGGAGGGGATCTTCTATTTTATGGGTTACCTTGTACAACATGAGTTCGTTTGCAGGCATGATTGACAGGTCTAATCTTTCGTGCAAGGAACACCTTCACTATGTTACCCCATTTTTCCTCCTTCTATTTTGCTATTTATTCTAATACATGTTATATATCAAGTGCTTTACATCACATTATTAATGATGTCAAATTAACACCCCAATATATTTAAGATTAATTCAATAAATTATGAGTTAAAAAAACATAATTTACTTAACTCATACAACTAAATGCTAACTCATTAACAACTTCTGAGCTCATTTAATAAAATACATATATTAATAAAAAAATTATAATTACATTAATATCATTATAAAATATCGTAATTAAAATATATTATTTTTTTGTTTTATAAAATATAATATTTATTTATAAATAAAATTATAAATATTTTATATTTTTTAATTTTTTAGAAAAATAAATGAGTTACTTTGTAATAAAACTTATTTAAAAATAAGTTGAATTTAACTTAATTCACGTAAATTTTAATCATCATAACTCATTTCACACCCGCATTAATATTATTTGATATCAATAAATCTCAACTTATTTCATACCTACGTGAATATGATTTACTATCAACAAGTCCCCCCTCCACCGAATATAAAGAGTTGGATATATGCAGCATATGATTTGAGGCTCTAATTATGCATCTAGAAATGTTCATAAAGGATATATGCAGCATATGATTTGAGGCTCTAATTAGTCAGTCTCATACAAGACTGACTAGGTCCATTATCAATGAAAAAGTGAACACTTTCTATTTTGACTTCATAGAATGAAAAAGGCACTGTCAAATGACAAACTAGTGAGCGTGAGCCATGAGGAAGAATGAATAACATATGCAAATAGATTCTAGAATATTCAAAGACAGGAATAGGACCAACTCCTGCTGAAAAGTTATTGTCAACATCTATGCAATTCAGCCAATGGTGCATTATTGCCACGCCCAATAGCTGAAAAATACAGGAGAGACAAACAAGAACTTTGAATCTGATGGAATTGGTCATTCATTGATATATCAAAAATGATTTTAATTTGTAGCTCACAAACAGTTACATTTACAGTATGGTAATTTGTTTTACTTTTACATGTTCCCAATTGGCAAAATCTTAAGAGGAAAATCAGACAGTTCGTATCTGATGGTAGCATTCCAATGTATGAAGGACCATCCTGAAGAATTGTCTAAGCTTCTAAGAGTGCAAGTTTCTTCTAAAAAACACTTGCAGAAAAAGCAAAAACCCTTTTTTTCTAGTTTAAACTGAGTTATGAAATAAACTGATCTAATTGGATAATCATTACACTAATATCATCAGTGGAGCCTCTTCTTAACGAGAGGTCAACAAGTTTTTTACACGCAGAAAAAGGCTCTGGTTTATCTGCATCTATGCATAAAGGGCGAGCTACATCTACTGCCTCTTGATTTGAAACCTGAAAGAGTTGGAAATAAGTCATTGGACTGTAAGAATACATCACCTTCGTTATCGATGCAGTTAAAAAATGGAACAATAATTCAGCACATATTCATTTGACGTTTACCTTATCCCACAGACCATCAGAGCCTAAGATCAAGAACTCACAATCAGAACTGATCCTCAAGATTCTGGTCTCTGGTTCAGCTATTACGTATTGCTTAAGATGTTGATCGCCAATTCCTCTTGACACAGCAAGAGATCCATTTATACGCCAAACACCACAGGAACAATGCATATAACCACCCTACAAACATAAATAGCAACAGCTAATAAGCTATTAAGTACTTCAGTTCCAACTTAATCTTCAGGCATGATAATATTAATTTTTCAATCACATTTCCAGCTAAAAAATGCTTACCAGAGTTTCAATTCTATCCCTTTCATCCTTTCTTGAAGGCCGGTGATCAGAAGTGAGAGCCTCTGCAATCCCTCCACGGCTCATCACAGCACGACAGTCACCAACATTGGAGACCACTAGGTCATGATTTCTAATCAATGCAGTCACACAGCATGTTCCACCTCTGACATCCTCTTTTAAAAAGTCAGCATC
The DNA here is from genome assembly GCA_030763125.1 of Hippophae gyantsensis. Lineage (NCBI taxonomy): Eukaryota > Viridiplantae > Streptophyta > Magnoliopsida > Rosales > Elaeagnaceae > Hippophae > Hippophae gyantsensis. The sequence continues at coordinate 30,259,825 of CM061030.1, forward strand.
TGTAGTGAGGTAGCCCTCTTTGACGGCTTCCTTGATTTCCTTTTCACTTCCTCTTGTCAATCGATCCACTATATTCCTATCAATGTTATTGGCTGCAAATTCGGCAGCTTTTGCTCCCCCGTGTCCATCAAAAACACCAAAAAATGCCTGCATTACGGATTATAATCAGCAAAACATCTAACAGCGAATTCAGACATGAGATAATGCAAATTACAAATGTGCACATCAATTTTGGTCATTTAATATGTTTACCAGCATTTCCACACACTTAATGTGTAACTTCTACTAATCTCTGTTACGTGATATTGCTTAAGAGAGGTTAAACTTAACAATAATGGTTCAGCCTAATTCCAAAAATTAGCACAGTACCCTTTAGTTATCTTTCACCTCCATTTAGTTGTATATATATACTGAACATACAAAATGGAGCGCAGTTTTTACTAAAATTTGTTTTCCTCAGCTTTCAGTCACATTAATCATCAGGGAATTGAATAATTAACAGGATAAATACCTGTCTAGACTCTGCTCGAAGATCAACTATAGCCGAGTAACGGTCCTCCATAGTAGCTCTTCTTCCTCTCTTACAATAAACCGAAAAATCCTCTTCTTCAACCTCCACCACATCCATCCTTTCGGCAACCTTCGGCGACTCAACTGTAAAACTCAAGGATGACATCGGAATACCAATCCTCGCCGGTCTTTTCCTCTTTAGAACCGAACCTGAAATTGAACACAGACCATGGTCCGGACTATCTTTATCGGAATTACAAAACGCCGTTTTCAGTCGCCGGAGCCTAGACGCTAACGGAGACAAATGTAGCGATGACGCTGAGGGTGGTCGTGATAACTTTGAAAGATGGTGATGGACATTGAAAACTCTAGGAGAAGAAGAAGGCGATGGAGATTTGTGAAGCATCGGAGCAATTTTCGACGGTGAGAATGTCGGATTCGGAGAGTTTGGCACTACCATCGCGTTAGGCATTTCCTTTATTTCTCTGTCTTTCAGTTTTCGTTATCTGTCTAGGAAAGCGGTTTAGAGCGCGCATCGAATATATAGGAGCCTACAACTATCGTCGTAAAATAACCAGTAGTTGACTATGTTAGCCTGGGGCATTCCGCTTCTATATATATAAACTTCGGAATGATTCACGCGCTCGTTTTATGCAAAAGCGCTAAGTCCATCCTTTGACTATATCTTGAATTTATGTATAACGAAGGAAAATTACGATTTAAGATATTTTAATAAAAATTGAAATTTTTAGATGAAAAAATATTAATGATATAGTAATGAAAATTTTATTTTATTATTTTATTATTTTATATTTCATATTTTTAAAAATAAAAATATTATTTTTATATTAGTAAAATCTATTTTTACAATAAAAATACCCTTTAATAGTACTAACATAACGTTAACAATTTTTATTATATAAAATATTTAATTTCTTTTTAATATTAATTACAAATTAATATTATTAAATAAAATTATCATTAATAAATTTTTTATGATAATAATAATTTATACTGTAATAATATCGCTATCTTAATTTAAAAAATATATTTTAAAAAAAAATTAATATTAAATTATTAAATAAAATATTATAATACTTTAATATTATCCTTTATATTCTCAAAATATCAATTATTTATGTTTAATGGGTTATATGTATATATATGTTAACTATTAAGTTGTGTTTCATATTTTATATTACATGTTTTAAAAATCATTTTTTAATCTCATAAATTTAAAAAAAATAAACAATAATTTCTAACCATTATGTTATTAATTAATAATCGTTTGTCACTAAATACCTATAAATATAATAATAACTTATAACAAATAAAAAATAGTTATTTTTTGTATTTGATTGAAGTAAATGACAAAATTTACCTGTCGTGTGAATTTAAATAGAAAAACTAAAAATTTTAATTTGTGGTGTCAATTGACAAGTTTTTACCTATTTATTTATATATTTATATGATAATTGTAATTATTAATAATAGTTTTTTTATTTTTTACCTATAGTTACCACCGATCGGTCATTATTTATATTTTAATATTTTTGGTTTAAAAAAAATACTTGATATGCACTTTCTTACAAATATATATATATATATAACCTAAATATTAAAATAAAATAAATAGGGCTAAAATGTGCTTTTAGGCAAAGAAAATGCATCATTTAAGGATACTTAAAATAATATGCATAATTTTATACTAAATATTGGATAATTTTAAATATCATGTTTAGAGAAAAAAAAAAAGCAAGAAACAAAAAAATAGTTAACGTGATGTATAATTTGAATAGTTATTTATAGTAACTACTGCTTTATTATGGATTTGATATAATTCAATATTTAATTTAAAATTAAATAATTATTTGATAAATTATATTATTTTTATATATTTAAAAATTATAAATAATATATTAAATTTATATTATAATGCCATATTATATAGTATACTAACATTCATTATAAGACAATGTGATCCATCTAATAAATATGATTGTAAGATTAATTTTTCATATTTTGTGTTATAAATTTTAATCAAAATAATTAAAGTTTAATCTAAAAATATTAGAAAAATAAATAAAAAATATTTTTAAAATTGATAACAATAAAAAAAATAAAGAGAGGTTATAGTATGTTTTTGTTATTATTATATAAATAATTCATTAATTATAATTTATTTAATAATAACGATGTTAAGATATAATTAATATTATAGATAAAATTAAAATTTTATATGATTTAATATGATAATATTAATTTAAATAATATATTAAAATTATAATGAATCGTAATCAATTAATTAAGTAATAAAACATGCATACCACGCGCTGTTAGTGATGTGCCCTTTCTATTGGTAGCCTTTAATAAAGTCGTGAGTTTTAATAAAGTGAGAAAAAGAAGAAGGCAAGATTCTAACCGGCAGTTTTTTACGACTAAAATCGTTCAACGGTCAAGCATGTTAAAATTGGTCTGACAAAGGAATATAATACACATATTTCCACGTCTTCAGGTGGAATTTAGTGTCGTATGATTTTTTGTTAAGGGTAAACCAATTACTAATTTACATTTAATCTATCATACTTCAAAAAAATATTTTTTATTCTTACAACTTAAAAAAATTAACTAAAAATAGACTATATTTTTATTAAAAAAATGAGTTTGATATTAAATAAATTTCATAAAATATTAATTTTATTATTTAATTATTATCATTATTTTTATTTTATATAAAATAATATATTTAAATATTTTTTTGTTATAATATTTTTCTTAAATAATTTCATATTAAATATTATTTTATTTTAAATAGTTTGTTTTACATGATATTTTAATAAAAAATATTAAAATATTATTATTTAATCTTAATTGATTAATTTTTTTAAAGTTTAAAGTCTAAAAAATACATTTTAAAATTTGAGTAACTCGACAAAACAAACTTCATAATCAAAAATATTCTTAAGTTTTCATATTAAAAAATATTCTTACATTTTCTCTCCCTATTTTCTAATAGACTAATTTTAGATTATGTGCAATAAACTTATTTTGATAATTTATTTTATGATAATAAAGATTGAGTTGTAGATAAATAAATTACTTGTACATCTTTATTAAATTAAATTTTAGATTGTTTTTTTTAAATAAAAAATAAATATAATATTCGTTCAGATATTCTAATTGAACTCAAACTCTTAATTTTTTACATTTGTAATTAAGTTATATATTTTTCAGTTACAAACAAAAAAAATTTGTTAATATTCTTAAATTATATATTAATTATGAGATAAAAATAGTTTTAATATGTAATTTAAATAAATTAAATTATAATTTCATTAAAAAAATTTAATTTATAAACTAATTTTTACAAATAAAACATTATTTAATAAGAAATTAAAATATTTGAATTTCATATGCAAACTTTAAAAATAAAAAGGTTTATTATATTTATGTTTTTTTTACATTTAACGTTTTCGAAAATCCTATCTTAAATGCAAACATCTTGTATTTTTTTTACTATATTATCATATTCAACACTTAAACAATGTTCTTATGTAAAAATTTCATAGGGAAATTTGTCAACGTGCTCATATGATCACATATTTTCCTAAATCAAACTAATTCAATTATATTTATCACAAATGAAAACACACATCTACTTATTCTTAATTATGATTTCTAGATTTAACATTAAACATTCTCTTAAAAACTGCAAATAAATGAATCACGAACCTAGCATACTTTTAAAATAAGGATCTACAAATATATTGGTTAGGATCATCTTTGAAAACCAATCATACAAATAGTTTCTAAAACCCTCACAAACTCCTCTAAATTTTTTCAATCGAAAAATAATTTAATAACTAAAAGAAATCTATTATATGTTTATTTTTATTATACTAGATTATCAAATTAATAATATTAATATTTTAGTGTAACATTATCAATATAAATTATTATTTATAAATATTGAATATTTTAAAAAAATAACATCAATTAGAAACAATAAATTATTCATATGTTTTTAATTTGACTTTAAATTTTAAATTTTTAACTTACTTTAACCCATTTTTATTGTACACAAGTTGTTCCACTTTATAGTAATATATTGACTAAAAAAGATTGATAAATATTAATAAAGATTGATAACATGCTAAAAATAAAAAAATAGAAAGAAAAAAATAGTGTCTTAAAAAAAAACTACCATACTTCAAAAATCTATCTAGATAAAATCTCATCATTCACGTATGCCTACAAAATTTGACTTATTTTTAACATTTTCTTGCTTTTACTTATATAAATGTATGATGAATTAATAGAAGAAAGCAAGTCATTATACTTACTTTATAATGCGTCATATCTCCTCGATCCTTTTATCACTTGCTGACTTTGTTAGAAAAAAAAATCAAATGCAACTCATTTAGTTTTATTGAAGATCTACTTAGGCTTTTATAGCCTTTACGTGAACAAAAAATGGCATAAATTGTGCCACCACTAATTTGAAAATAGCTCTTATTTGATCATGAAAATATACAAAGTAAAACATCCTAAATAATAGCAACTAACTTTAACTTTATCGATTTTTAAATTAATTTCTCTGTATAATTAGTTTATACCACTAATTTCGCACACTCCCAACTTTTTTATAAGTTTCTAAAAATCATCCAATTTCAAAGGTTTCGTCATCAAATCTGTCACATGTTCTTGAGTACCACAGTGCTCTAACTTGACAGTATCATCCTTTGTTAGGTCCTTTAAAAAATAAAACTATACATTAATATGTTTGCTCATTTTATGCATTACTTGATTTCTTGAAAGTTTGATCGTGGAACTGTTATCACACCAAATGGTGGTACACTTTTTTTGAGGGTGTCCTAACTTCTCCATAACCCATCTTATCCAAATGGCATGACTTGCACAGCCTATAATAGCTACAAATTATGCTTCTGTAATTATTGGCTATTTTTTTATAACCAAAAAACCGTTCTAAGCTCAATAAAAATACATATCATGAAGTGCTTTTTTGATCATCTGTATCACCTACATAGTCATTATCTGTGTATACAAGTAGCTCTTCTGTCCCTTTCTTCTCATATAGAATTCCACAGTTAGATGTACATCTTAGGTACCTCAATACCCTTTTAATAACATGTAAGTGTATTTCTGTTGGTTTGACCATAAATATGTTGATCAGATTAACACTAAACATCATGTTCGGGCGAGTTCCAATGAGATACATCAAACTTCCCACAATTTGCTTGTAATAGAACTCATCAACTGATACTCCATGTTTATCTCTACTAATTATCAACCTTGTATAATAGGGCTATCTACTGGATTGCTTTCAACCATACCAAAATGTTTTAAAACTTCCATGACATATTTCTTTTGACAGATGAAAATAACATCTGATTGTTACAAGAATTCTATCCCAAGAAAATATTTCATCTCATCCAAATATGTCATATCAAAAGCACTCATCATTGAAATTTTCAACTTAATCATCATAGCCTCGTCATTCTCAATGTATATCAAATCATCAACATAAATGCTTATAATTATCATCTTATCGTCTGCATTCCTTTTGCTAAATATTGTCTACTCATTTGGGCATCTTTCAAAACCTAAATTAATGAAATAGGCTTCTATGCTACTAAACCAAGCTCGTGGGGCTTGTTTTAGTCCATATAAAGCCTTGTGTAGTTTGTAAACCTTGTCCTCATTGCCTTTCTTCATATACCTTTAGTTGTTCCACATACACATCCTCTTTGAGTTCACCATGCAAAAATGTTGACTTCACATCCAATTGATATATTTTCCAATCCATTTGTGCTACGAGTGCTACAATCATTCTTACTATACCCATTCGTGCTACTGCAGCAAACACTTTAGTAAAATCAACTCCATGTTGTTATGAAAAATCATTTACCACCAATCAAGCTTTGTACTTGTCTACTTCTCCATGCTTATTTAATTTTGTTTTGTAAATTCACTTAACTCCAATTTTCTTCCATCCTTTTGGTAAATTAGCCAGTTCCTAAGTTTGATTTTTTTTCAATTAAGTCAATCTCTGAAGCCATTGCTTTCCTCTATTTCAAACTCACTACTGCTTCTTCATAACTTCTAGGATTTGTTGTTTGAGTTAGAACCATGCTGACTTCATTCTCTTTCTTAAATAGTCCTTTCCCAGTAACATAATCTTCCATCCATATTAGGTTTTGTTTGATTATGCTACTCCTTGTGTTGGACCTGTCTGCATTTGATAAACCACTCATAACAATTTGCTCATTCTCACAAGCTTGAACTTGACCACTCTCCTTTTATTTTTTACTTTCTTCAGCATCCACTCCTTCAGAGTCATCTATTTCTACCTCTTTATCCATATCTCCATCAATGTCACCTTACTCAAGATCATGTAGCATCTGTTCCTTAGAATTCGCTACCTAATTCCAGTGTTTTTCTTCCTCAAAAACTACATCTATAGTAACTACTATTTTTTTTCTAATTGGATAATATAGTCTATAGCCTTTAGAATCTTCACTGACACCCAACAACACATAAGGAAAACTCTTATCCATAAGTTTAGTTCGTCTGGCATCTTGCACATGTACATGTGCTAAGCATCCAAACACTCTGAAGTGGCTCACTAAAGGTTTTATACCTATCCATGCTTCCTCTAGAATGATATCTTAGACTGTCAAGGTAGGACATCTATTTAGTACATACACGGTCCAATTCACTGCCTTTGGCCATAAAGTTTTCAAGATTCTCGTTTTTGAGAGCATGGAATGTACCATGTTCATCAATGTACGATTTTTCCTCTAGGCTACTCCATTTTGTTATAGAGTGTATGTCGTTGTCAATTGTCTCTTAATGCCATTATGTTTACAAAACTCTTGGAGTTGAATTCTACTCTTTTTATCTATGCATAGGCATTTGATATACATATTAGATTCCCTTTCTACCATTTTCTTAAAGCATTTGAATGAATTCAATGCTTCTGACTTTTCTCTAAGGAAGTATACCCATGTTTTTTTACTGTAATCATCGATAAAGCATAAGAAATACCTCATTTTGCTGTTGGAAATAGGAGTCACTGGTCCACATAGCATGCACTAGTTGTAACTTTTTGGTAGCTCTCTATGTACTCTTCTTAGGGATGTTATCTCGATGTTGTTTCCCAACAAGACAATCAGTACATATGACTGTGGTGGGAGCAAGTTGAGGCAGTCCTTGCACCATGTTTTTAATCTGAAGAGTCTCCAAACCTTTATGTCTCAAGTGACCATAACGATAATGATACAGATGAGTGAGGTTTTATGAGATTGTGTGGAAACAAGCACCCTTTTTCTCGTGCATTTACCAAGAGTACAAACATCCTATTGGTAGACATGCTGATTTGGAAGATCATGCCCCTTTCTAGATGATAAATTTTACACATTCTAAAATGAATTAGAATTGCAATCACTTTCTCTTACAACTATCCCACACTCAACAGATTGTTCTTCAATTATGATACATAAAATACATCTATGATAATGAGGCTCATGCCATTGATGTGTAGTCTGACATTTCCTTTCCCTTGTACTGACATTCTGGAGTTGTTACCTAACTTGACATGTTGTCTGAATCCTTCATCCAATTTGCGAAACATTGTTACATCTCCACTCATATGATTTGAACAACCTGAATCTAGAAACCAAATATCTCCCTGCCTTGTGTTGTCCATTTCCACATAAGACATCAATACCATCTCTTTATACTCATCTAATTCAACATAGTTAGTCTCCTACGTTGGACACTTATATTGAAAGTGTCTAAGCTTATGACACAGATATCATTCTATTGTGGCTTTGTTCACAATCTCACGACCTCTTCCTCTTCCTCTTATCCTACATGCTCCTCGACCTCTTCCACCTTCAGTTGTAATCTTCAAGGCTTATTCTTCTCCTTTGTGTCTCTGAAACTTTTATTCATGCACTATAAGCAAACTTCGTAGTTCATCAACTGTGAGATAATCAATATCTTTAGATTCTTCAATAGAAAAAACTATGAAATCAAATTTAGGAGTTAATGATCTCAAAATCTTCTCAACTACCTTCACATCTTGTATAGCTTTTCCATACACGTGCATCTTGTTTGTGACTGTCATAACTCGAGAGAAGTAATCAGTCACTTCTTCGCTGATTTTCATCTCAAGTGTTTCAAACTCTTTACAAAGAGCTTGAAGGTGAGACCTCTTGACCCTTGCATTTCCTTCAAACTTTTTCTTCACAGCATCCCAAATTTATTTGGCCGTGTTCTTGTTGAGGATGGTGTCGAGAATTGTGCGATCAATGGCCTAAAAAGATAGTTTTTTACTTTTAGATCATTTAATTTCTGCTCCACAACCTACTTTCGTTATGTTTATGTGAGTTAAGTTCTCTTGGTCACCATCGTAGAAAAAAGTTTTGGATTTAAATGTTTTAGCTATTCCATCTGTTGGAATTCCATGCTAGATGATGCCCCAAAACTCCTTGAATTGGAGAAAATTCTCCATAAACATCACCCAATGATCATAATGACCATCGAATTATGGAATTGTAGTTAATACAAAATTTCCTTCTATTGCAATCTCTCCTTAATTTCGTTTAACCACTTTTTCTCTATCTGTTAGGATACTGCGGTTCTTAACTCTTACAATCAACCCTCTCTCCTCAACTTTGATACCATACCAATATGTTAAAAAAAGGAAATCTAATGTAACTGATTTAGTTTTATCGAAGATCTGAATAGACTTTTATAACCTTTACATGAACAGAAAAATGACACAAATTGTGTCACCACCTTTCTTAGAGAATAGTTCTTATTTGATTAAGAAAATGGACTTAAAACATCCTAAAAAATAACAACTAACTCTAACTCTATCAAACCTACCATGGTTAAAGTCTTATTTATTTTTAATTTTTTATATTTAATATAAATCTTTTTATTTTTCATTCGTTTCATACATACTCATTTATTAAATTGATTTTATTTTTATTTAAAAAAAAACATGTTTAATGATGTTTTATTGTTTACTCTCATATTGTTATAGTAAACATATATTTTAATATAGAGGATAAATTAATTATAAGGTTAAAAGTAAAAAAGTAATGTATTACGAGTATAAAAATTAAATTATTAAAAAATGTTGAGTTTTTAGGGAAGGAATCAATAATAAAACTTTATTTATGAAAGTGTGTTTCTCGAATATAAAGACCTCTCTTCACGAGCTTTCAAGTTTTTCATTGTAAAAACAAAAAGTGTTTAAAAACACTTCTTAAATCAGATAGGTAGAGATACCATATAAGGGAAATAGGAAAAAAAATGTGAAATAAATTAGTATATAAATTAATAGCATATTTTAAAATTATAAAATAATTTTTAACCAAGTTAAAAATATTAAAATAATAATTTTTATATACTCAATTATCTTGTATTTTTATTGTTAAAATACTAATTTAATAATAGAAACAATATTATTCAATAATTTATTGAATTCAACTATAAATTTATATAAATATATAATATTTTTAATTTTTTTTTATAGGAAAATAGGAATTCAGAAATGATCCTACCTCCCACTTGCTCACACGAGATCATTTTTGATTGATGTTAAAATTGAGATTTTTTCACAAATTCTTCAAATGAAATTAATATCTCTAATTATATGTATTTAAAGAATATAATATTAATACATATTTAATTAGATTAACCACACCTTAAAATGTAATAGCCAACACCTCCCAGTTTAATTAATTAAGGACAGTTTCAGGTAATTATTATTTTCGAAGGTGAGAAAATGTTCAAATTCCGATGCTTGTGTAACCTAATTCCTAACCGTCATCGTGATACTGGTATCCACACAGCCAAACGACGTTAATTCTAGGGTTTCAAATTACTAACCGACTATTCCCTCCCGTTTTATATCCAAACAGGGGGTGGGAAAGAAAAAAATAAAATAAAAATAAAAATAAATGAAAAGAGCGGGAGAGACTAGCAGCATACATCCAATTCACTGAACTGTGCTCAGGAGTTCGGGCTATCAGGCGAAATGTCGGTGGGCGTCAGGCAGCTCTCGGTGCTCGGAGAGTTTAAGCCCTTCGGCTTAATCGCGGAAGCTTTAGACGGCAAGCCTCCTGATAATAGCTTCGACAATCCTTCCGGTAGTTACTCTGACAAGTACGATTACATCCTTTTCGATTCAAGAGTTACTCGCGAAAGAGACGATGTTGACGAATTTGATGCTTCTAGTATGGCACTCAGTGATCGATGTGATCATGAGCTTTTCATCAGAGGAAATCGGTAACTATTATTTAAATTTTTTGTTTCCTTTCTTAAATTTTACGAATGTAACTTTGTTATATTTTTTGGTAATTAATGGAAATTTGTATATAGAGGGAAGAAATAAGCTTCTAACAAATACATTTCTTATTTAACAGGATTATATGGTCAACTGGTTCTAGAGTGTTTAAAAGATTTACATTGCCCTCTCCTGTCATCATGGTATGTACTAGTCATCAAGCTCCGTATATTATTTTTTGTCTTTCTTTCTTTTTTTTTATCTCCCTTTTTTCCAAATTGGATTGATCTATATATTCACAACTCATGGCTGACATGTATCAATGTTATTTGTATGTGTAGAATATAAACAACTTGTCTGCTTGCTTATTATGATGAAAATCAATTAATTGTTCTGAATAAAAGTAAAATTTATTTGTTTACACTGGCAGACAGTTTATCTTATGCCAACATATCATGATATTGAACTGTTCAATGAATCGCTTGCTTGCTATGCTGTTAATATTATCTGCCTTTTTGTAAGTTGATGTTGAAAGATTTTACAATGCATTTAGTACGTTGATCACCGATGCATTTCTATTTTCCTGGCAACAAACTTTGTACACCTAGGCATGCTGGTGTCGGTTGGGTGATGTTGCTGAAGCTCTTCTTTGTGTTCTTCAAATTGCTTCATTAACAATCTACAACACATCAGGTGAGCTGATCAGTATTTTTGTTGTTGGTTACCTAATCACATTGTTTCCTGCACTTATGACATTCTTCCTGCCGTAAGATGTATCCTCTGTGCGGTATTAGTATTGTTGAATCTTGCAATACAGAATCAAGCTTTTGGCATAATGAAAACTACCAGATGTGAAGTATTTAAAAGATCCACTTCTCTACTATTGGATAGACTTGTTGTTTTATACATTTAAGTGCCTATATATTACAACCATCTTAAATTTTAAATGAAAGTTTGAACTATTTCGAGTATTCTAAGAGATATAAGATAGGTTAGATAGCTAAAATTTATCCAATAAGGCATGTTCATTGTGTGTCTTATAGAAGCATCAATGTCTTGTATGAGCACAGGCAACACCTAACGTAGGATTTTTTTTGCTGCATTTATTTTCACAAAATTATATATTCAGCAATCAGAACGGAGCAGTCATGACAGCTAATATTTTGTCTTCATGAAAAATTTGTGATATTGTTCTAGCAAGCTTGTTTATCTCATTATTTTCTTGTTATGCCTTGAAGTTAAAGCTTAATTTATTTGCCCAAGAGAAAACTGAAAATTTAAATCTTTTAATAGGTGAAGTAACATCTGTTCCTCTTGCACGTACAATTACATCCATATGGCCTTTTCCTTTTGGGTTATTGCTCCAACAACAAGCCGATTCAACTTCCACCTCATATGTTCCTTTTAAATCTTCAAGTCCTTTTGGTATGCGTGATATATCCCGTCCTAGAAAAGAATCTGGACATAGTCCTCATCATAGTGTTACTTTTCCAAGTCCATTTGATTACATTGCCAAGGTAGAAACCATGACAATGTCCTCACATTTGATTCTCAAGGATCCACTAGAAGAACCACAAGTATGTCAGTCTCTCAGATTGAAGCGTGCTTGAACTTTCAATTCTATATATCTGTTATGGCCTAGATACTTGATCTATTATTTTTTAGCTATACTAATAGCTTTTACGATTTGATATTTTCTAATATTTCCTCTGTGAAATTTTCAGTTGACTTATATTGAAGAAAGAGGAAAGTGTAACATAATGAAGGAATTTGATGAAACAACAATTTGGACTAGTGAGCAAATCCCTATGATGGCATCTTATAACGAAGGTCTCTTGATCTCTATTGTTTTTATTCTGGCAATTGTACCCCCCTTCCCTCTGTATGTGACAATGTCTTGTGGTATACAGGAAAGATGCAGCACTCAGTGTGGGTTGTAGAAATGAATTGCCACCTTGAAGTAGAAAATGGTAACATTATGGATGCAGTTCCTGCTGGTGTATTACCAAAAAAGTTCTCCTTCCGTAGAATATGGCAGGGAAAGGGCGCCCAGACAGCAGCCTGTAAGGTGCCAACAATGGATCTTTGTAGACTTTTCAATTGATATGAAATCATTTAATAAAGCTGTCTTGCTTATATATGCTGTCAGACCAATTTATTGTAAATGGATACAAAAAGATAAAGAAAACTTATCGTGATGAATGGATTAGAACTTTGTACAAGAGACAAATTCATCATGTAATACAATGAAGAAGAGATGGAGATTGAGGTTTATTAATCTTGATTTACCTAAAAAGTGTTTTACTGGATAAGTTGAATAGATACATTTTCCACAGTACTTGCTAAAAAGTGATTCATTTAACTAGAAATTTGTACATATTTTTGAGTATATATATATATACATACATAAGCAGGGCCTCTGGCTGGGTTTGCTTTATTGTGAATATCTAATTTATCTTCGACTTTCGGCTGTCCATATTCATCCTGGATTCCTTGTCTGGAAGCCTCATGTGCTTCAAGTAGTTACTTCTTAATTCTTTCATATATTTTTAATACATGAGTATGCTTCATTTGTTTAATGGAACGTTTACTGTCTTTTTTATCATGGCGAGTTTTACCCTGATATTGACTTCAAAATCTGTACCAATTTTGATATATTACGACATTCTTTCATAAGTAAATACAACCTTTTTGAGCCTAATGGGAAAAACCTACTAAAAGTCAACTAGAGTTGTGTTTTTTTGGCTAACATCCTTGATATATTCACCTTGTATTACTCTCGAAGAGTCAGCATTTCATTTATTATATACTAATTACTCTCAATTATTTCCTTCTTATTTGTACTTTTTTTTCAGCCTTCTTTTTATTTTTTGTCCAGAGGTTATGTTCTCAAAGTACCGTCCTGTCCTTTTTTTATTACTTTGATTTACTGTTATGTTCAGTGATTAATTTATGCTGTTAGCATTGATCTTGATATCCATGTTATCCCTGCTCTATTTTTTTGGGTTGCTTTTCTTAGGACCTAAGACCTTTAACTCCTTGTTAGGTTTTTCTGGCAACTGATGATGATTCAGCTCCTGTACTTTGCTTTCTTCACCAAGAACAAAAGCATTTATTGTCTGTAAGACTCCAAAGTGTTGAAATAAACAATGAACTTGTCTTTGACATTAAACCTGACATGAGCTGGAGCATACCTGCCATAGCTGCTGCACCTGTTATTGTAACCCGTCCTAGGTAAATTTTTTTCAGGTCACATAAATGTAAATTGTTTCATATTATTGTCTACTTGACTTTCTCCATTTACTTATTTCAGGGTTACAGCTGGGCTGCTGCAGTATTCAGACATAGTTGTTTTGGCACCAGAAAATTCTCTTCTTCTTTATGTAAGCTTTATGAATTAGAGGCTTATGTTGAAAGTAGTTAATTATGTTCTTTATCTTCTGTTTGTGCCTGGAGGTCCAAATATTACAGGGGATTGCAATTCTAAATATATTGCAAGTCACTTCTGATAATGCTTAATCAAATGTGAGATTATGGTTTTTTTTTTAAATAACAAATATTTTCTGTTAAATTTTTTTCTGGATATGGTTTTTTTCTACTAATTTTACCTTCTCATCGTAAATGCTTTTAGACATATGTGAAAATTTCCTTTTGATGTCAAGCTTTTAAAAATTTGTATTAAAATTTTTTCATGCAAAACTCACTAGCTTTCTTAAAGCACTAAGGTTTTATGTTTTTTATGTCAATTGTTTTACGAATTGAAATCTCCTTGACAGTGTCCAGTTAAGGTTTAATATTTTACATTATGGTGCAATATTCCTTTTATGGTGATATCAATGGGCTACTGGACTTTTCTTTCTGCCCTTTTAATAAATTCTTTTCCATCTTGATGTTTTAATTGATTTGGTTAAAACTTAAAAGGCTCTCCTTTTCTTTTTCATTCTATGTGCAGCAAGGGGCATTTTGTAGTCAATGTTTGATTGTTATCATTATAATTTTTAAAATTTTCATTTGCTGTATTCGGATAACCAACTTGTGCGTTCTAATTGCAGTCGGGAAAACAATGCCTATGTAGGTACATGCTGCCTTCTTGTTTGAGAAAAGAGCAAATATCACATAGTTCGGACTTTCGAGAAACACGATCTGTTTCCCATGACTTGAAGATAATAGGACTAGCTGATGCTATTGATGGGCGTATTAATGTTATAGTAAATAATGGGAAGGTATATTGATTCATTGTAATTTTACTGCCTGTATTTAAGTTCTCTTCAAATATTATTTGCAAGAGTCCCTCATCTATTCTGAGCATTCCTGTTGGTCGAATGAATCTTCTGCCCGGTTATCTTTTTTAGTTTGAAGTTACAGCCACTAACTTACTATTAATGCCCAGATGTTTCGGTGTGCATTACGACGGAGCCCTTCATCTTCTTTGGCAAATGAATGCATCACAGCAATGGCTGAGGGGCTCAATTCAAGCTTCTTTGGCCATTTCCTTAGTCTTATTTGGAGAGATAGCGATTCTACCTATTTGTCAGAGGCAGATTCAAGTGTTGATTCAGAATGGGATTCTTTCTGTAGTATTTTGAAGCAGCTATGTGGATCTTCTGTCAATTCTCCAAGGCTTTCAAATACTAAGCCTTCCTCATCTTGGGACTTTCTCATTAATAGCAAATTTCATAAAAACTTCTGCAAACACAACTTTATTAATGGAGCTAGTTTTGTAAAGTCATGTGGTGCTCAAGATATTCCCTCCTTGAAAAAAATTTGGAATAATACTCATAAATTGGAAACATCATCTCACATAGAGCTAGTGAAGGAGACTTTGAATTGTTTGCATGCAGTATATGAGAGTCTGAAGCTGGATACTCTTCGCAGGAGGTACACATTATTTCCTTGTTTATATTTTTCAGTCCATTTAAAGGCTTTTTCAACTGGTCCTTAATGCTACCCTTTTTTCCCCAATGATGTTTCACATAGCTTTCATTTGTTCTTGTGGTTTACACATGACATGTTTACGTGTCAACTGAAAAATCAAATCATATAGCGGTCGTATGGACAGAAAGGGTGCATGAGATGGTATATTGCTACTGAACTGAAGACCTGGCAAGTTACTTCGGCATGTAGTATCTTCTTTCTGCTTTGACCATAGGAGATTTTTTCTT
This sequence comes from Hippophae gyantsensis, assembly GCA_030763125.1. NCBI lineage: Eukaryota > Viridiplantae > Streptophyta > Magnoliopsida > Rosales > Elaeagnaceae > Hippophae > Hippophae gyantsensis. The sequence continues at coordinate 30,275,821 of CM061030.1, forward strand.
CCCATGTATGTCAGCCATATAAAGACATGCTGTAAACTCACGATTTTTAGTTCAGTTATAAGTTGTTGGGATAAGGATGCAGTTGGTCTTAATGTACTGCATAATCATGTTAGTTGATAAAACTGCTCGGAGGGATTTTTATACATCCATTTTGGATTGGTGATAGAGCTCCCTTGACTTTGTTATAAAATTACAGTTACTTTCTGTTTAGCTGTGCAAGCAGGCTCAATAGTTGTAGCTTTATGTTGCGTTTTTGCTTTACCCAATAGTTGAATTATTATTGTTGTTGCTTAAAGGGACTTGGAGCTCCTGGCCGGACTCTTATGTTGTATTGCTAAATTTCTGGGCGAGGAAAGCTATCTGGAACATTATGTTCGCGACTTTCCTGTTTTCTACAAAGATGTCGATGTGGTCAAAACCTCAAATTTGTCAAAGATTCCTCCAAATATTTTCAGATGGCTTGAAAACTGTTTGCTACATGGATATATATTTGCTAATATTAATGATCTCCCTCAATTAATTCTCAAAGATGGAAGCTATGTTGTTAGCTGGGCTAGGAAGATAGTATCTTTCTATAGTTTGTTATCTGGCGCTAAGCAAACTGGAAAAAAGCTTTCATCTGGTGTTCACTGCAACATTGCTATTGGATCACATTCTACAAGAGAGGAACTAACTGTCTTGGCAATGGTTGGGGAAAGATTTGGATTACAACAACTTGACTTGTTACCTTCTGGTGTATCTCTCCCCCTGAGACATGTAAGTTCTACTATGATAATGTACATATGCCTTGATGTGAACCATTTAATGAATATTGATGTCATTTAAAAGTGTATCAGAAGTGTAACGACCACTATTAAAGTGCTTGTATGTAGCCTCATTGGTTCTGAAAGAATACTGCTTGATGTGCTGAGGGTCACGATCTATTCAATGCGATATGGAACTTCAAAACATTGTAAAAATGCATTAACGACTTGTCTGCCAAATATACATATTTGTGAAAAATACAAATAGTCTGCACTTTATGTATAATTGTATCATTAATTTCTTATCATTTCTTCCTCTATATACTGTCATTAGCTTTTGGTGCACTTGACAATCTTTGATCTTTTAGTTTTATTATCACATGTTTATTTGTTTATGCTCTATAGGCATTGGATAAGTGCCGGGAGACTCCTCCCACTGACTGGCCTGCAGCTGCATACATTTTGCTTGGCCGAGAAGATTTGGCTTTGTCATGTTTGGGACGCTCTTGTAAATCCAAAGAGTTTGGAACTCACACTAACATGAATTTAATCTCTATGTCTACGCCTTACATGTTACATTTGCATCCGGTGGCAATTCCTTCCACTTTTTCTGATACAATTGGGCTGGATGGTACCAAATTTGAGGATACAGATGCTGTTGATGGTTCTATGGCAGATGGTATGGAGCATATCTTCAACTCTAGTACACAGTTGCGTTATGGCCGTGATTTGCGATTGAATGAGGTAATCTTCTGTTCTCCCCGTAAAGTGAAAATAATTACTATCAAATCAACCTTGTTGGTCTGAGGCAAAAAACAAAAAAAAAAAGAAAAAAAGAAAAAAGAAGGAAAAAAAAGAGTTGTTAGCTTTTCTTCTGCATGTACATTTTACACTTTATTGTTGGGTTATACACTTTTTTTCTTGGCCCTTATTTATCATTCCGTAGTCAGTTCAGTACATCAGATCCTTATGTTTCAGATTGTGCTTATGCTTATATAAATGTTGCTTGTTATTTAAGGTCGTTAAGTACGCACACAAACAAACAAATGTGCCTATCATTGTTTAGGTATATTGCTAGTTTTAATGTGAGTCTTGAAAACTGTACAAGCAATAACATGTATGATTTTGACGGAGCTTGTAATATGGCTATTTCTAGTAGTCATATGTTGATGCAATTATTATGATGCACCTTTGATTTTCATACTGCAAATGTCTCTTTTCCTTATAATTACCTCCAAAGGAGCATGAATTTAATCTTAACCCTTTATCTTGGCTTTTGGCAATACCATTGAAGTATAAACATATCTCCAATGTGAATTTGGTTTGTGACACCAAAGTAGCATTTTTTTCAGAGTTTTAAGCGAAGTTGACCCTAAAATAGCTTGTCAACTTGTACATTAATTTTTTATACAAACTGTACATTCGGGACACTAGTTATATGTACAAACTATACAGACGGGACATTATGTACAAAGTGTGTTATTATGTATAACATATGTATGCAATTTCACCAAATTTCCTATTTGCATACTATTTAGGGCCTCAATTGTGCAAATTCTTCTGGAGATTTTCCCTCAATGCAAAATCTTTTTGAGATCCTCAGTCTGCTGGCCAATACAGATTATTGATTAGCATAGATAGCGCTCAAAAATTTGAATGGCACTCCTGTTATGTCAGCATGATGTACAATAATCAGATGCAATTTATTGGACCTCTGGTTATGGTCTATATTGGGCTTAACCTTTGTCCATTTTCCTTTTAATGTTTGTATTCCTAAGTTAGATTTCAACTAGAAAGTCTATATGCGACCTTACTTTTATGGACGGTTTGAGTCAATAAGCATCATTTTTGGCATGATTTGAACCGGTTAACATGCAACCAACTTTCAATTATGAATTATGTTCTTGTCATATGTTATGTCTCTTTAATTGCCAGGTTTAATGACAGTTTGTCTTTTGCTTCTAATAGTTTGTGAACTTTTGGTGTCTAACTGCTTTCGTTTAGCATGATTCTCGCACCAATTTCTGGAATTCATATAATTTTTCTTTTATATTTTTATGTCAACTATGCCGGTGGTTAAACTATTCATGTTTTTTTGAATCAATAAAAGACTTATGGTACATATCAACTGACATGGTCATCAACTCATCATGCAAAAGTAAAGACAGGTTATTATTTTATGGAGTTTTTGATGGCTACTTCTTATCTGAACCAGGTCAGACGCCTTCTGTGCTCAGCCAGACCTGTGGCAATACAAACATCTGTAAACCCTAGTGCTTCCGAGCAGGATGTCCAACAGGTACGGCATATTTTTTATCGTGGTCAAACATTGGATTATTAGTTATTTTGTTCAGCATATTCATTTATTTGGATAAATGAAATGTTGCTGGTGATATGGTCAGGTAAAGCCATTCTGAACTCTTCTTAGGAACATTTTCTTAACACCCAGTCCTCCCCCCCAAACAAAAAAAAGAACACCCAAAAAAAAAACTGAAGAAGGAAAAAGAAAGAAAGAATCATGTCCTAAATTCAAATGATCACGAGGGCTAAAGGAAATAGTTTTTGCGTGTTAATCTTAAATGGAAAATAGAACAAATGCATACTGGACTTGTATCTGATGTATGTGATTATTAAAGCAATGGATTTGTTAATTTGAGGTAACCCGTGGACTACATGGTTTAAACCTGATGCTGGACATTCTGTTTTGAGGTTTTGCTTTTGTTTAAATCAACCTGTTGACTGAATTTGTTTGTTAGTTTGATGACTTGAGTGATGGATAAGAAGGTCTAGAGTCTAGACTTTAGGTACAGAAACATTCTCCATTTTATGTATATATATCTTCATAATGGGAGGACAATTTCACAATAATTCACATTTACCTATGCTTTGTGGTTGGTATGTCTTAGATGCCATAACAAAGAAGTGAGCAATTCATATTTACGAGCAATTTTCTATTTCTAGTCTTGACACTAAATAGTGTGCTTTGACATCAAACCTCACTTTAGGCCCCCAAAATAGCATTATCCTATAAAAACTCATTATGAAAAGACAAAAATACCCTTAATAAATATGACACCACTGGCTACCACAATTAGTGACCAATGACCAACCCCAGCAACTCTTGACCACTTTTGGCAATATATTGGAGGTTTTTTCCGACCATGAACGTTGATGATGTCACCTAAGCGCTGGCACTGACCACTGCCACCAGCCAACTGACCTTGAAGATAACCTTAAAAATGACAAAGGGTAAAAAATAAAGTATCTTTAAAGGTCAAAACTATGTAGTTTTTGGTTCTAGTTTAGAGCCAAAGTGCATCAATCCGTATAATGCCACTAGTTTAGGGCCACTAACTCTTTCCAAATTATGGGATTAAGACAAGTTTCATACTTATTCTTGCGTTGTGTGTAACATCATAAATCAGTGACATCTTATTCTTATGTCATAAAGGCTCAGTTATGGAACCTTGCACAAAGAACCACGGCTCTTCCTTTTGGTCGAGGGGCATTCACTCTTGCAACCATATATACACTTTTGACGGAGGTATTTCTTCTCGTGTGCCTGATTGTATGTTTATCTGCCTTCATTGAAATCTTTTTATTCGTTAAAGAATCAGTAATATTTTAATTTTATTTTGGTTTTTCAGGCTTTTGTTGTGCCAAAGCTTGTTTTAGCAGGTCGGTTGCCTGCTCAACAAAATGCAACTGTATGTTCATAAAATATCCTTTTATTGAGTAAACCTTTGTCTATATTAAATGAATTAGTCTTATTGCATGTGCAATTTTATGAAAAATTCTCTTATTGTTTTGAGTAACTTGGTACAACTATGATCAGAGGCTTTATAATATCTTTTAGCGAGTTATTGTGCTTATATTCATAATTCAATGTTAATAAGTACAGAGTTATCCACCTTGTCCCTGAGTAGGATAAAAATGATTTTTTGAAACCTTATTTCAATTAGCTTGTCTAGATACCACAAGAACAAGTTATTCTTAAATATTAATTGAGGATTTGAACCATGAAATAAGAATATTTTTAAAAAATGTTTTGTGGGCAATTTTAACATGAATTGTGCTGCAAATATCTGTATCTTGATTTCTTTCCATGTCATATGTATTGTTTATGTATTTTATACAGATATTGTTTATTTGATTATGAGAGGTTTGTAGATTCCAGTCAACATTCTGTTGTTTTCCATTTTTAATTTTTTTTGCTCTTCCAAGTTGTTTAAGATATTTAACTGTATCATTGTAATTAAGTTGTTTTCTGAAATGCGAATAATATGTGCAAACACTGTCAGACATGTATTGCTCTTTTTGCCATTCTCTTCCTATTTTTTCTAGTGTCAGAAATATTATGAATTGTAAGTTTTGCATCTATCATTCTTTCTTATGGATATATGTTTTTAATGGAAAGGTGAACCTGGATCCGAACATAAGGAATGTACAAGAAATTAAATCTTGGCCTGAGTTCCACAATGCTGTGGCTGCTGGACTGAGGCTGGCTCCCCTTCAGGTTAATGTTATCTTAATAGCATAGAAAAGTTGCATGTATTAATCTGACTTTTCCTAGATATTTGCATCTAATGAAATGTTTAGTTCAACAGTAATTATAGATTTATGTAGTATGATTTGGATATTTCTCTAACTGGACATAGTGCGTTAAAAAGTATAAGTTATTATTTAATTCTCCTTTAGCTTTCGATATTGATTGTATATTTTATATTTAACATGTAAATCGAACATCTTGAGTTCAATCTTCAGACATGAAAGCTTTTTCATTTGCAGGGTAAAATGACAAGAACCTGGATTATATATAACAAACCTGAAGAGCCAAATGCTATTCATGCGGGGCTTCTTCTTGCACTTGGATTACATGGATATTTGCATGTCTTAGCCATCACTGATATATATCAGTACTATGCACAGGTTTAGTTTGATCATCATGAACTTTATTTTTGGAACACCATGAGTTTCTACTTCCTAGTTCCTAACGCTCTGTTTTCATCAGAGGATTTGGAATATGCTTATACTGCAAGCATATAGTCCATCTCGTGAATAGTTTTTAAAAATCATTTTACGTTCTTGAAATTTCCACCTTTTCTCTTAGGAACATGAAAGCACAACTGTGGGTCTGATGCTTGGCCTGGCAGCTTCTTATAGAGGCACTATGCAACCAGCAATATCCAAAGTAATTTAGCTGTTCTCTGGCTCTTTTTTGTGTTATTTCTCAGTGTATATTGTGTTTATAGTAACACTATGATTCTTAATTTTTGTGTTTTCAGCTATTAGTAATAATACATTGTCACTGAAATTTTATGCACTTTTCCCTGATAGGATTGTATATTAAAAGAAAGCAACAATAAATGCGAGAAATTTGCTGAATTTTTATGCTTGTTTTTCCCTTTACTAAGATTATATAGGGAGTCAATCCTCGTTGTTTGCCCCTTCCTTGTCAGTTCATGATGTTTTGAAAAGGCCAGTGGAAAGTGAACCGTACCACTAGTACTGGAATTCTTTGTTTCTTCTGAGCTTTGTGAAATCAATATTTAGTTGATGTTAGTTTGTGTCATTCTTAAATCTACTGTGTGTAAGCTGAACTTATTGCGTTGTTCTGAGCAGTCTCTTTTTGTTCATATACCTGCTCGCCATCCATCTTCTTTCCCGGAGCTTGAATTACCAACCCTTCTGCAGGTACGTGCTATGCTAATGTCGTTTTATCAATCCATTTAGTGAAGCAAGTATGAAAATCTTCCAAAAGTGTACATGCATCTGTTTTTGTTTTCATTTATGCAGAGTTATGGCTTGATGTTATTTGCTAATGTTCCTTTCTCAGCATCCTGGCTGCTTTTATGTGATGGATAACTTCTTATTTGTCACAATTTGGCCTTCCTCCTAATATTAAATTTTTAATTTTATCTCTTACGGTGTCCCAGTCAGCAGCTCTAATGTCTGTTGGGCTTCTTTACGAAGGATCAGCACACCCACAAACGATGCAGATTCTATTGGTATTTTCCAGCTAGCTACATTACATGAATTTAAATGGTTCTCTTCTTCACTTGTAACACTAAAGAGAGCAATAATCTGATTCCTAAGCTATATGCTTCTCTTTTTGGGTCTTGTGTCTAGTTAGACAAATTTCCTCTGGCTTTGCTCCTTTACCTTATTCTTATAGCCTTTTTCATACTTTATTTGTTATATGATTAATTTTGCAGGGTGAAATTGGCCGCAGGAGTGGAGGCGATAATGTACTTGAAAGGGAGGGTTATGCTGTTTCAGCTGGATTTTCGTTGGGACTTGTTGCATTGGGTACCATGGGCTGTGATTATATACCAATTAATTATTATTTATAGATTATTATGATTGAATTTCTTACCCCAACATCACTTTTGGCTGAAGGTCGAGGCTATGATGCTCTGGGTTTAATGGACACAATGGTTGACAGACTATTCCACTATATTTGTGGCAAAGAGGTCCATAGTGTATGACTTTTCTTTTCATTTCATATGTTTCCTGATTTTAATACCTAATAAAGTGCTGCTATTTTTTTTATTCAGACTGATCCGAACTAGGGATTATTATTTAATTTTTCTGCTTTAAACTGTTTATATATCTTGATGTCCTTGAACATTAGTAATTCGGCTGAGCACCTCTATTACATTTTATTCATCATCAGGATAGATCAATTTCTCCCATACAATCAACAGATGAAAACAACCGCGCTGTTGCTCAGGTTTGATTATAGCATATGCTTGTTTTAACACCACTTAAGTGTAAATTATTGAAAAAAAAACATGACTTAAGTGTCTCCGAATGTATTTATGCACCTTTGGATATGGATGATTGTTGTCCTGTGCTAAATATTGTGTTGTAGATGATGGACGGAAATGAAGTCAATATAGATGTCACTGCACCTGGAGCCATAGTCGCTCTTGCTTTAATGTTTCTGAAGGTAACATAATTCCGTTAATCTATGCAATGTTTTCACCATGTGCACTGCCTTGACCATTCTCTAGTGCTATGTCAATCAACTTTTATAGAAATGTATCACAATCTTCTTACTTTTCCCCATGTTCATAACAGACGGAGTCTCAGGCAATTGTGTCTAAACTCTCTATTCCTCATACACATTTTGACTTACAATATGTAAGACCTGACTTCATTATGCTACGTGTCATTGCTCGGAATCTGATAATATGGAGCAGGTAATGGTGGTCATAAAATATGTCCAACAATTTAAGTTATATTTACATCGATCTTGTATCTTAGTTAGTAGGATGTGTTAATGCAGGATTTATCCTTCTCAAGACTGGATTCAGTCTCAAATTCCTGATATTGTCAAGCATTGTGTTCAATGCCTTGGGGATGATATGAGTGATATCGATGAAATGGATCGTGAAGCACTTATTCAGGCATATGTCAATATAATAGCTGGAACATGCATTTCTATTGGTAGGGCATATGTTTTGCTGATTATATGTGCCATTTTTAGTTTTTCTTGTATTATTGTTTGGTTGAACTACACAAATGGTCCATAAATTTTCCTCATTTTACACTTTCATCTCTTAATTTTTTTTTAATAATATGGTCAATTTACTTTTTTTTCTTATGATTTGGTCTCATTATTTTTTAATTTTCACACTTTAGTTTCCTTACTTTTTTTCTTATAATTTGATTCCTTTTAAATTTTCACATATTTAATCTAAATTTTGAGATCATCATGAAATTGAACTTTAACATTCAAAATTGATAATGGGTAGTTTAATGTTGAGTTAGAATTAAAATATTTCTAAAACTAATTTCTTTAGCTCTCTTGTACCTGAAAATGACGGCAAATTTTATTTGTCTCTTGTTCATGCCAAATAATATAGAGATTAGTTAAGAAACTATTTTTAATAATATTTTATTTGATTTTGGCATTTAAAATAATCATAAATTATAAATATTGTTTAAGTTGGGTTATTTTAACCACCACGTGGTTTACACGTGATAAACATTTAACTACGTATGATCAATTTTGATGGTTGAAAGTTCAATTTAAAGGTTGATCTCAAACTTTAAACTAATTGAGTAAAAATTAAAACGTAAATGAGGCAAATTATTAAAAAAAAAGGAGTACGGGGACTAATGCGTAGAATGAGAAAAGTTTAGAGATCATTTATATAGTTTAATCTTATTGTTATAAACTAATCGGGATACATTGTTGTTGTTATGTTGTTCGGTGACACATCTCTTAACTATTAAGATACTAATAAGTTATGAATATTATCTTTATTATTTTTTGAGTAAAAGGTGCTACTGGTTCGGTGGTCCATTACCAATAGAGCACTTATTCCTTTACTTCTCAATTGTACAACTTTAACCCCCCTTCTTGTTCAAGGTGACAAAACTTTAGTCCTTTTTTTCAAGGTGGTGGTACACGTTATTTTCTTTTTTATTCGAGGTGGAGCGCACAAGTCCTATATTAACTATTGACCAAAAGACTAGTTCTAAAAATTTGAGAATTACACCAAAAAATGAGCTCTGATATATTTGATAATGACTAAATCCATCTTTTAGCAATTAGAGTTTACTGTTGATCCCGTTTTACTCTTGAAAATCAAGTTTTCTTTAGGTCAAATGATATTGATGTAATTCACATTTATGACTTGAAACTGGAGGTGAGGGATTCTTATATGTTAGACTACAAGATGAGCCACACTCTTGAAATTAAATTGTGTGACTCACTTGTGAGTCTTTTTTTCTCAAATTTTGTGTATGGTTAATATAGAATTTATGTATTCTTCTACCTTGAACAAGAAAGTGACTAAAGTGCTGTAAAGTATGGGACTAAAATACTCCAGTAGCCATAAGGGAGTAAGGGACCATTGGTGCCCTTTGCCCTAATTTTTTAGATGTTCATTTCTAAGTTTAGTGCTGCTGTTATTTTACTTATGATGTGATTAATCTTGTTGGCAGGTTTGAGATTTGCTGGTACGAAAGATGGAAATGCACAGGAGTTACTCTACAACTATGCACTCTACTTTTTGAACGAGGTTAGATATTCAATTCCCACTCAATTTATATCAGAGAAAAATGCTGTAGAAGTCCATTATATTGTCATTTGTGTCTCTTAGTACTTAGATTAAAAATGGTGTCATTTATTTCTTTAATTATGAAAATCGATCAATTAGGACAAATTCATTATTTTAATAAATTGTGTATTAAAATATTATTATTTTTATGTCAATAATTAAACACAATTAAAACATGAATCTTTAACAATAGTAAAGTGATAATTAATATAAAAAAAATTAACAAAATATTTGTTATAATATTTGTTAATTGCCACACTTTTATTTTAATGTTTTATTGATTTTTAATTTTTATTAAAAATTAAAATATATATTTAAATAACTTTTGTTTTAATATTGTTATTGTTGATTTTTTTAAAAATAATTTCATATTAAATTTTACTTATATCTTTGTTAAAGTCTCGTATTTGAATCACTTGATAGAAAAATAATAATATTTTTAACAAAAAAATCATTAAAATTATATAATTGTTCTTAACTGGCATTTTTTTTTCATAACTAAGAAGTTAAATGACACTATTTTTAATCTAAAAAATTAAACAATATAAATGATATAATATAAAAAATCTATATGTCACCTCACTTTTTATATTATTCTATGAGTTGTTGAAGAGACGTAATTAGTAAGATGATACATAATTTACATTGATTTTTATATTTTTAACGCTACCTTTATCTGTGGGATGGATACAATTCCCCATACATATCATGGGCAAATCTATTATAAATCTACATGGCTATGTAGCATGATGTGACATTGTGAACAGTGAGTAAAAAATTGAAAAAAAAGAAAGAAAAAAGCTGAACAATGCACTGGGACATTGTGTAATATAGGTAATTCAGACTATATTAGAAATTTAGTATAACTCAAGCCTATTTCGTGAGTTTTCCCTTAACTTTATTTATTAGCCTAATGAGTCTTTATAAACATTTACAAATCCTAAATAAGGAATGATAATAAGTCCTAAATATACCCTTAGGAATAAAATAAAGAATATTCTTAATTAACCTGTCTACTCATCTTAACTACCTCTTATCCTAAAATTTAAGTTAGTGTAGAACCTGAGTAAATAATGTATCTCTTTCCAGATTAAGCCAGTTTCAGCTGCAAGTGGAGCCTATCCGTTACCAAAGGGATTGTCTAAGCATGTTGATCGGAGCACTTTGGAGTTGTGCCTTCATCTAATTGTGCTTTCTTTATCAGTGGTGAGTGAAATATTTCTATTTGTATTATCTAGGTTTTTTTAGTTTCCTGTTAATGTACACACATGCACATATATTATGTTCATTTTCTGTAAAAGCAGGTTATGGCTGGTTCTGGACATTTAGAAACCTTTAGGCTCTTGAGATTTCTTCGAAGCAGAAGTTCCGCAGATGGACATGCTAATTATGGTGCTCAAATGGCAGTAAGTCATTGCCTAAGTAATAATTATGTACATGTATTTTTCACATTTATCAAACTGATCGCAACGGTTTAGTCTCCAACTCAAAGGGAGATATTTTATTTTTTATTTTTAAGGTCATGTTTGATAACCAATTCAATGTATAAATTTTAATTTCTAGTTTTTGAATTGAATTTTCAATTTTAAATTTTTTGGGAAAAAATAAAAGTCTTTTGATAACCAATTTCTAGTTCAATGTTGAAAAGTAGAAATTAAAAATGGGATATTTCTTTTAATTTTTAACTTTTAAGTTCTAAAATTCAATTTCAAGCTTATTTTTGACAAATTTCATCAAATTTGATCCTTTGATTATTTTGAGTAAGGTTGAGTATAATTGAACTATTAATTTTTGGTGTCAAGTAATAAAAAAATAGAAATTTAATTCCAAAATTGTAATCATATTTACATTCCTCTGATTTCCTTATCCTTTTTATCATTCACTATACTGACAGTGCCTCAGTTATTGTTATAATGTTATCATCATGATCACCACCTTTATCTCATTATCCAAACTCAAATGAGGATGAAGCTTAAAGCTTGATGATCTTGCATCTTACTATGTAGGATAGCTTCTATGGCTTCTAGCCAAGGAAGCAATCATTTATTTCAAAATGACATGGAGTGTATTGGACCTTAAGTTTTTCTCTTTAGGTTGTTCCAACAAAATGCATAGTATACACGGGCTTTATTTAACGTTAATTCAGCATCAGTGTCCGACTCTTGGGCTCCTGGCCCACACAGAGTTATAATTTTTTTACTATATTTGGTTTTTAGTCTGTGTCATATTTATCTGTAATTAAACGTTTCATGTTGTCAACTGTGGTAAATTGGTCATGTTAGGTAAATTTAGCTATTGGTTTCCTGTTTCTTGGGGGAGGAACACGGACTTTTTCAAGAGGCAACAGTCCAATTGCTGCATTGCTGATTACTCTTTACCCACGCTTGCCTACTGGACCAAATGATAACAAATGTCACCTCCAGGTATGATGATTTGGATTTTAGCAAGGAATACATTTTATTGTAAGAATCATTGTATTATACTAATACATAAACATGTTCAAATAATGGGACCAAGATAATCCACTAAAAAAAGAAAAAGAAAAGATAGAGGGGTACACTAGGGTTATGTTTGGTTAGTACTGAAAGAATGAAATGGAAAGTTTGAATGTTACTTTGTTTGGTTTGACTTTTAGGAGAGAAGAAAAAGGAATTAATTCCATCATTTGGTGGAATACTCTTTCCATCTACATGCCTATCTAATACCTTTGAATGCTATATTGTTTTACTTGTTTATGTATGTTTTTCTTTTCTCTCATATTTCTTCATTTGAAACATAATAAATGTAATTTCTATTTTTGCCCCCATTTAGACAATAACAATTATGTTTCCAATTTTATCCTATTTTGGTTCCATTGTTCATATCAAACATAGTGATAGTTATTTTCATTCAGTCTAATTCCATTCATATTAACATTTGGTGAATCAATCATGATTGAGATATATATTATATAGAAACTTAGGTTGATGCGAATCTAAGAACACAGACCTTGTAACTCACAAACACGATATAGTTTGAGAACTACAAGAGATATGGCCAAAGACCCAACAACAAAATTGAAATAGATCACAAAAAGTAATATTTAGAATTAAGTCATTCACCTTGACATCAATGGATATTACTCACCAAGATACAAAGATGATAGGACAACATAAAGTTTGCAAATCCCTTGATAAGTTGATTTGAAGAGGAAAAAAGAGCATTAAAGCTCTCAACTTTAATATTTATCAAAATGTATTAAATCTAAGGTGTTCTAGTAGTTGGACGCACAAATGTATATATACGATACAAAACAAAACCCTAAAGGAGAAAAGAAAGCAACAAAAACGTAATTGGGAATGCAAGAAAAAATACAAGAAAAACTACGCAAGTTGTGACGTGTGTGGCTTGCTTGATTTCCAAATTCTTCCCGAGAACTCCTCACCGTGGTAGGCTAATTGTAGTGCCATGACACACCTTGAAAATCAAGAATTGCTTTGATCTCATTGACTGACTCCTTCCGTGCTTTGTGCTCTATGTGTGACACTCTTTGATCATGATTTAATTCTTTAATAAAATCATTCAATGCTTCCTTGAGTTGCTTTGTCATTGATCTTATGATGGGTCCACTCGGCATTTGTAACGATCCGTCATTCTCATTATTTCCTCTCTTTTTAAATGGATTCGACCTCGAATCGTCACCTGTATTATCAAAAGGAGAATGATCAAAAACATTATAATCAAAAGGGGAATGATCAAAAACATTAAAAGTAGTGCTAACGTTATACTCACCTGGAAGATCTAACTTTTAGTCATTGTCATTAATCCATTCAAGCACTTGGAAATGGTCTATCTTCTCTAGGTTGCAATTTGGATCGTCACTTTGCAGGGAATGGTTCATTCCTCATGTGAACCCAAACTCAATCATTGGGTTCAAAAATAACTCTTTGCCTCCTTTGTTGACTTTAGAAGCATATTCTTTATTCTTTTTTTCAATACGCTCATGAATGATTTTATGTAGATTTTTCACTATTTCAACTTTTCTTTTACCATCTAAGTCAGTTCTTTGTGAAATAGGTAAAGGTAACAAATCCATTGGAGTAAGTGGGTTATAGCCATAAATAATTTCAAATAGTGAATGGTCAATGGTTGAATGCACACTCCTATTATAAATAAACTCAACAAAAGGCAAACAATCTACCCAGTTTTTCAAGTTCTTTTGAATTATAGTTCTCAATAAAGTAGATAGTTTTATTAACTACTTTAATTTGACCATCAATTTGGGGATGACGTAGTAGAAAATAAAAGTTTAGTCTCCATCTTCGCCTATAATTAAGGAATTTAATATCTCAATCAGACACATTTTTTTGGTACCTCATTTAGCCTAACAATTTCCCTAAAGAACAACTTCGCTATATTCATTGCATCATCGGTTTTATGGTATGCTATGGAGTGTTTCATTTTAAAAAAACAATTTACAACCATAAAAATGAAGTTTCTACCTTTCTTTGACCTAGGCAGTCTTAAAACGAAATCTATAGAAATATCTACCAAAATGTGTTAGGCACGGGTAAAGGTGTATACAACCCTTGAGATAGGACCTTGGACTTGGCTTACCTACAAATAATACATCTGGAACATATTCTCTCTACATCCTACCACATTTTGGCTAATAAAAATGTTCATTTAGAGTTTCTAAAGTCTTTTTGATTCTAAAGTGTCCCATTTACCCTCCCTCATGTGCTTACTTAACTAATAATTCACGCATAGAACAGTTGGGTATACACAATTGTTTTTCTTTAAATTAGTATCTAACTTGTAAAACTTACCAAAAGCAATCTTGTCACATGCATTGTAAACAACAGAAAAATCATCATTGACATACGATTCCTTAATATAATCAAATCCTAGCAACCTAACATTTAATGTGGAAAGTAAAGCATACCTCAGAGATGATAATACATTAGCTATTATGTTGAGTTTCTCACTAAAATAGGCAATAGATCTCCATTCTTGCATCAAAATAACTTCTATGAGTATACCCGAAACATCATCACTCAACCTCAAATGTTTTAGTAAAATCAAGTAAAACTAAAACAAGTGTAGAATATAATCTTTCTTTTATCATGTTAAAAGCTCTTTTCTGTTCCTCGCCTTACTTAAAACCAATATTTTTTTTATTACCTCAGTTAAGGGTACAATTGGTGTACTAAAATCTTTAACAAATCTATGATAAAAACTAGCAAAACCACGAAAACTTATTACCTTAATAATAGATTTAAGTGTGGGCTATTCCTTAATACATTTCACCTTTTCTTCATATACTTTTATACCTTTAGAACTAACATGTCCAAGAAAAACTAATTTTTCCATACAAAAACAATACTTTTTCAAATTAACATATGATTTTTTCTTCTTAATATCTCAAGTATATATTGCAAATGTGAAACATGTTTTTTTTTAATTTTTATTGTAAATGAGAATATCATCAAAGTAAACAACCACAAATTTTTTAATAAATGCATGTAAGATATGATTTATAAGTCTCATAAAAATGCTAAGTGCTTTGGTTAATCCAAAAAGCATGACTAACCATTCATATAAACCAGATCAATTTTAGTAAATATGCAAGATCTATGCAATTCATCTAACATGTCATCTAATTTGGGAATATAATTGTTGAAGGATTGTATTGTCCCACATCGATTAGGCGTTCAGCTGTAGTGCAGTTTATAAGTGTGGGCAACCCTTAACTCAATGAGATCTTATTGGGTTGAGTTAGGCTTTGGGCTTATATTACATGGTATCAAAGCTAGGCCCTGAGTTCATCGTGGTTTGTGGCCTTCGTTGCCCCTGTCCGATGTGAAGGGGGTGTTGAAGGATTGTATTGTTCCACATCGATTAGGCGTTCAGCTGTAGTACAGTTTATAAGTGTGGACAACCCTTAACTCAATGAGATCTTATTGGGTTGAGTTAGGCTTTGGGCTTATATAACAATAATGTTTATATTTTACTGTAATATTGTTGATGACTCGACAATCAACACATTCGACTTGAATCATCCTTCTTAGGCACAAGTAGCATTGGAATTGAACACGGGCTTACACTTTCCTGTACTTGACCTATTCCTCAACCTTCCTTTAAATTTCCTTGGTGTCTTTTGAGTTGGTTCTATAGGCTAGTCGGTTTCAAAGGAATACCTATTGGTATGAAGTCAATTTAATGCTCAATCCCCCTAATTGGTGGCACTCCACCAAAATCTTTTCAAGAAACACATCTTCAAAGTCATGTAACAAAGAAACAATAGCACTAGGCAAAGAAGTTAGGTCATTAGGAGAAAAATAAGCCTCATTGTACAAAAGTACAAGTGTAGGCCGTTGTGCAAAAATAGCTTGCTTAATCTTACTTGCCTTAGTATACAAATTCACATTTTTTTCTCTTGTTCTTTCACACTTTTTTCTTTCTTTTCATTATTCTTTTTTTTGACTTCTTTCTTTTTTCCAACTCTTTTCTCCCTTTTCTTTTCCACTATTCTTTTTTTCGTTTGTCATTTTCAACTAGTTTTCAAAGATTTGTTCGAAAGTAAGGGGTACAAGTGTAATATTTATACCGCCTTTCACAAAAGAGTACTTGTTTCTATACCCATCATGTGTAACCGTCCGATCATATTGTCATGACCTACCTAACAAGATATGCCCAACTTGCATTGGAATCTTGTCACACAACATTTCATCTTTGTACTTTCCAATGGAGGATACTAATACTTGTCTATTTATCCTTATTTCTCCGCTATCATTCAATCATTGCAATTTATAAGGTTTGTATTTAATCATAGGTGAACTTAACTTTCCAACTAGGGTAGTACTATCTACATTAGTGCAACTTCTCCCGTCAATAATGACATTACATATCTTATTACTTACATGGCACCTTGTATGAAAGATGCTCTCTATTTTTTTTCCCGTTTCATCTTTGAACACTTAAGGATCTCCTTATAACAAGTGTTTCACCATCCACAATACCTATTTCCTCATCATTGGCTTCCTCTAGTGGGGGCATTTTGTCATCTTCACTTTGATCATTAGTTCCCACCTCCCAATTTGCATGTGTTATCATTGTTCACTTGTTTGGACATTGAGATGTTATATGACCTTTATCAAAACAATGTAAACACTTAATATCATGATTACGAGTTAGGGTTTTAATCTTACCTTTTTCCTTGCTTGTCTCTACCTTTTTGGCTTCGAATGATTCAAATCTTGGCTTGGAACTCGATCCTTCTTCCTTTTTCCAATTAGACTTTCAAAGTGTAGTAGGATTCAATATTGGTGTAGTAAGACTTGTCTTTGGTGATAGTGATCGGTTACTCTTTTTTCTTAGTTGTCTCTCCACTATGTGGACCATGTCTTTCAACTTTATGTAATGAAGTTTCACAATATTAGTAATATCTTGATTCAACCTACTCAAAAATCGAGCTATTGTGGCCTCCCTATCTCCTCTACATTAACCCTTGTAATTGCCACCTCTATTTTTTATAGTATTGATTTATTGTCTTAAATCTTTGATTAAGCCTTTACAATTTTTGGTACAGTTCCCTACAGTAACAGTTAGGAACGAACCTTTTCTCATAATAACCTTTGTGTTTTCTTAATTATCAATTGGTCTTTCATGGTTCCTTCTCTTAGTAATCATTAATTGATCCCACCAATTTAATGCATAATCAGTAAATTCAATGACAAATATTTTTACCCCTTTCTCCTTAGCATAATTGTGGCACTCAAAGATGTGTTCCACATATCTCCTCTACCATTTCTACCTCCCCTATTTACATATCTTCCTTGTATAGGTACCTTTTCTTCTTCTTCTTTCTCAAAGTGTCCATTATCCTCCCAATTATCATCTTCAGGTTCTTCTTCTACTTGAACTTGTCTATCTAGACTCCTAACATTTGGAACTCCTATTGTAAATTGACTATTGTGGCCTCTTGCCTCTCTATCTGTCATTAATGTTTACCATTATTGCATTCATTCTTTCAATCGATTGTTGCAAAACCCACATCAGGAATGTTGTATACGGTCTCTTTTTGGACCATTTGATCTACTATTGTTGGACATTGTGAACAATTAGCATAACAAGACGTTAATAATAAAAAAATAATTCCTCTTACCTACCTCTCGTGTTTAGCATTTAGGTTGATTGTTCAAACGTCTTTAGTTCTTAAGCAAATCAAATCGTTATGGTATTCCAATCAATATAGAATTCACTATCACTATTGATAATTCTCAATATCCAATGAAGTCAAAGCACAATGTAACAAATTCAAGGTGTTTAGAATTCTTAAAACTAGAATAGACATGAATTGAAACAAGAAGAGACAACTAAAATACAAGTCTATTAATTGCTCAAGGAAAATTTAAGGAAAAGAATGATGAATAATAATAATAAGATAGAATTCTTGGAATTAAAAATTCAAAAAGTAATTGATTATATCAATTTTTTTTTTTGATACTTCAGCTCCCTTTTTTATTTTATATTTCGGGTTTGTTTTTTCTTAAACTAAAAAAATATGCTCACAAATCAAGAAAACTAACTATGCTCACAAACCAAGAAGACTAACACAAAAATTACGATATGAATCTGTAAATTTAAAATACAAAAATAACACAGAAAATTTCATAAACTAGCATAGAAACTACGATACGAAAATAACACAAAAAATTAACTGAAACACGAAACAAAACTGGAAATGACAATACAAAAATTCAGGAAATTAACAGGAACAAGGAAACAAAATTCTGGAAAAATTTTCGATACAAAACTAACACAGAAATTTCCCAGAAAATTAATTGAAACAAGAGACAAATTCTTGAATTTTTTTTTAATCTGAATTTTCGTGTAGAATAAAACTGGCACAGATTTTTTTAAGTATATATCAGGAAATGAATGCAAGAACACAGATAAAAGATCGAAAATAAAAGGATAGGAATCTAAAATTAGAATATAGGACTTTGATACCAAAAGATGCAAACACAAGAACATGGCCTTTGTAATCCATAAACACGATATGGTTTGAGAACTACAAGAGACACGGCCAAAGATCCAACAATGAAATTGAAATTGTTAAGTCCCACATTGGTTAGGGACACTTCTTCCGTTGCACTTCTTCCGTTGCACATATAAGTTTGGACAATCCTTCACCTTATAACTTAAGTTTTGAGGTGGAGTTAGACTCAAATCTAACATGATATCAGAGCTAGGTCCTGAGTTCATCGTGGTTTGTGGCCTTTGTTGTTCCTTACGATGTGAGGGAGGGTGTTGAAGGATTATGTCCCACATCGACTAGGCGTTCGGCTGTAAAGCAGTTTATAAGTGGGGACAACCCTTAACTCAATGAGATCTTATTAGGTTGAGTTAGACCTTGGACTTATATAATAGAAATAGATCCCATAAACTAATATTTAGATTTAAAGCACTCATCTTGACATTCGTGGATATTACTCACCAAAGATATAAAGATAATAGGACGTTATAAGGTTTACAAATCCCTTGATAAGTCAATTGGAAGAGGAACAAAGAGCATTAAAGCTCTCAACTTTAGTATTTATCAAAATGTATTATATGTAAGGTGTTTTAGCAATTGGAGGCACAAATGTATATATAGGATACAAAACAAAACCCTAAAAGAGAAAAGAAAACAACAAAAACGTAACTGGGAATGCAAGAAAAACTAGGCAGGCTGCGGTGGTCAAAAATCCATGCCGCAGTGTGCATGGCCTTGCATGAAGTCCAAAATCTTCCCAAGAATCCCTCGTCGTGGTGGGCTAATTCTCGTGCCACGATGTCCCTTGAAAATCCAAAATTGTTTTAATCTCATTAATTGGCTCCCTTCATGCCTTGTGCTCCATTTGTGGTGCTCTTTGATCATGATTTAATTTTTGAATAAGTCTAATCAATGCTTCCTTGAGTTGCTTTGTCTTTGATTTTGTGATGAGTCCACTTGGAATTTGTAGCGGTCCGTCATTCTCATCATAGGTTGTGGGTCAATGTAGTCAAGTAGATATTGGCATATGTCTAGCTTACCTTAAATGGCTTCAACTTTTATGAGAGCAGCTAGAAATAATGTCCTGCTGTGTCTTCTGTGTAAATAATCAGCCAATGAAATTTTAAACTATAAACATAAGCAAGGTTCAGTGCTCATCTGTAGTAAATTCGTGATTTCCATCTATAAATGGATGGATTGGAGGGTACTCCTACTCCACTTCTTTTAGCATCTTCTGTTTCTGAAGAGATTTTCTTTTCAGGCGTTCCGGCATTTATATGTTCTAGCAACAGAGGCTCGCTGGATCCAAACAGTAGACGTTGATACTGGGCTACCAGTCTATGCTCCTCTTGAAATTACTGTTAGAGAAACCGATCATCATGCAGAAACAAGTTTTTGTGAGGTTACGCCCTGCCTTCTTCCAGAACGAGCCGTGGTAAGTTTGTGTGGTTGTCTATTGCCTTTTTCATTTCACTTTAGAGTTAGTTACTATGCCTTGGGTAAATGTTACTCTAGTTTCACATTGAGCCGATCATTTTTAGAGTAGAGTTGAGGGAATTTTTAAAGGCAAGAAAATCCTCAAGTGATATAAGATATTTGCTTTTAGTTGGACATATTCCCCCTGCATGCAAGATACAATGCAGTTTGTCTTTATATTTTAAGTTTTTAATGGATCTTTAGTAGTTCTAGTGTTTTTGTTGTTTAATTGCTTCACATGTTGCCACTTGCAGATGAAAAGGATATCTATTTGTGGTCCACGGTACTGGCCTCAAGTTATAGATTTTCTTCCTGAAGGTCAGAATGCCAACGCTTAAATGTGATATTTTGTATAAATTTATAATGTTACATATGACTTATAATGTTGGATTGTTTTTTGTTAATCAGATAAACCTTGGTGGAATTTTGGTGACAAAAATAACCCATTTAATTCTGGTGTGCTCTATATCAAGCGAAAGGTCGGATCTTGTTCATATGTTGATGACCCCATAGGGTGCCAGTCACTGCTTTCGCGAACAATGCACAAGGTTAAGAAACTTCTTGTATGTGTTAAGGTTTTATTAAGTAAAATAAGCTAACATAACCCTCTCTCATTGATTTTATTCTAATATGGACATCCTACTTTTTATGCATGTGTAAGGGTCACCTTAGAATAAGAATAATACAAAAGGGTCATGTTAGCTCATTGTCCTTTTAATAATCTAGCTCAATTAATCTGCTTATCCGATGATTTTTTTTAAAATATAATAATTCAGGTCTTTGGTTTGACAAACTTAAGAGCTGATGTGTGCACTGATGACCGCAGTGGACCTGGTTCTGTGACAGTTGATCATTTGGTTGGTACCTTCTCATCTGATCCAAGCTTAATTGCTTTTGCACAAATCTGCTGTGACCCTTCTTGGAATGGCAGGTAAGTGATTCAGCCTTCGTTCATATTTTTATTTTGAATTAAAATGATTTGGCATTGCTTAAGTAGAAAAGAGGGCCTAGAGATGGGATAATCACATATTAAGGCAGCCAATCAAACACAAACAGCTACACATGTAAAGAAACAAAATAAACCTGTCTTTCCAGTTTGTCTGTGATATACTGGTTGTTTAAGCGTAAAGTACGACTTGACATGTAATACTAGACCTGCAGGTGAGCTCATACCTATAGGGCTAGACGATTCATTATCGTTAAGCCTGACCGACCAAGAGCCTGGGTTATGTGTGTGAAGACACGCATCAATGGCTCTATATTTTTTCCCCTTTTAGCCATCATCTGACACAATCCTGTGTATCTATGTAAATGACACATGTGCATCTAATGTCTTATATATAAGCAATAAAGAATATGAAAATACACAATTTATTATCGTCTCTTTACTTTTTGGATCATCCCCATCACTGGTATACGTGGGTTTTTAATTTTTATAATTTGGAGGATTTAATTAATATATATATATATAAATAAAGAGAACGATTAATAATGAGTTAGTATAGAAGTTTAATTTTCTCTGTAATTTGATTGGTGCCTATTTATATATATATATAAAACGATCAATTATGAGCAAGTTTAGAAGTTTAATTTTCTCTATTATTTGATTGGTGGGTATTTTATTACTTTATGATTCCTAGCTTGTTTTGCTGATAATGAAAGTAAATAATTCTCCTACTGTTTTGCTGCATTTAATCTATTCAAAGCGAACGACTTTGTTTCTTCTTTCACATGCCAAGACTACCGGTAATGATAAGTAACTTGAAAATGTGCAGAACTGATGCTGATTTCCAAGAATTTTGCTTGCAAGTATTATTCGAGTGTGTGAGCAAAGACAGACCCTCTCTTTTACAGGTAATTATAAGTTTTGATATAAGTTGATTTTTCGTCTCCAGATTCAGTTGACAATGGGCCTCAAAACAGTAATTTTCCAAAAGTTCTTTTGCTTGAGAAAGTTCATCTCGAAGGGTAGATTCAAAGCTATACTTTTCAAATGTACTAAATGGAATGAATACATTGTAAAACACTTTTAAGAGAAGCTGGAATATCTCTTAACAAATTTCCGAGTATCCTACAGGTATATTTGTCACTGTATACAACAATTGGGTCCATGGCGGATCAGATCACCACTGGCACGGTGGCTTTGGTCGATTCTCTCTTTATATTTAATCTAAAGGTGGTATTCTATAATCCTACATCCTTGCCATATACTTTAATCAGTTCATTTCCTCAACTTCTTTATTCTTTAGCTCTGATTTAGCTTTGTCTTGTATCTCACAACCCCTTGCTGCTTACAGCTTGCAGTAGCCTATAATGAGGCTCTCTTAAAGGGAAGATTAACATCTTCAAGAGGTGGTATTATTCAATCAAAATTTATAGGGTCTCTTCGGAAGCGTTTGGAAGATCTTCTAAGCTCTGCTGGGTGTATAAAGGATGATTTTCACGATTACATGAATTTTGGGAGGTGGCCTGATGGGGAATTAGGGGGAGAGAGTCGTCGGATTTTCCTTTCTTGGTACCTACAGTGGTTTGGTGTCCCAGTTCCATCTGTAGTTAAGAAAGCTATTGAGAAAATAAAACCCAAACTAACGTCGTCATCATCTGTTCCCTTGCTGTGTTTGTTATTTCCAAGCACTGACGTTAAAGCTGTTAGTGAGATAGTTAAGTTATTGTCTGATAAAGATAGTGAGGGAGCGTCCCAAAGCGGCATAAGGTATTTGATTCGTAGCGGATAAGGTGTCTGGTTTGTAGAGTTTTGGTGTCCCAGTTTCATCTGTAGTTAAGAAAGCTCTTGAGAAAATAAAACCCAAACTAACGCCGTCATCATCTGTTCCCCTGCTGGGTTTGTTATTTCCAAGCACTGACGTTAAAGCTGTTAGTGAGATAGTTAAATTATTGTCTGATAAAGATAGTGAGGGAGCGACATAAGGTATTTGATTCGTAGTGGATAAGCTTGTCATTGTGGTTCAAACTAGTCAATGGCATCTCATGAACATCTCCCCACTCACTCCCAGTTCCTGCTTCATTATAAGATCAGATACTTTAAAATAAAGTGATTATATATATATATTATCAATATAATATATATAAGCGAGAAGGATTATAAAACCCTAATATGGCAGCAATGATTTCAATACTCTCCATTTCTTATCCTCCATCTCAAGCCCTTTATTACAGAGCTATTTTCCCTACATCAAACTAGGAAAAAGTTGGAAACGTTCCATGTAAAATCAGTTGTAGGGAAATATTTTGTTTTATTGTAAACGAATGAGAAAAAATTAATCATTTTTGTTTGATGAAAATTTAAGCACAAAAATTGAAAAGGAAAAAAGAAGAGTAACATTGAAAAATATAATATTCCTTTTTGTTCAACCAGATCCAATGAATGGGCCAAAGGCCGATGTCAGAATCACGGTACACAAGCCCACTAACTATAGGCCAAGAAGTTAAAAAGAAAAAGAAACGGGATAACGATGTTGGATTCTTGTCGGCAACTTTGTTAGGGATGGATATTTTAATATGAATAATTAAATGTATTATTAAGTATAAAATTTTAATAGTTTTTATTTAAAAATAATATAAGGTTTTATAATATCAAAATTACGATTAATTATAATAATATTATTTTTTATTTAAATATATAATTATATATAATAATATATTTTTAATAATAAAAGATATAATATTTTGAATAATTAGATTGAATTTTATTTATTATTATTTTGATTTTACATAAAAACATGTTAAATAGGTAAAATATGAAAATTAATATCAATATTTTAAATATTGTAATAGGTTAAGAATTATGTTAATATTTAATTTTTTAAATTTAATATATTTTTAAATAAATATTAAAAAAATAAAAAATATGATTAAATCGTAAAAGAACTAACATTTTTAATGTAGGATGAAAGTAGTGATAAATCATATATCATCAATATCCTTGCTTAACCAAAAACATGTCTTTCTTTTTTCCAAAATTCATAAATCCAATGCATTTTATTATTGAATGAATTCTTAATCAAAAATACTACACATCAATGTTTTATATAAGAAATGTAATATACATACAATACATATCTATACACTTATATATTTACAACTCTATAAGTTAGTTATATAACAATTATATACTATATTAAGATACACAATGTCATTATATAGTCTAATAACTCCTCTCAAATTAATGAATTCAACAAAATCATTAATTTGAAAAGTAAAGGAAGAAATTGAATGCACACTTGAAAATGTGAGTAATATCCAAAACCATATTACATTGGAAACGATATACATTGGTGAGGTTAGAGAAAAATAAGTTGCACTTGTAGAGATATATCATTGATTGGACTCTATAAAAAAACCAAAAAACAAATATGACTTGCAAATAGAGCCTTTCACAAAAAAATACTTTTGTATCAGAGAACGTTATCGACAATAAAACATTCACATGGGAAACAAAGACAACACTCTGAAAAACACAACCTAGGAGTCTAAAAAATAGAAACACCAACACTCAGGTCATCGATAAATTTTTGAACGTAACACTACGACACTGGTGATTGGGTGACCATACATCCATAAAAATGGGTAGCACTATTGGATGAACACAACATCCCTTTACAAGACAATACTCCGATTATTGATTAACATTATTAAATAATCAAAAACTGTAAGAGAAACCAAATGCACACACTATTATACAAATAGGCAAAAACAATCATACCCAACCATGTTCTTGATATTACCAACCAGGATTGAACAAAATATCTGATTAATTTGAAAAATCCAAAAAAAAATGGATTGGTTTCGATCCAAAGTCAGATCGAATTCGGAGTAAAAATATTTAAATCAGTATAATCTGATCCAATCATGTTATAAGCTACTGTTGAAAAATATTTTTTATTTTAAATTTTTCTTTGATTTTATGTAATATTTCATTTTATAAGTTGAAATTATGATTTTGACCTTATCCAATTTGATCAATCCTATCAGATTCAGTTTTTTCATATTGACATTTACAGTGTATCAGATTCAGATTAAATAATTCATAATTTTTTTTGGATCGGATCGGATTCAGATTGCCTTAAAATTGGTGCATTCGGATTTTTTCGGATTAGCATTTATAGCAGATCAGATTTGGATTGAATAATTCATAATTTGCTTTAGATCGGATCAGATTCGGATTGATAGTTTTGAATCGATGCTCATCCCTAGTACTAACAAGCAGACTTACACAAGGTATTAGCCATGAACACCATCTCCAAGATTCTAAGCCACATCCAACTTAGAAACTTTGCTTTCTATGCCAATTCTTGAGCAATATCAAGATTAGGAACACCAATTCTTTAGCCAAAACAAAGAGCAATATTTCCAACTTCATTCTAGTAGAGAAGTCACCAAAAAAGAAAGCGTTGAGCTTTAATAGGAACTCATTCAAGTAAGAGAGTATTAGTTTAGGAACCATGTTGCTTATTCGTATTCTCCCCTCACATAACTCGTATTTTCTAAATCTATAAATCTCTTACAAATAATTGATCTAAATAGGAAGATTACAAACATATAAACAAGACCCATATAAGAAATGATAGATATATAACTCATGTTTATATCTTTCATGTAGGAAAATGAGAGTATGATAAATGTTCCAATTCTGAAGATAAAAATCAATCATGATATATCTTTCAACATGACCAAATCAACTAAACTATCAGGAGCAGGAGCTGACAAAACTGAATCTACATCATCCTTATTGATAGCTGATGAGTGCTCAAAAAGCACTAAAATAACCATGATTTTATGCACATTAATTGATTAAAAATATATATATTTATATGTTTTATCATATATTTATATAAATTTGTCTTTTTCGGAATCACGGGTATTTTTATTGTTTTTCAGGTATTTTTACTTAAAAAACGCAATTTAAAGACTGAAAGTTAATACTTAAGAATACATCACAAATAAATTAATAAATAAGTGGAAAAGCGTCAACAAACATGGAAAAATCGGACAAAATGGGCCTAAAAAGGTCAAAAATGTCAAAGCGTAGAGAAACGCGCCGCTGCTGCCCAGCCGCGCTCAAAGACCTGCTCCGCCCAAAACTGCGCGCGGGTTACTGTTCATGCGCGCAGCACTGCGCGCGGGTTACTGTTCATGCGCGCAGCACTGCGCGCGGGTTACTGTTCACGCGCGCGCGCAGCGCCCAGCAGCCGCCCAGCCGCGCGCCCAACGCGTTTTTGACCCATTTTTCACGTGCAGCCGCCCCCATGACGTCATGCTGACGTCATTGATGACCTCAGCAGGTCCAAAACACGTTTTTTATTTTTTTAATATTTTTTTTAACATTTTTTTAATCATTTTTTCTCTCCATCCTCACCTATAAATACCCCCCTTCCATACACCTTCAACACACCTCAAAACCTCACTTCTCTCTTCTTTCTTTCTCTCATTTCTTAGTTTTTGAGTTTTCTTTAGTTTCTTTCTTAGTTTCTAAGCTTTTCTTAGTTTTTCTCTTAGTTTTTAGTTCAATTGTCTTAGGTTTAGAGTTCTTCTTTTTGAGAGAACTTGTAATGTTTTTTGTAATAATTTAGATTTTTGATTCAATAAATGCAAGTCGCAATTCGCTGAGGTTTTCTAGCAACGGAATAGCATCGAAGTTCTCAGTAAGGATTTTATTTTCTTTTACGCTTATTTTTATGCTTTATTCTTACATGTTATATTTAATTTGTCTCGTGATTAAATTTAATCATTAGTTGCAATTTATAATCATGATATAATAATAACGTCATATTATGCCATAAATATTAAATAGGTGAAAATTTTCTAAAATGAATTGATTTTATTTTTTATTCAAGATTTTATATTAAGGATGTTAGAGAGAATTATATTATTTTTCATTACAAACTTAAATCAAAGTTAGACTTTAAGGTTTAGTTATCCTGCCTAATTTAGAGTAAAGCGGCTTCTTTTATTTGATGGTACAATCGCCTCAGAAGTTAGAGTGAAGCTCTATTTCAAAAGTTTTTATAAGAATTATTACATGTGGAAATGTATTGACAACATGTTTTCAATAGTGATTTTTAAAACTTGAAAGTTAGTACTTGATAACTAAATTCTTAAGTTTAATTTGGACACCTTGAATAAAGTTTAAATCGCTCTAACCTCACCAAAGGTGGCATTTAAATGGTTCATTTTCAATCTCTTAGAAAAAGGAATTAATTTAATTAACCAAATTAGTTATCAACCCCACCCATAAAGGTGTTAATTGATTTGTTTAGTTAACAAAGAGTATCTAACCCCACCAAAGGTGGTATTCATACAAAAAAGAGAGAATCAATAAAATATCAATTTATATCTTTAATAACCTAGATAATATGAGCAAGCATAATTAACTTAGTTATTATATCCATAAATACTCCACTAATATAAATGATAAAATTTGCATGAATATTTATTGAATCTGTATTTATATTTATTCACTCAATTTGTATCTATGTTTATTCTTTTTAGATTATATTTAATTAATCAGATATATGTTTATTTTATGTTATTAGATTAGGAACACAAAAACCAAAACTATCGCGGATGCGATGTTTAGGATTTAATTTCGTTTTTAAAAGTTTGAATAATAAATTAAAAACCACATACATTCCTTCCTTAGATCGACCTTGGGAGTATACTTATCATTTTCTACGAAATGATTCGTGCACTTGCGAGAGTTTTACAAATATTAAAACCAAAGTATTTGCGAGAATTGGCGATGCCGGTTTTCGCTCATCAATAGCAATACTAGTATACAAAGCCTCATTTGACCTATGCAATACACTAGTGGTAACACTTATTGCATAAGAACCCACATAACTCATCATTCTTGACTAAATAGTGTGGAAAAAACTATCCTTAAGAACTATCCATTACTCTTGGGAAAATAACAACTGAACACACAAGTTATGTCATGGAACTCTAAAATAACTTTCAGACAGTACATTAAGCATAATTATTTGACTCTTAGTTACTACTGTTGGTCTATCGTAGGTGTTGTTACCACCATTACATTTTTTTGATATTATTCAGGTATTAGGTACGCTATCCCAGTAACTTCTAACACCTAGCTTATATTGTAAGTGTGATGTTGTCATTTGGCAGCCCGTTTATAGCGATCTTATTCTTGAAAACAATTGATTCATTTTTTATCATAGAACCTTAGGTAGGATACCATAAGACCTTATGTTTACAACCTGGTGAGCAAGATCCAATTTATTGCTTAAGATAGGCATAATGTGACCTAGTGGGAATCACCTTATAGTTGGGTAGGTTTTATGGCATAAGAATTGATGAATAAGATCTGGTGACTACTACCTACCTTAACCAGGAGACTTCTTATATGGCCTGATAATAGTGACCTATTGATATTTGTAATTTTATTATATATAGATCAATTATGAAACCAACAATGTGCCAACCATTATAACAATGACAACTACCCATTATGTACATATATATATCTCATTATTGAGATGAATCTTCTATCTAATATCTCTCTAGAAACCTTAATACACTAGCTATTTTCCAAACATTTGGCATCCACCACGAAGCCTTAAATTTTTCTAGTCCTTTGTTAACATTTGAGACCTTACATTCTATATCTGAGGAGATCAACCTGTGTTATAGGACTCATCAACCAGTGAGATATCCCTAGCTTGATTATAGTTTTCAATGGCCCTCACATGTCGCTCCAATTCAAGAACCATCACATGCAACCCATCAATACCTAGTACAAATCAACATTTTCTTAGGCCACATGATTTAGAGAATCCAATTTTGAAGGAGCACCTAGTCCAACCCGATCCTTCCAATAATCTGGATAAAAAATTTAAAGAGATGGAAGAAAATAATTGAAGCAAAAATGAATGAAAAATTAAAGAGTAAAGGAAAGTTGCATACTTTGAATGATATCGAGACTACGTGGGATTGATTTCCATCATCTCTTTTCTCGAACGATATTGAATTAGTGATACCAACCTCAAGTTTTTTGCTCTAAAGTGTCCCACTTATAAGGGGACAAAAGATCCTGTGGCACATGTTATCCACTTCAAAAAGGCCATGGTCATTATAAGCATTCCAAAAGATAAAAGAGAGGCCATGTTTTGTAAGTTATTTACCACCACCTTTCAGGAAATGACATAACAATGGTTCATTGAATTACCCTCTAAGAGTGTAAATATTTTTGATAACCTGATGAATTTTTTTGTCACTAACTATGCATGTAACAAGCCCATTAGAAAAGAGTCACACTATCTATTTTCAATCATTCAGGAAAATAAAAAAAATGATTGAGACCTTCATGAGAAGGTTTAAAACAAAAAAATGGAGATATCTCAGTGTCCTGACTCTATCGCTATTGAGGCTTTCTAGAAAGGGATTAAAAGAGACACTGATATATTCATTGATCTGACTAAAATAATTTCGCAATCCTTGGATGTGGTATATGAAGATGCCCAAAAGTTTGTCAATATGGAAAGAGAATCAAGGTCAATAAAGAGCTTATTGAACTGATATTTAGATAAGCCAACCACAAGCAAGAAAGAAGAAAAAAGAAACTTTATATAGAGAGATTCCATAATCTACCACGTGTTAAACCGATGGTAACACCTAGAGGTATGCCTGGAACATGGGAGAGAGTTTTATCTCCTTTCAGAGGTCTATTATTGCATGTATCATTGGCTGATTTTGTACAAAGGATGGAACACATGGATAAAGTAAATTGGTCGTAACTTGTGAGAGCCCCATTTGGGGACCCCAACAAATATTACACCTTCATAAAGATGCAGGTTATTGAACCAAAGATTTTAGACATCTTAAGTGGAAAATTGAACATCTTCTATCTGATAGACATTTGAGGTACTTGGTAGATGGGAATAAAGGTCTAAGAGGAGAAAATAGAGGGTTGAATAATCGAAGATAATTTGTACCTCATAATCCTCCTCCATGAAAAAAAAACAAGCCTAATCAGCCCCTACAAGAAGATATGCATTTATTTCACACTGTATATGGTGGACAAACAATGTCATGACACACTCACAATTCCAAGAAGGGGTATGCTCGTGAAGCTAGAGATTCACACTAACTTATTTATAGTTTGAACAAGAGGGACCGATGTTCCTCATCATTTTTGAAGGAAATGGAGGAATTACCACCTTATAACGATCCTTTGGTTATCATTGTCAAAATTGTACATTGTGAAGTGTGTAGGATTTTGGTGGATAATGATAGTTCTTTTGATTTGTTATACCTGTTTGTGCTATTGGACATAGGGATAGACCCCAAGAAAATTACTCAACAAAAAATTCCCTTAGTGGGTTTCAATGGCAACGTAACCATATTTGTGGCAACTACATGGCTATCGGTCTTCATGGAAGGAGCCATCACACTTACAAATTTCATGGTGTTAACACCCCTACCTCTTATAATGTAATTTTGTAAAGACCTAAGATCCATAAAATGAGAGCCATTGTCAAGTACTCCACAATGGATGGGATTAAAGAAATAAGAGAAGAACAAGAAAAGTCAAGAAGTTGTTACAATTTTTCCATGAAAAGTGCATTACCTTCTGATTCAAAATAGCAATCAAAGAGTTTTCTATATTTAAGCCTAAAGACCACATGCCTAGTCAAAAATTAAATTATGATAGTTTCATCGAAAGGCTATGAAATAATCTTATTAGGATATCCAGAAGAAGACAATCTTTTAAAATCAATTCAAAACTTTCAATTGAGATAAGGGACTCATTGATTGAATTTTTGAATAAAATTGTTGACCTTTTGTTTGGAAATCAAAAGACATGCTAGGTATTGATCCCTTCATCATTTCTCACAATTTGAATGTCAACCACACTAAGAAACCAGTCTAGCAGTGAGAAAAGGATATTTTCATGAGAGAAAAGTGACATTATAAAGAAAAAGTTAACTCTTTATGGTTTGGGAAGTCGATTACCCAACTTGGTTGTCAAAAGTTGTTTTAGCAAATAAGGTAGAAAGAGAGCATAAAATTTATGTTGAATTCACATATTTTAACATGGCTACTCCAAAGGATTTCTTTCCTTTGCCTAACATTGATCAATTGGTGAATGCTATAGTTGGTTTTGAAATAATGAGTTTTATGGATGCATACTCAAGATATCATCAGATCTAAATGCATCCTAGATATGAAGAGAAAATGACATTCATCACTTAAGAAGGGACATATTGTTACACCAAGATGCCTATTGGTTTGAAAAATACCAGAGCTACTTACCAAAGGTTGGCAAAAAAAATGTTTAATGACTAAATTGGGGAATATAGAGGTTTATATGGATGACATGATGGTAAAAAAGATGGTCACTAAAGATCATCTCTTCGATTTAGAAGTGGTATTTTCTATAATAAGAGGTTATGAAATGCATCTTAATCTAAGAAGTGTGTCTTTGGGCTAACATCGGGTAAATTCTTAGGGTATCTATTATTTTCTCGTGAGATCGAGGAAAATCCTAAAAAAATTACGGCCCTTGTGAACATAAGGTTGCCAAAGTGTATTAAAGAGATCCAGTAACTAAACAGATGGATAACAACTTTAAGTCATTTCATTTCCAAATTCATAGAAAATGTTCCCCTCTGCTATTGAAGAGAAAAAATATTACATATAGAGTGAAGAATGTGAAAAGGCTTTTTAGTCCATCAAATAATACCTAGGAAGTGCACCCCTTTTAACAAACCCTACCATTGGCGAGGCTTTATACCTTTATATGGCCTTCATAGACAAATAAGCTATTGTTGTATTTGTGGTTGACAGGGAAGGAAAATAACCGTCAGTATACTATGTGATGCATTCCTTAATGGGAGCACAAAAAAGGTATCCTTCTTTGGACAGGGCGACTTTTATGATAAGAAGAAAACTAAGACAATATTTTGGGGCTCATAAGGTGGATGTTCTTACATCTCATCCATTGAAGAACATTTTGGGTAAGCCAGAATAATCTAGATGCCTTTCTCAAATAGCCATTGAATTGAACAAGTTTGAAATATAGTACAAATCATTAACGACGATTATGGACAAGCTCTGGTCGATTTTATCATTGAATAGACTTAGAAGCCCATGACTAAATTAGAGGATCAAGTGGCAGTTCTAATCATAGTTGCACCAACCTTGGACCTTTGGAAAGTATATGTAGATGGAGCTAGTAACTCGAGGGGATGTAGGTTAGGAATTGTTATATTCACTCCCATAGAAGGGCTAATAAGGCAATATATTTGTATCACTTTTTAGGCAATAACAATGTTATGGAATATGAAGCACTCCAATTGGTTATACGATAATTAAAATCATTAGAAGCAAGAAAGTTCTTAGTCCATAGTGATTCATAACTTGTAGTGAATTGAGTCAATGATACCTTTGAGACAAATGAAGAAGGATGAAAAGGTACTTGGAGGAGGTAAAGTGAGAGATCTTAGTTTTTGAAATTTTTGAGATCAAGCAAATATCGAAAAGGGGAAATAAGTATGTAGACTCCTTGGCCACTTTGGCATTTGTAGTAAGTGGGAATTAAAAAAAAAGGTGATTCCTATTTCATGTATATCTGATCCTAGTATATCTAAAGAGGAGGATAATGAGAAGTAACAAAAACATACAAGTACCACAACATAAGCTTCATGGATGCTCCCTTACTTTTAATACCTTATCCCAAAAATTTGACCTTCCAATAGGGGGAGACGTAGAGAACAATGACAAAATCAAAGAACTACACCATTATTCAATAAGAACTCTATAAAAAAACTACAATGGATTGTGGTTAAAGTGTTTTCCTAGTCAAGAGGCGTAGGAAATTATGTGAGAGTCACACTAAGGGCTATGTGATGCTCATTTAGGAGAGAGAGCCCTTTCTTAAAAAAATCATACCACAAGGTTGTTATTGGTCTACTCTTCAAAAGGATTGTATCAACCATGTTAATAAGTGTTATTAGTGTCAAAGACATGCCAATATTATTCATCATCCAACCAATGACTTGAGATCCATAGTCAACCCTTGACAGTTCCAAAAGTGGGGTTTGGACATGTTAGTTCCAAAGGAATTTTTTATCATCACAACAGATTATTTCTCATAATGTATAGATGCTAAACCATTGGCAAAGATCCAAGAAAGTGATATTCACAAGTTTATTTGGTGTAACATAATATGTAGGTTTTGTTTACCCCATAAACTAGTTACAAATAATGGACAAAAATTCATAGATCAGGACTTAGTCTTCTTATGTAAAAAGGTGTGAATAAAATTGTCACATTATACCCCTTACAAACCATAAGCCAATGACCAAGCAGAGTTTTCAAACAAGACTCTTATCAACATATTGTAAAAGTGACCTGAGGGAACTAAGGGAAAATGGGTTGATGAACTACATGACATTTTGTGAGCAACAAGAACGACCTCGAGAAGGGATACTCGAGAGATCCCATTCTATCTGTATATGGTATAGAAGTGATAATACCCTTAGGAGTATAAGAACCTACTATTCGATCTAATATCACATAAGAAGATAATAATTGTCTCAATAAAGAAGACCTTCTATTGACCAAGAGAGAATGCTTTAATATGGATTGATGCATATTTTCGCAAGTGTATGAATCGTTCAAGTAATAAAGTGTACAAAAGTACGGATATCGAACCCACAAGGAATGGCGTTACTAAGTACCGAAATTGACTAATCCTAATTTTATTTGAAAACCCAATTGTTGAAATTGTTTAAGAAACAAATTAACTTAAAAATAAACACAAATAACACAATTGAATGTTGTTCACAAATGATTAAAAATGCCAAGGCATTTGATTTCGCTAAATCAATTCAATCTAATTTCAAGTCATGTTATATGAGAATCAAAGCTAAAAGTGATGGTTGAAAAACCCAAATTTACCTAATAATCTCTCTCGAGTTATATTAGAATTACTTATCTACGAAAACCAACTATATTTCTATGAAGATTTAATCACAAACAAGCACATTACGATTTATGGAATTTCTAGAATAACCACATACATCATGCATTAGGTCTCACACTCGCATTCAACATACGTTATTTATCACAAGAAGCATTCATTACACATCTCCTCTTGGTCTCAATATAATGCAACAATTCATCTAAATCTTGGCCAGAAATTTAAAAGCATTAAGCATGGAAATAAATACTCAACTTGAAAACAATGAACTCATATAACAATAACAAAATAAATCAGATTTTCTTGATTCAACTACATCATAGCCTTAGCAAAAATGAATTAGTTCATAATGGAAATAAGAAAAAACATTATCTCAATTGAATCCATGAATAACAAATCGAAATAAAATGCAAAAAATGAAAGCTAAGGAGAAGAGATGAAAAACTCTTGAAGATGAACACTTGGCAGCAACAATGGTGATAATCCTTCAAGTTTCTCCAAACTTTCTCTCCAAAATTGCCTTCTCTCCTCCAAAAATGTCTTAGACCTCCTCCTCTATATTGTCCCCTCTTTCTCTATCTTATGGTATATATAGATATAGGGTTTTGGGGGCAATTTTGGAACAAAACAACATAAAAAATGTGTTTTCGAACGAAACTCGCCGACGGCGACATTATTCTCGCCGCGACGAGATTTCTGGAAAAATTAAAATTTTGGTTCCTCTGTGAGATTTTCATCTGTCAAAACCCGTACTCTCTGTAAGATTTTCACCGACGACGAGAATCTTCTCACCGGCGGCGGTATTTCCAAATTTTGAAACTTTGTTTTTTTTTCACTCTATCCCGATCATTGAAATTTGTCCCAAACTTCTCCAAAATCATGATTTTACCTAAAATTGCACTTTAAACACAAAATACCCGTGAAATGATATTTGTGGATTAAATAATCAAATAAACACAATTTTCACACAAATATCAACATTTAAATCATAACAAAAATGCAATAATTTGACTCTTATCAACAACCCCCAACTAGCTTCTTGCTAGTCTTTAGCAAGAAAAGCGATCTATGAATAAATTCAAAGGATACATTAAAAGAAAAATTCAAAGAAAATTTATTCTATTTACAAAATTACATTAAGCGTATGCAATAAGCCTTTAAACCCCTAAACGGCCCTAGTAGGACGAGTTGTAGTCTCGTGAGGGCTTCTAGTGATGATACCCACAAACATCTTACCTATAACTATTCTAACTCAAAAAAATAAAATCACACAACAATTAATTTGCACAAATGTCTCAAAAATTGTAAATAACACACAACACATAGAATAATTAAATGTCACCTAAGCTTTAAGAAATCTCAAATGCCAATTTCACTTTTGTTATTAACTCTTAAACATCCATCAAACCACAAACCAATAGCCATAATGCCCGGATAATATTATGCACAACATCCACAAACAAAAAGGTGAAATCTCAAACTCCATAGGCTTACTTTTCAAACCTCTCTCCACTAATGAAGGAAAATACACCACTTCGGATCAATAGG
Source organism: Hippophae gyantsensis (assembly GCA_030763125.1). Lineage (NCBI taxonomy): Eukaryota > Viridiplantae > Streptophyta > Magnoliopsida > Rosales > Elaeagnaceae > Hippophae > Hippophae gyantsensis. Next base: position 30,311,644 of record CM061030.1, read on the forward strand.
ACTTTATGAGGCTTGTAATGTTAGGCTTAGGTATTTGGTTAAGAAAGAACGAGAAGTGTCAAAATACAAATAAGAAAACTTATTAGATTAAACACAACCAATTAAGTAAAAAAGTAACACCATTAAACCCAAATTGTTTCTTCCGATCATATCCCATTTTTCTAAAGATAAACAAAATTTTTCCTCAATCTTTCACCTCAGTACATCCATCACTAACACTCTTTTATTTACTAGAATATGAAGGCTTTTTTTTTTAAAGACATAACCCCAACCAATTTCTTCCAATATATGTGGAAGATTTTTTTTTCCATCCTTACTCCAATTGCTCTTGAAAATTTTGTGTTCAAAATTAAGTACTCTTAACAAATAAGGTAGGAATTATGTATATATATTTTGGCTAAATAAAAAGTAGGTAGAAGGCAAAAAGAAATAAAAATAAGGCTAACAATATATTTAAATAGGCTCAAAGAGGTAACTAGTGATATAAGGATAACAATGTAGGCTTAAAATGGCACAATCGATCCAAAAATGGCCTACATCATATCTTAAACATTGGAATTCCAAATTATTTTGCCTCAAGAGATTTTCAAATGAGTTCTAGAGTTTGTTGAGATCACAAAAATGTCCATGAAAAATTTACACATAAGACTTCTCTAAGCATTTAGACTAATAAACCAAATCATACCACATACCAAAAGAGTCGCCAACTAGGTAAAATCAACATTTGAAATTACCTTTAAACCGAAGCAAAATTTAATGTCTTCTAAAAGCTACTTGTTATCACAATCACACTATTATCATCAACGTGCAAATTAAAACAAGTAAAATGCAAATGAGGAAAAAAAATAAAAATAAAAATAAAAATTAGACAATAAAAAAATAAAAGAAATTAAATCAAAATGTAAAAAAATAAATAGAAATCAAAATTAAACACAAATAAACACACAAACAAAACTACTAAAAATGAAGCGAAAAAAAGATTTATCGTTTACTGCACCCCCAATCAAAACCTTACATTGTCCTCAATGTAAGAAAGAAAAACTGGCGACGGCGAAAATAATCTCGCCGCGGCGAGATCTCCTTTCCACCGGCGGTGAAACTGCCCTCGCCAGCGGTGAACGTAAGATTTCTTTTTACCTGTAAGACAAATAAATAAGCAAATTTAATTAAAAATAAAATTATCATAAAATGAAGTGCAGAATTTAAAATCTAACTAATAATTCACCAAAACTTAAAATTTAAGCTAAAATTTAAAATTTAAAATTGCTAAGATAAAATGAGATAAAAGATGACAAAACAAACTTGATGGGTTGCCTCCCATTAAGCGCTTTAAGTTATAGTCATTAGCTAGACTTTTTGTCATTCTTTACTACAGTTGTTGTAACTGTAAGGACTATAAGTGTTGGTTATTTTCGTGGACAAAATATTTATCTGTAAATTTGTTTTTAGGCCTGCTATCAAGTCTATAAAAAAAGTCAAACAAATGCTCAAGTTTCAGATAATTGTACTTCAGGTATATCTTTGATAACTTGACACATAAGATTATATTTATGCATTTAGTAGCACATGTTTATAAATCTAAAATTATTTTTAGTGCTAAAATATGGAATAAGATATGATAAAAGATATTAAATAATATATACTCTAAAATAAGATATGTTAAAAGATATTAGATAAGATATATATACTCTAAAATAAGATATGTTAAAAGATATTAGATAATATATACTTTAAATTATAGTGAAAATCTTTAGCATAAAAGAAAACATAAAATCTATTTTAAAAGATATTAGATAAGATATATTTTAAATTATAACTGAAATCTTTATTATAAAAGATAACATAAAATCTATTTTAAATAAGAGTTATCTTAATTAATGAGAATTACTAATCCTATTTGTAATAGAAAATATATTTATCAATTACATAGGATTAAGGATTTTAATTTTTCCTATAAATAAAACTCATTGCTCATTGTTTCAATTAATCATATAAGAGCATTCTTCTAATCTTTTTAATTTCTCTCTCTTGTTTTACAAATATAAAATCATAATTTTTTAGGCTTCTTTATTTAGTTAATCTATCAAATATTGATGGTTATATTTGATTGATTATAAGCCTAATTATTTTTATGATATTTTGATATTATATTCTTATGGTTTTTCTTTATTTTTGTTCTTAAATTGTTAGATCAAATAATTGTTTTTGTCATATCATAATTATTTGATTTAATTATTAATCTTTAAAGAAGCTATTTTTATTTAACTTATATTTGATCTTTTTGGTCTAGGATTTGCTAGTTGATTTAATTTAAATGACATATGTTTTGAATCATCTAGTTAGGATTATTCATTATTAAATCCGCCTTAGAACACACACATGTACTTGTATTTTTGTGCTAACTATTTTGCAGTTACTTCAGGAACGTATCTGATTGGCGGGAAGCTTATTGGAACGTTGGTTTGAAAATCGCTCACGCTAATATTGGAAACTATGAAAACAGAGCAAGGGCTCGTAAGTATAGTACATTGGGGCAGTATCTTAGGGAGGCTAGCATAAGTCCGAGTTTATACTTGAACATTTGATTTTCATAGTGGAAAGTTAGGTGGTCCGATGGACCGGTGGTTTTCCTCTTAGGTCATGGTTGTAGCCTAGGTTATTTCCACCTAAAAATATCGTGTGTTATTATTTTATTTCCACACTTATTTTTACACACGATTGCATATCTGGCTATTTTGTTTAGGTTATTAAATTATAAATTAGTAAGAATTAAAAATAACATATTCACCCCCCTCTAGGTTAATTAGGTCCATAATTTATAAAATTTTAGTAACTCTAGAGAATCTTTCTGCTTGCTGAATTCTCCATCAAAATATGGCTTCAATCGTGGTCCATTTACCTTGAAAGTTCCCTTTGTTTCATGACTGATCTCAATTGCTCCATAAGAAAACACCTTGGTTACTAGAAAAGGTCCTGACCAATGAGATTTTAGCTTTCCCGAAAAAAGTCTGAGATGGGAATTATAAAGCAACACAACACTTTCTGTCCCACCTCAAAGTTTTGCCTCAAAATGTGCTTATCATGCCAAACCTTCGTCTTGTCCTTATATATTCGGGCATTCTCATAAGCATCATTCCTCATTTCATCCATCTCATTCAATTGCAACACCCTCTTTTCACTTGCTGCCTTAAGATCAAAATTCAGAATTTTAATTGCCCAATATGCCCGATGTTCCAATTCAATTGGAAGGTGACAAGCTTTTCAATACACCAGTCGGTATGGAGACATGCCGATAGGTGTCTTAAAAGCTGTCCTATAGGCCCAAAGTGCATCATCTAGTTTCCTTGACCAATCCTTGCATGAGTTATTTACGGTCTTTTCAAGGATCCTCTTCAACTCTCGGTTTGACACTTCAACTTGTCCACTAGTTTGAGGATGGTAAGGTGTTGCTATTTAGTGTGTTACTCCATATTTCTACACAAAGCCCCAAATTGGTTATTGCAAAAATGCTTACCTACATCACTTATAATTGCTCTAGGTGTGCCAAATCTGGAAAATATGTTCTTCTTAAGAAAATTGATCACAACCTTAGCATCATTGGTAGGCAAGGCAACTGCTTCCACCCATTTAGAGACATAATCTACATCAACAAGAATGTATTTATTAGAATGAGATGAAAGAAAAGGCCCTATAAAATCAATACCCCAAACATCAAATAAATCAATTATCAAAATATTATTTAAGGGCATTTCATGTCTCCGTAAAATATTTCCGCTCCTTTGGAAATCATCACACATTGAAACAAACTTGAAAGCATCTTTAAACAATGAAGGCCAATAGAATCCGGATTGCAAAATTTTTGCTGCAGTTTTTGTTCCACCAAAATGTCCTCCAACTTCCTTCGAATGGCAATGACGAAGAATGCTTTCCATTTCTTCCTCCGACACACATATTATAATAATTTGATCTGCACAATGTTTATATAAGTAAGGTTCATCCCAAAAATAATGTTTCAAATCAGAAAATAATTTCCTTCTTTGTTGATAAGACATATCAAGAGGTAAAATTTTCTTGACCAAATAATTTGCATAATCAGCAAACCATGGAGCCGTTCGGATAGCAAGCAATTGCTCATCAGGAAATGTTTCATTAATTTTTCCTTCAACCTCAAGGTAATATTCCTACAACCTGGACAAATGGTTAGCAACCAAATTTTCGATCCCCTTTTTATCCTGGATTTCTAAGTCAAAAACTTTCAAGAGAAGAATCCATCTTAGTAATCGTTGTTTGGCATCTTTCTTGGCTAGCAAATACTTAAGAGTATAATGATCAGTATAAACAGTGATTTTAGACCCAATTAAATAATATCTAAACTTATCAAATGCAAACACTACTGCCAAAAGCTCTTTCTCAGTTGTTGCATAATTAAGTTGTGCATCTGTTAATGTCCTACTTGCATAATAAATCACATGCAGCCAACTTATTCTTCCTATGGCCCAAAACAGCACCTATAGCATAGTCAATGGCATCACACATTATCTCAAATGGAAGACTCCAATCCGGTGCACAAATTATAGGGGCCGAAGTGAGCTTCTCCTTCAAAAGGTTAAAAGCCTGCAAACAATCAAAAGAAAAATCAAACTGTGCATTTTTAACTAACAAACTACAAAGAGGTTTTGTTATTTTTGAAAAATCTTTAATAAATCTTCTATAAAACCCAACATGTCCCAAGAAACTTCTAACGCCCATTACAATTGTTGGAGGTGGTAATTTTTCGATCACTTCCACCTTTGCACGGTCCACTTCTATTCCCTTTGCTGAAATCCGATGGCCAAGAACAATTCCTTCTTGAACCATGAAGTGAAATTTCTCCCAATTTAGCACTAAATTTGTGTCTTTACAATGCTGCAAGACTAAAGAGAGATTATGCAAGAAATTATCAAAATAATGGCCAAAAACAGAAAAATCATCCATAAAAACCTCAATAAACTTTTCGACCATATCAGAGAAAATCGCTATCATGCATCTTTGGAAAGTTGCAGGTGCATTACATAAACCGAATGACATCCTTATGTATGCAAAAGTACCATAAAGGCATGTAAATGTTGTCTTTTCTTGATCCTCTGGTGCAATTGTAATTTGGTTGTACCCCGAATATCCATCAAGAAAACAATAATAAGCATGTCCAGCTAATCTTTCCAACATCTTATCAATAAATGGAAAAGGAAAATGATCTTTTCGGGTGGCGTCGTTCAACTTTCGATAATCAATACACACTCTCCACCCAGTCACTATCCTTGTTGGAATAAGCTCATTGTTTTCATTTTCTACAACTGTGATTCCTCTTTTCTTTAGTACACAATGAATTGGGCTTACCCAAGCACTATCTGAAATCAGATAAATTACCCCGACATCCAAAAGCTTAATCACCTCAGCCTTGACCACTTCTTGCATTGTTGGGTTTAAGCGCCTTTGTGGCTGAATTGTGGGCTTGTAATCCTCATTCATCAAGATTTTATCCATGCAAACAGAGTTGCTGATCCCTTTGATGTCTGCCATTGTCCATCCAATTGCCGCTTTGTGAGTCTGAAGAACTCCTAATAGCTTGTTTTCCTCTTCATCATTCAAAGAATTGTTGGCTTCCTTCTTTACCACTGAGGTTGGAGTTTCATTTGTTCCCAACTCCTTGAATGTTTCATCACTGAACAAATATTCATCAAGTGCTGCCAGTAATTTGGAACATTGTCTCACTCCCTCATCTTCCTCCTCAATTGTTGCAGATTTCACAAGGAAAGCTTCTAGTGGTAGCAATGGAGTTCTCTCCTCAATAGTTTTCGAGATTAACCTGTCAAGAGTGTTAATTTGAAAACAAGAATGTACCTCACTTGGAAATTTCATTTCTTCAAAAACATCAAAAGTCACTTGTTCATCTTGCACCCGTAGAATGAGCTTTCCTTGCTGAACATCAATCAATGTTCTTCCAGTTGCAAGGAACGGTCTCCCCAATATCAACGGTACCTCTCTATCTTCCTCTATGTCAAGCACCACGAAATCTGTAGGGAAAATAAATTTGTCAACTTTAATTAAAACATCCTCAATTACCCCTCGAGGATATTTCACCGACCGATCTGCTAATTGTAGAGAGATTGAAATGGCTTCACTTCTTCTAGGCCTAGTTTCCTGAAAACAGAAAGTGGCATCAAATTAATGCTGGCTCCTAAATCACATAGGACTTTATCAAAATTGCAACTTCTTATAGTATAAGGTATAGTAAAAATCACTGGGTCTTTCAATTTTTGTGGCAGTTTTCTTTGAAGAACTGCACTACACTCCTCATTTAGCATGACAGTTTCATAATCTCCCAACTTCCTCTTCTTTGATAGAATTTCCATCATGAATTTTGCATATTTGGGCATTTATTCCAACATCTCTATAAAAGGAATGTTAATATGCAATTTCTTAAAAATTCCCAGAAATTTATCAAATTGATTATCAAGCTTTTTCTTATTCAATCTTTGAGGATATGGGATATGAGGCTCATATTTCGCAGTTGGGGGAGGTTGAACATCTTGGGATGTTGATGGCTTTTCTTTAAATTCTTCCATCTTTTTCTCCGATTTCCTCTGCCATTCAAGTTCTTTACCACTTCTCAATGTGATAGCCTTTGCATGCTCTTTGGCATTTATTGTGTCACTAGGCAACGATCCTTAAGACCTTTCTGCAATCTGTTTTGAAAGCTGCCCCAGTTGATTTTGGATGTCCCTGTTGATTGCCTCTTGATTTCTGAAATTTGTTCTTGACTCCTCAATGAAATTTTCCAAAATTCCTTCCAAATCTATTTGTTTCTTCTCTTGGGGTTGGTAGGAAGGTGATGACGATTTGAATCCCCCTTGGTTATTTCCCCATGACAAATTTGGATGATTTCTCCAACCTGGATTGTAGGTGTTCGAATATGGGTTATGTTGAGGTCTTTGGAAATTTGAAACATAATTTGCTTTCTCAGCATTTGGTGAAGCAAATGGATTTCCAACTTGGCACTCGATACTAGCATGATTTCCACCACATAAATTGCATCTTGCAGTTGGTTTGGATTTGAACTTAGATGACAAAGAATCCATCTTTCTTGAAAGAGTAGCAACTTGAACCGACAAAGCATTCACTGAATCAATTTCATGCACTACTACTGGTCTTTTTGCAGTTACCCGCTCTGAATGCCACTGATTGTTGTTTTCTACCATAATCTCTAACAACTCATGAGCATCCTCCGGTGTTTTTCCCATTAAAGACCCTTCAACTATAGTATCAATCATTGCCTGATAGTTTGAAACCAACCCATTATAAAATGTAGAGACTTGTAGCCAAATCGGTATACCATGATGTGGGCACTTCCACAACATTTCTTTGAATCTTTCCCAAGCTTCATACAATGATTCTTGGTCATACTATGTAAAAGATGTGATTTCATTCCTCAATTTTGTCGTCTTAGTAGGAGGAAAGAACTTGGACAAGAATTTCTGAACCAACTCATTCCATGTTGTAATTGATCCCTGTGGTAATGAGTTTAGCCACTCCTTGGCTTTATCCCGAAGTGAAAAAGGAAAAACCCTCAATCTTACAGCATCTTCAGACACACCATTTATCTTGTAAAGATCACACACCTCCAGAAAGTAAGCAATATGTGCATTTGGATCATCCTTTGACATTCCCCCAAACTGATTTGATTGAACCATTTGGATAAATGATGGCTTTATCTCAAAGCTATTGGCTTGAACAGTTGGCCTTATTATACCCGAAGTAGTTCCAGCAACATTAGGCGCAGTATAATCCCTCAAAGCACTACGATTTCCACCTCCCTCAACAAATGGTGGATCCATGGTTGATTGTCTATTAGGAGCTGAGGTTGAACGCCTTATCTCTCGGTTTAGACGCCTATATCTTCTATCAATCTCTGGATCAAATGGAAGAAGGTTAAGGCTTCTTGTACGTCTCATACAAAAATCCTACAACCTGAATATCAACTTGCACAAAAACAACACAAAGTTACCCTTTTTTATGATAAATAAAATAAAAGAGCAAAATAAAAAAACTGAAAAATTGCAAGAAATGACTAAAATAAATAATGCAAACGAGCAGCAACAACTTTAAATGAAAAAACAATTAACACAACTCAACAAGCTCAATTTAAAACAAAATTAAAAATGAAACAATGATAAAGCAAATTAACTTCAAATTAAAACTAAGATTAGGTAGTATCGGTATTAATAAAATCAAACCATTCCCCGGCAACGGTGCAAAAAACTTGATGCGTATTTTCGCAAGTGTATGAATCGTTCAAGTAATAAAGTGTACAAAAGTACAGATATCGAACCCACAAGGAATGACATTACTAAGTACCGAAATTGACTAATCCTAATTTTATTTGAAAACCCAATTGTTAAAATTGTTTAAGAAGTAAATTAACTTAAACATAAACGTAAATAACACAATTGAATGTTGTTCACAAATGATTAAAAACGGTAAGACATTTGATTTCGCTAAATCAATTCAATCCAATTTCAAGTCATGTTATATGAGAATCAAATCTAAAAGTGATGGTTGAAAAACCCAAATTTACCTAATACTCTCTCTCGAGTTATATTAGAATTACTTATCTATGAAAACCAACTATATTTCTATGAAGATTTAATCACAAACAAGCATATTACGATTTATGGAATTTCTAGAATAACCACATACATCATGCATTAGGTCTCACACTCGCATTCAACATACAATATTTATCACAAGAAGCATTCATTACACATATCCTCTCGGTCTCAATATAATGCAACAATTCATCTAAATCTTGGTCAGAAATTTAAAAGCATTAAGCATGGAAATAAATACTCAACTTGAAAACAATGAACTCATATAACAATAACAAAAGAAATCAGATTTTCTTGATTCAACTACATCATAGCCTTAGCAAAAATGAATTAGTTCATAATGGAAATAAGAAAAAACATTATCTCAATTGAATCCATGAATAAAAATCAGAATAAAATGTAGAAAATGAAAGCTAAGGAGAAGAGATGAAAAACTCTTGAAGATGACCACTTGGCAGCAACAATGGTGATAATCCTTCAAGCTTCTCCAAACTTTATCTCCAAAATTGTCTTCTCTCCTCCAAAATGTCTTAGACCTCCTCCTCTATGTCGTCCCCTATTTCTCTATCTTATGGTATATATAGATCTAGGGTTTTGGGGGTAATTTTGGAACAAAACAACATAAAAAATGTGTTTTCGGATGAAACTCGCCGACAGTGACATTATTCTCACCGCAGCGAGATTTCTGGAAAAATTAAAATTTTGGTTTCTTTTATTCTCGCCAGTGGCGAGATGAATTTGGCCGATAGTGAAAGGTGTCTCGCCGGCGGGAAGATTTGCATATGTCAAAACCCGTGCTCTCTGTAAGATTTTCTTCAGCATCGAGAATATTCTCGCCGGCGGTGGGATTTTCAAATTTTGAAACTTTGTTTTTTTTCACTCTATCCCGATTTTTGAAATTTGTCCCAAACTTCTCCAAAATCATGATTTTACCTAAAATTGCACTTTAAACACGAAATACTCGTGAAATGACATTTGTGGATTAAATAATCAAATAAATACAATTTTCATACAAATATCAACATTTAAATCATAACAAAAATGCAATAATTTGACTCTTATCAAGGATCAAATCAAAAAATAGGAAAATCTAAAAATCATACAATAAATCTGTGAGACATAAAAGTTTTATCGTAGGGGATTAGGTTCTATGTAAAGTGTTCAGAAACAAGGTTGAAACCACCTATGGAGAATTCACTATAACATCAGAAGACCTTGATCAAATATATGATATCATTTTGAGGGGTTTGGATCAGATTAAAAGTCATAGAAGAAGAGAGGAATTGAGCTAGAATGGAGAACACTTGAAAAAATATTACATGTAAAGCATTGTTATATTATAAATGAAAGCATTTTGAATTCATTTTTCAGGTATCTGTGCTTGCCTCATGAAAAATAACATGATAACCCCTAAATATGGAATGAAGTATCCAAATGGATCCCCCACTTGGGATGCGAGATAACAGGCATAACGCCTATCATAAGAAAGGGTGTTGAGTTCATAAATATGAACCCCTCTTTGGGAAGTGTATGCAAGGGGTGGATTTAGTTTTGCCCTTATATATCTCATGTCTCTTAAAAATTTAATGCAATGACCTCTAAGTATGGAATGATATGGCCAAATGGTCTCCTCCTACTTGGGATGTAGGATAAGATAAATGATGCACATCCTAAGAAAGTGTCTTGAGTTCATAAATGTGAACCCCTCTTTGGGCAGGATATGCTAGGGTTGGACTCAATTTCACCCTTATATGTCTCTTTTCTCTCAAAAAATTAATGTGATAATCCCCAAATATGGAGTGATATGGCTAAATGGACCCTTACTTAAGAAGTAGGATAAGGGTATGATGCTCGTCCTAAGAAAGGTTATTAAGTTCACAAATATGAACCCTTTCTTTGGGAAGCACATGCAAGGGCTGGATTCAATTTCACCCTTATATGTCTTCGACCTCACAAAAAAACGTGATAACCCCCAAGTATGGAGTAAGGTGGCCAAATGGACCTCTTACTTGGTATATAGGATAAGAGGTGTGACACTCATCCTAAGAAAGGGTATTGAGTTCACAAATGTGAATCCCCTTTTTGGGAAGTGCATTCAAGGGCTAGATTCAATTTCACCCCTATATGTCTCTTGTCTCACAAAAAATTAACACTATAACCCCCAAGTATAGTGTAAGATGGCTAAATGGACCCCTCACTTGGGATGCCTGACAAGATGTGTGACACTCATCCTAAAGAAGAATCATAAGTTCATAAAATGGACCTTCTCTTTGAATACCTAAAAGAGTACTTTATTATTGAATATCAAGAGTATTTTATTACATGACAAAGAAAGAGCAACGAGTTAATACAACCAGCCTCAACCATTACTTTCAAAAATAGGTGCTTTGTGACTCCCTTTCTTCAATGCTCTTTGTTTCCAATACTAAACTAATTTGCAAAGATCATCCCTTTCCTTTATATATTTATCTTGTTGAGCAAGTGTTTTGATCAAGTCAATGCACACATCCTTGAGTTCATAGAGTTCTTGTTCAAAAATTCGAAAAGTTTCCCAAGAAGTGTCCGCTTCTTGTTTCGAATCAATGACAAGTGAAACAGACTACACAATACAATTATGGAAATTTGAATACACAATTAGTTAGACAAAAGATTACTTACATCGAGAACACGTCTCGTCATCATGTGCTATATAGTTCTTTTTTCTCTCTTACTAAGGCGCATATAGTGGAACGATCAGTATGCACCCCAAAATAATGATAGAGATCACCTTAAGTAATGGGGTTACCAAACATCCCCTTTGCAAACATGTTGCCTAATCCTTTATCTCTACCCCAATCATAAGCAAGAGGGATGACACTCATGTGCACGCTAATCTATTCCACCAATAGAAGTGGTCCACCTCGAGTTCTAGACCTCTTTAGTTGGTCACTATTTACCTTAGTAATGGGGCTAGATTGTTCTATGACAATGGGGTGGGTAAGTAAGCTTGCACCATTGTCAAACTTAATGCTATAAGTTATGTGAGTCATCCTTGTCCAATTCTATCATGGAATCAAGGTTAGGAAAGCCCACATTATGTTCCACTAACGAAGTGGATAATAGAGGTGTTTGATTCACCTTGTCGCTGAAGAATGGTGAAATCAGGGTCCTTTCTTATCTTATGTAAAGGTATTTAGGATGCAATTATCTTATGTAAAGGTATTTAGGGTGCAAGAAAAGCACGAACCCATTTCTATTAGATCATCAAGGTCAACCTTTGAATAATCCATGGGATATGATCATACAATCTGATTTATAATTAATATAGGCTAGTTTTTAGTAGAATATGGATTGGGTTGAAATTAGTGGACTCAAAATCAAGATTGATTATTGAGAAAATTTCAAAGATGAGAAAATCAAAATGACAAAATTAAGCATATAAATAGAGTAGAAATATTACTAAGTACATTAAATATAGTATTCAACAACCATAAGAAAATCCAAAGTGATAAATTTATATTGTTCAAGTATGTATATGCTTCAAAACATGTGACAGGTGCATAAAACACATTTACAAAAGAGGCACCAATTATATAGAAAACAAAAATAATCCTAAAATAAGAGGCTATTAATCTCTTAGTATTGAGGCAATATCACAAAAGTAAAAGGGTGTATTAAAAGAAGCTTACAAAAATAAGAAGTAAACAATATCCCTTATGCGATTGCTTTTTTGGCCTATCGTTCCACATGATCTCCTTGACTTGTTTCTTTTGAATGAGGTGATAACTCTACTACAATAGTAGAGTTATTTAGTTAATTTTAAATCAATTATTTGTCTAATTTTGTACTAATATATCAAGAAAAATACTTAATTTGTGTTTAATTATGTCCATTTAGGTATAATAAGCTAAAAGTTAATTATTTTATATTTATTAAAAATATATTAATTTTTTTTTATTTTTTTGGATTTTTATGATTATTTATTTGATAGGTGGATGTATTTAGAAATATTCGTGGATGTACTTAATAGAAGTGGGCAAGCCCGTGGTTGTATATAGAAAAAAGGAATCCAATATGGCGTCGTTTTGACGTACCAGTGCAATCTGCATGGCTCGAATGATGCGTCGTTCAACGTAGCTCTCAACCCCCGAATACGACCTGTTGTTTGGTCGTACTCACAGCTTCATCCCAGCACGGGTACTTTTGATCCTAATCTCAAATGCTGACACGTGGTGCTATGTTATCTGTTACGCAAGAATTTCACACAGCGTGATTTATTTTTCACGTATCTTTTCACATTTCAACCTGAATCCAATTCTAAAATTGATTAATTTATTTAATAAAAATACAAATAAATATCCCATAAAATAAAAATAGTATCAGAAAACACATAAAGAGAAAAAATATAATAGCTGTTAAGAAGAGAGATAAGTTTAAAAGAAGATACAATTTGACGAAAATTCAAAAAAAGATTAAAATATTGATTGTATCGATTCTTCTTCTCATTTTTTTATCATTTTTCATGTCTTTTTTTAAGAGTAACGTAAGATTTATCAACTTAATTTTGTCTGGCTAATTTATTAATTTAGAGGTCTTATAAATCCAATTTTTTACATGTGATGTCTAATATTTTTATCCTAATTATAATTTCAGTTCAATTATATTATTTAATATGATTTTTATGTTATTAATTGTTTAGCCAATAATTGATCTATAGATGCAATTAAATAGATTTGAAAGAATTATGTAATTGTTTGTCTTGATTAAATAACATGCATAATTTTTAGGTAGAGATATATGATTTTTATGTATATGATTCATAATTGATGAATTTAATGAGTAGTATGTAATTAATTGACATGAGAGTGTGATTAGGTTAATTATTATATTTTGTGTAGTTTACTAATACATGTTATGTTAGATTCAATTGATCATGTAATTGATTGATAATTATATTGGAGAAATTTTAATGATTCACATTCTTAGAAAATTGGGATGATTAAGTATTCATAGATAATTTCTCATATATATTCTTAGTTGCTAATTTTGAGTTAATTAATTATTGCTATTTATTTTTTATTCTTTTTATTTTGCTTTCTCAAAATACAATAAAATTAATCTTTACTTTTTAATTTTAAAATTAGTTTTTTATAATATAATCTCCATGTAAACGATATTTTCTTATCAATATATTACTTATTTGCAATACCTATATTTACGTATCCATTGCACACAATTTAAGCTAGTAAGTTTTTGGCAACGTTATCAGTGATTATAAACATTAAAAATTAATTTTTATTTTAGTTATTTTTTTATTTATTTTTCATAATTTTAATTTTAGTTTGTTTGTTGAGTTATTTATTTTTAATTTTGAAATATTTGACTCTATTGCATAAGGAGAGTCATAAAAGAGAAATTTACCTTTAGATCTCAAAATTAAGCGTATTTTGAAATCGATAAGAAAATAACAAGTTGTCACCCAAGTGAAACATTCAAGCTAATTAGTTTGAACTAAAACCCGTGATGTTTCAAATGTTACAAACAATTGGACAATTTATCGTATTACCAATAGAAGATCCTCATTTAGATATGAGATTATTTATTGAAGTTGTAGATTCATTCAAATTCAATGGTGTGACCGATGAGACATTTAGGCTCATATTGTTCCTCTTCTTTTTGCGAGATCGTGCTTAAGCTTAGCTAAAATCTTTTCCATTTGGTTCTATTACAACTTGAAATGATTTGGTGAAGAAATTCTTAATAAAATATTTTCCATCAATAAATAATGCCAAGCTTATAAATGACATTACCTTCTACCAACAAATTGAAGGGGAATTTTTATATGAAGCATGAGAAAGATTCAAAGAATTGCTAAGGAAGTGTCCTCACCATGATATCCTTCATTGAATCCTAATAGAGACTTTCTACAATGGTTTCAATGCTCAAACAAGAATCATTCTTGATACATTTGCTAATAGAGCTTTGGTAGCCAAATCTTACAATCAAGCTTATGATTTACTTGAGAAAATAGCTAGTAATAATTATTAATGGCTAATGGACAGAATGTCAGCCACAATAAGAGTAGCCAGAGTGCACGAGGTAAATGATTTCATGGCACTTACAACTCAAGTGTCATCTTTTGAAGGCTCAAAACTCATCAACGAGTAAAAACCAGGTCTAAGAGTCATGAATGTTTTGTGTCTTTTACGGTGGAGCTCATGTGTTTGATAATTGTATAAATAATCCTTAATCAACATGCGATATGGGTAATGTAAACCATAACAATAATCCATACTCGAACACATATAAACTTAGATGGAGATAACAATCAAGGTGGTAATCAATCATTTCCACCACTTGGTTTTCAATATCCAGAACAATCACTAGCCTAAGAGAAGAAGCCACTTACTGAGAACAATATGAATTCTTTAATAGGGATGATGACAGACTTCATCCAATCAGTAAATACAAAAGTATCCAATCAAGAGGCTTCAATTCAAAATTTAGATATCCAAATGGGACAACTTACTTAGGCCATAAGTCAAAAGTGTTAAGGTAACCTTCTAAGTGACACACTTATTAACCCAATTAGAGAAGGTAAAGAGCATTGTCATGCCATAGCCTTGAGGAGTGGTAAAACTTTAGAGGAGGAACATGATACTCAAAAGGATGAGTAGGAACATGAAGCTAAAAAGATGAGGAGGAACAAGTGTGAATATGTTAATTACTAAATGATGTGTAGTTTATTTGAGAGATGAATAAATACTAAGTCAGATTTAATTGATCATATAATTGATTGGTAATTATAGTGAGAGGATTTTAGTGATTTACATACATAGAAAATGGGGAGATTAAATATTCCTAGATATGTTCTCGTATATCTTTTTATCTACAAATTTGGAGTTAATTAATTACTGAAATTTATTTTTTATTGCATTTAATTTTTCTTTCTCAAAACATAATAAAATTTATCTTTACTTTTTAGTTTTAAAATTGGTTTCTAATAACATAAACTCCATGAAAATGATCTTTTTTTATCATTATATTAGTTATTTACGATATGTATACTTGTATATCTATTGCACACAATTTGAGCAATCATGATGTGAGGGTAATAGGGTGTTGGCATGAGGTGCTTTGATCCTACTACTCTAAAAAGCTTGCATTAGTATGAAGTAAGGAACATTCAAGTCTAGCTTCTTGGCCAAAGTCTTCAAATTACTTATCACAAAGCTTACCCTATTCATGTAAGCTTTAGTGCACTCCATTTTTAAAGTCTCTACCAAGTCAGATAACAAGCTCATTTTTTCTTATAGTGAGGTTATTTGATCCCTAAAAGAACTAGCTATAGCTTTGGCCTTCTTGACCTCCTCCTCACAATGGGATGCCTTCTTACCTTACTTGTAGGTATAGTTGTTTGCTTTCTTTTGTTTTTTTAACTTAATCAAGGACGTCACCCTTGAGACTCATCTTGGTCCCATTCTCAACCAGGATAGTATCCTTGTCCTGATATTTGTAAGCGACTCGCTTACACTTTGCATTTATACGGCTCAAATAAAGAGTTCATCTTCTTTTTTCATTGCCAAAACCTAATAAAATACAATTGATTGAAATAAAAGAGGCAAAGTAAACCATAAAAGAAAGGTAAAATAATGAAGTAAAGAACAAGTATATATACCTCCAAAAGATAGTCCACCATCATCTCCTCGTTAGAGGCTTTTTCTTCCTTACGAGCTTCTTTAAACCTAGCCTATTTGATATCACTACCAAAGTGACAACATAGGTATAGCATCAACTCAAACCGTCCCAAGACACCCTCATCAAGGTATGTCACTAAAGTGTTTAAAACCACAACATCCTTCAACATGACTTCATCAAATTCGAAGTCATCCAAGTCTATGACTTGGATTGGAGGAGTTATAGTTTCACCTATTTCCCTCTTTTTAGAGGTAGTAGTAAGAGGTGGCAAAGAAGACGAGTTGGGAATGCTTAACAAGTTAGATGAAGGTGGACGAGGGAATTTAGTATGCTCATCATCTAAGCTATCTAGATCTTTATTTTGCAAAGATGAGGAATAGATAACCCAGGGATATGTGGGTTCAAGGTTGCGAACACCTAATATGTTAATCAGATCTTCTAAGTCTATGTTTACATAATCCATGCTTGCAAAAAATAAAAAAACTTAAATTATTTTATAATCTAAATCATAGAAATTTTGTACCCCATCACAAAAAAAGACATGTGTACTCATCGTTGTAGTCCATCTATACATTGGAGTTCCTAAAATGACCAGGAGTCAAGATATATTCATAAATCTCATTATTAACATTTTGAGGCTCAATCTTCTTAATCGTCTCTTTACCATCAAGACCCAATTTTCTGATTAATTCGTTGGCACGAGATTATGTGGTGTTGAAATTGTGGTTCCATAAGGTACAGACTAAAAACTCTACCCTATCACCTCATATATCTCCTATGATATAAAATTATTTGTCTTTCTACCCCGAGGCATTATCGTGGAGTTTCAAATATAGCATGTGCCCAACAAGAGCTAAAATGTATGCCCCGCTTTTGTCAAGGTTGTTTTTCTTAAGACATCACATACATCTTATTTCTTCACCAATCAAATCCACCCTGTGTTCTCCAATGCCAATGGAGAAGCACAATAGAGTTTTCCATCCATTCTGGTTAGCTTGGGCGAGGTTGATATCACAAGTGTTTAAGGCATTGGCTATCATTTTGAGAAAAGGACATTTGAGTTCCAATTTGAATGCGACGAAGTGGATTACTCACCACCCCAGGGATCGTCTGTGTCACAGAGGTGATAGGGGATAAACATCATCCCAACCCAGGATGGAATTTGTGTTCTTTTTATAGTCGAGACAGATCATCAATATCTAACTTGTTAGGCATCTTCTCGATTTGATGCTTGTCTTTAGTCCTATGAGTTGGCTTACCTTTGGAGTCACATTTTTTTGTTGGGAGTTCGTAACTTTTTATTCACTGGAATCCTAATTATATATATAGAACCTTGTGATGATGAAGTGGAGTCTGGATGTGAGTTGGACGAAATGGGGAGAGCCAAAATGCTCTATCTCCCTAATGTGCTACTTTTTCTTTACTGTGACTCGTTATGGTTTGTTGAGGTCATGCAATTTGATTACGATCTGATAGTCGATGGAAAAAATCCCTAGAAGACTCTCAAGGTGTCCTAATCCTCAGAGGGATACTTTTTGTATGATCTGATAGGGGATTTATAGAAGTCGTCTGACTGTCTATGTTTTTCTCTTTATCTACTGAAGACATTCTAAAAATGAGAGGTCTCTTTATCTACTGAAGACATTCTAAAAATGAGAGGTAGAGAAATTACCTAAAAATTGGCTTAAAGAAAGGTTGAAGAACGGCTTGCAAGCATTGCATGGACTAGTATGACAATCAAGTCGCACGAAAATTAGACTGAATTCCAAACAAAGGTGTGCTAAAATGGGCTGAAGTTAGAGGAAGAGCCTAAATTTTTAAATAATAGACTTGGATTCTTTGGTTGAAGAAATTGACTAATTTAAGAAGATATGATAAAATGGTAAAAAAAAAGTGAACTATTTATATGGGGTTAACAAAAGTTGAAAAGTTAGAAGAGTAATTTTGATTGATGAAGTCTAAAGGTTTACCTAATTCTTGAATATTTCATTAATTTCTTGAAATCAAGATAATATGAGAGTTAATATTTGATATTTTTCAAGTATTAGGATGCAACTTAAGTGACTTGTGATAACTCGTTTATATTGTGAGTATGATGTTGTCATTTAACAGCTCGTTTATAACAACCTTATGCTTGGAAGCAATCGATTCATTTCTGATCATGAAACCATAGATAGGTTACAATAAGACCTCATGTATGTGATCCAGTGAACAAGATCCAATCTATTATTCAAGATTGGTGTAATACGACGACTTGGTGGGAACGACTTAATGACTACTACAATTGGTAGGTTTTATGGTTTAAGACCTGATGATTAGTAGGTATTTTATACAACATGATATTAGGGACTTATTAATATTTATAATTTTATTATATATAGATCAATTTTGATATCAATAGTGTACCAATCATTGTAAGGATGTAAATGGTATATTATGTATTTATATATATTTGATTAATAAGATGAATAAAAGATATGAAATTAATTTTTCATTAATATCTCTCTAAATATCTTAATACATTGGCACAACGTTCATTGATGCTTGGAGGTACACTGGTATAGTGGATGAAGAAGAAGAAGAGAACGAACGCACATCTCTAAATGAATCCTTAGACGCCTTTGTTCCAATGAAATATAATATCAAGAACACAGCAATGCAAGTTGAAAACCATCTGCAAGACACATTCATTTCCATCTTTTTCATGATATGAGTGTCAATTTGGAGCACAAAGAATAAATAAAAGAAAAGGATCAAGAGCAGTGGAATTACAAGATTTCATGGTTACAAAAAATGAAACAACATCAAATTGATCAGCACTTCGATTTTCTTGAAGTGTCACAGTGAACTCGCCATTATCTGAATCTTCCAATCGTGATTGAGAACCCATCAAGAACGTTGCTACCATCGAGTACCCATTTGATCTCAAGATCACACTCGCATCTTGGAACCATGAAGATGCCATAAATCCAATCAAGTGGTTTGGCAGTGACGACCAATGTCTGAGAATAGTACGCTGATCACTGTGTGTAATCCAGGCACGAAAATTTGGATCTAATTAAAAACTTTTCAATTCCATAAACGAACAAAAATCCTATGTCGTAAGAGAGATGGTTGACCACAGGAATCGAGAACACTATTAATCTCTTTGTGCCAGAAAGGTACCCAGTATCGATGTAGTAGTGGAGATTCTCACCCCATAAACAATGAGGTCTGGTGATTTCTTTGTTGAAGAGATGTTCAGAGGAGGTAGAAAAATTGTCGAGGTTTTGGATTCGATCATTGATGTTGAGATCTTGATGTGGGCTGAGTTCCATCTTGATGATTTGGTAGCCGCTGTAAAATCCTAATTTGCAAAAGCCCTAAAAATCGAGCAAAGATGCTATGACTGACAAGCTAAGTAGTTTCATCATTTCACCAAGATCATCTTTGTAAACTGATGATATTGTTATGGATTCTTGTTGATATTGATACTGATTGTCGTTTGCTCTGATAAATCCATCATTAGGTAGACGAGACAGAGAAGAAGAAAATTTTTTAAGGCTTAAGAAATTGGAGAATTTAGCTAGAAGTAATTGGATCCCATACTCATATGACTTTAAGAATTTTTAATGATCTGATACTATTCTAGAATTTATAAATCCACCATATTTAATGAATTCTTAATAAAAAACATTACAAATCAATGTCTTATATAATGGTACACATAATACATCTCTACACACTCAATTCTGTTAGTTAATTATATAATATTTATATACTACAATCAGTGTCTTGTATTTACATAATATTTACACAATCAATGTCTTGTATTTGTTGTAGGCTGAATTGCCACAAATCTTGCAACTATTTTTAAAAGGGCTCTAGCAATTCGCAGAGCACATAACAGACAGTTAATTACTCAGTTAAGAGATATTAGAGGATAAGCAACAAGAAGCTCAAGATGTGGTTTAGCTGTTAGATGTGGAGAAGAAAGATCCTTGTGGCTTTTGTTATCTCCACAATGTCTTTCTTTTCCCAGTAACTCTATTCACACAACCTTTACGTACGTTCATTTTATCTCCTTTAGCCTAAAAGACCCAGAGCTAAAATCCTTTCCTCCTCTGCATTTGGGTCTCTAAAATCCTTTCCCAGTAGTTGGGTCTTGTCAGAGTGTAGTCTAAAACCCGTTTTGAGAATTTACACCCGATCCAGAAGTGGCCTATCATCAAGGACCATCACTCCCTTCAGATATTAAGCCATTAGGCACAAATATAATGGAGTTAATGGGATTAAAGATGAGATTGAATTTGACCCAGGTTTGCCTCCTCCTTTTACATTAGCCGATATTAGAGCAGCTATTCCAAAACAGGGTTGGGTTAAGAACACATGGAGATCTATGAGCTATGTTGTGAGAGATGTTGTTTTTGTTTTTGTTTTTGGTTTGGCGGCTTTGGCTGCTTATTTTAACAACTGGGTTGCTCAAGGAACCACCATGTTCTGGGCACTCTTTGTTCTTGGCCATGATTGGTAATTTTAGTTCCTTTCCTGATTTTGGAAATTAATTTTCGATTTTTTTTTATTGAATTTGACATTACGTACTCACTTTTATTGTTAATTATTGAATTTGACATGGTGTAGAATTTGAATGCAAACTAGTCTCTTTTGTTACATGATTGGTAAAGAGAGCAAAAGTTGACCATCTAATTTGATTTATACACATCTTGCAAAGTAAATTTCCAAATCAATTGTACACCCATTTAACTATGTAATGCATTTTTGAACATTGTGAATTTTCTTAAAATTTGTTCCTATAATGTAAATTTCGACTAATTATTATTGTTACAGGAGAATAAGCCATAGGACTCATCATCAAAACCATGGACATGTTGAAAATGATGAATCTTGGCACCCAATAAGTTCTGCAATTAAATTAGTCATGGGCAAAAGATTGCTTTTTTATGCATATATAAGCAATTAATAACAAGTTAAAACATTTGTATTTTGCAATTGGCAGAGAAAATTTACAAGAATTTGGATAAGGCCACCAAAACATTTAGGTTTACATTACCATTCCCAATGTTTGCTTTACCCTTTCTACTTGATAAGAGTTTTGCTGCTTCCTTGTTTGAAAATATGCTAAACAGCTTAAGTAATCAATTTTTTATCAATTTTACACTAGTTAAGTTTGAATAGGTCAGTTAATTAATATTAATTAACTAATATGATATAACTTAATTACAAAAATAATAATTATAACTTAATTACAAAAAAATAATTATTTATAAACAGGGTAAAAGTGTATGGGTATAATTGTGCAGAGGGAAAAAAAAATTCACGCACCTTTACGTAAAATAGACAAAAGTTTGGATAACCAATAATTTCAGCTATTTAACCTTGAAAATACTATCTTGACTTTGTATACAAACGGAATATTATATGTGAAAACTCTCATCTCTCATATAAGATATCAACTGATAAAACAGCTGGGTCTATTTTAACGGTCATATTCTATATCACTTAAAAAACTATTTTATTAGTATTTTTTACCCCAAAAATGAATGAATGTGGAATGATAATTCTATTCAATGCAATTACGGTTACAGTGGAATACAGGAAAGGGTTCTCATTATGACCCCAACAGCGACTTGTTTGTATTGTCCCAAAAGAGAGGAAAGATGTGATTACTTCCATAGCATGTTGGACTGCACTGGCTGCGTTGCTAGTGTGTTTGTCTTTTGTAATGGGTCCTATTCAAATACTTAAGCTCTATGGTATTTCTTAATGGATTTGTCCAATTTTAGTATTTTCTACGCTTATTCATTCTCTTGCTGGATTCACTAAGCTAAAAATGACTTTTAAAATCAATTATTAATCGATTTTAAATAAATTTAAAGTCAATTTGGTAAACCGACTTTAAATACGATGATTTAAAAATGTAAAGTCGGTTCACACGTTAAACCGATTTTAAATTAAATTTTTTTTTTATAAAATTTATTCATTTTTTATTATACTCAAATTAAAACCTATATTCGATCACTACATACTAGCAGGAAAAAAACCAAAATCTGTTTAACAAATAGTTTAAATTATATAAATAATTAAAAAATTAAATATTAATTAATTACTTGAGAATTAAATTTATTACAAAAAAATAATTTATATACAATATATATATTTAACTTATATTACAAATAAAATGATGTCGTCTATTTTGTCATAAATTTTGTGATATTTTCAATTTACTTTAAAGAGATGAAGTTTGGTTGGTTTAGAATCACTAGTGACCAAGAAATTGGGCAAAAAACAGCTAGTTCATATAACAATTCATTCCCCTAAATACACGAGCACATAAAAATTACCATGGTGTTGTCTTATGTTATTCAAGATCATCAGATTCTTTTCCTGATGTTATAATTTGAACAAAATGTTCTGTCCATTTTCACGTAAATTATCAAAAATTTGCATATCATAACCCCACTTGTTCCAACCAAAAAAATATATGTAATTAAATTCAAAATAATAATGTAATATCATGAATTCATAAAAAATAACTTATATATGTTAAAAGATTAGTAAAAGAGATTACCATATCGACACCAGAGTGATATAATAATAACTTTATCCTTTCGAAATCATATTAGCACTGTATTAATCTTTTGTCTATAGATATGAAGCTATCTAGAATCAATTTGGCATTTTTAATGCTATAATGAGCTCTAAATATGAAGTTAAGTGTAACTTTGATTTGTTACTTGGGTTGGTTGAGTTTTGGTGCTATATAAACTTATGGAACAATTGTTTTTTGCCCAACCAACCCACGTGTTTTAAATTCACGTGTAGCATCGGTTCTACGTGTGATGCTACAATCTATGTGTTTTGAATTCATTTTAAGTCATTTTTTCTACGAATCGACTTTAAATTCATTATAAGTCGATTTGAACCAAAAACCGACTTTAAATCTCGACTTAAATGACCACTTTTGTAATAGTGTTTTCTCCATTTTTTCCATTCAAATATAGGTCTTTGTCATGAGGTTGGACTTGGTCACATATTTACATCACCATGGTCATGACCAGAAACTTCCATGGTATCGTGGATAGGTATAAGTTTGAAATTATCGTCAAGTTGTATTTGTTTATACTATAGGGAAGGGGTAGAAGTCCTAATATCTTGAAATTTGTGGAATTTAGTTCCTAATTCTAAACGAAAAAATAGATATTAGAGTTCGGTACTTTTATAAAAAATATATTTTAGTACTTCATTTTTTAAAAGGTGTATTATAAATTCCTTATATTTTAAAGATACACATTAATTTATTTTGGCCTAATTATTTTAATTTGACTATAATTTAGATATAAATAAGTCATTTTTCATCTTAAATAAGAGTTAAATTTGTCATTAATAAAAATAATTAAGAAATTTATTTTTGAATGAAAATAAATATTTTTATATTGATAAATTTACTCCTTGTTTATGATATGACATGAATTTTATATTTCTAAATAGTGATCAAATTAAAATAATTAAACTAAGTACACCTTTGAAATAAATAAGAGACCTTTGGTGCAACTTTTTAAAAAATAGAGACTAAAGTGCATATTTTCAATAACTAAGATACCTTATATGCTCTAGACCCATTTTAAAAAGTGTTTTTTAAGATATGCTTTGAGGAAATGCTAAGTAAGGGCAAAAAAAATATTTTTTAATGATTTTTATATTAAAATATTATTTTTTTATTCAATGATTAAAACAAGATAAAATATAAATTATTAATAAAGATAAAAATGAAATTTAATATGAAATTATTTAAAAAAATCAATAACAATAACTGTAGGAAGGGAATTACTTAGTGCTATAGGATTAGAGAGATTTGAAAGAAAGTTAGCTCTCTTTAATAGGTCACACAAGTCCATATATATAGACAACACTATCCTTTGGTGTCGACATTCCACTGGAATGACAATGTCTGATTTGCAATAAGATCCATTATCATATTATGAGGTCAAGTTCATGTATCTATGTAATTCATGTTTTTCTATCCCTTTACCAGATCTTGTACCTCGGGTCCTCATTGGGGTCATACATCTAAAGCCCCTTATATAATAGTACATCTTATGTGTGATATACCTCGCTACATCATACACTTCTTATACTCAAAGCACCTCATGTAATTTTTCTCGTGTTCTCCTATACACATGCCCCTCATAATGTCCTATGTAAGGGTATCCCATAGACATAGGGTACCCTGGTCCATCACACCCAAACATTAAGACTTTCATTCTTTTATCTTGAAGCAAGATAAAATAATCACTCCTCGAGGAATCACGTTAATATGTATTTATTTTTTAGGGGTGCAATCTTTTCAACTTCTTCGCATTTAAACCTATTAAATTATTTAGAGTAAACCTTTCAAATTCTCTTAGAAGATCTAACTCTCTCACCTATTATATTAGGAGCCTTAGCCACTTATTCTTTTCATTCTACATTTTCCTTGAGCAAATATTAAAAATCCCCTTTAGAGAATTACAAGCCTCGCAAAGATTTTCAATCCATATTTGAAGAATTTATGATCATGCTAGAGGAGATCAGCTCTTGCTTTTGGAATTTCAACTGGTGTAAGAAAAAAACCAGTTTGCTTACCTTCAAGTGCTTTTGCTTAACCCTTATTTTAAATTTTTATAGTTATCTATGGCTGAGTAACACTATTCCTAACCAAGTAGGGTCACCTACGTCCATCCCTACCACAAGGACCTAAGACATTCTACCCTAGTTATCCATAGGCATAACTCATGGGGTAGAGAAACATGGGTAAGGGAACCCGTAACAGAAAGTGAAATTCTAGCACTCCCTATTTCCACCCCGGGTCAAATTGATGAGGTCTTTGTGCAAGAAACCACATAGTTTAGAATAAAGCACTCTGAGGCCTCTGAAGTAGATCAAACATCCCATGAGAACACCTCAAGCCATACCAAAAGTGCAGCTTAAGTTCCTTAATCAAGCATCCCAATTATATCTCCAGCTTCTGTATTTACCAATATCCAAGTTCCAAATCCATTGGGTACTTCTACTTTAGGACCCGTACCTACCATTCATATCACCGTCCCTCAGAAGGTTCAAAAAAAAAGAATCACATCGTGAGTCCACTAAGGAGACCGTGGAAAGAATCTCTGAGAAGAAAATTCAAAAACTACATACTAGTTAGACATAGACCACATCACCTTCTCGAAAATATGATCCATCTTAAGGATGGTATTATATACACAAGGAAATACTACCAGTTGTTTTGAGGATTCCAATACCTCACATGGTTGCTCATTTCTTAAGCACATACGATCTAACTTTAGCCTATATAAATCCAAATGGATTAGGAAACTTCTTAAGTTTGGATATAGTCAGCATGAAGCTTGGATACGAGCTGGAAAAAGGTGAACCACATACTATGTACTGTATAAAAAAGGAATGTGGTGGATGAAGGTAAGGCATACATCTCGACCATAACACTCTGAGGTCTCATTTTGAGGCTGCTCAAAAGTCAACCTAAGTGGAAAGATAAGTACTTTTACATTGGTGGTGATATATAGGACTGGGGGCCAGTGGTTCCTGTACATGCAACTTGGAACCATAGCATCGACACCATGTAGCCACGGGGTCAACAAATGTTATTCCATCTTTTTCACGATGGAGATGAAAAAGTTCTTCATCTCAAGCTATATAATTCTCATCACGTGACTTATAAGGATATCCTTATCGAACCTCGTTATGGGGCTTTCAAGGTGCAAAGGTACTATCACACACCACCCTTAAGTTTTGCATGGGTTACTTTACCTTTTGATTTAAACAACTCATTTTAGTTCTGAGTTTTTTTTTGTAATGCATGGATGGGCTTTACAACTATTGGAATTGACGATCTGGTGTCAAGTCTTAGGGTATATGAACTGATTGAAATTGAGTCCCCCGAGTGATCGCCAAACAAACTGTGTGTTCAATTAATATGAAAATATATGTATCGCAACAAGTAATATAATGATAAGAAAATATAGCCATAATTAATTAAATAACTAAGAAAATATCTACGAATACTTAATCCTC
Organism: Hippophae gyantsensis; assembly: GCA_030763125.1. NCBI lineage: Eukaryota > Viridiplantae > Streptophyta > Magnoliopsida > Rosales > Elaeagnaceae > Hippophae > Hippophae gyantsensis. The sequence goes on from CM061030.1 coordinate 30,338,037, forward strand.
CAATTTTCTAAACATGTCAATAACTAAAATCCTCTCAATATAATTATCAATTAATTACATGTTCAACTGAATGTAACTTAGCTTGTATTCTTTTCTCAAGTAAATTACACGCCATATAGTAATTAATTTAATCATACTCTCATGCCAATTAAATTGTATATTATTCATTAAGTTCATCAATTATGGATCACATACATAAGAATCATATATCTATGCTTAGAAACTATGCATGTTATTTAATCAAGACAAACAATTAAATAATTCTCTCAAATCTATTTAATTGTCTCAATAGATAAATTGTTGACCAAACAAATAACAACATAAAAATTAGATTAAATAATATAAGTAAACTAAAATTATAATTGGGGTAAAATATTTGATCATCACATGATGAAAATTGGGTTCATAAGATCCCTAGATTAATAAATTAATTAAACATAATTTTGTTTATAAAACTCATATTTTTATAAAGAAATATAAAAAAATTGATAAAGAAAATAGTAGAAGAAGAAATACAAACAATCTCTTAAATTGTAGTACTAATCTTCTCTTCAATTTCTATATTTTTCTCTCTTTTTAGCTCCAAAAACTGACCAAAATTATGCTAATGGTGGCTTATTAAGGTTTATGGCGTGATTAGGGGCTGAAATATAGCTTAGGCGCAATTTGGACCATTAGATCAACTTCAGATCAAGGAATAAAATCAAAACAAGCAAAATGAACAATTCCAACCAATCATAGTGCGACATATGGCACATATAATTTATTGGGAAAATCAGACCGTCACACGTGGTAGGAGAGATCGATCCAAGTCAATGCATACTCAGTCAATGCCATGTGGCACAATGTGATATGCGATAATGGTTGGCGTGGCACACGGGTGGAACGCGGGGAGCAATCGCATGACGACACATGGTGTGAAGATTTAACTGCGCTCTAAACTTGGATTGAAATGTAATGCACCCCGTAAAAAAAAGAAAAAGCAAAACTCATAACACAAGTATATTTATGAATATACTACCCAAGTTATTTTATTTAGTTAAAATTAGATTTACTTGAGGACAAGCAAAGATTTAAGTTTGGGGGTGTGATGACTCTATGAAAATAGAGTCATTAACACATTTTTTTACTTACTACTTATTGTTTTATTTAATAAATAGTATTTTCATGGCTAAAAATATTAAAATATAAAATTTTTAGCAAAAATGGGTGAAAATATAATTTTTCAAAATTTTTATGATTTTTTTATAAATTTTTAATGCAGGACCAATCAAAAGGTGTCACGTGGCATACCACATAAGCATAGGAGCTGACTAGGCAAGCCACGCGAACGCCATGCAATCACGAATAACGAATCACGTCGCGCCGCATGTGAGGAAGACGAAACATGCGCCACATGTCAACACGACTTTCAATAAGAATTGGGAAATCGGTCAACGCATCATGACACATGTCACCACACCATTGCTTCGCACTTTCCACCCGTGCACCACGCCATTCGTTCGTGCGAATCACGTTGTGCCACGTGTTGCTGACTCGGTGAGCATTGACTCTGACCGGTCTCCCCTTCCACGCGTCGCTCTCTGATTCACCCAATGAATTTATGATGCCACGTGTCGTACTATGATTCGCTGAAATTGTAAATTTTGCTTATTTTGATTGTAACCCTTGATTTGAAGCTGATCGGACTGTCCAAATCACACCTGAGCTTTATTTAAGCCCCTAATCACTCCATAAATCCTAATTTGCCTCCATTAGTATAATTTTGGTCAATTTTTAGAGCTAAAAAGAGAAAAATACAAAAAAATTCAAGAAACGACACAATTTTGGTGGAGATTCAAGAGGAAATTAATTATACAATTTAAGAGATTGATTGTATTTCTTTTTCTACTCTTTTCTTTATTAATTTTATATCTTTTTTTATGAAAAATATGAGTTTTATGAACACAATTATGTGTAATTAATTTATTAATCTAGAGATCTTATAAACCTAATTTTCATCATGTGATGATCTAATATTTTTTTTCAATTGTAATATTAATTTAATTATATTATTTAATTTAATTTTTATGTTATTAATTATTTGGCCAACAATTTATCTATAGAGGCAATTAAATAGATTTGAAAAAATTATTTAATTGTTTGTCTTGATTAAATAATATGCATAGTTTCTAGGCAAAGATGTATGATTCTTATGTATGTGATCCATAATTGATGAACTTAATGAGTAGTATGTAAATTAATTGGCATGAGAGTGTGATTAAATTAATTACTATATGGTGTGTAGTTTACTTAAGAGATGAATACATGCTAGGTTAGAATCAATTGATCATGTAATTAATTGATATTATATTTGGGGGATTTTAGTGATTCACATGTTTAGAAAATTTGGGGATTAAGTATTCCTAGATATTTTCTCATATATCTTTTTAGTCACAAAATCTGATTTAATTAATTATTGCTATTTACTTTTAGTTATTTTAATTTTGTTTTCTTAAGATATAAAAACACCAAAAAAATTGATTTTTATTATTTTTAGTTTTAAAAATTAGTTTCTAAAAAAATAATCTTCGTAGGAACGATCTTTATTTATCATTATATTACTTGTTATGATATGTATACTTATGTATTTATTGCATACACAATTTGTGTGGCGATTAGTGTCGACACATGGCGATCTACTATTTGTTGTCCCTGCTTGCGTGACATCTACATGGCTTGCACAATCACCTTTTTTGCTTTCCTGACATGCCACGTGGTAGCTTTTGATTGGTCCTATGTTAAAAATCACAAAAAATTCCAAAAATTATATTTTTACCCTTTTTTACTAAAAAAATTATATTTTAATATTTTTGGCTCCAAAAACACTATTTATTGAATAAAATAAATAAATATTCAGTGAAAATGCGCTAATGAATATACTTTCATAGAGTTATCATCGAGCAAATGAGCAAATACCACATGGATAGGTACATCAGTTATTCTAGAAAACACCTCTTTAAAGCCAGTCTAGAAGGATAAGGAACACAAGGTGGAAGAACCTTCCACAGAACCCTTTCCTCGTAAGAAAAGGAAATTGGACTCTCCTCATGAGGTATATATTGAACCTATTCTCGTGTTGCATCCAAACACACGCCGTATGGATGATGTGAAGTTAAAAAATATCCAAAGGGAGAGTACCTAGATGACTATCTTTGAAGAAGGGTATTTGGAAACTCGAGGTGTTACTGGATGTATATGACCACTTTGGGAGTGAAAAAGAACAAGCAATCAACCATGAGGGGGCTTGGGCTAACCCACGGGGAAATGACTACCAATCAGATGTTGGAGGTAAATAATCAATGTACAATGCTTTGTATAACACTTTATGTGAAATACCCCACGTTGACAAGTATCCTATGTTTATTGCAGGCTGTTTCCTTATTGAGGGAACAAGAGATTGCAAACAATGCATATGAGGCTTAAGCCCTAGTTGCTTAATTCCAAAGGGCTCTCAAGGAGAAGGATAAAGTGTTGGAAGAGCGTGAGAAGCTTCTTAGGGTGTAAGAGGCTAAAATCATTGACTTGGGTAAAGATCTAGTATATCATACCAAAAAATTGAAGACAACATCAACCTTTGCTTTAGAGAGGGACACCTTGGTCAAATAATCCAAGGAGCAAGCTTGGTTGGTCAAGTAACAGGCAAGGTTGGCTGAAGAATGAGCTAAGTAGGCTGAAGAAACCAAACTATCTTTAACAGAACAAAATGCCTCTATGAACGAGCTAGTTGCTAGACTTATGGAAGATTGTACGCATGGCTATCGTGAGGGGGTATCCTTTGTGATGACCAATTTTAGGGCTCAAGTTATAAAGTCTAGTACCCTTTCCATTTTCACAAGTTATATACAGGGTTTACAAAATGTACAAACTACCCTTACGACACCCTAAGCCATGCCACCGGTTGGCCTTTCTACTCCTAAACATCCCACAAGACCCAGCCTGAGAGTTGTACCTCGTGAAGAACCAGTCAAGACCTCATAGTACTTTTGTTTCAGTTGTATTTTTCAATTGTACTTGACACTTGTTTCTTTAGCTTAATTTGATATTAATGTACCACCTTTTTTTTAAAAATTAATACTCTCATCTTTTGAAGTATATAAATATATATTCATTTGGCTCTTTTGTAATAGAAATCCTATAGTTTCCTTTGAGACAATTCTATCTCTTTCCCCTTTAAGTTTTTCCTCTGCTCAAGTATTTCAATCCTATTTTTAATATTTTCATTCCAATCACATGGTTCCTATGGAATTTAGAAAAATCAATTTTGATGACCTTGTGAACAACTTTCTCGTGGATACGAGAAATATGGTGCCATAAAAACCCATGTTTGAATAGGGTGATTCATTTTTTTCATACATGGGATAGGATGTAGACTTCAAACAAGAACAAGGTGGATTCCATACATGATATGATGTCTATTATGGTGAGTCCTCTTAGTGATATGGGTGTTGATTTTGTTAGAGATAACAGAAAGCACCCCTTTCCAATTGATCATGAGGCATTTCTTTCACTTATTCAAGATGAGCTACGACTTGGATTCATCAGGTTACCTAGTGAAAACCCACCCCAAGATGTCTCTAAAAAATCCATACAGGGAACATGTCAAGCTTTAACAACTCTTACAGATGTAAGTGAAGTACCTTGTGTGGTGTGTTATGATAAGAACCTTCATGTACTCTTTGAAAATTGAATATTTGGAAATATAGGGACCTAAGATGACTTGTATCATCATTTTGTCAACCCTGTGAATTGATCAGTCATATCTCGTACTAGAGAAAAGGAAGGTTCCATCTGGCATATGGCTAAACATCGTTTGTTTAAGGTAAATATGTATTCATTGTTTGTTTTTCCTCTTTGTGATTTGAATCTTACCATTGGTTTGGTAGGCAGTGTCTCTCGTTCATAACTTCGAGAGGTCTTATTGACAACCATATGAACTAGGCCACCATGTTGAGAAATATATTGAAGTTAAATATGCAACATACACATAAGCATCGCAAGAGCTCCAAAGTCTTCAAAATGAAGTCCGTCTTATTAATGAAGCATGTAGTGTAATCCTTCATAATAATTAAAGCTTAAAATTTGAACACAATGAACTACATGAAGAAGTTGGTACCTTAAGGCATGAACTCGGTGAGGCGAGTGAGGAACAACTCTTATTACGTCTAGAAATGGATTATTAAAAAAGAAGCTACTTAGAGACATAATAGTCATTGTGTGGTCCCAAGAGAGAGAAGTATCTTAGTAATCATGTAATAAAATGAGACCTCTTTTATACAATTTGTTTATTTTTTCCATTGTGACCTTGAGATGTTTAGAGAGTTATCATTTATACTTGTACCCCAAGTGGGGGAATCTTTTTGTATCCCTCTCTATACTTGGGGTCATTGCTCTTTCTTTATTTTTTAAGAAGAGGTTCACTATTTCATAACTCTTACTTAGGATGGGCAAGTTGCCTCTTATACCTGTATCCTTAGTAAGGGGTTCATTTGGCCTTCTCCTCTATATTAGAGGGTTATCGCGTTATTTTATTTACAAGATAAGTGATAGGGGTGAGTGAAAAAATTAATTTGTCACTTATCCTTTTCATCCCAAAGAGGAGGTTCACTTTTGTAAACTCACGACTCTTTCTTAGGATGAGACTCGTGCCTCTTATACCTGCATCCCTAGTGGGAGAGTCCATTTGGCCTCCCCCTCTATACTAAGGGATTATTGCGTTATTTATTCACAAGACAGATGATATGAATAAGTGAAAAATCAATTCTTCACTTATTCTTTTTGACTCAAAGAGGAGGTTCATTTTTGTGAACTTGTGACTCTTTTTTAGGATGGGACTTATGCCTCTTATACCTGCATCCCTAGTAGGAGGTCCATTTGGACTCTTTTTCCATACTAAGGGATTGTCACATTATTTTATTCTTGAGGCATGTGATAGGGATAAGTGGAAAAATCAATTCATCACTTATCCTTTTCGACCCAAAAAAGAGGTTCACTTTTGTGAAGTCACGACCGGTTCTTAAGATAAGACTTATGCCTATTATACCTGCATCTCTATTGGTGGTTACATTTGGCCTCCTCATCCATACTAGGTGATTATTACATTATTTTATTCGCAAGACAAGACTCATCTCTTGATGCAAATATCCTTTTATTATTTGATCAATATACATGGTGTCCTATTTAGAAAAAATACTTTAGTAGTTTGCTATTCCAACTCAAAGCTTCTCATTTTCCTTCCTTTTCTATCTTGTATGATCCTCCAGGAGTGATGTTGTAGATCATGTAAGATCCTTCCCATGTTGCTGCAAACTTTCTAAAAGTACTTTTATCTTATTTTCAAGGGTTTTACGCAAGACCTAATCTTCCACACTAAAATTTTTTAATCTGGTCATTTTGTTGTAAGAGTGTTGAACTGTTCGGTTTCATGCCTCTATCCTTATTAAAGTGTTCTCTCCTTTTTCTTTTGCCAACAATAGGTCTTTCCTTTCGATGTCATTATTACCATCTTGGGATATATCGGAACGTAAAAAAAGGCTCTTGTATTTCAAAAGGAATTACAACTTTAGTTCCGTATAATAAAGAAAATGAGCTCTCCCCTGTTGTGACCCTTGGGGTTGTTCTAATGGCCCATAAAACTCCATTCGATTCATCCACCCACTTACCCTTTACTCTTTCTATCCATTTTCTCAAAATGTTTATCAATATTTTGTTTGATGATTCTGCTTGACCATTGGTTTGGGGTATATATGGGATGGAATGTGAGAGTTTGATTTTGAGTTCTTGACAAAAGGATGCCACATTTTGGAAGGTGAATTTTCATCCATTATCAATTACTAATTCACGCAGCAAATCGAATCTATATGCTATGTTTCGCCATATGAACTTATGTTTATCGCTCTCTTGTATTCGTGTCCATTTGGAGAAATAATTGGTTGCTACAATAAAGAACTTCTTTTGGGTTGGAGCAAAAGGTAGAAGGCCTACTATGTCCATACCCCACTTTTGAAAAGGTCATGGGCTGACAATAACCTTTATTTCACTTGCAGGTAAATGAGGTACTTTGGCGTGTCTCTGGCATCTATCACATTTGTGAGCATGATCAATGCAATCTTTTTTCAAGTTAGGCCAATAGTAGCCTTGTTGCATGATTCTTTGAGTGAGTATCCTCCCTCCCTAAAGTGCACTACAATAATCTTCATGTAATTCCATCATCACTAGTTGAGCTTCTTGAGTAGGAAGGCATTTAAGCCATGGTCCTTTGAAATTTTTCAGATAAAGGGTTTCTTGAAGAATCTTTTAATTCTTGGACTTAATTGTGAATTTACTCACTTTTTCCTTATATGTAGGAAGAGTTCCTTAAATGAAGTACTTTAAGTATGGGTCATCCATGAAGTAGCAATGGTGATGCTTGTAGGTTTAGGGGGAGTAGAAGTGATGAGGTCTATAGGGATGCTAGGACTTGGTAGGCATGACACATGAATTACTCGTTTGTTTTTGTGATCACTGCCACTACCAGACTAATAAGTAAATCAGCATGTGTGTTTCCTCTGTGGGATACTTGCTTGATTTCAAATACTTGGAAGGTTGATGTTTCTTTTTTTGTTTATTCCAAGTATTTCTTCATTCTCTCTTCCTTATCTTCAAAGGCATTGTTCACTTCATTAAATATTAAACATGAATCGACATAGATCAATTACTTTCTTTCCTTCCAAAGAATAGAGGAATTACTTGGAGAGAATTATAAAGTGCTGTAGGTTTTTTGAGAGATTAGATAGAGTCAGCTCCCCTTAAGGATCATAAAGGTTTATATATATATAGTCACTACTCTCAGACTTCGATATCCTACTAGAATAAACATGTCTGACTTGTAATTAGATCCACTACCATATGATGAAATCACTGTTAAGATTTCATGTGTATGCTTATATAGTGAGAATTTAAAATTTTCCTATCACCACTTGGCTCAATACATAAAAGGACTTCATTTTTATGAAAATTGCAAGCAAGATTTTCTCTTAAATATTTCAATAAACGCCTAATATGTACTAAATAAAATAAACAAATCTCATCTACCTTATTGCTAGAGATGAAGAAGATTATCTTTACCTTAAGAGATTTTCAAATCTCTTGAGTAGAGGAAAGTCGATTTCCCTTCTAGATCTCTTGTAAACCACCTCTCTTTTGGGAGCACCTATTGTTTCATCTTGAACCTAAACAAAAAAATACCACACCTCTTAGATAGATGGATATAGATTTCAAGACTTAGATCTAACCACCTAGCAAGAAAAGATGAGAGAAAAGACTTTTGGCCTAAGGTTGAACCACCTAGGTTTTGGCCTTGAGCAAGCCTTTTCAAGTTTTGGCCTAAGAGAAGGAAAAACTTGGCTGTTGAAAATGGCAAATTTTGGCTAGGGTTTTAGAGGCAGCATATTAGCTCTATTTTTCTCAAGTATGCCTCCTTAAATAGGCAAGGGTTGGGGAAACTTTTTGTATAAGATTTGAATCCATTACCCAAATATCGCTAGCCTTGTTTAGCCATCTTATGTTCTCTTTAATCTCAACTTGTGATTGGTTTAATAAATTAATTTATGAACAAATAATATTATTCATATTATTCTATTATACAATGTCTCTATTATCCTTAGAATGCATTCAAACATTATACCAAATAATATTTGCATAACTTTATGAATTTATTTATGATCTAAGCATGCCATATTATTATATTTTATTTTAGCATTTCATCTCATGTATTTTATCTTATACATCATTATGAAATGTAAAATACTCTTTGTTTCTCTTCGGTTGGTGACTGTATAGAGGATCTATATCATCTTGATAATAATATAAAACTTTATATTATTGACAATAAGAGGTTCTATCATTACACTATAGTTTTTCAAACTATATAGTAATTATTTACTCGATCTATTAATTTTGTGTCTATCCTTGTCGCATGATATTATAAATAATATGCAAAATAGGATCATGTCACTTTTGCATTATATTCGTTTTCTTGGTCTTTCAAGTGAATTATAACTATAACTACATTAGTTATATTGCAATAGGATCATGTCACTTTTGCATTATATTCGTTTTCTTGGTCTCTCAAGTGAATTATAACTATAACTATATTAGTTATATTGCATGCAATATAATTTCACTTTACCAAGGGGCCCAATAATATCATAACTCAAAATCGAGAGATAGTGATAATATTAACATATAGATTTCTTCCGCACATGTTGTACACAACGAACTACTATTTCATTCATATCATAAGATAGTATTTAAATAACAATCACATTATATATTTCTCATTTGAAAAACCTACACATTTCATATCAATATTCTAAAAACACAATGGAAACATTAATGATACAAAACATAATCCATATAATGTTCCATCTAGTTAGGTCATGTTCAATATATAAAATACACATTTTATAGAACTACAATGTACTTTTAATCGACATGACAATCTTTCACGGTAATTAATGTTCCTCCTTAATTACCACAATTGTAAACATATTTAGGATTACATGTTTCTCATTTTAAGAGTTCTATGGTTCAAGACCAAGTGCATATTCTTAAACATTTCCAAAATATAACATGTTAATCTCAAGGAAAAAGAATACATAATATTTAAAATCATAAACAATACATAAATCTTTATCAAAAAGAATAACTTTTAAAACACACATTCTTCAATCACATCCATGTATCTCTACAATTCATGTCTTTTTGTCATCTTACTAGATCTTGTAAGAGATATCCCGTTAGGATCATACACCTAAAACTCCTCATATACCAGTACACCTCGTGTGTGATATATCTCGCATATATCATACATACACCTCGTGTACTCAAATCACCCCATGTAACCCTGCTCGTGTTCTCTTATACACATGGTCCTCATAACACCCTTGTAAAGGGTACTTGATTCGTAACATTCAAACAATGATATTCTAAGAAAAGCATTTAAATATATATTTTTTTGTTTTTATAAAAAAACTAAAATATAATAATCAAAAAATATTTTGTAGATTTTTTAACTTTATCATTATGAAACATGTTTTAATCACTTGATGTTGATGAAAATAATATTTTAATAAAAAATTATTAAAATAATATTATTATTTTTTAATTGAATCATTTTCTCGTAATTTTTGCACTAAAAAATATCTTTTATAATTTAAAAACTAAATTCACACTAAAATTTAATTTGAAGGATTAGGTTGATATTTTTCTCTTTATATTATTGAGACTTTGTTGTAAAGTGCTTCTGACATTAAACACTTGTAATAGTAAAAAAGTGCTTTTAAACTAAATAGAAAAAAATTTACCAGGCTCATAAAGCAAGTTCTATTCTTCGTTAGCTAGGGAAACACAAATGTTTATACTTGGGTCTTTATTTATCAAACAGGAATGGGGTTATCTAAGGGGAGGGCTTACAACCCTTATCGTGGGTGGATCAATAACAAGGACACGTGATTCACCACCTCTTCCCTCAAATTCCACATTATTATCATTTAGTTATACATATTTAGATTGGAATAAATATATTCAATAAAAAAAATATCATATCAATTATAATTGTGATATAATAACGATAAAGTTTTGATAATATTAATATTATATCAATTATGATTGTGATATAATATCGATTAAGCTTTGATAATGTTACTAATGAGTTGTGTTCCACTTACTGAAGCAACCAAAGCTATATTTGATAGAGCCAAAAAAATCAAGACCTTTCACATTTCACTTATTTGGAATCCTGGTGAGAAGCATAAAAAAAGATCACTATGTGAGTGACACCGGAGATGATGTGTATTATCAAACTGATCACCAGCTCTATGGACCTAATTGAAGTTAATTGTGATGATTTCTTGATCAGCTAAGAAGTGAAGCTCATAATCAAGCTATGGATTTCTTTGTAAAAAGAATCAAGCTACAGATTCTTTTTGTCATATTCATTCTTTCTTTAGATTTTGAAAGAGATATAATCACCATTAAGGGGGAAAAAATTATTGATGCCCTTAAAGGTTTCAGGTATTTTTAATAATGCCCTAAAGATTTTAAAAATATTTTATAATGTCCTCCATGTTTAATGTACCTTCACATATATCCCTCAATTTTAACAAACGTTATTTAAAATGTTAACTGAACAGTTTTTTCAAAGCAATTGATACAAAATCAGTTTTTTTTTTCTTCTTTTAAATGATTTCTCAGTTTCATGACCATTAAAGTATAACGGTAATGAAGAAAAATATTCCCCCCTGTACAGTAATACTCCAATCATACAATATAAATAGCCAAACTAATCCTCATTTGCACAGCCAAATGTAATAGCCCTTGCACAACCAATTTTATACCAAAATAGCAACCCCTGTTTTCAATTGTTTCAACATGCAACAGTCTCTGTTTTTACGATTGAAAGAGAAGAAATAATGGCATCAAGTACTTCACAATGCATGAATGATTCTATCATAAAATTAAATTTTTTTTTTTTTTTTTGTGGGAAGGAAGCAGGAATTAGGATTTCATCGTCAAACAGTTCGTACAATTACAAGAAATAAACAGTTGATGAAACTTCATTTGGGCATCAAAGTTCATACACCTTTTTTTTTTCTTCATGAAAGTTCATACACAACCTTTTTCATGAGCTATATTCAAAAGAGTTTTTACACAAAACAGCATCAAAGTTTCAGCCAAATAGTTCTTTCATGTAATGTCCTCCTAAATAATTTTTCACTTACAAAACAACAGCATACTAACCAAACATATATCAAAACTATTACATTACACCAAATTGTTTCGCCTCTTTCACACACCAAGAGCTTGAAATAGTATGATTGATACCTTACTCTCTTTTTTTTCTTACCCTTTTCTTGACTGGGATAGAACCAACATTCATTTGAAATAATGATCCAATACCTCCAACGAATCCAATTTCATCCTACAAAATACATATGATTTAGGTATCTCTTAACCAAGTAATTTTCACACCAATCAAAATACATACAAGAATTATAACATATCAAAAAATAGCAAGCAGAAACTATTTAGGTGATATATAAAATAATAAAGTTATCTATTAAATTATTATGAAGAATAAAAAAAACAATATATTATGAGAGACTAGGATTTAGGTATCTCTTAACCAATTCATTTGCACTACTAGTAAATTAAAAAAAAAGTAGCAATTAAAATACAAGAAAATGATAAAAATGCAAGTAATCCTCCACCCAATTAATGTAAGAGAAAAATATAGCAAATATTCTTTAAGTAGGGTTATTTAGTCCTTATGAAAAAAAAAATAAGCTATCACTTAATCCTTTTACTTTTGTAAAAAAGATAAAAAAAAAAAAGAATAAAATTATTTCTTATTAATATTATGCATAAAATAATATTTTTTTTAATACTTTATTTTCTTAGTAGATGAGGTGAGGATAAAAATGATTTTACAGTGATATTTATCACAAAAATTATTAAAATATTAAGTAAATAGTAAATTTTTTATCATACAATTATTAAAATATTAAGTGAATAGTAAATTATTTTTTTTAATAATTTTTGCTAAATATAAGATACTAAATGACATATTATATAATATAAAAGATTAATTAACAGTATATCCTTAATCAAATAGTGAAATATAACTTAAAACAACTATAGAAAAAGCATGGAAATATGATAAAGCAACAAAGCAACCTACTACTTTATAGGTTGAAATGATATTTTATAATTTTCATGATGAAATCATGAGTACTCTTCTATCTTACATGCAGATCCAATTAAAATGGATGATGTTTTGCCCTTTAATAGGAAGAGTCTTTCCATTTTACTTGGTGAATATCTGTCAAAGGAAATAATATAAAAAATTAGCAACTTGTTGTATCAATGGTGTTCACTACATTCAAACTCTAAAAACTGAAATTATAGAACATCTCCTAACCTATTTGAGCCCTAAAAATAAGAAATTCTCTCTCATCTCCCCAATAACTTATCACATCTATTAAATTAAATTAAATAGACTGAATGTATTTACAAAATAATAATTACAATTAAGATTAATACATGTATAAATACAGAAAATAAAAATCTACTTTTTGAAAAAGTGTTTTTAAGAAAAGTATACCGCTGATAAAATATATTAGTTGCATACAACTAATATACCACTAATAATTTATTAACACTCCCGCTTAAATTGGCGCATAGATATCAATCATGTCTAACTTGCTTAGTGAACCATATAATGACTTCTTGGAGACTTCTTTGGTAAGCATATCTTCAAGCTATTTTTCTGTGGGAACAAAAGGAAAACTAATAAGTTTGGCATCTAACTTCTCTTTTATAAAGTGACGATCAACCTCTACATGCTTAGTGCGATCATGTTGTATTGGATTTTGTGATATATCAATGGCTACCCGATTGTCACAATACATCTGCATAGTATTTTTGAGTTCGAAACCCAAATCCAATAACAAAGTTCTTATCCACAGCAATTCACAAACCCCATGAGTCATACCTCTATACTCAGCCTCAGCACTAGATTGTGCCACCACTTTTTGCTTCTTACTTTTCCATGTAACCAAATTTCTTCCCACAAAGGTGAAATAACCCGATGTTGACTTTCTATCTGTAATACTTCCTGCCCAATCTGCATCTGTGAATCCACAGACTTCAAAAGGATTGTTGTGTTTAGAGAACATTACTCCCCTTCCCGGAGCTGATTTCAAATACCTTAAAATTCTCAAAACAACATTCATATGGTTTTCACTTGGATTATGCATGAACTGACTCACCACACTTACTGCATATGCAACATCTGGTCTAGTATGAGCTAAGTAAATCAAACGTCCAACCAATCTCTGATAGCGAGCTCGATCTGTTGGTATCTGATCTGGATACTCTTCTAAACAATGGTTTTGCTCAATAGGTTTTCAATTCAACATACCTATCTCTGTTAGCATATCAATAATGTACTTTCTCTGACACAGATATATTCCTTCTCTTCCCTTGGCTACCTCAATTCCTAAGAAGTACTTTAGTTCACCTAAGTCCTTCATCTCGAATTCAGAGGCTAACTGTCTTTGTAATTTATCCATCTCAATAGTATCATCACCAATGATTACCATATCATCAACATAAATGATTAGGGTTGTTACCTTCCCTCGTTGATGTTTGAGAAATAGAGTGTAGTCTGAATTACTCTGTCTGTAACCAACCTTTTGCATGAACTGTGAAAACCTTCCAAACTAGGCTCGAGGGGATTGCTTGAGTCCATACAAAGACTTCCTCAATTTGCATACAAAATTACCAGGAGAATCAACTACATACCCAAGTGGAAGACTCATGTACACCTCCTCGACTAATTCTCCATGAAGAAACGCATTCTTGACATCAAACTTCCGAAGTGGCCAGTTTAGGTTAGCAGCAAGTGAGAGGAGAACCTGAATCGTGTTCATTTTGGCAACAGGAGCAAAAGTCTCATCGTAGTCTACACCATACGTTTGAGTAAACCCTTTTTCTACAAGACGAGATTTATACCGATTTACGGATCCATCACCATTATGTTTTACAGTAAACACCCATCGACAACCAACTGCCTTTTTTCCTTGTGGTGGTGGCACAAGTTGCCAAGTATCGTTCTTCTTTAACGCATCCATCTCTTCAGCCATTGCCTTCCTCCATATTGGATCTCCCAACGCATCCTACACTTTGTTAGGTACTGATACACCAGATATTTGATTCACAAATGATTTATATGACTTAGATAATCTTTTAGTAGACATGTAATTGGCTACTGGGTATTTTGATTTTGCATGAATATTTGGTTCATACCTTTTGGCTGGTTGACCTTGAGTAGACCTATTTGGTAACACATATTGTCCAACATTAGACTCGATGCTATTAGTATCAGTAGGTGTACATACCTCAGATGAGTGACCTTCAGTACCAAGGAGTTGTTGATCAGGGGTAGGAGTAATGCTTGAGGGTATAGTTGTGTCTTCAACTTCATTTGTTGTAAGTGAATTTGGTGCTTGAATACTTGGAGCATCTACTTCTGTAATAATTGGATTCAATGAATTAGGAGTCTTATCTGGTCTCATTGAAACATCAGTTGATGATTCTTCTAATGTCTCCCCCTCTCCATGATACAGTTCTTCGAAATATGTATTCTCCTCCTGACGAGTAGTATCAGGTGAGGAAAAATAACTCATGTCCTCAAAGAAGGTAACATCCATAGTGACACAATACTTTCTGGTCGGTGGATGGAAGCACTTGTACCCTTTCTAATAACTTCCATAACCAACAAACACACATTTAATTTCCTGGGCATCTAATTTAGACCTTTGATTTTTAGGAACATGCACAAAAGTAACACAACCAAATACACGGGTAGGAAGATTATGGAAAGATGATAAGGAGACGTAAGATGCGTGAATTTGGAATGGGATTTTTCCATTAAAGACACTAGATGGGAGACGATTGATGAGATGGGCGGAAGCTTGTACAGCATCACCCCAAAGGTATTTTGGCATATAAGCACTAAATAAGAGTGCACGAGCCATATCAAGTAAATGATGATTTTTTTTTCAGACACTCCATTTTGTTCCGGTGTTTGCGGAGAAGTAATTTGGTGAATAATCCCATGTGTTTTGAATTTTTTTTGAAAAACATGATTAACATATTCTCCCCATTGTCAGAACGGAGGATCCGAATGATGTCGTTATATTGTGTTTGAACAAAGGTATGAAAATTTTGAAAAACTGAAAAAACTTCATCTTTTGTTCTAAGAAGAGAAATCCACGATAACCTTGTACAATCATCGATAAACGAAACAAAATATCTCATACCCGATATAGTGGGCTCTTTAGATGGTCCCCAAACATCAAAATGAATTAATTCAAAAGGAATAGTACTTTTATTAGAAATACTAGGAGAATAACTAATACGATAGATTTGGCCAAAACACAAGTCTCACAATGTAAGACAGTCTCACTAACACCAATAAATAAGGTGGGCATGGTTTTTTTCATAAGACTAAAAGACGGATGCCCTAAGCGGCGATGCCACAACCAAATTTTACTTAGCTTATCAGAACTAGAAGTCAATGCAGTGCTTGCCCGTGCTCCTGGTTTCTCCCCTCCGTAGTTCTGATCCAAACGGAACAATCTACCCCTCAGATACCCTCGACCAATTATTTCCCTGGTAAGAAGATTCTGAAAAATCACATACATAGGATAAAAGGTTACAAAGCATTTAGACTCAAGGTTCAACTATGGGACATATATTAAGTGATGAGATAAGTCAGGTACATATAAAACATTATGGAGCTGTAAAGATAGAGTGATATAAACTGACCCTTTTCCTAAGACAGGAAAGGCCTCACCATTAACATTTGTAACATAAGACAGTGGTGAGGGAGATAATTCATTAAAATAAGATTTATCATAAGACATATGATCAGATACACCATAATCAATAATCCAAGTATTAGACCCAACAGAGTGAGAAACATTTAAAGTCATACCAATCTTACCACGACCAGCTATTGAAGCTGTAGGGATACCTCCACATTCCATAGGATGATTCTATCCATAGTAGTCTGGTTCTTGGACAATTTGCACGGCAGCTACTTTTTCTTTAGAACGATGTCCATGTTGTCATTTTGCTCCATAGTAGTCTGCTTTTGGTTTCAAGTGTGGATATAGTTTCCAACAAGTCTCACGAAGATGCCCCTGTTCATTGCAATAAGAGCAGGGAGAACGAGGGCGATTGGTAAAACCTGGTGGAGGTCCCTACTGATGAAGTGGAATTGAATTTTGCTGCTGGAGGAAGGGTGCCTTTGATTTGGCTTGAATGGTTAGGCTTGATACCTCAACATGTGCCTGATGAAGACTCTCTTACTGAGATTCATCTTTACGGATGTATGTAAAGGCAGTAGTCAAGCTCGGAGGTTCTAACATTCGAAGCAATTCACCTTTAGCACTATTATGTTTTGTATCAAGACTTCTTAAAAAGGCATGTACTCGTTCAAGCTCCTTCTCCTTCTGGTACCACAGAAGGTCTTCTGGATTTTTAATTTTACACGGGCATTTCTGGTCAATTTCAGCCCATACATTTTCAAGCTTGGTAAAAAAAAGAGATATTGGTTGCCCATTTTGCTACATGCCAGCAGCTTTGCACATGAGTTCATGAACTTGAATAAAGTCAGACTTATTTGTATAAAGATCGCTTAAGGTATTCCATATGGTCTCAGTAGTTTCACATTCTTCCACCATTTGTAATATATCATCAGTGATAGCTCTAAATAGAATTGACATGACAAAGCCATCATCATCTTCCCACCTAGTATAGGCTTCAATATCATCTTGACTAGGAGCACTAATTGATTCAGATACATGTCTCATCTTATGCATCCCACGAAGATAAACAGACATAACTTTTTTCCATGTTCGAAAATTTGTACCATTAAGTTTAGTACCCCCGAAAGAACCAATTTCTGAACTCTTAACAGAAACTTCAAAATTTGGAACTTCATGAAATCTGAAAACTTAATGTTGTCTTGAATCTTCCATTGAAATAATAAAAAAATGTATTGTGCAGCGGAATAAAAAATTTGGATTTTTTTTTTGGCCGGGTTGGGCTGATAAATGGGTTGTCTGAATATTTGGGCTGATGGGCTTAAATTAGGGTTGATGAGCTTGAAGCTGATAGGCTAGGGTTGATAATTAGGGCTGATTTTGGCTGATAATTAGGGTTTAAAAATCTGAAACACTTAAAATGATGGGTTGTGCGAAAACAATTAAAAAACTGATACCAACCGGATTCGCCAGGCGGCACGAAGGCCGGCTGCGTAGAGAGGCACGGCCGACTCGCGTAGAGACACGGCCGACGGCGTAGAGGGGCACGAAGTTGGATGGCGCAGAGGGGCACGAAGTTGGACGCTGTACGGCACAGGGGTGCGAACTCATAGAGGAAGCTGGACGGTGCGTAGGAGTGCGCGAGCTGGATGGCACAGGGCTGGGGCGCGAGCTGGATGGCACAGGGCTGGGGCGCGAGCTGGATGGCACAGGGTTGGGGCGCGAGCTGGATGGCGCAGGGCTGGATGACACGTGCTAAACGGTGCGGACTGGACGGCGCAGATGGACGACGGATCTGCAACGAAAGAACAGATTTATAGCTGCGGCGCGAACTGAACAGTGCGAGAAGATTAACGACACTGCATAAAAACTGACGGCGGCGTTGCTACTCAGAAACCGGTAAGAAATATATTTTTTTTTCCTGCTCTGATACCAAATTAAATAGACTGAATGTATTTACAAAATAATAATTACAATGAAGATTAATACATGTATAAATGCAGAAAATAAGAATCTACTTTTTAGAAAAATACTTTTAGAAAAAGTACTTTTAGAAAAAGTACATACAACTAATATACAGCTGATAAAGTATATTAGTTACATATAACTAATATATCAATAATGATTTATTAACAAATTATACTTTTATTTATCAATTTCTCAGTTAATATTTGAAAACATCGTGGATATTTTTAAAATTTGAAGACATTATTCAACAAATTTGAAAATTAAGAAGTAGTATTAAATTTTTTTTCTCCCCATTATGGACTTTTTCCATAGACCAATGAACCACTATGGGTAAGATATTCCCAAAAGAAAAAAAAATTAAAGATCGACCCAAGATGAGTTCAATGGGTTTTATACATCAAAATAGTACATTTTTTTAACACAGTAATTTCCTAGTCTTATATTTTACTAATTTTAAGTTAAATATGTCTATATAAATTTATTTGATTAATCTATGTTGGTTACATTAATAAAAAAATTTATATTAAATTTTATTAAAATCTATAATTTACAATTAGGAACAATTTGACTACAGGAAAATTTTCATGGTTAAATCTTCCAAAAAAATATTATCTTTTCCTCGACAGCCAACTATTTTTTGACAAAGTCTTCTGACGCTTATTTTTGTACTCTTTTCTAAATATGTATAATTTTCATATACTCTTTTTTTTTTTTGTTAAGTTTCCGTATGAAATCCACACTTCGCATTTAATGATCTTAAACTAAACTGATTCTGACATTGATGTATGCCTGCACTTATGAGCGTTGATTTTTTGTCATAATTAATTTGAAAGTGTTAACTTAA
Source organism: Hippophae gyantsensis (assembly GCA_030763125.1). Lineage (NCBI taxonomy): Eukaryota > Viridiplantae > Streptophyta > Magnoliopsida > Rosales > Elaeagnaceae > Hippophae > Hippophae gyantsensis. Next base: position 30,357,264 of record CM061030.1, read on the forward strand.
AATGTTATGTGCTTTTTCTAAATCTATAAATAAATATGAAAAAAAAATTGTATTTGTTTTTTGTTTATTCGTGTTATCCATTTGTATGAATATAAAATCAGTTGTTTTCTTCATAATTAAGTACCTAGAAACATAAAACAAAATCTTATGCAAAGGGAAAAGAAGAGGAAAAGATAAACAAGCAAATCACATTCTTATTTCCAATCCCTCTCAAAGTTTTCTCTCTCACTTATCTACTTCTTTTAAGTTTGAAACAACTCATCTCTTTCTTTCTTTTTCTTTTTTTAACCAAATTGAAACAACTCATCTATGTTCATATAAAAATTAGGAAGAATTTTAAAAGTTTTGAAAAAAGTTTTCAATTTGATTTACAATTTATATATATATATATATATATATATATATATATATATAATTTAAAAATAATTTAATTTTTTAAACATTAAAAAGTACATGAATTTATAACAAAAAAAAATATCAACACAAATATATCAATACAAATAAATACAATACAAGCAGGGCTATTACCAGTTAAAAAATTTACAAAAAAATTAATTATATGTATATTTTTAATATTAAATAAATATTTTATTTTTCATAACATATTATGTTTAATTTTTTGTGTGCATATTCTGGTATATCATTGTGTATTGATAATATTTAACAAATATGGGAATAAAAGTGATCTTACCTATAAGAGTTAAACATAGTTATTTTTATTCAAGCATTTGATAAATATTAATTAATTGCACACATATAACTATAATAGTATATGTTATATAAAAATATTTCTTAAATCAATATAGTATAATTTAAAAATATTTAATATATTAAACTTTAATTTATGATAATAAAATATTAATTTTAAAAATTATAAAAATAAAAATAAAAAAGAACATGATGATAATCTTAAAAGTAAAGCTTTTATTTTTTATTAATATATTTAAAAAATCATAATTTATTTAACTCTAAATTTTTATTTTTTTAATATTATATTTTTGTTTATTTTTATCACTATTAAAAAACTTATTATTTTATCGGTTTAAGAAAACAGATACAACAAATGCAAATAAGAAAATATTTATATTTTGTTAGTTTTCTTATTTTTAAGCTTAAAATCATAAATCAAATATTATTCTTTTTATTTTTATATAAGTTACAATGTGATAACTTGATATCTCTCTTTTAACATTACATAAAAAATTTACCTTCAATTGAGAAGATTCATCTTAGTTTTTAATTTCTTATTATATCTATATGATAATATATTTTTTTTATTTTTAAATATTTAAGTAGTATAAATAATTCAATTCCATCCAAATATTTTTATGACTCGGGAACTTAAAGCCCATTATATTCCTACACATTGATAATTTAGTATTTTATTGGTAAAGAAGACAACTAGCTTTTGATCACAAAATGATTGGACCTTATAATATAGAAAAGATTGGAATAAAAATACAATATTTTAAGATAACAGGGCTGAATAAAGGTGGATTGTTTAAGATAATATGTGAGCTATTTTTGATTGGTTGGTTGAGAATTAAGAACGTGGGCGGCTCAAGTACAAATGACAAACCCAACTCATGCTTGCAAGGACTTCCATTACTTAAATAACAAATTAGCAAGACTCAAACACGGGTCAAAAAGCTTAGGTCCTACACACACCATCTCTATTTGGATGCCAATGCTAGTACCCTTGTCTTTTAAGCCCACTAGCATCTTAATTATAAGCTTTAAAAGGTTTAAAAATTCAAGTATAGATTATAATTTCGGATATTAAAATACATATCAAATTTTAGAAGTGATGGTACAAACTGTTAAAAAAATTAGAAATAAATTATATGATTTAAACATATAGAATTTAAAGATTTAAAAATTTGAGAATCTAAGTCATTTATTAAAAATTTCAATACCCTAAATCTAATTTAAGTTTTTAAACCGATGTATAAATTTAATAATAGTCACGAAAAAGATGTCATGTTGGGAACTTATGCAGTATACAGCTTAAGATAGCATATAAGAGAACGCAAAGACCTCTTCACCCTTTGGAATTATGATCATGGCTGTGTCTTTAAGAAAAAACTGTTTTCAAGCTTCGAACAGATTTATTGGTAGTTATTTAGAAGGAAAGAGCATGAAACAATCAACAAAAAGAAAAAAGAAAAAAAACATCTAGAACGATATCTATGGAACACCGTACAGAATTATCTCACTTCATTCATCAACAACCCCCAAATGAGATTTACACAATCTAGATAAACACATAAACAAACAACTTATTCTTTTATTATCCCCTTGGGGGGATATCTGAAAAAAACAACATCACAGAATGGAACTGAAAAATAAAATAATATAATATAATAAAAGAATACAGCTTCTTTCTTCACCTAGCAGAAATTTTCCTCCTCCTGCTCAAAGTTGTGAGCTTTGATTGAATAGAATTGTCTGTTATCTGTTAATTTTTCCTTTCTTAAGCTCTCCTAAAGAATTTCTGAAAGCAATAATTTGTCAGAAGAAATATGCATGCATTGATAAGGCAGAAATATGACTTATGCCACCATCTGCTCTTGCTCTATATACATCTGCTCCAACCATTGTGGAAGCATCTCACGAACCGCTTTATTCTGGGCATCAAAATGCCCAGACCTCTCAGAAGATACATCTTTCACAAGCGAATTTACCCAAGAAACATCTGGTTCTTCAAATGTTGATGGCATTAAGGTGGTTGTTCCTTTATTGTTGTTTCGGAATCCAAAAGAAGCAGATTTCTTTAGCTTGTTCATCTCATCTCCTTGGAATCCCCAATCCAATTTCCCATCAGAAGAGTTCCAATCCAATAGATTAGATGACTTCATTGGTGGAGTGTTAGCAGAGGCAGTAAGCCCTGGAAGCTGGTTTACTCCCCCACGGTCAATAAAACTCTGGCTCCGCTTAGCGAAAGCACTGGACCTCGAATTCATAACCGCAGCTGCTACAGCTCCAGCTGAATCAAACCCAAATGCTGAGGGCTTTCTCACCGGAGAGGATGGCAAGTTGTTGCTCGGGTAGCTTGCTCGAAGTTGGTTCATGTTTTGGCGAATCTGAAGCCCAGTTGGAGACTGTATCTGGGTTGGAGTTGATGGATTAAGTGAGAGACCATGCAACGGAGACAACATAGAAGGATCCAGGGATCCAAACGCATCATCAAGGTTGATTGGCTTTAGTTCTCCAATCCTACCGAGATCATTACTCCTACAGGCTGGAGAGGAGAGTCGAGATATCTCATTTGACAATTGCTGTTGCCAGAGCTTTTGGTGGTAGTTAGCTTGATTTTCTCGCCCAAGCAAATACTCCATCTCCAAATCCAAGTCTCTAGCACTCAGAGCACTCTTTAATCGGCTACCAGGAAGCTGTAGGGCAGGTGGGGTAATGTTGAGTTTGTTTTGCCACATGTTTGCATTATTTGGAGATGTAGACACTGCTTGTGGAGACATAGGTGGTGTTGATGTGGTGGGCAATGACATAGTTGATGAACCAAGAGCTAGTGGGCTCAACATCGTCATATCTGCAGAACTCACAACAGGAGACCTTGGCGAAGGCATGGCTGAACCTGTGGAAGCATACACAGGGCGCAATTCTTCAGGTTTATGTGCAAAGAAGCACACTTTCCTATTGCAACCAGTCTCATCCTTGCAAAGCCGAGTCCTGTATTGAGCAGGATGAAGCCAGGACTCGAAAACACCATGTGCATATTCACAGCCATCAGCCTTCTGACATGTCCCCTTACGAAACTCAGGGCAGGGAACACAGCTGTAGGGGTACTTCCTTGGGTCCCTTCTCCGGGCATTTTCACCAGGATGAACAAAAGGGCATTCTGTCCAGTCATGAGAGTATGCCCTTGAACACGGTTTGACCTTGAAACTATACATTCTGAACTCATCTTCGCCATATATTCCAGTGTTTATATCTGGCAGTGATACATCAATGGGATATTCTTTCTTCTCATTTCCCTCTTTTGTCGACTGAGTAATTGAAACCTTTTGCTGGTTGTTAAGAACCACATCATCTTCCAAAACCAAATTATCACCTCTCAACAACATCTCAACAGCCTTCCTTCCAGAACTGCAGGGCAACTTAAGAGCCGGGGGAATCAGATCAATAGGTTTATTTCCATTGGCATCGACACAGTTGGCATCAGCATATGCATCAAGCAAGAGCTTGACAACCTCAAATGAAGAACTAGAGCCACCAGCAGTGGCACAGTGAAGAGCAGTGACCCTATCAGAACCACAGCAGTCGTTGACATCAACCTTGCCAGACTCAATTACATACTTCAGAACCTTGGTGCTCCCGAACATGGCAGCGATCATGAGCGGTGTCCTTTGTTCGAATCCCATCTTTTTAGACCCAATTATCCTACCATACCATAAGCCGGCCTCATCAATGTTGAAACCCTTCTCTTCCACTTTGCTTCTGAAGACAACGAGATCGTCTGAGGCAGACAACTCAAGTAATAAAGAGAATTTACAGGAATCCCCATCATTCTTCTTTTGATATCCACTTTCCATGACCATATTTGAGGGGCTAAGTTTTTTGTTTGAGCCGTTACACATATAACTAATATTCCTGCATCATATTAAAAACAAAAATTAACACCAAACAACTAAAATTCAAAGAATGACAACCATTAATTGAGTCAGGACATACTTCAAAACATGAACAAAAGACCTGGTTAGAGAATTGTATGATTAGGGTATCACTCTTTCGACAATAAATAAATACAACATACAAGAACCCATCAAGGTAGCAGGCGTAAATTACACGACCTAGCAGGCTCTAAAGCTGACTACTAAGGAATTATAGATATTTTAATTGAGAAGATTTATAAATGTAAAATTATAAACACATCAAGCTAAAGGGACCAAAATAAATATTTTAACTTTCGTCAACGAAGAATTCAAATCAAGAAACAAATAGATCAGAAATGAAACCAAGACTTGGTCATTTTAGATCTGTGTAAACGTTTTTAGAATAATCGAAATAGGACTGCAACACCATGAATTGGTCAAAACAAGCAACCCAAAGACTAAAAAAATTCAAACTTTAACCCTATAAATGAAACCCACAAAAAATCATCCGCAACCCATGAAAAAGGAAGAAAATAGAATTAAAACTTTCATGCCAAACAGATAAACCAATTGAAGTTTGAGCTTGAATTGGTCAAAACAAGCAACCGAAAGACTAAAAAAATTCAAACTTTAACCCTTAAAATGAAACCCACAAAAAATCATCAGCAACCCATGAAAAAGGAAGAAAATAGAATTGAAACTTTCATGCCAAACAGATAAACCAATTGAAGTTTGAGCTTGAATTGGTCAAAACAAGCAACCGAAAGACTAAAAAAATTCAAACTTTAACCCTTAAAATGAAACCCACAAAAAATCATCAGCAACCCATGAAAAAGGAAGAAAATAGAATTGAAACTTTCATGCCAAACAGATAAACCAATTGAAGTTTGAGCTTCGAAGGAAAGTAAAAGCACCTGAAGTTGAATTCTGTTTCGATCTTTAAGATTAGCGGTCCTGAGGAAAACAATGTTTTGGATATTTTGCTGATCGAAGAAAAGAGGATAAGGGTTCAATTGAGGAGCTTGAGCTAAGGAGAAAAAAGAGGACAAGCCCTTTTATATTCTGTTGGGGGTAGAAAGGAAGAAGAAGCAGAGAGGAAAGTGTGACTTTTCTTCTGGGTGCTTTCAAATTTCTCAGTTGTCAAAGTCAAAGCTTTCAAAAGTTGAGTGCGTAGGACCCACTTCTCTATTGACTATTTGACTATGAAGGAGAATAACGTTACTCATTTTTCATAAATTAACGCTTAATGATACTGAAATGAAATCCAAATGCAACTAGCTTTGTCACCACCTGGATCTTTATTCTTGCTGCCTGGCTTTCTTTGCTTTTCTTCGACGTTAGATAACCGCCCCGAACGTGTGTGCTGTTGTTGGCATTGTTGCTTCACGTGTGATTAGGATCAGACATCGATATTAAATCTGGTAAGTGTTAAAAAAAATGAAAGTAAATTTTTTAATGTATTAATTAGCATGAAATTTTAATACAATTAATATTAAAATATATAAATATAATTAATACCATACATGGAAACTTAGATGTGATGTAGATAAATAGGAGAATAATTTTATTATAAATTGTAAAGAAAAAGCTATAGGAGGGTGATTTCAATTACGAGTTTAAATTGGAATTAATATCAGAAATAATTTCAAATTTTAAAGAATATTTAAAATTATTTTTAAGGTTTTTAAAAATATAAAAATTCCTCTGAGAAATAACGAAAGTTATATTTAACATAAATAAATAAATAGTAATATTTATATTAGAAATATCCCTAAGGTTTTAAAAAATTCAAAAATATTTCTGAAATAAAACGAAAATTAAATTTAACGGAAGTAACATTCCTAAAATAAAAGAAAAAAAATAAACCAAAAAATAATAGACATAAAAATAGGAGATATCTTAGGATGTTTTTCACGTGAAATGGAAATAAGTAAAAAAAAATTTAAAAATATTCAAAAAGTAAAATTAAATCTTAAAGAAGAAGATAGATTTAAAGACTCATCATTTTTATTAAAAAAATTATTCTTAAGGAAAAACGTAATTTATTATGGCATAAATAATAAAAAATGAATATTAAAATTACAGATTATAGATGCAAAATGAAGATGTAATATACCATTAATTGATAAAGAAATTATATTAAACAAGCTATCAAAAAAATTTTATAAAGACAAAGAAAAATTGGATACATTCATTTAGGAAAAATTCAAATATTAATAAAAGATTATTTTAAAAAAAGAATAGATACACCAATAAAAATAATATTTGTTGAATTGTTGAGAGAACAAGGTTTACTAGAGATAGAGAGAATATTTAATGCCCAAGATGCAATCTATGGATCCTCATAAGTGATTCATATATTTATACCACATAGGTGGTACAGGTGTCACATGAACAATGTGTGAATGTAAATACATGTTAGTAGGGTATTATTTGACATAAAATAACATATGTTAGAGATCTAGGTCAAATTCAACTGTTCATTTGATGAGGTATTTATGTGACTGAACTTGAGATCATGTTGTGACCGAGCTCAAGATGACATTGGATTCAGTCTCTCTTGGACTCGGGATGACATCCACCTCAGTCTTTCCTGGCTCGAGTCATATAGCTCAGTCTTTGAGCTTGGTTTGTCCCATGGGTTAGATGTCTATAATGCTTCATCTTCCATCTTGGGTTGGATTTGGGCTTGGTTTGTATAAAGCTCGGTATTTGGGCCGGTTCAAATGTTCAAATGTCCAAACATCAAGTCCCCCCACTCTTTTAGCTTGGGCTTTAGTTTGAGGTGGAAGAGTTAGATATTGGTCACCGGATATGAACCATTTCAATTTCCACCATAAATGTTTTGTCAGCTGATTGGAGAGAGAAATCTAGTGTACCTATATAAAGGAGTGCCTAGGTTGAGGCTTTTTATTCGTTCACCTACAAAAATGGAGAAATAATGAAAAAGAAAAAGCTCTGTCGTTTCTCCTCGAGTTGTGAGATATTTTTAGTTCAATGGGTACCAACTTAATAGGCAGGTTACGGGTTCGAGGTTGGGGAGGCATTAAGTGTAACCTGGTGTACTGTCGGCAATCTCACTCACCAAGGGCCCACACTTAAGCACTAAGGGCGCATTTTGATGTTTGAACCTCACCTAGCTCAACGGAGGGCACAAGACATCTCGGGATATCCACGTGGGGCCCAAGGGTCAAGCATTGATGCTCAAGCTAGTTTATATACTAGACAGGGCAACCCTTCCTGACACGTGTTTGTTTCGCTCTCCCTAGCTCTCGAACCCATGACCTAGCCCTTAAGTAGACCTTAGGAAGCAAGTTGGTACCATCTGGCCCCATGTAGATATCCCGAGATCTCTTGGGTGAGGTTCAAACAACATTATTAGATAACAGAATAATAAATAGGCAAGATGTCTTATTAGGAATGATCTATGGTAATTTAGGATATCAATAGTTAAAATTTATAGCATATCCTAGATTTGTTATTAATATATATAATAAAAATATAAATCAAGTATTAAGTCTAGCTTATGAATTTGAGATAGGAGAATTAATGAAAGAAGGAAATCATTTATTTTCAATACATTATCTAGTAACATATTCTTTAACAAATAGTCATAATAGTTCAATATACGGACATAATGAATTTATAGAAATAGACAAAAAATTTAAGGAACTTGGACAAATAATAAAACCAGAAATACTAACAGATTTTGAAATACCAGAAAAATGAAAATTAGATATCAAAGAAAAACCCTTGATAACAGAAAGAAAAAATAATGTTGTTAAAAATAATAACATACCAAGGTTTATTTTTATAAACCATGAAGGAGAAACTTCTAATCAAGAAAAAGTTAAAAAATTAGAAAATGAAGTCAAAATAATGTTTAAAGAAAAAATAAAAAATATGTATTTAGAAGTAAATAGAAGCCTAGTAGGCGTAGCGAAAAATCAAGTAACATTATTTGAAACTGTACAATTATTAACAGGGGAAATTGATTTAGTCCGAGAATCAAACACAAAATATTTACAAAAAATAATAGATATACAAAAAGAATTACTAAAGGAAATAAATGAATGTGGTTATAATAAACTACAAAAAGATATGCATAAGGAATTTTCAAAATTAAGAAAAGATGTACACAACATACATAGGAATAATGAAATAATAGGTTATAAATATGATCCCTTAGAAGGACTAAAAGAAGAACTAAAAGAAGAACCACCTAGGAGATTAGATTCCATGATTCCTAAAAATGGAGTTCAGTTACTCTTCTCTAGTAAGTCAACAATTGGACACCATTTATGTACGGATGCAGAAGGCTTACCATTGCCAAGAGGACGTTGAGATTTGAGCAAAGTTGAGACGTAATAGGTGTGGCAAAAGAAGACGAACATAATGAAAGACCATGGTGGACCTATCAAATTTAGGTATAATAATTATAAATTTAAACCAATTAAGAATCTTGAATGTTTAAATATTTACTTATAACAAGACATAATACTACTAAAATAGGAAAATGGAAACTGTTTCTAGAAATAAACAACTAATAATTCCAACTAAAATCAAAGATACAAATCTAATTCTATTAGAAACATTTGATAAAGGTTATCTCTATCATTTAAATAAATATTTTAAAGATGAGGATTATGAAGCTTGTCTTGAAAATTTTAAAAGATTTAATATCTTATTAGATATCTATACAGATTATATTAAAACTATCACAAGTATTATAAACCATCCTATTTCAAGGATATTAATAGACTATTTTAGTCAAAAATATGTAAGAATAGAGGAAAAGAATTCAATCACTTAATGATTGGATACTACTTATTTGAAGATTATAAATACATTGTATGTGCACAAGAAAAACTTGTTTGTATACTACGAATAGGATAAAATAATATGCATTCAACACATATGATTTATCAAGATAATACTCTATAAACATCAAATCATTAATATATAAATTAAAACTATTAAATTTAACAAATAAAATAATAATTTTTAATTTTAAAAGATAATTAATAGATTTGTTATTAGAATTAAGCAACCAACATAATAAATAACATAATATACTATGCAACTGTAAGGAATATAGAAGAAAATTAGATTTGTACAAAAAAATAATAAATTTTTTAGACAAATTATTACCTTCAATAAATAGATAAAGACAATAAACTAAATCAATATTAATCTCCGATTAAAAATTGGTATCAAAATCTAAAAATAATAATCTAAATAATAATGGATAAAAAATTAACACCATTAAAATCTAATAACGATTTTGATATTTTATAAACATCAAGACCATAATTAAAGATATATTAAACCCCGTAACCATTTGAGATATTATTCCTTCAAATTGAGAAAAATTAATAATACATGTGGGGCTACAAATATATGATATTCTGATAAGTTTGTAAATTATCTTAAAAAATATCTCACATTAAAAAATTATTAATATAATATTTATAAATAATAAAAAATTTAAGTTTTTTGAGGTTAATTAGATATCTAATATTATTTATACATTATAAAGAGTTTGTATAATATTAATAATTCTGTTGAAATAAGTAAATAAAAAATTAATGGATATAAAAAATAATAATATTATTAAAAAAATAAAAAAAATTTATTAAAATAAAATTAAAATATAAAATATTGTGACAAATTATTCATATTTTCAATAGATGTTAATATATAAAAAATATCATATCTTAATTAAAAAAATTAAGATAATATTTATAAATAATATAAGAATTACATTTTCTTAAAATTTACCTTTTTTTAATCTAAAAATTGATTATTTTTGTTCAAGATTTAGAGATGTGCTCAAGTTAAGATAATTTTAGTCCCCTTTGTCTGCAGTAAAAATGTGCAATAATAATACCCTAATTTTTAAAATTGATATACATTTTTAAAGTAAATATTACATATTCATACACTTACACACAATTACAGGATCCACAAAAAAGAGATACCATTATATTATAATACATTATTTACTTACGTTATAAAATTGATGCACTCAAAAATATTTTTAAAATGAAATAGTATTAGTGATTATAAGATATTACTCAACTTTTCGTATGTTTGTGATTTAAAAGAATAAATTTTTTCATATCATTTTATAAATCTCATCCTGTAAAAAAATTGAGTAAAACTAATAGCCTTTATCCTCTCCATTTTAAAATATGATGAAACATTAAAGGATAAAATGTTTATAATAGTCTATATCTATATAGTTATGTTAATCATAATTAAAATGATTTTGAATAAAAATACTTATATATATATATATATATTTATTTATTTAGACAAAATTAATATATATATAATTAACTACATAATTTATAATAATGATTACTATTATCCTTAATTATTATATAATTTAATTAAAATTCATATTTTTTATCAATTAAATAATAAATTATTAATAAATAAAATATTAAAAATTACATAGATTCAATTATTATTTTATCTTTTTTTATAAAGGTTATTTATCTTAAATAACATAAAAAATTATCATTTTTTTATTAATTATCTTAAGTATTATTTTTTATCAATTAAGTAATATAAATTAAATAATAAGTTATTAGTACTTAAAATATTGATAATATTATAGATAATAATTATTTATCTTTTTTAAATAAGATTTATTATCGTAGGTAATCTAAACAATTATCATATTTTTTACTATTGTTTATGTTAAATTTATTTTTTATAAATTAAATAATAAATTATTAGTAGAAAAAATATTGAAAATTATATAGATTAAAATTATTTATATTTTTATGTAAATTTATTTATCTTAAATAATATAAATAATTATTATTTTTTGATTAATTATCATATGTCTTATTTTTTATCAATTAATTAATATAATTTAGTAATAAATTATTAGTAGTTAAAATATTGATAATTTTTAATATTATAATTATTTTATAACAAGTTTATTTATCCTAAATAAGATAAAAAAATTAACAATTTTTTGGTTAATTATGGTAAGTCAAATAAATTATTAATAACTAAAATATTGATATTTTTTTATATTAAAATGATTTATTTTTTATATAATTTTATTTAACTTAAATAACATATAAAATTATCATATTTTTTTATTAATTATCTTAATACTTAATTTTTAACAATAAGTAATATAAATTAAATAATAGTTAAATTGTTACCGGCTTAAATATTAAAAAATAGATTATAATTATTTATCTTTTTATACGATATTATTTATCTTAAATAACATAAATAATTTTTTTGATTTATTATCTTAAAATTTATTTTTTATTCATTAAATAATAAACTAACACTTACAGTATACACGTGAGTTTCACTAGTAATTTAAAAAATATATATATATTATTATATTTTATATTTTGTAAAAAAACATTAACTAACCACTTTATAATATTAACGAGTTTATTTTCTTAATGATATCTCTATGTTATGTTTTTTTATTGCAACTTATTAGAAAAACACACATGTAAAATCAGATTTACAATCCAATAATTTTAAGTAACAATTATTTTTATTTTGGTCAGAATCTGAAATATTTAGAACTCAAAGAGACACGTGTAAAATATGTTGATGATTCTCTGCCTTGATCTAAGGCTTTTTTATATATGCATCTTTTGAACCTTAATTTTAAAATATTATCTAATTAATTATTTTTGTTTATTTTGTAATCAATATTATGTGTAATTAAATTATTGTATAATCTATAAAACAATTATATATATGAAAGAGGTGTGGTGATTTTCAAACACTTACATAGTATCAAAGTATAATTGGATTAACATCCCACATCAAGGATCTCTGATTTTTTTTTCACCCTCCTTCCCTTTAACACCATGATTCATATGGTCACGATCAAACTCTCCTCCTCCAATTATCTCTTATGGAAAAGCTAACTCTTTCCCCTTCTTGAAAACCAAGGTCTACAGGGTCATATGGATGGTACCCGTGAGCCACCACCTCCATTTGATCCTCTTAACTCTTCAATACCAAATGCCAAACACTTGGCATGGAAAGTCACCAATAAATGACTACTAAGCCTTCTCCTCACCTCTCTCATAGAGGAAGCCATGGCTGAAGCCATCGACCTCTCCACATCCCACGAAGTTTGGATTGTTCTCAAAAATACTTTCAGCCACCGATCCAAAGCCCAAATACGCTTCAAAGATGACCTCCAATTGATGAAGTGCGACACTTGTCCAGTCATTGTCTATGCTCGTGCATTCAAAACCATATGCCATCAACTTTATACCATTGGTCGACTAGTTGATGGCACCGACAAATTTCACTGGTTTCTTTGTGGCCTCGGACACAATTTTTCCAATTTCTCTACTACTCAGATGGGCCAAACACACCTCCCTTACTTCCCAAATCTCATGTCTAGAGTTGAGAGCTTTTAACTATTTCAAAAACCTTTTGAAACTACGGCGCTTTCTATTGTCACGTTCCCCCCTCACTGTGAATCTTCTCAACATGGGGGTGGCTCTTCTCACTCCAAACGTGGTCGCGGCTATGGTCACAACCATGATTTGTTCAATCCCAAACAAGGTCGTGCCCAACTCACTCAAGGTCACTGTCCACCATGGTGCCAGATCTGCCACTTGGAAGGAAACTATGCTGATCAGTGCAAGCAACGTTATAATCGCCACCCATATGCCCAATCTGCGCAGCTTGCTAAATTTCAGATTGGTTTTTAGACTTAGGTGCTTTGACCCATATGACTCCAACCCAATACACTTTGGCCCAATCTACTAACTACATGGGTAAGGATTGTGTATTTGTAGGGAATGGTGTGTCCCTACTCATTACCCATATTGGTAAAGTTTTCCCTTCCTCAAATCTTCTTCTATTTGACATTTTCGTTGTCCCCCACCTCACAAAAAATCTTTTATCCATTAGTAAATTAACAAATGATTTTCCATTATCTATTACTTTTACTAATGAATTTTCACTATTTAGAATCGCCAAATGGGAAGGGTGGTGACAATCGGTAAACGAGATAGCGGCTTATATGTGCTAGAGGGCGGATATTTTGCTCTTATTTCTACCCTTAACAATAAATCCCTTCATGCTTTGTATGATTTATGACATGCTCGCTTTGGACATGTAAACCATCATGTTATATCCTTTTCAAATAAAAAAGGATATCTTTATCTTACTTCTTTATTACTGTCTCCTACATCATGTGATACATGTCAACTTGCAAAAAATCATTGTTTGCCTTATTCTCGTAATGACTATCGACCGTCGACCATCTAATGTTTTAGATCTTATTCATTGTGATATATGGGGTCCTTCACTTGTAAAATCAAATTTGACTTTTGTCTACTATGTTTTATTCATTGATGATTATTCTCATTTCACTTGGTTTTATCCATTAAAATTCAAATCTGATTTTTATGATATCTTTATCCAATTTCAAAAATTTGTGGAAAATTATCATTTTGTTCTCATAAAAATTTTCATAGTGACGATGGTGTCAAATTTACTAGAAATTGCTTTAAAACTCACCTTAGTACTTCTAGCATTCATCATCAACTCTCTTGTCCATATACTTTTACCCAAAACGATCATGTAGAAAGAAAACATTGTCATGTGATTGAAAATGGTTTGGCCTTGATTTTTCACTCTCACACTTCTCCTCGCTTCCGGGTTGATGCCTTTAGCATTGCAGCCTATATTATCAACTATTTGCCAACACCACTTCTTGGAGGCAAGTCCCCCTTTGAGCTCTTATATGGTTCATCTCCCAATTATGAAAATTTTCATCCATTTGGTTATCGTGTTTATCCTTATTTATGTGATTATATGCCTAACAAATTTTCCCCCCGTATCATTCCTTATATTTTTATGGGTTGTAGCCCCTCTTACAAAGGGTTCCATTGTCTTGATCCCGCCACCTTTAGAATCTATTTCACTCGACATGCTTAATTTGATGAGACTCATTTTCCCTTCCTCGATACCTCACAAGCTTAACCCATATCATCCCTTCAATTTTCAAATTTTCTGGAACCCAATCTTCCCCATACAGACATTCTCCCATCTTTCCCTGCACCTCATTCCTAACACATTACACAATCCAAATATAACTTGTGTGGTCTTTGTACTGATCTAGTGCCTAAGTCTTTGTAGGTCAATGATTCTCTTGTAGGTCTATCTATGATGCCCTCTGCTTCTCTTGAGTTCACCACCAAGCTATCTATTCTTGCTTCTATTATGGCTACTTTGATGGCTTCTCATGCCATGCTTACATGAGCCAAAGTTGGTATTTTCAAACCTCGCCACCCAGTGAATCTTGCTATCTTGAACTCCTTTGGTCTTTTCTTTGCTCTTATTGTCTCCACTAAGTCTAAAGGATTCAAATCTGCTACTAAGAATCCTACTTGGCTTACTGTTATAGATGAAGAAGTTCAAGCCCTACAAATAATCGTACCTGGATTTTGGTCCCTCGACCTACTAATACTAACATTATGGGCTCCAAATTGGTGTTTCGAACAAAATATTTGCCTGATGGATCCATTAAGTGCCTCAAAGCCCGCCTAATTGCCAAAGCTATACACAGGTACTTTGTCTCGACTGCACTGATACATTTAGCCTAGTTATCAAGGCTACTACTGTTCGTGTTGTACTCTCTCTTGTTGTGACAAAAAAATGGCCTCTTCGCCAACTTGATATGAAGAATGCATTTCTTAATGGTCATCTTCTTGAACCTATATTTATGGAATAGCCTCCTGGGTATATTGACCCTCATTTTCTCAATCATGTTTGTGAGTTGAAGAAAGCTCTTTATGGACTCAAATAGGCTCATTGTGCCTGGTTTCAACGATTCAGCTTCTTTCTCATTCAACTTGGTTTTTATTGTAGTCATGCCGACACATCACTTTTTGTCTTTCACAAGTAGTCCAACATTATTTATTTGCTTCTTTATGTTGATGACATCATTATTATAGACAACAATTATTCTCTTCTTAACAGCTTTACTCGTAAGCTTCATTCTGAGTTTGCTACTAATGATTTGGGTTCTCTCAGTTACTTTCTTAGTCTAGAAGCTAAATCCACCACTGATGGCCTATTTATCAGTCAACTCAAATATGCACGGGACATTCTCATACGAGCTTAGTTACTTGACAGCAAGCATGTTCACACCCCCATGGTTGTCTCTCAATACCTGTCTTCTAATGGTCCTCTGTTTTTGGATCTCATTCTCTATCGCTATCTCGTTAGTGCTCTACAATATTTGACTATCACGTGTCTTGATATTGCTTACGCTTGCACTCTCTGACTAAATACCATTTTCTTGCTGTCAAACACATTATTCGCTATGTTAAGGACACACTACATTTTGACCTCGATTTTCGTCTATCTGTTGCTCCTAGTGCTTTACTTACTTACTTTGATGCCGACTGGGCAAGATGTCCTAACACTCGTCGCTCTACTTTTGATTATTCAATTTATCTTGGAAACAATTTGGTTTCTTGGAGTGCCAAGAAGCAACCTATTGTTTCTCGTTTCAGTTGTGAGTCTGAGTATCATGCCTTTTCTCTCACTATTGTTGAACATCTTTGGCTCACGCATCTTCTTCGTGACCTTAGAAGTTTTCTTCCACAATAACTACTTCTTTTTTGTGACAACAAAAGTGCAATTTTTTTGAGTTCTAATCCTGTCTCTCACAAGTGCACCAAGCATGTTGTGTTAGATTACCATTTTCTTTGAAAACTTATTGTTGCTGATAAACTACACACTCAATATGTGTTATCTCACTTATAGATTGTCGATATCTTCACGAAAAGTATACCTCAACCTTTTTTTCAATTTTTCTGCTCCAAGTTTTGCGTCTACTCTAATTCGACGCTTAATTTGCGAAAAGGTGTTAATGATTCTCTGTCTTGATCTAAAGTTTTTCCATATATATATATTTTGATCAATAATTTTAATATCTTGTACAATCTTTAAAATAATTATATATATGAAAGTCTTGATCTAAAGTTTTTCCATATATATATATATTGATCCTTAATTTTAATATCTTGTACAATCTTTAAAATAATTATATATATGAAAGACTCTTACTAAGTTTGTTGGTTTTCAAACACTTATCCTGTAGAAGATATACTAATCGACAAACTTTGATTAAGAAAATTTTTAGAATAATAAATTTCTAATAAATGTGCCTTCTTTATTTATTATTCTTGTAAAATATGAGTCTTATTTAGATATAAAATTGATATTATCAAAAAATTTATAAAATTAACATCTATAACTAGTATTAATCAAGAATTTATTGGGAGTTGTG
The DNA here is from genome assembly GCA_030763125.1 of Hippophae gyantsensis. Classification (NCBI taxonomy): domain Eukaryota; kingdom Viridiplantae; phylum Streptophyta; class Magnoliopsida; order Rosales; family Elaeagnaceae; genus Hippophae; species Hippophae gyantsensis. Next base: position 30,374,193 of record CM061030.1, read on the forward strand.
TTCAAATTTAAGCATGAAAATCAAAGTAAGACAACATCTCACAGCGTTACAACAGTATTTAAAGAGAGCACGTGAGGCAATTAGAAAGAGAGGGGGAGTGGTAAATAAAAGATCAATAATTGGAAGGAGCGAGTGTGTTGACCAATACTGCCCTGTGGACTGTGGTGGAAAGTTTGAATTCAAAGGAGGAGTGACACTTAATGCGCGTTCTCTTTCTCTTCTATGTTCATGATAGCGATAAAATGACATTATTCTTCTTATTTATATAAAAATATATTATTTAATCTTTTAATTTTAAAAAATAATATTTATTTTATTTATAAAAATAATTTTAAAAATTATTAAAAATATTCTAATTTTATCGTAAAAATAAAAGATGATAATACATTCATTACTTATATTTGTAATTTTTTTTATTTAATAAGATGAAAATACTATTATTAATATCTGTTTAATTTTTTTATCAATAAAAATATTTTTATAACTTATTTTTTATAAATAAAATTATCAATGAACATAATTTTAAAATTATAAAATTAAATAATATTTTAAAAAAATTTAGTTTGTAACATTTTTTTTATAATTCTATTAATATTTAGTAATCTCATTATTATTATTTTTTATTTTTACAAAAATATAGGTTAAGATAACTTTATTTTATTAGATATCTATGTAAAAAAATTAAATATTTCACTCTTTTTTTCTTTAAAAATAAATTAAATTTTTATTAATTTTTAAACTTCATTTAATTTAATAATAAAATTTATTTATAATATTTAATATAATAAATAGACAATCAATATATAGAAATAATCTACGTTGGCATTATATACTTGTATTCTCTCCCTGGTAGGATATGACTGACCAGCTGACTCATTCTTCCACTCCACTTATCTCAATAAACAACCAAAAAAACTTATTTTCTTTATTTATATATTATTTACTTGGATTCAGCAAACTTGTTTAATTTGGTTTGTATCCTGAGAAAATAAATAAATAATTTTTTAAAAAATATATATTCTTAAATTTTATTAAAATTAAGTTTGAACATTCACAATATGCGTGTTATACTTTTATTTTACATTTTATTCATTTTTATTCTTATTTTAAAGCCACGAGACTTAAATATTTAAATAATTAATAGTTTGAAAAACACATTATCCTAAATAGCATATAATAAAATTAATATAAAATACTTATTTATTGAAAATATATTGTTATACTTGTGATAATTCATTTAAAATGAAAGAAGAAATATATATATATATATAACAAGATAATTATTTAAGATTTTTTATTTATTTTGAATATAAAAAAACACGAAATGAAGATAAAAGTACAAATAATTAAAATCATTCTTATGTAATTAGTATTAAAGTAGAGTATTGTGCCAAACATGTGATTTAACATTTTATGCTGTCTACTTAAATTTAAGAAAATTATTAATTTTGAATCATTTTATTTTATATGCTAGATCTTGGGGTGATAAGTAATGTTAACAGTGTCATTTTATTTAATAAATGAATGATGAACGACGCTTGTTTTTTATATATTACGTTCGTGAGTTGTGATTAAAAAAAAAAACAATCTACAAAAATATATAATTTAAATTTAAAAGAATAATACATTATATTTATATAACTTGTATAAATTTGTACAATCAAACACAACTATGTCGTCTTCAGGATAAAATAGTCCGAAATCTTGTTTTTTGTCTCGAAACTTTACTGCATTGATAAAGACTGAAATGCTACACTTGAAAATTTTATTACTCGAAAAACTAAAAAATAATTTAGAATTACTGAGAGAATTTTTTTTCTTAGTGAGATGAGTTTGCAGATTGTTTTGTTCAAACTGAGAGTTGAGGCCCTCTATTTATAGGTTTTAGAAACCATGTGGCCATTATGATAATAACGGTAATGTCTAGGAATGGAGAACATAACAGTTATTATGAGTAATGAAAAATAACAGTCATTTTCTAAGTAAAGACGAGTAATGACCATTTTTTGAATAAAAAAGAGTAATAGTCATTTAACGGTCATATCTTAAGTAAAAGAAAACAACGGTCATATTCTAAGTAAAAGAAAATAATGGTTGTTTTTCTGAAAAAAAAATATAACAACTATTTTATGAGTGAAAAAGTTTTTTTTAAAAAAAAAATTTCAAAAAATAAAATAAAATGCCACCTCACCTCACACACACGCACTTGGACTCGGCTCGACACGACACGACTGGTCGGTCGGACAGACGGAGGCGATGGTGCGCACGCATGTGTGGTATCACATTTGCCTAGGTTCTTTCCCCTTTCACAAAAGTGAGTACCTCTTGGGGCCCAATCCTAATAGCCAACTCTTTACTATTTATACATCTTTTAAGTAGTGTAAAAAGACAATGTGCGACAAAGTTATACTAATTTTTTTTAATAAACATTGATCTTTTTCCAATAATCCCCCACTTGAATTTTATATAAAAATAATTTTCATCAAACAATAGATCAATTAAAAGTATACGATTGTGCATAAGCAAAAGGTGTCTATCGACTTAAACCTTTACATAGTGTTGATGTTTTATAATATACTAGAGTAACTCGTAGTTTTGAACTCTATCTCTAACAATCATCACACACACAACCTTTCCAAGGTGTAGTTCGAAAAGCTCATGTTTTACGACCATGCACGTGTATCCCAGTATAGTGAACGCTCTAGTAAATTTTACCCAAAAAATTTCCATAGGAAGCGGCCACACTTCTACATTCACATAGGTGTGTCTATCAAGAGCACTTCTGTAGCTATGTACACCACTCCACATAGAGTATAGAACTCATTAAGAGTTTAACAATTAACTCATCCTTTTCTATCGCTTCAGGACTTCATGCTTCTAACAATATAGAATGGGATTTGAAAATAGCATGATTCATCTCATATCACTTCACGACTTGTTATTACCCTTTGAACTTATTGCTTGGGATCTCCGGTCTATAAGTTGGGTTACCATTATGAGTGACTCTTCATTCCAAGGGCATTAGTCTCATTCCTTTTGAGGTTTTGAAAACCTTCTCTCTCGGTAATCCTTTCGTCAAAGGATCTGCCAAATTTTCATCAAAACGTACATGATCCACTCTTACAGTTCCCGTAGAGAGAAATTCTCTAACAGTACTATGCTTACGACATATCTGTCATCTCTTACCATTGTAGTAACAATTCTGAATCTTTGCAATAAGCGCGGTACTATCGCTGTGGATCAAGACAACTGATATCGGTCTTTCCTATAAAGGGATCTCAACTAACAGACTTTTTAACTAGCTTGCTTCTTCACTAGTAGAGGCCAGTGTTATCATTTCAGACTACATTGTAGATTGAGCCAATATTGTTTGTTTCTTAGAATTCTAAGAAACAGCTCTACCAACTATGTTAAATATATAGTCGCTAATTGCTTTGGAATTTTCTGATAAAGTGTTCCAATCTGCATCGCTGTATCCTTCTAGAACAACATGAAACTTTTTATAATGTAATCTAAGGTATATAGTTCTCTTAAGGTATCTCGTAACCCTTTCAATAGCATTCTAATGCTCAACATTAGGTTTACTGGTAAATCTACATAGTAGTCCCACAACATAAGCTATGTATATAATACGCTTATGAGTTGTGATAAAAAAAATAATCTACAAAAATATATAATTTAAATTTAAAAAAATGATACATTATATTTATATAATTTGTGTCCTATAATATTAGTATTATGTTGAGTGAGAATAAAAGAATATTTTAACAAGTTTGTTTATGTTATCTTTTTTTTATCATGATCCATTTAATAAATAATTAAGTGTTATTTTATATTATGTTAAATATTATATATCATATTGTGTCTAGATTATATTCTCATAAAAAATAAGACATTTATCGGTATCATTTTTTTAAACCAAACAAAGAACATAAAATTTATTTTGACATATAAAATGTATGAGATTTGAACCTTAATTATTAATGCATAAAATAATATAATTATTATAAAATAAAAAATTTAGAACTATAAAAATACTAAAATTAAATAAAACTAAAAATGTTAAAAAATATAGTGAAAATAAAAATATAGCTATAATTAGAGACTTCAAGCTTGTTGTAATATTTGTAATAGATATCAATAAGTATTTCTTGTAAGTATTTTAATAAAATTAAAGTACATACGTTTAACCATGACTCCAGCATGCATTTTATTAGCAATGCACAAATAATATCTAATTATCCACCGATAATTTGATACTTTTGCGATATATGTAAATTAAGTTATTAAAATTTTAACATTGTAAATATAAATTATAAATAAATTTAAATATTTAATGTTATTTTTAAAATATCATTTTTATAGATAAAATATTAGTAATTCATTTAAAGTATTAATAGATAATACTAATAGCATCATCAGATTGTCTTAAAATATTAGATAAATATATAAAAGCTTGTTGATGATTATCTTCTTCAAAATGATTATCTTCTTCAAATAACTTAGTATTAAAACTATATATAGTTATAACTTTTTTTTATCTTTCTCAAAAAACCATTATTTGAAGTTATACCAATTTTTTTTTTTTTGTATTTAATTTTAGAAATTTTTTATTTTACGTTTTGTCAATAAATTTAGTATAGTATATTCAAGATTTATCATTTATTAACAATAAATATTTGCATAATTAAATAATTTTATGATTATTAAAGAATTATTTCAAATATTTTAACTATATGTTATGCAACCATTTAATTTATGTTTAAATAAATTTATATGCATTTTAATTTAGGTAACTTTTTCAACAGAATTTTGTTTTTGGTAACAAGTTTCTGAATTTTAATGACATCAATATTTAAAGATCTTTGTGGATGATTTATCATCAGAAAAAAAAAAAGAGAAGAAAATCTTTGTGAAGTTGGATAACCTTAGTGGATATTTCATTATTTGTCGACATGTACATGTGAATGTGATTAGAGCCCAACAAATTGGCCTGGGCTTGGGTGAGTATTATCCTTTTGAGTCATGCTCGGCCCTCTTCATCATATCTCAACTTGTTTCCACTGATTAGTTTCTTGACTCATTGTTCTCTCTTATTTTCTATTAAATTAAAAAGTTTAAAATATATAGAAACTAGTTATAAAATAAATATATGGGGATAGAGAGTTCTGAGACTATCATAGTACATTTTATCAATATATTATTAAATTTTGATTATCTAACCCTAATTGATTAGGGATGAGACGATAATAACTATTATTGAAAGAAATAAGTTAATCATATTCTTGATTGTAAGTGTAGTTATAATGATTAGAAGAAAACTGTTAAAGAAGAAGAGAAATTGTGTATTGATGAAAGGATTAAGAAATTCATTGAATCTATAATGATTTCATTACTTCAACACTTAGCTTTTACATATAATTGTATTTATATAACAATTAGTATTGTAATATTTGTAATAAAACCTCTTTACCAACCATATATAATCATTTATCTTTCCAATTCTTTAACTTTCTCTACACCTTATCCTTGATTTGTCTAAACATTCTCTTTTTGTTTTTACCAGTGATTACTGGAAGTCCAAGGTATCTCTTATGAAAATTAATAACAGGAATACCAAGTATATCCAAAGACAACAATTTAGTTTCCTCAGTGCTATTGAGACTAAAACACATAACAAAGACTTTTGCAAGTTAACTTTATGTCCAGAGGTTACCTCATATATCTCCAATACTTCCTTTAGCTTTTTTACATGAATCTTCATTTGTCTCAATATTAATAAACACAAAATTATCACCAACAAATAATATATGAGTAACTTTTGGTCTGGCTCATGCAATGGACACTCTTTTAACAAGGTGGTTTGATTCTGCCTTTATTTAATAACCAAGAGAGAGCCCTTCAACATATAAGATAAACAAATAAGGTGATAAGGGATCCCTTAGTTTGTTTAAATGTCTTTAAATTAGTATCATTGATAGAAAATGGAATAAGAAATCAGCATGATACAATTCATTAGTAAATCCACCCGTTTCTTATGAAAATCTTACATGAACATTATGAATTCCAAAAAAGTGCCATTCAACCCTATCATAACCTTTCATCATGTTCAGTTTAACAGCAGCTCTTGTTTTCTTCCATGTCATGATCCTATTTATGGAGTGTAGAGTTTCAAATACAATCATGAAGGTATCTGAAATCAATTTCACTAGAATAAATGCATTTTGATTTTTTGAGATGATCTCAGGGAGTAGAGTCTTCATTCTAAAATTCAAAATAAACAGCAGCGTGTTTATAAAGACAAGAATTGAAAAACTCTATATTTTTTCACTGAAATATTACCTCATAAATTTCAATGAAATAACATATATATTTAATAAATATTTATAACTCACATTTAATTTAATTACATAAATCATATTTAAAAATAAATATAAAATTAATATGTCAGTGTGGTTTATGACTCAATAAATAAGAAATTGTAAAATTGGGATAATTCGATTTTGAATTAAAATTCAAACCAATCTAACTTAGTCATTTTAAAAAAAATAGAAACCAAACAAAACTAATTAAATGTGTAAAAATAATCCAAAACAAACCAAAAAATTTAGGCTAGTTTGGATTGATTGTATTGATTTTTAAAATTTTTATTTTTCTTTATAATTATTGCTATAAATTTTTGTTCTTTAAAACAAATTTAATTAAATAAATTTTAAGTTTTTCATTATTATAATTGTTAATATATAAGTTAAATAGTTTTAAATTTTCAATGTAAACTATACACATATATTAATTCAATGTTTTTATTCATATATATATATATATATATAAATAAGTATAAGTACGAGAAAAAGATTAAAAATTATAAATGATTAAGATTATATATTAAGGTTTTGGTTTTATTTAATTTAAAAAAAAATAAAAAAAAAATAAATTAAATATATATTTTATTATATTTAAATTTTTTTTTCCTATGGGTTGGTTCGTTTTTTATTATTTTTGAAATTTAAAAATCAAACTAATTAAAAAATATTTTAAAATAGACAAAATTAACTTAGATTATTTCGGATGATTAGTTTGGTTTGGTTTGTTTCAATTCAGATGATTTTTATATATCTCATCAATGAGTACAAAAAGAATTATTCTAAAAAATGTGGATTTAGTTAGTAACTCATTAAAAAAGTTGTAGCCCTTGGGTCCAAATGTACATGACTCGAACTGGCCCAGTGCTTCGTAAATAAGAATGGTGTTTCGGCTGTTGAAAGGCTTTAGGTGTCAATGTAATTCTACAAAACATATATTTTCTTAACCTTTTAATTTATTTAAATTTAAATTTAAATTAATTCAGTCCTAAAAAATTATTTAAAATTTGAGTTTGAATGTATATTCTAAAAAATTGGAAACCAACTTAACTGTATGAAATTTATTTAAACTTATTAAAATTTCAATATTCAAATCCCTATTATATGAATTATTTTACACTAGAAAACAAATAAGTTGAAGAGTCCCTTTTCCATGAGCCGTCATTTCCACATCATTGTTTTCACTTGTAAGAATTTGTGCCATTATGTTATTAAATTATAGTAAAATAAGAAAAACGTGCTAATTTAATATATACCGACCATAAATAATTTAAATAAATAATATTAATAAATTATAATAATATTTATATTTAAATGATACAGATATTAATAAATATAAAAAGTTAAAATAAAAAAATATTTTTAAAATAAAAAATATTTAATTATAACTATATATATATATATATATTATTAAATTATATTTATTTGAAAATCAAAATTAATTAATAAAATTATTTTAATGAATCGTTTATATTGAAATAGTTACATCTATATGTATAACCCTACCCTTCTTTTGTCCGGTTCAATATATGCAATATAAATCTCTGTCAAAGATGGTCAAGACTCATGAGCCACATAATTTTAAATAATCTAATTAATATTTCTTCTTTTCACACTACAATTAGTCATATATTTACACATACGATGTCGATCAGGTAGATTTTATATAGCATATCAATAATATAAATTATTTAACTTTAAAAATATTAATTTTAAAAATATAAAGAGATCAAATCAAAAGAAAAAAAAAGGACAAATTAAACCTATATAATACATAAAAATATAAGGGTAATTTGACCAATTGGTCCAATTTTATTATATAGCGTTTGCAGAGCAATAAACAAAACAACCTACTATATATGTATAGGTTTCAATTTATTTATTTTTTAAAAGAAAAACATTAAGAGAGAGGAGCGAGAATGAGGTAAGAGATGAAAAAGACATAAATGTCCACAAATGACTTTGAAAGTTAAGTTGAATGAAACTATATTAAGTACATGATTATATAGTAATTTAGTTTTGACGTATAAAGTAAAACAGATCATTTTATGGATATATGGTTATGAATAAAGATAGATAATATTTTAGGAAGTTTAAAAAATTATTCCATGTACAATATATATAAGTAATACATTATATTTAAAAATTTAATATATTTATGTCTAAAAATAAATGAATAATATAAATAAAAAATCTATTTTCAAGAAATACTGGACAACATACTTTTTTATCTTAAAGTTATCGATTTATTTACTTTTTTTATTTTTAATTTTTATATTTTACGCATTTTTTGTCGAATTTAATTTTTCTATATTTTTTGAAAAAATTTAAGTTATTACATTAAATATTATCGGTATAGATTAATAGATATTTGAATAAAATGTCTAAAAAATAGGAGATAAAGCGATTAAAGTCTTTAAAATTAACTTAAAATAATTAAAATATATTAATTTTAAATAAAATAATTAATATATTTAATTCAATAAAGTAAAGTGATCATATATATATTATTTTTATTTTGATAAGATATTTAATAAAAAATAGTTAATTCTTCCCTAATATCATATCAAAATATAAATTATTAATATAAGATCTTTATACTTAATAAGCCTTCAAAACTATTTATTCATTCATCACACTTATCTACTTAGTCTAAAAATAAAAAAGCTTATCACAATTATTAAGAATTTATTAATTAAAGAAGAATATTAAAAAAACATATATATACATGTGAATTATAATTCATCTTCTAATGATTTAAGTTTTAACTTTTTTTAGCTCACTCTTTTTTAATATATTTCATAAATAATGTAGATACTTATACGTTGGTATGATAAAATTTGAAAGTGGTTACTTTCCTGATTGCTAAAATTCATGCGGCTTAAAAGAAACTTTTCGAACCAACCTTAAATTTAAACAAATAATTTATATACATATTTAAAAATTAAAAATAAAAATATACTTGTATTTATTTATAATATATATTAATTATTGAGAATAATTCTAGGATCATTTTTTTATTCAAATTTTTATCATAATTTTTATATTTTATTTTGATCTTTATTAATTTTTAATTGTTAGATTTAATATTTAATTTACAAAATCAAAACCTCAAATTATAATAAATATGAGTTAATTTTCAAAATACTTACTTATTATATACTAATTCAAGATATCTTAAGTAATTTAAATTACGATTTAAATTGATTCTTTATTTAAACATATCGATATTAAAGAGAAAGGATATCTATAAGAGTAATATCAGGATCTACTCCTCCCAAAAATGGTTGGTCACATCATCGACATATCTTGTAAGGATTTTAGAGTCATTATTGAAGACAGGTTGTATCGTCGAGATGGTCAATAACCATTGCTAACTCGATGTGTACCCAGTTGCCATTATATGGACTTGAGTCACTTATATAATGGTCGAACATGTCATTGGAAAGCAAACCATGGCCGAACACTCCATGAACGACCAGACCATGGTCGAACATGCCATGAGTGGCCTAACTATGGTTGGACACACCATGGGTGGTAGGATCATGGTCGGACACATCATGACTAGCTAGACCTCTCTTGGCTGAACACATAATGCCTAGCCAAACATGGGTCCCTCGCTCCTCTATTGGTTCTCCACTTGATAACCACCTCACACGACCTGACCAATCTCGATCTATGCATCCTCATCTCCATGTTGGAAATGTTTGATCCCATTCATCAGTTAATTCATTTATTCATCAAGGAACCCATCCAAGGGTTTCAAGCTACTCGGTAGCCTATATGATTAAAAACCCACACAATTGGATCCATGTTCTCCCTCCAACAATGGGAAAATGAACCTATTGAGTAATTATTTTTTACATCAACAGGGTGTTTAACTTCCTAATTGGAAGTCCGATTGAGAATTCGTAAAAACTAATGATAATAGAACATCATTGCGCATATTTTGAGTGACCATGAAAAATGAGAAATTTGTTATATGGACAACTAATTACCATGTAATAATGAACTTGACACCACTAGTGAGGTTCAAAAAATAATAAACCTAAATAGTGATGGAATGGTAAAATAGACCTCCTAGTCCATGTTTCCTTGCTTAGTAAGTCTAAGGGTTGATGTTGGGTGTAAAATAGTTCACGTTAAGTGGCATAATATGAGAAATCCTAGTCAGTAAATAACTCGCAGGTCAGTTCAGTTAGTATTGAGTCAGCAAACAAGTATCAATATCAGTTAAATATGTAACATGATAAATGTTCGACATTCAAACTCTTAATTATCCGACAATAAGATAATTAAGTAGATGAAACTTCGACATTCAAAGATAAGTCTATCATTATGGGTAAGAATCATTTGTAATTATATTCTCTTTTATAAATAACCACCATGATTACTTCTACAAGAACAACTTCTTATCTCAACTATAACATTGAGATACATATTTTCTCCCTAAATATCCCTCTCTGTACCCCTCAGCATCAAAATGAGAGAAACTAATCTTCTATTTTTTTGTCGTTATTCGGACCTAATAAGGATATAAGATTCTAAGAGTGTGTTCTCTGTTCTCATGTATATAGAAAATAAAAAATAGATAGATTACTAACTATACATTTGTAAAATATATCAACAAGATTATCCTCTTTTTATTCAACAAAACTTACATTTTTCAAGTATTATATTGATTATATATTTATCCCATATTGATTTAACACATGCAATAAAATAATGTCAAAAGCAAGAGGTTATAGTGCGCAATTTTAAACACCCTGTGGCCAAGAATTTTAATTAGATGATGAAAAAAAAAACTATAATTTTAATTAGAGAAGTTTGCAGAAAACTCTAGAAAATTCTAATGAGTCAATTAGATAATAATATCGCAGAGGAAGATTAAGATAGGTGACCAGTTGCTATTAAATAAAATATTTTAGACACGATAAACTCAACATCATTAAGCTTGAACGATATTATAAGATCTTAAGTTTTGTCGATTTTATATTTTTTTCTTTAATTTTCTTTATAATTTTCAGTATCCAAACTTTAAAGTTTGATTTCAATCAAATATGATTTAATTACATAAATCTCATTTTGATAGAGTTATAAGTGCATATAGTTATTTAAAAATTTAGTATTTAAATTTATAAATTATATTGAAATTTTAGTATATAACCGTGATGGTTAATGTGTATAAGTATTTATCCTTAATTTACTTGCTTCACTTTTTAAATTTCATCAAGTTTAATAATTTTTGAATAAATTTATTAAAATTAAAAAAATAAATAAAATTATACAAAAATAATAATAATAAATTAATGTATAGAATTTACAAAGTTAGAAAATTATATATATTCTTTAGGAGAAAATTTTACATATAACATGTTATATTCTCACTATTAATATTAGTCATTGATATCATTCTTACTTTTAATATTTTTTGTATATTTAAAAATAAAAAAATCAAAATAACTTTATTCCATTACGTATCCATAAATCCTTATATACATGATTCTCTAATTTTTTAACCATAGGTTAGTAAAATATGCTTAGTATTAAACAATTTTAACAATATATATGAAACTAAATAAAATTAACATAACTATTACATATAATTTTTTAATTGTAGGCCAGTAGTTAACTATTATAAATATTACAAGCAGTTCACTCACTGACACAATGGTAATTTCATATTTTTCTATATTATAAGTTAGAGTTTCGATCTTATATCTTTAATTGTCTATTTATTTTTATTTTTTTTTATAAAAATTATCATATTTATTGATTTTTTTTATAAAATTTTTTCTTCAATTAATAAATGTTTGAGATTAATAAAAATATATAATAGGTTGATGAATAAGTAGTAAATTTGTGTAATGTGAAAAACAATACTTGTAATAATTCTTTACTAAATAGACGAAAAATGGATAGGCAATTAGAGACCGGGAATGTACATCACATGCAATTTGGGTGAGAATATCATCACTCTTTAAGTCAAGCCTTGTGAATAAAACCAAATAAGTTTAATATTAAAAATACAATCACAAAGTTTGAAATTTATTTCTATCTCCTAATTTTTCCCCTTGTTTCTTAATTTCTTTTCACGTGAATGGAAACATTTTCCCATCATGTTATAGGCCACAAAGTGAAAAGGAAGATAAGCTGTAGGCCAGCAAAACAATTTGGACCATGAGTCATTACCACAACACACACATATATATTGACATATCAACAATGGCCACAACTAATGAATGGATAATTTCCAAATCAATCGATCCAACGAATGGTACAACTTTCCACTATACAATAATGAACACGTATTTTTATGAATTTTTTATTATTTAAGAATATGTATTCTTTTAAAGAGATACAATTAAAAAAAGAATAAAAATAAAACATAAATAGTATCCATAGTGTATAAATAAATTTATATTTCTTTAATTAAAGCACCTAAATTTTGAAGATTATTAAAATAGTTAATAATTTTTTATAATTGGTAAAAAAATCGGGTATATTTTTACTATTTTAAGTAGTTATTATTCACTTATGACTTAAATAAATATAACTAAAACTAACTCGATAAAATAATATTATTGAAAATATAATACTAAAAGAAACTAAAACAAAAATATTAAAGCAGAAAAATAAAAACACCAGAAATTTAATGAGTTTTAGTATAAATGCTACCTATATCATCGGATGTCGTTGACAATTTATACTATTTTCAAATGGCTGAACTCTAAAATTATAACTAATTTGACAAAATTAAGCTAATCAATAAATAGCTTTAGTTGACGTATACAACAAATAGTATACGTGAAATATAACACCGATTATACATGCCAACTGATGTGTCTTGTAGATTCGATCCCATGGGTCAACCAATGCTACACGTGACTTTGCATCAATTATACATGTCAATTGACGAAACGCCACGGATAGCGTCGGTTGCACTTAGAACCGACGCGTTATATAAGCATAAACCCTACGTGTCAATCAATGCTACACGTGGCATGTAGTATCGATTCTACGTATCAATCAATACAATATGTGACATTGTGTCGATTGTGCATAAAACATAGGCTACATGTCATATGTAACGTTACTAATTGACTTTTTTTTCGTTCTTCTTCTTCCTTATCCTCCCGACAATTCTTATTGATGCTTCCTATTCTCTCTCTCTCTCTCTCTTTTCCCTCGTGCAACACCCTTATTTATTGTTCATTTTTGACCACCATTTTGACCCTTTTTTACCACCATTTTCGACGTTGTTGCTTGAGTTTTATTCCCCTCTACTTATTGATCTAGATTCGTCATTTTTATAACTTAACATTCAATATTTTCTTATCCATTTTCCTACACTTTTTTCACTTACTAAACATATTTTTCCTAAGCAAATAATAAATAATTTATAATGAAAAAAAAATTAAGCTAATAAATAATAAAAAATAAAAAATATATATAATAATGAATATATAATATTTTTTATATTAAATAACATTGATAAAATCTTGTTATAAAATAGTTTGAATTGTTATAAAATAGTTTGAAATAATAAAAATAAATTATAAAAAAATTAGAATTTAAATAAATAGTTTAAATAATTTTTATAAAATAAAATTATTAATGTTTTAATAAAATAAAAACATAATTTAAAAATAAAATAAATATAAAATATATTATTTACTATTAATTTAAGTTTAATCGTAAATAAATTTATATAAAAAATCATTTTTGTCGAGATTATTATTCTATAATATAAATATATTATCATTTTTTATAATTTTGTATTTGATTCAATTGAATGAATTTAATTATATTTATTAATAGTATTATATTATTATTTATACTACGACTTAAATTTGAAATACTCATATGGAATTTTACTTACCTCAAACTTGTTTAGAAGCTAGCTCTTTTTTTTTTTTTTGGGAATCATTTTTTCATATTGCTTGGTTCTTTGTCGGAAAAGAAAGAAAACACAAGTAGATAGGCAAGTCAATAATATTTTAGATGATGATTAAGATAAAGATCAATAATTATAGATAGTGCAAAGAATGAGTGGTAGTGAGAGTGCAAAAACTAAAATTGGCTACGGCGCCGAAACAGCAACAAGGGCCAATTTTCTATCAAAAACAAAACAAAAAACAAAAAACAAAAAAAGTAGCAGGGACCATTTGCCCATCAATCTCAAGTTCCTAATCAACCACGTGCTCTAAATCGACTAATTAATGATTAAAAATAATAGAAATTTCAAGTTTTTGTTTTCTTCGTGACATAATTCACTGACATTAAAACATTTTAAAATATTAGTTTTTAAGAAGATAAAATATAAAATAATTAATGATTAAAAATAATAGAAATTTTAAGTTTTTGTTTTCTTTGTGACATAATTCACTAATATTAAAACATTTTAAATTATTCGACATTCAGATCGACTTGAAACTCGATCCTCGTAAACCACACAAGTCAAACAATTAATCCTAAATAAAAGATAAAGCATCCCAGGTGTTCTACCCATGAGACAATCTGAACTCAATGGAAGCTCGAGCTCAATAACAATCCGAACTCGAGTACAACCTAATCTCAAAAACAACATGAGTTTAAGGACAATACGAGTTAAACTGACCTAGATTTTTGACATATAAATATATGTATATATTATATAACTGATATCTTTATAAAAATCTACATATTTAACCAATTATTTTAACTTTTTTCTAATCTCTCTTTGTAACATATTGAATCTCAATAAAAATAATATTTATTTTATTTTATATCATTTTTTTACTTATGAAAAAAATTGCATTATAAATTTTATGTAAATTAATATTTTTTTATATTTTAAAAATAAAAATATATATTTTTAAATTAAAATAAAAGAAAAAAATTCAAATATATAATTTTAAAATTAAAATTTCAGGTAACCCACGTCCATTGTTGAAATTAAATTTATACATAATGATATAATTTTTATTTTATATAATATGATATCATTTTACTGTCAAACATATAGTTATATAAAAATTATATAGTTAAAAATTTAATATTATGTAACAAACATATCTTAAATATTTTAAAAATTAAAAAGTTATTATAATAATAAAAATTATTATTCTGATAACAAAAGTACTCATTTCTCGATAATATGATACTTGTAGATAAAAAAAATATAATCCCTCTTTACAATTCTTTTTATAAGTATTTACAGCAAGAATAAAAAAAAATCTTATAATTATAAAAATAACATATTTTATAACTATCTTATATATTTTTATTATTAAAAATTTTTAGCATATTATTTATATCAAATACCATATAAATGAACATCATTCAAATTGAACATTGATCATTTAAAAAATTTTAATATTGAATATTGTTTAATATCGAATGTTATTTAATTAAACTCTGTTAAATACTATTTATATGTTATTTTATTATTTAAAATTTTTTGATTGCTATTTTTTTAATTTCAAAGTATAAACATAAACAACATTAAAAATGATAGTTGTGCCCTCTAACTTCATATCTCTTAAACTTTTGTAATAAGTTGTCTCATAACTTCGTATTTCTTTAACTTTTGTAATAAGAGTTGAAAACTGGACAACCAAAGTTTTTCTTCAAAACGTACTTATTAGGAAAGAGACTGCACTAGACTAATAACCAGCACTAGGCTGGCATCCCTGGTCGATGTGGGACTCAACACTCCCCCTCACATCGAACGGGGACACCGCAAAGACCGATTCCACCAGACTGGGACACCGCATGATCGGGGAATTGTGAGGTGAGCGAGAGGGGACTCATCAGTTGACCCTAGAGACCTGTTTTGATACCAAGTTGAAAGCTGAGCAACCAAAATTTTCCCTCAAAACGCGCTTATCAGGAAATGGGCTACACCAGACTAATAACCAACACTATGTTGGCTTTCCTGGTCGATGTAGGACTCAACAATAAGTTGCTCCACTCTTATTGTAAAGTGTAGTATATATTTTCATTTGTTTTATTTTCTTTTTCTTAAAACTATTTTTTTTTAATTTATTTTGGCTAACCAATGGTTCTATTTATTATTCAATTTTATAATTTTGAGTTCGAAAATATTTTGATTTATTTAAAATAAATTTACTTTATTAGACTGTATTCTTAACTTCCTCATGTTAACACATTTAGTCATATTTTCACTTATTAAAATTTTAAAGATTAATTAGTGATAAAATTTGGTATGTAAAGTTATTTATCACAAGAAACACAATTAGTAAAATGTGTTAAAATTTAATAATATATATGACATTAGTACGGCATTAGAAATAAGAAAATCTCTCTTATTCTAATTACATCACTTAATATTATTGAAGTATTAAAATCTCATAAAATAACTTCACTCCACGTCTAAGTAAATTTTCATCCATACCGATACTATATAATAGTACTTCTAAAAATATGATCAATTTTTTTTTTGCACTAAAAATGATGAGATAAATTCCTATAATAATATATATAAATTAAGTTTATTCTTAATTCTTTACCCCACCAAATGTCAATCTATGTCAGTTAATTTGCTAGTTTATCATGCTCATATTTTATGTATTTTAGATACTAAAATTTTACTCACAAAAAATTTGGATTTAAAAATTTAAAGATATACTTATAGTTATAAAAGTTTGGAGGAATATATATTTTAAAAATTTTAAAAATTATATATAAATTTAATTAATTTTTGAAGATCAATAAAACACTTTAATTTCTTTTTTTTAAGAGGAGATGACTAGACAAATCTATTAGGTGTCGTTTGGTTCGTAGAATGGAATCAGAATGAGAATGAGAATGTAATGAAATGGAAAGGAAACAATATTGTTTAGTTTGACCACTGAAATTAAACTCGGAATCAGGATTACAATGTTTGGTTTGTCACTGGAATGGAATGGAAAAAACTATAAATTACCTTAATACCCCTACATTCAGTAAAGTTCAAATAATGTCATTTAATTACTCTTTTTTCGTTAGACAAAATACATTATTGAAATCATTATTTTTTTAAATAAGGTTTAGGGTTTTGAGGTTTAGGATTTGGAATTTAGGGTTTAGGGATTTAGGATTTGGGGTTTAGGATTTATGGTTATATTTGTGGGTTAAGGTTTAGGGTTAAAATTATTATTTTTCTAAAAAGGGTTTAGGGTTTTAGAATTTAGGATTTAGGATTTAGGATTTAGGGTTTTAGGATTTGAAATTTGGGGTTTAAGGTTTAGGGATTTAAGGTTTAGGGTTTTGGGATTTTGGGTTTTAGGATTTAGGTTTTAGGGTTTAGGGATTTGAGATTTGGGATTTAGGGATTTGGGGTTTAGAGTTTTAGGATTTTGGGATTTAAGGTTTTGGGTTTGAGTTTAGGGTTATATTTGGGGTGAAGGTAAAATTGGAAAAAAAAAGTTTAGATAAGAATGAAATCATGATTCCTAAAGGGGGAGAAGGAATTGTGATTCCTTCTCCTTTAGTAATCGATTTCATTCTGTCACCCATTCTACCCAACCAAACACACAAAATGAAAAGAATTAATTCTGATTCTTTTCAATTCTTTTCAACCAAACACCACCTTAGTTTTTTAGAATAGATCACCTAACATTCAGACATTTTAATCTATTAACTTTTCTTTAATTTTTCCTATTTTTAAAATTTTTATTTTAAAAAATATTTTAATAAATATTTATATTAAAATTTTTCTTTTAAAAAAATAAAATAAATAATTTGTTAAAAAAAATTAAAATTTAATCAAATGAATTAAATCGACTAATAAACTAAATTATCACATTTTTAAAATTATTAAAAAAACTATCACAAACATAAGCTGCTAAACCTAAAATTTCTAGTTAAAAGAATTAATAGAATCTTTTCAACATTTTAAGCCCCTTTTTAAGGTTATAAAAATAAATCAAATTTCAATCATATCTATCATATTATTTTAACATTAATTAATAAGTACATGGGAAAAAACATTTACCCTTTATTATTAAATGTTTATAAATTATGAATTTAATTAACCTAAAATGAGTGAATATATTATTTTTAATTTTTATTAATTTATCATTTAATAACCTAAATAAATCGACCACGTATAGAATTACGTGTAAAAATAAAGTGTGAAAATAAAAGAACAACACACGATATTTTTAGGTGGAAACAACTTAGGTCACAACCATGACTTAAGAGGAAAATTATTGGTCTATTAGACCACCTAACTTTCTACTATGAAAAACAAATATTTAAGTATAAACTCGATCTTATGCTACCCTCTCTAGGGTATTACCCCAATATACTTTACTTACGAGCTCCTATTCTGTTTTCATAGTTTTCAATATTAGCATAAGTGATTTCCATACCAACGTTCTAATGACAATTAGATACGTTCCCAAATTAACTGTAAAATGATTAACATAAAAACATAAGTGCATGTATATGTTCTAGAATGAATTTAATAATAAATAATCTTAACTAGATAATTCAAAACATATGTCACTTAAATCAAATCAACTAGCAAATCTTAGAGCAAAAATATCAATCACAGGTTCAATAAAAATAGCTTCTTTAAAGATTAATAATCAAATCAAATAATTATGATATAACAAACACAATTATTCGATCTAACAATTCAAGAAAAAAAATAAAGAATAAGCTATAAGAATATATGATCAAAATATTATAAACTAATTAGGCTTATTAATCAATCAAATATAACCACCAATATTTGATAGATTAACTAATTAAAAAAGCTTAAAGAATTATTATCATATATTGCAAAACAAGATAAAGAAATTAAGAATAAGAGAATAATGTTATTGTGTGGTTGATTGAAACAATGATCAATAAGTTTATTTATAAGAAAAATGAAAACTCTTAATCATATGTAATTGATAAATATTTTTTCTATTACAAATAAAATTAATAATATTCATATTTAAAAAATAGTTCTTTTAAAGTAGACTCATTAATCATGAATACTCTTATTTAAATAAAAGTTCTTTTAAAATATACTCATTAATCATGAAGACTTTTATTTAAAGAATAGTTTTTTTAAATTATATTTTATGCTATCTTTTAGGTTAAAGTTTACCCTATAATTTAAGATATATTTTACATAATAGTTTAGTATATATCTTATTCTATATTTTAGCAGCAAAAATAATTCTAGATTTATATGTGATTAAATGCATGAGTATAATTTTATGTGTCGTAGTTATAAAAGATATACCTAAAACATAACTATTTAGAACTCGAACATTTATTCGATTTTTTTTATAAACTTGATAACAAATCGAATTTATTCAAAAAAAAAATAACCAAAATTCAAAATCCTAATAATTATTATAAAAATATACTATTGTAACTTTATATGCGTCAAGGTGTAAGTATGACAAAAAAACATATTTTTTTAAAAAATTATAATTATTCAGGGTGTGAAAACTTTTAATCAAGTACTGACAAAGAACACATGACACAACCACCAAATCCACCATTTATATCCATTCTATAAACACAAGGCATTCCCCACCCATCCACGTTTATACAAAAGGAAGAAAAAAGAAAAAAACACGTTTTATATTAATTTACTGCCCACTAAGTCTCCACCTATAGCCATCATTCTCTTCCGAAAAAAAAAAATCCCCTTTATTTAAATATAACCTTCTTTTCGTTTTTAACTTACATCTACAAAATAAACGTTCAATTTTTTCATACTAATATACATTAACATATATTGTTAATTATTTATTTTAATTTAAATATATTTTTGTAAATACAAATATAAAAAAATATATATCATTAAATAAACATTAAAACCTAAAATAAACATATATTTAAAAGATTAAAATTTATTGAAAAACTAATTATCTCAAAAGTTTAGGTTATTGAAAATCATATCAAAAATATTTTTATATATCTATCATCTAATTCTCATGCTATGTTAAAAACAATTTTTTTAAAAACTTAAACTCAGAAAGTCAAATCATAATTTTATATATCTATAACAAAGCGTTATAAAAATTAACATATATTTAATATGTCTATGAAAATGCCTTGAATATTTGATTGTCTTATAAAACATTAAACATACAGTAAATTTATAAAAATATCATCAAATTATTGTATTTGTTTTGTTTATATCATTGAACTATTTTTCTTTTTATACCACCAACCAATTGCTTTTATTCCATTTATATTATTATGTTAATCTTGTCATATTAGCATCACAAGTAATAAATTTAAAACAATTTAAATAATTAAGTAATAGATTTTTAACAATTCAGATAATTAAGTATTATATTTAGAATAATAAATTATTTTAAATATATCACTTAATTATTTAAAGTGTAACACATTAAACAAAGATTAACATAATGATATAAATAAAACAAATGTAAAAAATAATAATTTAATAATACTAAGTAAATATATGAAATATTTTAATAGTATTTTCCTAAGTTTACTCTTGAACATATATTTATCGTCGAGGTTGAAAATGAACATGAGGGGAAGTTGTATCATTTAGTTAAATAAATAAATAAATAAAAACTTATTAGTAACTGAATCCTATCAAATTCCTTTTCCAGAAAAAAAGTAGAGAAGATTTATATCTTAAAACAGAAGTTAGTTTTATCGTACATATAGTTGTATATATATATGAATCCTCCACTTGATAACCAAAAAAAAAAAAAAAAAAAACATAATACGATGAATAATAGCTTACAAGATTGGCCAGAACCGATAATCCGAGTCCAATCCTTGTCCGAAAGTTGTTTATATTCAATCCCCGACCGCTATGTGAAACCTCCTCCTGAGAGGCCAATCACAATTAGCTTCGATGTTGACGATGAAAGTAATATCCCAGTTATTGATTTGGGTGGTTTATATGGAGACGATTCAAATCTTCGTGAGAAAATTCAAAGTCAAATTTCAGAGGCATGTCGTGATTGCGGTTTCTTCCAAATCGTGAATCACGGCGTTAGTAGTGAATTGTTGGACAAAACAAGGCAAGTTTGGCGTGAGTTTTTTCATTTGCCTATGGAGATGAAGCAACTTTATGCAAACACACCAAAAACTTATGAAGGTTATGGTAGTCGACTTGGTGTTCAAAAAGGTGCTATTCTTGATTGGAGTGATTATTACTTCCTTCACTATCTTCCCTCTACTTTGAAAGATTATAACAAGTGGCCTTCTCATCCATCAAATTGCAGGTAATTTAGTAATTTACTTAAAAGCTTTATTTTATTCAAACCTGTAACTTCAAGGGACGTAAGTTGTAATTATAGGAGTTGGGCTGATATTACATTTCCTTCACCCAAAGAGTGTAACTTATACATTTATCTCAAAAGTTTAAGTTATTGAAGAAGATTCATAAGAATTGACTCTATATATTATGCTCATCAAACACTTTTAAAAATACCGAATAAGTAATTAGTTGAGAAGCTATTGGAAAAATCATTCATATTTTTATACAATTTTCCTTAAATATGAAGTAGACCCATAATTCAACAATTTGAGATGGAACGGATTTGAATATATGGCCACTTTCTCTACTATTCTACTTGTTATTAATTTTGTTGTTTAGGTGGGTTTTAATTAAATTAATTGAAAGTTTGGTATTAATTTGTTGAATTGCAGAGAAATAATAGACCAATATGGGAAAGAAGTAGTGAAGTTAAGTGAGAGACTAATGAAGATGTTGTCAATAAACTTGGGATTAAAAGAAGGTTTTCTACAAAATGCATTTGGAGGGGAAGATATAGGGGCTTGTATGAGGGTTAATTATTATCCAAAGTGTCCACAACCAGACTTGACACTTGGTTTGTCATCTCACTCAGACCCTGGAGGCTTAACTCTACTCCTTCCAGATCACCAAGTCACTGGTCTTCAAGTCCGTAGGGACAAGCATTGGACCACTGTGAAACCTGTTCCACATGCTTTTATTGTCAATATTGGCGATCAACTTCAGGTATCTAATTTTAGTTTTCCTTTTTTTTCTTTTTCTTGAATTGGGTTTTTTTTTTCTTTTTCTTGATTTTTTTTCCAATCACTTAAATTATCCTTTTATTAGGAATGTGTGGTTAAAAACTTAATTAGGATCATTCATGCATGAAACATGAGCACATGGATTGGTCAAACTCAAAATATTCATGTTTTTGTTTTGATAGTACCATTTTGTGTATCTCTCTTTTTTCTTTGAAAAAAAACCCACCAAATAGTCTGTTCATGAGTAGACCTTATATATATATACATAATTGTTTAGTTAATAGAAGAAACTGGTTCATCAAGTGGCAGGAAATAATTGAATGCTATTAGGTCCTTCCAATTTTAAATCTATCATCATATTATTTTACAATTATATTAGGGAAAAATATAATTGTAGTAAGTAGGAAATGCAATAGTAAATTGAACTAGCTAGAGGTGTAGCTAGCACAGTGATACTGTACACTTCTTCCTCTTGAAAAGCAAGCAAGAGTTATGAATTTAAGTCTCACTACTACAACTACTACAATAAAGACCAACTTTGTCACTATTTAACCGCGTTTCGGTTAAAAACCGACAAAACTGGCCAATTTTGTAGGTAGTAGTCATGTGAGACAATTTGCACACCTCTTATAATGAGATGATTAAATGGTGGCTTAATTAAAAAGCTCCTGGCCTAAGCCAATACCATAATATAGATTAGGCTTTAAAAAATCTATAGTAAATTAATTAATTTAGACCTATTTAATTAGCTTTATAGTGGAATCTCTGCCTGTCATATTACTATATATATATATATTTATTGATAAACTCTATTATCACAAGTGCCATAAATTGAGTAGCCATCTTATCTGGAATGTACGTACTTCCACCGTGTGATGTACTTTCAAATTATTCTTTTCATACCAACCAATATTTCTTTAGATTTTTCATGTGATTTACATGTAAATTAGAACTCTTCATATATGTATATATTATATCAAAATAGAAATAATGTTCGCTTTTACTAAGGTTACTTTGTTAGTTTCCTTATTTGCAATACTGACAAAGCCTCCAAACTAGGGATTTAATGTATGAAAACATACAGCTGGTTGCAAGTAGTTTTTTTTATTAAACAATATTTATTATAATTTAAAACTATTAATCATAAATCTTAAGATCACACAACTAACTGAATCAAATATATATTATTGTTTCACTCTTATCCTAAATTATAAAGTCCTTATAATTTGTTTGTTGTGAGACCTTACAATACATTTTTATTTTGTCTAAATGCAAATTTTATCTTTTAAATGGATGATTGTCTCCTTGTTTTTTACTTAATTCTACAATTTTCATTCTCTTATTATATCACAATATAAAAAAAATCATGTTGATTTTTTTTTTTTACCTACAATTATAAATTTATGATACCGATAATCTAATAGGAGTATTTCGTGTATTATTATTGAAAATAAAGGATTAAAAAAATACCAAAATAAAAATATAAGTGATATAAATATTAATTAGAATATATGATATCGTACACAAAATATTTGATTAGAAACTCGTAAGATTGGTTTTGAGCAGCGTGCGTGTAATTTTCTTAGATTATTTGTTTTAAATATATATTTAAAAAAAAATTAACTTAGATTGAACTACAGGTTTTAAGTAATGCAAAATACAAGAGCGTGGAACATAGAGTAGTGGTAAATTCAAACAAAGAGCGACTCTCACTAGCCTTCTTTTGCAATCCAAAAAGTGATATTCCAATTGAACCAGCAAGGGAGTTAGTGACACCGGAAAAACCTGCTCTATATTCACCAATGACGTTCGATGAATATAGACTCTATATTAGATTAAAGGGTCCAAAAGGCAAATCCCAAGTGGAGTCCCTAAAATCTCCAAGATGATCATGACTAGTCACATTTTATTCATCACCACTGTAACTTAGAGGACTTAATTGTTTTAGTCTATGTAAAAACACAATTTACATATATAGGATCCTCGCCCTCTTGTACTCCCTTTTACTCCCTTCTCTTTTGTGGTTTTGAATTGTAAATTTTAATGTATCGTTGACTTTAGGGAATTCACATTTCACATAAATATTACAAATTAACAGATTATTAATTATGTTTGAATGGTATTTTTTTATTAATTGATATTTTTAATGTGTTTTAAATATATAATTTGATACGGAATAAAAAAATATTATCGTCAAATCATTAATTCAACTACATTTAGTTAACATAGGTTAGTTATTTTAAATTGATGATAAATTCATAACTATCCATCTATAAATTCTTTATAATATAAAAAATTACGTTTAATATTAATTCATAATGAAAATCTTTTCCTGCATGTTTTTAGAAAATGTTAATGTTAATTTTTGTCAACATTAAGTAGGATTTTTCTTTGTAGATCTACGAGATGAACAAACTGTTACGAGATGAACAAACTGTTAAGACCTCAGATCACTATAAAAAATGGTCTATAATTATCTGATGCTTAAGTTAGTGATAAGATGATGAAGTCTATAGGATGTTTAAAGTCTCACTATGTGATTATAAAGAAAGATAATGTTTGGATGTGATTATCTATTATGTGAGATATCAAATCTAATTTCTATCATATATCTGTCAATGTGTATATATATATAGGAAAATGGTTAATCGATCTGATGGTTATTCCTTGTTAGAATAAGATTAGCTTGTTGTAGCATCATATGCATTTATTAATGATTATCTCTTTAGGATAACTAATGGATAGTTATTGAACTTTTATCTCTTTATTGAGATTATTGTACTGTCATATTTATCTATTGACTCAACATTTATTGAACTTAAACCATAAGACTCGTGGCTAATTGGGACATTATTTGCTCAATTATTTTTACCTAAATAGAATAAATTTGTTAAAAAATATCAATTTTATTTAAATAGTACAAATGAAGCATAAAACTCACAATTTTAACATATCATATATATTGAAAAAACTAAATTATTCATAATATATTACTAATTAAATAAATACGACTCTAATAATAATGACCAAGACCTCGTCAGACCTTCGACTAGGGACCTCGTTCGAGCTCCAATCACCCTTTGTGATGAATATATAAGGTTTACATTTATCTTGAAAGGATATATAAAATCTAAATAATTTTTTGTGTAAGCTTTATACGTATATTTTTAAAAAATTATACATATTTTTAAAAATAATATATATGGTTTATATTCATAATTTTTATAAAAGTATGTAAGCTTTAAAATAATATATGTAAAACATATACATGTTATAATTATGAAGAATTGTTAATAGATAAGAATAAAATAAGATTAAAAAATTTAATCAAAACTAACAATATGATTAAATTAGATGAAAAATTAGATTTAAAATTAGTTAAAGATAATTAAAAATAAATAAATAAATTTTAAAATTCAAAACATAATAATATTATTATTTAAATAAAATATACCATATTATAATAGGTTATATTAATACCCACTTCCTTGATAGGAACGTACGACATTACACATAAACAAGAAAACTAAAATAACTTCATTTGCAATCATTTCCTTTCATTATTAATAAACACGCGCTGAATTATTCAGTCCTAAAAAGAACCCCTTTAATAAGTCTAGATAACACTATCAATTATTATAATTATAAATTAATAGCGCATCGTCAACATGCATGCCGTGTTGTTTCCAAGTGACAAAAGCATTGTCCTATTCTCAAACTTGTAGTTGCAAAGTGGCTTTTAGCATGACTTAGTTCATATTTTTTAAATATAGTTTTACCTTGCAGACAGCAATATCTAGCAATATGAAATTACTAAAATGAACATGTTTATCTTTTTGTTGAATTTTGTTTAATATTTCTCAGATCTTATTGCAATCTAGATGTTGATTTTTCCACACACCAATAATTCTACGTTGGTTATTATGTAAGTTGTCATTTATTCGTTTATTTATAATTCGTTTACAGCTATTTTTGTCCTCTAATGGAATAGAGACTGAAAATCAAATGAATAATTGAGTTTAATACAAATTTCTTTTTTTTAACAGTACATGCGAACATAAATTTTTAAAAGTAATGTACGGTGTATATTATTTCTTAAATTAATGTACAATTTTCACATGAAAATTCATACAAGGATATATAAATAGTGATAGAAAAATTAACAGCAGCGAAAATGCTTATTTAATACAAGAAGCTAATCAGACCAACACTAGTTGCAGCAGATTACACATATTGCATACATTAAACCTGGGGAGAAAAAAAAAACAAAAACCTAAAAATCATGCGCACTGTCATGAGGAGCACTTTTGTAGGTGATAGACTGGTCTTGATTTGTAGAGTCTTGGCACTGAACGGACAAATTTTACTCGTGAACCGTTACACTAAGCAAGGATAACTAAAGCTAAGTGCTACACTACATCTACTTAAAAAATCATGGTTTTCTAGAACACATTAGCCTATAATAATTCTAGGGGGAAGCAAAACTCTTAGAGCTTGCTATTCAAGCAAAAACCCTCACCCTCACCCTCACAACTAACAAGTTTCACAATAGAATTAGTAGCAACACTGTATTGCTCATGAATTTCTGCAAATCCCCTTTTAAGTACTTTCTCCACCCAATCCTCTATCACTTTATAACTGTCTGACAAATATATGGCAGCAAGTAATTGTTCCATAACTCCTGATCCTATCTCTAGCAAACAATCTGAGTGAAAGAATTTGTGGAAGCTATTTTCGATGTCTTTTAACACTTTCTCAGCAACTGCATGAAAATCAACTGTCTAAACACTACTGTTTCATCCAACTGATCAAATAAATCTTGTATGCAGACCTGAGAGGTCTCAGATAGAGAGTTGTTTTCAGAGTTTCCATCACTATCTTCTGCTGGAAGGTTGAGATCCAGACCTCCAATTGGTGATGTTTTGTGAACCCTTTTGACTATCTCTGTGTTTTGATGCACTCACTACCTATCAACTTCCTTTTATTCACAAAGATGTGATGTAATGTTGCTTGTCGTGTGGTATCCAATGCAATTCTGTTTTGGTATATGGTGTTGTCTCCTTGAGGGCATTCAATTGTAATCTTCAATGGCCATCCTTTAGCACTTAAGATTCTATCCTCGTAATACTTTGATGGCTCGCTCTTAGAAATGAGAACATTCTCTTCCTTTGTGTCTGATGAGGTGGTGACAAATATGGCATTGTTTGTGCCAACTTCTCTACCATATGAGTCAGAAAGTTTACCCGTCAATATAGAACGCAACAAACTTTTTTGAGTGAGTGAATCAGACTTGTCAATGTTTTCGAGGAAAACTAAGGCAAAGGGTCTCTTACACAACTGCTGAACAACATAATCAACAGCAATTTTTCCTCTAAACTTACATCATAGCAGCTGATTTCTTGTACACTAAAGTCTGGCTCTGAATTGTTCAATCCATCTAGAGAACACAAATCAACACATATGAAGTTTTCCCGATTTCCATATAATATCTCAGCAAGTGCAACAGCAATTTTCTTCTTTCCACACTGATCAGGTCCGGTGAAATTCATCAACAAATCCCTTCTCTGACCTGGTCCTTGGCATTTTTCGCTTTTTTCTTGCCAATGTGCCACTGTTTGGCTAATAAGACTCACAGCATCTTCTTGCCAGCAAACCCTGTCAAAGATAACTCTGAAAAGCATCTTGACGTCTGTTGGATCAACCTTCCTATGATATTGAGAACTTGATGTCAGTAATGATTTTATTGTATGGTTAAAGATGCATCCATTGACTAACTCGGCATTTGCACGAAAGCCACTTGAGTTTTTCTTGTCCTGTTGAAGCTCAGTATAGCTTTGAGATTGAAGTTTATTCAGCATATTAAAATCCTTGGAGGATAGTCCTAATCCTAAATCTGTGGTAAAAGAATTCACAGATGCAGGGGATGACTGAAGACCATAACCTGCACTTGAGCTTGAAAAACTGCAAGTAGAAGACCTAACACGACCTGAGTCAAGTCCACTACCTTTGAAGGTTTTCCCAATATCTTTGATAAGGAGGTCCAATTCTTCACTTCGGAGACCACAAAAAATGAGTTGTTCTTTGGGGATGTACAACTCTTTTCCACACCTGTGAGCATGGAAAAAATGACATTCAAGCACTTGCTCACATCTGAAGAAACATCCATATTCCCAGTTTTGCTGCTCAAGTTAACCTCATTGCCTTTGAAAGACTGAGCCAACAAAAGTTGGAGACAAATTTGTAACATTTTATGGTGCAACGTCAACGGTTACGAAACCATACGAAGTTCTTGACGGGAGAACCTTTATAAAGTCATCGGGTCTTCTCACTACTCACTAATTCATTCATATACACTATCAAAACACAGAAAAAAAGTGTGAGAACATCAAATCAAAAATCCATTAGAATTCCCGTATAAGTGGTGAAATTTGAGATTGTTTTAATCCATTTTTGTTTTCGATGTATTTAAATTTTGTGTTTATATGGTTTCCTGAACGTTTTTAGATTGAATTATGATTTACATTTGGTATCAAAGTCATTTTGAAAATATCCCTGTTTTGCTCTGTTTCACGAGGAACTGATAATTTGGGTTTTTTTTATTTTGCTTGTTTTTGATGCATATAGAAATTATAAATTGTTTCAATATTGATTTTAGATTAATTATGTGAATTAAAACTTGAAAAAAATTAAGAAAATAAATCTAATTTACCGTAGTCATTCATTTGAATCATTAATTAACTTTTTATTTAAAATGACATTTTTGATTCAAATTGAGACCATGAATCACTCGAAAATCGAATTCTGAGAATTTTGATAAAAAGAATGCCAAATTTCATCGCCAGAATAGTGAGAAACGATCGGGTATCTGTTTGGGTCAGGTTGACCAGACTGGAGGTTGAAGATGACCCTCACAAAAAAAAATATTTTGTTTCAACCGAGAATCGTTCCCGGTTTATATTTTTGGAAATGAATGGTACTATCCATTGGACTATAAGCATTTTATGTTATTTTATGCATAAAGCTTCTTTTTATATGTATTCAGGATTCAATTTTATAAAAGGAAAAATTGGTTTTACCGTGGCTCAAACCTAGGTGTCTCGACAGAATGCTCACTCTTTAGGCCACTGGACTATAACACAGTTGGTGTTATTTTAAATATATTCGGAATTTGATTTTATTAAAAAAAAATCCAAATATAATTTAATGTGATTAATTATTTAACTTAAGTGTGTCATGTGTACAATATTTATTATATATGTGACATTTATTTAAATAATTTTTGGGCACATTTTAATACATTATGTTTAAATTATTTGTTTTGGTATTTATATGTATAAATATTTTAATTAATTATACATATGAAAACTTGGTTAAATAATTTATGCATAATGAAATTAATTGTTAATGGCTCTTTATGAATTTAATTAGTGTTTATGTTATTTATTTTTATTTGTATAATTTATTGTCA
This sequence comes from Hippophae gyantsensis, assembly GCA_030763125.1. Lineage (NCBI taxonomy): Eukaryota > Viridiplantae > Streptophyta > Magnoliopsida > Rosales > Elaeagnaceae > Hippophae > Hippophae gyantsensis. The sequence goes on from CM061030.1 coordinate 30,404,007, forward strand.
TACATGCAATCCTAAGATAGATAATATTTACGCATTTGAAATTAAATTAATATTGTTTATGTTTTTATGCAATAATTAAACCTAAGAATTTAACTAATATTTAAGTGATTCATATAGTTTAATTAATTAGGAAGTAATAATATCATCTTTAATTAATTAAAACTATAATAAGGTTTATTTAGGATCATATTTATAAAATAAATATTAATTGTAATTGATCATATGAGATATAATAAATCTTATCCTATATGAATTTTTATTATATTTTTGTGTGATTAATTATGATAAAATATCAAATTATATTTTCTAATTTACTCAAAGAGATTAGAAAAATGAACATAATTGAATAGTTTTATCGTAAGATTATGATGAATCTAATTGAATTATAACTTTAACCCACAGATAAGTTTTATGTCACTAGATTCATATTTTTTCATGATTTACATTGGTAAATCATGACTTTTAAAAAATAAACATTAAATGTGATTAATCATATGTGATATAATAAATCTTATCCCACAGGAATTTTTATTATACTTTTGAGTGATTGAGTAACATGATGTTCATTAAAGACTAAGATTTCTGCTCGTATTCGTGGTTCTGTTAATCAGCATAACAATGTTCATGACCCGTTAAAGGCCATTGATGATTAGTTCATCATTTTAGATAAGGCTTTGGCAAACACCCTTATTATGAAATTCTCTTCCTTAAGACTCACTAGTGGGAAAGAAAAATCTCAAAATAAACTGAAAGGTGCCGATAGGAGTTCAGACATTTGTAGTCCAGATATAGATGTATACCATGATTAGTACTTCATCGATGATTACTCACAATACATGTATCTCTACTTGCTTAACAGTAAGAATGAAGCATTAGATGTTTGTAAGGTGTTTAAAGCTGAAATAGAGAAACAATACGGCAAACAAATTAAGATCGTGAAATCAGATAAAGATGGAGAGTACTATGGTAGATACACTGAGAGTGGACAAGCAAGTGGTCCATTTGTGAGGTTTTTTCAAGAGAATGGGATTGTTGCCCAATACAGTTTGCCAGGCTCTCCGAATCATAACGGAGTAGCTAAAAGGAGACCACAAAAAATGAATTGTTCTTTGGGGATGTAGAACTCTTTTCCACACCTGTGGGCATGGAAGAAATGACATTCAAGCACTTGCTCACATATGAAGAAACATCCACATTCCCAATTTTGCTGCTCAAGTTATCCTCATTGCCTTTGTTGTCTTTGAAAGGCTGAAAGACGACAAAAGTTGGAGACAAATTTGCTTTAGATGCTGGTTGGGTTTCACGAAGAAGCTGGCACTGACTATCCCATTTCTCTTGCAATCCTGTAACTTTGGAATTCAATACCACTCAATCATCTTTGGTCTGCAATGAAGAGGTACAAACTGGTTTTCACACATAAAAGTAACATAACTACAATATTTTTTATCAGAAGAAAGAAGGACCGGGGTCGTATAGGTCCCTTATATTAGACCATTAGTTTCGTTGGATCACTTAGATTAAAAATTGTATCACTTGATCCTATTGTTGTAGAAAAATGGACAAATTAAAGACAAGTCCCATTTTTTAATGATTTTTAGTAAAATATTAAAATAATATATTTTTTCCTTAATTGATCAATTTTTTTAAATTAAAGGACTAAATGACATCATTTATAATCTAGGAGACCAAATGACACAAATAACATAATCTAGGGAACGTCTATTACACTTTTCTCTAATTAAAGAACATATAGATTATCCAACATGCTTTGATGAAAATCCTTTCATTTTTTCTTTCAATGAATGGACATTACAGCAAAAAAGTTCTAGTGCAGAAATAAATTAGCTTAGTGTCATGACCTTAAATTTCAAGTAGCGATCGTGCGGCACTTAACACGATCCGTTGCACTAAGTCTGCCTTTCAATCCGAATGAAACACTCCAAAGAGAATAGAAAGAGAGTTTGTAAAGAATGTTTTGTATTGCTTTAGAGAGAGTTTATGTTACAAGATGCTAAGAATTCTCAAGATGAATACAAATGAAGACCAATTGGTCTATTTATAGTGTAGCTCTAAGCTTAAGGCTATGCCACAACTTTCTAGATCATTCTAACTCTAGAATATACAAGAGAGTTCTAGTTTTATGTACAATATGCCACAAGGTTTTAAGACCTTCTAACCAACTCTAGAGTCCTCTAGGTTTGTCTAGTTCCTTCATGCAAGTTCTGGGATGTTTCGTAAACTTCCAACGGCTTCTACATCCTTCATGAACCATCCGGCACGTTCTAGAATATTTCGGCCCATTCTAGCACTCTCCAACGTGCTCTAGAACATTCTAGGGTCTTCAAAGCTTGAGTTGAGTCCATTCAACTCTAGCTTATTCTAGACATCTCTAGGCCACTCTAGAACCTTCTCATGTAGAAAAGTCTAGATCCTTTAGGCAACCACCATTTATTTGGATTTTACGGGACAATTCGAGCGGGACGTAACACCCTCCCCCACTGAAGTTCGCGACGCCCTCGTTGCGCCTTCAAGCTTGAACCTCTCTAGGTAATCTTTGAATTGCCACAAAGAATCCTCAGGTTCCCAGCTTGTCTCTACATCCGGGGCGTTCTTCCATTTGACCAAGTACTCCCGATAACTTGGTACGCCCCTACGCCGAATCAGGCGATCCGCCAAGATTGAGTCCACTTCCCTGTCAAAGGAGGTTACCACTGAGGTAGGCGCCTTCTTGGATTCTTCCCGACTTATGTCTTTCTTGTCTCCATGAAAAGGTTTCAGCATACTTACATGAAAGACCGGATAGATTTTAAGCTTTGGAGGGAGTTGCAGTTTGTATGACACCTTATCGACTTGCTTAAGTACTGAAAATGGTCCTTCATACTTCCGCACTAACCCCTTATGAACCTTTCGTAGAGATTCGAATTGTTGGGACAATAGTTTAACAAGGACCAAATCTCTTTCCTGAAATTCCACCATCCTCCTTTTCTTGTCAGCCCATTTTTTCATCTATTTAGACGCCTTGTTTAAATAGGCTCAGGCTAACTCAGCTTGTTCATGCCACGCCTTGGCAAATTTGAAGGCAGTGGGACTCTTCCCTTCATAACTCGTGGCCAAGGCATAAGGAGTCATGGGTTGCTGCCCCATGACGATCTCGAAGGGACTTTTCGCGGTGGACTTGCTCCTCTACAGATTATAAGAAAATTGGGCTACATCCAATAACTTCGCCCAATCACGTTGATTAGCACTAACAAAGTGCCTAAGATACAACTCTAGCAATGCGTTGGCACGTTTCGTTTGTCCATCACTTTGGGGATGAAAGCTTGTAGAGAAATTCAAGTCTGATCCTAACAACTTGAATAGTTTCGTCCAAAATTTTCCGATAAATCGTGGGTCTCTATCACTCACGATATTGGATGAAATCCCCCAATGCTTCACAACATGTTTAAGGAATAACCGTGCCGTCTCATCTACCGTGCAGTTCGTTGAGGCAAGTATGAATGTTGCGTACTTGCTGAAGCGATCGATGACGACAATGATGCTGCCAAAGCCCTCTAATTTTGGCAGATAAGTGATGAAATCCATTGAGACACTCTCCCATAGTCTCTCTAGAATAGGCAACAGTTCTAGCAATCCTCCGGGTGCATGCTGCTCTATCTTGTCCTGTTGACATACAAGACAAGTCTTCACATAAGCTTCAACATCGTCCTGTAGTTGAGGCCAGTAGTAGATTGACTTGATCAAAGCAAGGGTGCGTCTCATTTCTGGGTGTCCAACCCATAGTGAATCATGGCACTCCTTGATAAGCTCCTTTCTTAAGCTCTCCCACTTCGGCACAAAGATGCGATTCTGCTTGGCGTAGAGTAGTCCGTCACTCAGCCAAAATTGCCTTGTTTTTCCTTCCTTGATGAGGACAAGGAGGTTTTGAGCAAGGGCATCATGCTCCAACCCTTCTTTGATCCTTTCCAACAAATGACTACTTGGCCTACTCAAGGTTGCTAACTTTGCCTTTCGGATTAGCGCATCAGCCACCACATTGCTTTCGCTGCACCACTCTGATTTTTCCACTTGATAAGGACTCATTGTTGGTGGTCTTGTGTCAAGATCCAACTCAACTTTGTGGTCCACCTCCCTCATTGGAGGTAACCGTTTGGGCAATGCTTCCGGCATCACATCATGGGACCTATCTGAGACAACTTGCACTTCCGTCGGCAAGCTTGGCTTTTGTAAGAACTATTAGTGTTGGCTATTTTCGTGGACAAAATATTTACTTGTAAACTAGTTTGTAGGTCTGCTATCAAGTCTATCAAGAAAAGCCCAACAAATACTCGAGTTTTAGATAATCGTATTTCAGGTATATCTTTTATAATTACGACACATAGAATTTCATTTATACATTCAATAGTACATGTTCATAAATCTAAAATTATTTTTGATACTTAAATATTTTTTATGTGTCTTAATATTTTTTAAGATGTGATTTAAAAATATAAATATTTTTTTATTAAGGTTTTGAATGGGCTTTGAAAAATTAAGCCCAAAATGTATTTAAACCTAATACTATTAGGTATTATAATTATCTATAAAAAGATACATTACGGTTGATAAGTGGTGATAGAACAAAAATATATTTGCTGAACAAAAAAAATATTGCGGCTGCCGATTTCATCTAAAGGAACAATCAAAATCTGGTTAAAATTAAAAAAGGATGGGTTAAGAAATCTGAGTTGCACTGCTTTGTGGCCCATATAGCATTTAAAGTTAAATCAAATATCGCTTGGTATTTTGATAGTAGATGTTCTAGACACATGACAGGGAATCGTTCTTTGTTTACAACCTTTAAGGAATACAATGAAGGGACAGTTACCTTTGGTGATGGTAAAACATCTAGAATTATTGGAAAAGGCTCTGTTCAAATAGAGGGTATCCCTAAACTTGATGAAGTTTTATATGTGGAAGGACTTAAGGCAAACTTGATTAGCATAAGTCAAATATGTGATAGTGATTTTAATGTGTAATTTACAAACAATCACTGTATTGTAACAGATCAAAATGGTGAATGTGTGATTAAGGGAATCAGATCATATGACAATTGTTATTGTATTGATACATCACCCACAGTAACATGTAACCTAGCTAGCAATGACTCAACTATCTTGTGGCACGAAAAGCTAAGTCATATGAATTTTAAAGATCTGGTTAGATTAAGCAAAATTGAGACTGTGCGTGGTTTACCTATTCTTTCAAAAATTGAAACACCTGTATGTGGACCATGTCAATTGGGTAAACAAACTAGGATTGCTCATAAGAAGATCAAGAGTATAAATACAAACAGGGTATTAGAATTGATACATATTGATCTTATGGGTCCTATGAGAAAAGAAAGTATTGGAGGTAAGAAATATATCATAGTTGTAGTAGATGACTTTTCTCGCTACACGTGGGTAGACTTTCTTAGAGACAAGTCAGATGCTTTTGAGTTTTTCATCTCATATTGTACAAGTGCGCAGTTGAAGCAGGTGATAAAATAGTAACCATCAAGAGACCGAGAACAGAACCATGGAAAAGAGTTTGAAAATACCAAGTATCTTTGACTTAGTAAAGAACATGGTATCTTTCATGAATTCTCTACTCCTATCACACCTCAACAAAATCGGGTAGTTGCACGAAAAAATACGATACTTCAAGAGATGCGAAGAGGAATGATTCATGCCAAGCGAGTCTCCAAAGGTTTTGGGTCAAGCTATAAACACTACATGTCACATTATAAATCGTGTATATCTTCGCCAGTACAAACCAAACTCCCTATGAGATATGGAGAGGTAAAAAACCCAATCTGAAATTTATGCATGTTTTTGGAAGTAAATGCTACATACTTAGAGATCGTGAACAATTGGATAAGTTTGATTCAAGAAGTGATGAAGGTATATTTCTTGGGTATTTTCTAAATAGTAGAGCTTATAGAGTCTTCAACTGTAGAACTAATGTAGTTATGGAATCCATAAATGTTGTTATAGATGATAGAGGTAAGAAGATTACAAGTGAAGAAGTTGGAAATGAAGAAAATTTCACAACACCTCAATTAACAATGACCAGTGACACAATTGGAATAAAAGAAGAAGAGTTAGAGGAAAGAGAAGAAAATAAAGAAGAAGCATCAACCTCATCAATGATAAATCCAACTCGAACTTCAAAAAATCATCCTATTAAGAATATAATTGGAGATCCTAATGCAAGCATGGTAACAAGAAGAAGACAAATAAGTGAGGTAACCCATTTATGCTATATTTCTCAATTTGAACCAAAAAATGTGAATGAAGCCCTTAGGGATGAATTTTGGATAAATGCCATGTAGGATGAGTTAGCTCAATTTGAAAGAAATCATGTATGGGTATTAGTACCTAAGCCTAAAAACAAAAATGTTATTGGAACAAAATGGGTGTTCAAAAATAAATCTGATGAGCATGACATTGTTGTTAGAAATAAGGCTAGGTTAGTAGCTCAAGGCTACACGCAAGTAGAAGGAGTTGACTTTGATGAAACATTTGCACCTGTAGCTAGACTAGAGTCAATTAGGATTTTACTTGCCATTTCCTGTCATATGAAGTTCAAATTATATCAAATGGATGTTAAGTCTGCCTTTTTGAATGGTTTTTTAAATGAGGAAGTGTACGTGGAACAACCAAAAGGATTTGTTGATCCGAAATTTCCAAATCATGTTTACAAACTCAAAAAGGCTCTTTATGGTTTAAAACAAGCTCCACGAGCATGGTATGAGAGACTTACCAACTATCTTTTGAACAAGGGATTTATTCGAGGGGGAGTTGATAAGACTTTATTCATTAAAAGGAGTAGTGACGAGATCTTTATTGCTCAAATTTATGTGGATGACATAGTTTTTGGATCCACATCTAGTACACTAGTGGATGATTTTGTGCATGTTATGACAAATGAATTTGAAATGTCCATGGTAGGTGAAATGAATTTCTTCCTTGGTTTACAAATCAAACAATCTCATAATAATATATTTATTTCTCAAACCAAGTACGCTTGTAACCTTGTTAAAAGATTTGGTCTTGAAACTAGCAAGCCATTACGAACTCCTTTAGGTACCAGCACAAAAATTACAAAGGACACTCAAGGTAAAAGTGTTGATCAAACCCTTTATAGGAGTATGATAGGTAGTTTACTTTACCTCACTGCAAGTAGACCTGACATATGTTTTAGTGTTGGTGTGTGTGCCCGTTATCAAGCTGACCCTAGGGAATCACACTTAGAGAATGTAAAGAGAATCATTTGGTATATCTCAGGAACAAGTAATTATGGTTTATATTTTACTACTGACACTACTTGTGAAGTAAGTGGTTTTACAAATGTCGACTGGGTAGGCAACCAGGATGATAGGAAGAGCACATCAGGTGGTTGTTTCTACATTGGAAACAACTTAGTATCATGGCATAGTAAAAAGCATAACTCTATCTCACTCTCTACAGCTGAAGCGGAATACATTGCTGCAGGAAGCTCTTGCACACAAATGCTTTGGATGAAAAACATGCTCAAGGACTACGGTCAACCACAAGGTATTATGCCCTTATATTGTGATAACACTAGTGCTATATGTATTTCTAAGAACCCAGTTCAATATTCTAGAACTAAGCACATTGACATAAGGCATCACTTTATTCGAGAACTAGTTGAAGAGAAAATAGTAACACTTGAGTTTGTACCTACTGAGAGACAACTAGCTGATATATTCACTAAAGCCATAGACACTCAAAGATTTGAGTATCTCAGAAGTGCCTTGGGAATTTCTCCCTCAAATTGAATTTCAAATTTTATTACCCAAAAAAAACAAAAAAAACAAAAAAAAAACATCCTTGTTTGGCCAACAGAGTATTCAACTTATTTAATATTTCCATACACATAATCTCATTTTTAGTGACTCAACTCATTTTGATATTTATTGTATAAATTATTCTACAATTTTGGCTTGTGCATACATATATATTCTTATACATGTGATGATCGATGTTGACATAGACTTCTTCACACACTCACGAACACACATATATGTTATGCTTGAAGTTTACGAATTTTCTTGAAAGACTCTAGGACTTTAACTAATCTTGATTGTAAAATTGTGTTGAGTTCTACTTTTGCTTACTAAAATTTTACCGTATGGAGGCACCGAGTATTGAGAGGGCTACCTACTGAACGGAGAGGGCTACCTCACAACTAGTGTGAAAGTCATCGTGCTAGGTTTATGGCTCGTGCAAAAAAAAAACAAAACAAAAAAAAACAAAAACAAAAAAAGGGAAAGATTATGCAAAAACTGATTGCTTATAAATCTTGTACTTAGAATGCACAAAAAGAAAGAGCTAATAGAGGTTAAAAAATATATATATATCATTTACCTCATTTATAGGAAAAAAAAAATTTAAGTCCTCTTTTAGTAAATATATTTTATTTTGTAAGATTGAAGACTCGATTATATTTTTATATGATAGGTGATATTTTTTCTTTTGAGTCTTTCTTGATAGATCATAAATGAATTAATTGACATATTTATGAAGTTTAAACATGTATACTATTTTAAGTAAATGTCAATATGTCATTATATGTGCGAAGTGTGCGTGTACACCTATTTTATTCTACTTATTTATTTATATGATAAATAATCAAAATTAGAGTTAAAAAAAATGATGAGTTCTCAATTGGTTGTGTGCTTGTGTGTAATTAAATGAGTTTAATACCTTAGGTGGCTATGTATGCAAATTTAAAAATAAAAAAAAATAAAAAAAAAAATCTTTTTCATTTATTACTTTTTTAATTGGTTTCTAAGTTAGAGAGTCATAGAACTTAGGGGGAGTTTAAAGCACATTGCACTTTTGCATTACTCTGATTTTACACTGTTATATCTTTAGGAGGAGTTTAACTTCAATTCTTTGTCTAATGTTTTGTCCTTCTCGTATGTCAAAAAGGGGGAGAGAATATTTACTTCCATGTTTTTATTTTGTTATGCATATAAGGGGAGAACATATTTTTATTAAGCTTAATTGATATGAATGCATACTACATGACTATTATTTATACTTCGCTTATTTCTATGTAAACTAAACTAATATACAATGAGGCTTTCATGCCAAGTTGTCCTATACTTTGTCAATGTTGTTTCAGTTACTTACAATCTTGTCAAGTTGCAGCGAAGATGGATCTATCGGACCATAGGATAGTTCCACTATGGAGTCTGGGACATCATTGTATTTTTATCTTATTTTTATAAGTGTCATGTAGTAAGTGAGAGGTTTTGCCACACGAAAATGCCAAAGGGGGAGTTTGTAAGGACTATGAGTGTTGGCTATTTTCGTGGACAAAATATTTACTTGTAAACTAGTTTGTAGGTCTGCTATCAAGTCTATCAAGAAAAGCCCAACAAATACTCGAGTTTCAGATAATCGTATTTCAGATATATCTTTTATAATTACGACACATAGAATTTCATTTATACATTCAATAGTACATGTTCATAAATCTAAAATTATTTTTGGTACTTAAATATTTTTTATGTGTCTTAATATTTTTTAAGATGTGATTTAAAAATATAAATATTTTTTTATTAAGGTTTTGAATGGGCTTTGAAAAATTAAGCCCAAAATGTATTTAAGCCTAATACTATTAGGTATTATAATTATCTATAAAAAGATACATTAGGGTTGATAAGTGGTGGTAGAACAAAAATATATTTGCTGAACAAAAAAAATATTGCGGCTGCCGATTTCATCCAAAGGAACAATCAAAATCTGGTTGAATTAAAAAAAAAACAAACACTACCAAATCCATTGAAGGAGTCGCAATCTACTGAAGAATAAAACAAAACAAAAAACGAAAAGCAGAACGGTGCAACAATTGTCAATCTGGGGTGAGTTCTTCCTTTGGCGGCAGCAAAGTTACAAATTCAGTTTATATATATATATATATATATATATATACACACATTACAGGAGGCTTTGAAGTAAGTATGATATAATTAATATATATATATTGAAAGGTACGTAGGAACTTGAAAAGAAACGTAATTAATATATATTGATTTTCTTAATTAATTTAATTCTTTTGGATTATATGTTTAGATATTTAGATTAAATAATTTTATGTGTAATCATGATTATTTGATTTGAGTATTAAATTTTAAGAAAGTTATTTTTATTGAATCTGTACTTAATCTTTTTGCTCTAGAATTTTCTAGTTGATTTGATTTAAGTGATATATGTTTTGAATCATCTAGTTAGGATTATTCATTGTTAAATCCGTTCTAGAACACACACGGGCACTTGTGTTTCTTTTTGTGCTAACCTTTTTGCAGTTGATTTGTAAACGATCTGATTTGCGGGGAGTTTATTGAAACGTTGGTCTAGAAATCGTTCACGCTAATATTGGAAACTGTGAAAACAGAGCAGGAGCTCGTAAGTAAAGTACATTGGGGCAGTATCCTAGGGAGGGTAGCATAAGACCGAGTTTGTACTTGAACATTTGATTTTCATAGTAGAAAGTTAGGTGGTCCGGTGGACCGGTGGTTTTCCTCTTAGGTCATTGTTGTGGCCTAGGTTGTTTCCACCTAAAAATATCACGTGTTATTATTTTATTTTCGTACTTTATTCTTACACGTGATTTCATGTCTGGCCGCTTTGTTTAGGTTATCAAGTTATAAATTAATAAAAAAATTAAGAATAACCTATTCACCTCCTCTAGGTTAATCAGGTCCATAAATTATAAACTCTCAGCTTTGGTGACTCCTCCTCCTCGTCGTACTCTTTTGAGATGGTCAGGTTACTCTCTTCTTCCCTCTTCAATCCCTTCTTGAATTGAAGTGCTGAGAGAGCTTGGGTCGTAGGTTTGGTGGTCCTCTTCGTCGATACCACGCAAGCCTTTGGTCCATCCATGATGCACATGGAGTTTGAGCATGGCACAAGAAAGACTCTAACCTGGTCCAGTAACTCCATGCCGAATACGACTGAGAAGTCGTCAATAGGCGCCACTGATAAATCCACTTGGCCAGTCCAAGCACCAAGACTGACCTTAACTCCACGAGCAACTCTTTGCAAAGGTAATACTGCCGAGTTAACTGCTTTGAGCGATCCTCCACCATTGACAACTTTCAGGCCAAGTCTCTTTGCTTCCTCTACTGAAACAAAGTTGTGAGATGCACATGTGTCCACCAAAGCTTTGGCGACCTTCCCGTTAATGGTTGCATCTACGTACATCAAGCCTTTAGGGTTCTTTGGGGCGCTTTACAATGCACCAAGTAGGCGCAAAGAACCCATTTTTGCACCTTCGTCCATCTCACCTCCATTCTGATCATGAGTGGAAGCAACTAAGGCACTCAAGGCCTTCCTTTTCGGACATTCACGTGCCCAATGCGGTCCGTCACAAATGAAGCACGTCACACGAGGCTTCAAGGCACCACGATCCTCATTTTCCTTCCCCTTATCCCGTGATTTGAACGAGGAGCCTTCTCTGTTATTTTTGGGTCCCTGACTTTTAGCATGGCCTCCCCCACTCTTTCCTCCAACAAAATTTTTATCTGTGGCTTTTGAGCTCTCTTTGCTTGTGGAGTAGTCAATAAAGCTTTCCGCAATCGCAATGGCCGAAGATAAGTCTTGGACACCACGTCGCTTGAGCTCGAGATTAGCCCATGATTGGAGACCATCCATGAACAAGAATAAAAAGTCCTTGTCTGATGTGTCAGGGACTTCAAGCAACAAGGTTATGAACTCCTTCACATAGTCCCTTATGCTACCTGTTTGCTTTAACCGTCGCAATCGACCTCTTGCCTCCTCTTTAGCATTTACAAAGAAGAACTGCATTTTGAACTCCCTTTTGAAATCGTCAAAGGTTTCAATTGTGCAAACCCCTCGTTGCACATCACCATGCCTCCGTCTCCACCACAACATAGCAGTGTCGAACAAATACATGGCAACAGTTCGGATCTTGTTGGCATGGTCCGTTATGCCAGTAGCCTCAAAGTATTGTTCAAGCCCCCATAGGAAGTTCTCAACTTTCCTAGCATTCCTAACACCATTGAAGGTTTTAGACTTGGGAACATCCACCCTCTTAGCCTCAATGACGATGGTTGTGCTAGTTCCCGCGGCCTTAGCCCGCCTACATAGAGCTAGATCACCACTCATATCCTCAACTCTATGCAACACATTAGCAAGTTCTTTTTGGATAAGATCTCGTACCTTGACAAGTTCGGCCTTCAACCCTTCAACCTCTTTCCTTAGCCCACCGTCTAGCTCATTGAGGGACATCTTGACCGCTGCATGGATCTCCACATCCTCGGCCTTCAAGCCATTGCAACGCTCCTCCAAGTTGTCCACCCGGTCGAACAGCTCCCCTAAGCTGTCCTGCGCACTCCCAACACATGCTTCTAAGCTAGAAAGTATGTCTTTCAACTTGGCTCGAGACTCCTTTGGTGGTTTCCGAACTTCCTCACGCCCACGTTCCATAGGTGGAACATCAACACTTGGTGTAGACGGTGCGCTGTTCTTCATTATGCCAAGAGTATAAATGCTTCAACCGAAAGCTCTGATACCAACTATCACGACCTTAAATTTCAAGTAGCGATCGTGCAGCACTTAGCACGATCCGTTGCACTAAGCCTACCTTTCAACCCGAATGAAACACTCCAAAGAGAATAGAAAGAGAGTTTGTAAAGAATGTTTTGTATTTCTCTAGAGAGAGTTTATGTTACAAGATGCTAAGAATTCCCAAGATGAATACAAATGAAGACCAATTGGTTTATTTATAGTGTGGCTCTAAGCTTAAGGCTATGCCACAACTTTCTAGATCATTCTAACTCTAGAATGTACAAGAGAGTTCTAGTTTTATGTATAATATGCCACAAGGTTCTAGGACCTTCTAGCCAACTCTAGAGTCCTCTAGGTTTGTCTAGCTCCTTCATGCAAGTTCTGGGATGTTTCGTAAGCTTCCAGCGGCTTCTACATCCTTCATGAACCATCCAGCACGTTCTAGAATATTTCGGCCCATTCTAGCACTCTCCAGCGTGCTCTAGAACATTTTAGGGTCTTCAAAGCTTGAGTTGAGTCCATCCAACTCTAGCTTATTCTATACATCTCTAGGCTACTCTAGAACCTTCTCATGTAGAAAAGTCTAGATCCTTTAGGCAACCACCATTTATTTGGATTTTGCAGGACAATTCGAGCGGGACGTAACATTAGACTCTTTTCGGTTTGCAGCTGAATAGAGGTGTTCACACAAAAAATTTAATTTAATGAGAGGAACATAAAGAGATAGTTTTGCAATAAATGGTTTATGGATACAATTCTAATGGTTGTTTTTCTCCCTTAACCATCCTAAACATGAAGCTATCTTGTCAATCTGAGACGAAATGTCTATGTTAAGAAAAATTATGTTACAAACCTTTACATCCAACCCCTTGTCAAAGCTAAATGCTTCCATCTCCAACCAAGAAGGCAAGCCAGATTGGTACCGTTCTGCAAATGAAGTAGTACAATTTCCCTTTGAAGTAGCAGGTATATCTTTTCTACAACTCTCATTGCGCTCTTGACAGCGAGACATACTTTGAAAGTTACCACTCAAAGGGAACTTTATGTCAGAAGTTGCTGAAAAGAATCCACCAAATGGAACAAATGACTCCATCAAGCTGAAATTGTAACATGACCATTAACAAATGCAAGAAACAAGATGAATAGACATTGATGTGCAATAGCAGTAATCAGATAACTCCTGATAAGACAAGCTTATCGTGTTAATCATATAGCACTGAACAAATCAGTTATAGTCAAGGTGCTGTGTTAGTTAAAATATCGCATTTCAAGCAGACAACAATAATAAGTATAAAATCAATCACAACAAAACCAATGGCATCAAGCACTGAAGATAGCGAAAGGAAAAAAGAGAAAGTGGAGAGATACTTACCTACTAATGGGAACAAATGTAACTGTGTAACTTCTTACTAACATTGTAAAAACAATATAAACACTTTTCTCCATTGCTTCTCTACAATTGAGTAACACAATTTGATATTAATCAGTTCAAATATAAGTATCGAGTGGCTACTATACACAGAATAATGAAGCATTTCATTAGATATCCCGTCTGCAACAAAAAGGTATCAGAGTATTAAACTCACAAGCAAACAAGAGCATGAAAAACAGTGCCCCTATGCCGACAAAAAATTGTGAAAATATTAAAACAAGTCATTCTGACAGTATAAACAAAATCAAGACGGTGCAATTTCGTAATAAAATATTAACTAGAAGCAACCCATGAGGAAAATAGGAAACGGCAAAAATTGGATTCAGGAGACTTACCTAGACCTGGGATATGAAGCAGCAATGGAAGACCTGAGAGGTGTAATAGGAAGAAGCTGCAAATCCCAATCTTTCTCAATAGTTGGAAATCTGCTAACAAATTTCAAATAGCTCTCATAGTTGACTACAGAACCAATTAGCCATACTTTCCCGACACGAACCTCCAATAACCTTGTCAATTGGGAAACCACGTAGCTCACTTCACCACCTCTGATTCCTTCACCAACAAAAGCCTTCAAGTCTCCGAAGTTCACTACCAATCCAGGTCCTAAACATTGCTCTACCAATTGACCCACCTCCCTAAACCTCAAATCCAAAGACCCTTTATCACAATCCTTATTGATAAACTTGGAAATATCTTTCTCGACGCAAATCACGTTCAACCATGATAACCCAAATGGTAAAACACCTATTTTTCTGTTCTCAATAACCTCTGAGAAATTTCGTAGAACATCATATGCGCACACACCAACAAACAGAGGATTATTCACCTTATTCCTACCTATAACCTCCCCTATTCTCCGACAGTTCTCGTATCCGTCAGTTGACAACCTTGTAAAACTCGGAAAAGAATATCCGGAGCTCCGAGTAGCCGGATCAGAATATTCAGTGGAATTGAAGAGAAACACAGGGGGGCTCCGGAAAGGGAGTATTTAAAAAGTTGTGGGAAAGGGCGTAATATGGCTAATTTAATTTCGGAGCTCCGGATCCCGCTTCAGCAAAAACCCGACTGACAAGCGGGTCATCAAGAATGGACAAAATCAAGCGCTGAAGCTCAACTTTGACGCAAGAAATGGAAGACTGCTGTGGAAGCTGATGGTACAAATGGCAATTCTCGGGCTGTCTTTTCTGGTTGGCTTGAGAACGCTTAATGGCGGCCACGAGGGAGTTCGAAACAGGTGGATTATCAACGAGCTTGGTCGAGGGTGTTAGATCAAACGAGATGTTCATTAGATATAATTTGATTCAAAAACGTTAAAGGAACCATGTAACGTAAATGTAAACACAACATAAACAAAAAGAGATTGAAAATATATTTCTTATCATTCATCAAATTTCAACATTTTTACGAATTTTAATGAGTTTTTGGTTTGATGTTTTTAAATCTTTCTTTATTATCACTATAATGCAAAGAATAATTTATTGAAAATTAATTGAATTTTTTCTCAATTTTTAACACAGAATAGACTTAGAGACCAAACCATGTATTCATATACAAGTTTCAAATGTTCTGTCCATCAAAAAACAATTAGACGTGTATTAAGAGACTACAAAATGTGGGAGATGGAGTAATGGAAGTTATGGATCAACTTCTACCAACAGCTCAACTACTCGGTTGGTTGCCATGAAGAGAAAAAACCAACATTGTATCACTTGGTTCATATATTCCATTATTAAACTTTATAAGAAACATAACACATAATCATGAAAATATGTTCTTTAATAACAAGTATTATCTTTCATGTATCACGATACATTATGCATCTCAAGCCTATATAACTTAATGAATAAACCCGATGTTTATTCGTTCCATTACTTAAATATGTTTTCTTAAAATATACACATAAAATTAATGAGAAAACATCAATCGAATAAGAGTTTCATTAATATTAAAAAATAAACGTACAATGAATATTTACATTATGGAACCAAGTCTCATTTTTATTACATGATCCTTCAAATCCTTTAGTGGTATGCATTAGTCAAAGGATCAACAAATATCAACTAAGTGCTAATGTGTTCAATGACCACTTTCTTTTCCTTAACACGTTCTCTTATGACCAAGTATTTGATGTCGATGTGTTCTTATTACATGATCCTTGAAATTCTTTAGTGGCATGCATTTAGTCAAAGGATTAGCAATCATCAACTCAATGCTAACGTGCTCAATGACCACTTTCTTTTCCTTAACACATTCTCTTATGGCTAAGTATTTGATGTCGATATGCTTACTATGACTGCCACTTCTGTTGTTTTTGGCCATAAACATGGCAACCGAGTTATCACAGTATAATCTCAATGACCTAGAAATATAGTTAACTACTCTAAGCCCGAAAATGAAACTCTTCAATCATACACCATGTGATGTAGCTTCAAAACATGACATACACTCGACCTTTATAGTAGAAGTAGCAGTCAAGGTTTGTTTCTCGTTCCTTCAAGACACGGCTTCACCAGAAAGTATGAAAATGTAACCAGATGTTGATTTTCGTGAATCAACACAGCAAACGAAGTCCGTATTGGAGTAGCCAATCACTTCCAGATCGTTGGTTCATGTTCATCTATATATAAGCATGTAATCCTTTGTCCCTTGAAGGTACCTCATGACTTTCTTTGCAGCTTTTCAGTGGTCAACACCTCGATTACTCTAATATCTCCCTAGCATCCTAACAACAAATGCAATGTCAGGTTTGGTGCAAACTTGAGCATACATTAGGCTTCCAATGGCTAAAGCATATGGAATTTTCTTCAATTGTTCCTTCTCGAGCTCATTTTTAGGGCATTGGTTTAGGCTAAATATGTCACCCTTCACAATTGGTGCCACACTCGGTGAACAATCCTTCATTTGAAATCTCTCTAAAACTTTATTAATATATGTCTCTTGAGACAAACCCAAAATGTCTCGAGATCTATCCATATGGATCTTAATGCCAATAACATAAGATGCTTTACCCATATCCTTCATATCAAAGTTCTTCGAGAGGAATCGTTTCACCTCATATTGCAAACCATTATCATTGCTTGCAAGAAAAATAGCATCCACGTATAGCACTAAATAACAAATCTTGCTCCTACTGACTTCTGGTATATACATTGATCTATATCGTTCTCTTCAAAACCAAATGAAGTGATGACATTATGAAATTTCAAATACCATTGACGGGAAGCTTGTTTTAATCCATATATAGATTTCTTAAGCTTACAGACCAAGTGTTCACCACCACTAGAGAAGAATCCTTCAAGTTGTTTCATGTAAACCTGAACTCTAGGTTACCATTAAGAAAATTCGTTTTGACATCCATTTGATGCAAATCAAAGTCAAAATGGGCAACATATTCCATGATCACACGAAGTGAATTTTTCTTAGATACAGGAGAGAATGTCTCCGTGTAGTCGATTCCTTCCCTTTGAGTGAATCCTTTGGCAATATGTCTTGCCTTATGTCTCTCAATGTTTCCTTGTGAGTCTTTCTTTGTCTTGAAGACCCATTTACATCCAATGACTTTTACACCATCAGGAAACTTAACGAGATCCTAGACTCGGTTAGACGCCATAGAATCCATCTCTTTTTTCATGGCATTGTACCATAAGTTCCAAAACCTCAAAACTCATGGCCTATGAAAACATCTCGGGATTTTTTTTGGCTCTAACATTGTAGTCACACTCTTGTAGATACACAACATAGTCACTAAGAATTACCAATTTCCTAACTCTAGTAGATCTTCTTAATTCTGCATCAACATTCTTCTAAGGAGCAGGATCATGTTGTTCAATTGGTTGTTCAATAGCTTCAGGCATCTGTTGAATTTCAGCATCTATTGGATTAGGATCAATAGCTTGTGGTACTTCTAAGAATGATTCAACATGCGTTTGTATTCGAGGTGCGTTGGTAACAACAACAATTAGTCCATTACTTGCAGTGGCACATTGAGCATCTGAATGATCTTTCTCAGGACCAATGCCCTGGGATCAATTGCTCTCACTAATCAAGTCATTCTCAAGAAATATTGCATTTCTTGATTCCACAAACCTAGTGCTATAAGATTGACAATAAAACCTATATCCCTTAGACCTTTCGGCATATCCAACGAAATACCCACTTATAGTCCTTGGGTCCAACTTCTTTTCTTGTGGATTGTAGACTCTTACTTCAGACGAGCAACCATAAACATGTACATGTAGCATACTCATTTTCCAATTCTTGAATAACTCAAAAGGTGTCTTTGGGACAACATTGGTTGGAACTCGGTTCAATATATATGCAACCATCTTAAGAGCTTCAATTCACAAGGAATCAAGAAGTTTGGTGCTAGCAAGCATGTTTCGCACCATGTCCAATAATGTTCAGTTTCTCCTTTCAACTACACCATTTTGGTCTGGTGAACTAGGCATAGTGTATTGGGCAATTATCCTATGCTTTTGAAGAAACTTAGCAAATAGACCAGGCGCTTGTCCATTCTCAGTACATCTACCATAATATTCACCACCTATATATGATCTCATAAACTTTATTTTCTTTCAACATTGTTTCTCTACTTCGGCCTTAAAGATCTTGAAGACATCTAATGCTTCGCTCTTATTATGAAACACATAGAGATACATATATCAAGAAAAATCATCAATAAAGGTGATAAAATATTTCTAACCTTGTATATCCATGTCTGGAAAACATATATCACTATGTATGATTTCTAATATGCTTGAGCTCCTATTGACACATTTCTTTGACTTATTAGTATGCTTTCCCTTAATGTAGTTTACACATGATTTAAAATCAGTAAAATCTATAGTACTAAGTACCCCATCTTTCACTAATATTTTAATTCTTTCTATGGAGATATGTCCTAATCTCCCATGTCATACTATAGAAGAGTCCTCTTTAATAATACACCTTTTAGAGCTAGTTTGAACATGCATAGCAAGAAAAGTGGCATTATTTCGTAAATTAATATAGTAAAGACCATTAGACTAAGTACCATTCCCAACGCAATGAGATTTATTAAATAAACTAAAATATGTTTCTGAAAATTGAAAGGAATAACGATAAGGTACAAGTCTTGAAATCGAAATCCATTTTCTAGAGAAACTTGGAACATAAAAAGTCTTTTCTAATTCTAAAACAAAACCATTATATAAAGTCAAATTGTATGTCCTTATAGCCTCCACATATGAGCCCATCTTATTGTCGGATAAGATGTATTGCTCACTTCCTACTAGATTCCTTAGATTTTGCATACCCTATAAGGAGTTTGTAACATGGATTGTAGATCCAAAATCAATCCACTAGGTGTTAATATTAACATTAACCAAAGTAAATTCATAACAAACAAACAAGGTTGGATTACCTTTATTCTCAAGCTATTTCTGGAATTTGATACATTTCTTCTTCATATGTCCCTTCTTTTTATAGAAGAAACACTTGACTCTTTTCTTAATATTAGCCTGAGGTGGAAATATTCCTTTTCCTTTCTATTTATTTTGAGATTTTCCTTTACCACTAATGAGTCTTAAGGAAGAGAACTTCATAATTAGGGTACTTGCCAAAGCCTTATCTGAAGTGACAAACTGATTATTAATGGCCTTTAGCATGTCTTGGACCTTGTTATATTGCTCAATGAAGCCCCTAATACCAGCAGATATTTTCGTCTTTATGAACATAACGGAGAGACGATTAGATCGCTCCCACTTAACATAAAGAACAACTGCATCTTGAGAGCTGGTTTTAGTTAATGTAAGGGGCTCCTCCTTCCTAATGGTGTAATCTATGTCCATCCATCCCATATGAAGGAGAGCTCTCTCCTTCTAAACCTTGTAGTTGTCCCCTTTGAGCTTGGGAACATCGCATTTCATATCAGAGTAATTAACAGCTTGAATTGCTACAATAAATTAAATATTCATGCTCATGTTAATAAATTTGAAGTTGTCATAAAAATATGACATGTTCTACCAATGCAAAATCATGGAGCAAATATGAATCTAGTGACATAAAACTTACATGTTGGTTAAAGTTTTAATTCAATTAGATCCATCATAACTTTATGATAAAACTATCAAATTATGTTTCTTTTCCTAATCCTCATGGATAAACTAGAAAATATAATTTGATATTCTATCCTAGTTAATCACACATAAATATAATAAAAATTCTTGTGGGATAACATTTATTATATCACATATGATTAATCACAATTAATGTTTTATTTTCTAAATGTGATAATAAATAAACCTTATTATAATTTTAATTAATTAAATATGTTGTGGCTACTCCTTAATTAATTAAACTATATTAATCACTTAAACATTAACTAAATCCTTAAGCTCAATTATTGCATAAAACCATAAGCAATATTAATTTAATTCTAAATATGCAAATATTATCTATCTTAAGAATGCATATATGATGATAAATTATACAAGCAAAAATAAATAATATAAGCACTAATTAAATCCATAAAGATCCATTAACAATTAATTCTATTATGCATAAATTATTTAACCAAATTCCATATATATAATTAATTACATAATTTATACATATAAATACTAAAACAAATAATTTAATCATAATGTATTTAAATAAATTTTAATGAGCCTAAAAATTATTTAAATAAATGTCACATGTATAATAAATATTGTATACATCACAAACCTAAGTTAAATAATTAATCACATTAAAATTATATTCAGAATTTTTTTATTAATAAAAAAATTAAATTTTAAATGTATATAAAAATAAGCCTCATACATATCCTAACATAAAGTGCATCATGGTTCAATGGATAGGATATTTCATTCTCAGCCATGAGATTCGGGTTCAATTATTAGAAAAACCAGTTTTTTTGCCAAAAAAACGACAAGTCGTTTCTCCCCTGCAGAAGTCGTCATCAACCTCCAGTCGAGTTGCATGACCATGTTTTGACTCAAACGGAGCCTCGACGATTTCTATCGATTTTGGCAGTCTTTTTATCAAAATTTGATTTTCGAGTGATTCATAGTATTATTTTGATCAAAAACGTCAAAATAAAAGAAGTTAATTAATTAATTCCAATGAATACTCACAATAAATTGGAATGATTTTCCTCATAGTTTTTTAAGTTTTAATTCACATGATCATTCAAATATCAATACTGAAATAATTTATAATTTTCATATGCATAAAAAATAAGCCAAATAAAAAACCTAAATTTTCAATTCCTTGGTGAAAAGAGAAAAACAAGAGTGTTTTCAAAATTGCTCTGATACTAAATGTTGGACCATAATTCGATCAAAAAATGTTCAAAAAATCATATGAACGCAAATAAAAACACAACGGAAGCAAAAAGGGATTAAAAATGTACCTCTTTTCATTGATCAAATTTTACTACTTTCACGAGAATTCTAATAGGTTTTTGGTTTGATGTTTCAAAAACTTTCTCTATTATCACGATGATGTAGAGAACAATTTACTAAAAATTAATTAAATTTTCTCTCAATGTTCAATACAGAGTAAGCTTAGGGATCAAATCATGTATTTATAGACAAGTCTCAAATACTCTGATCATCAACGAACAATCAGATGTACATTGAAGGGCTGCAAAATGTGGAAGATAGAGTGATGGAAATTATAGACCAACTTCTACCAATTGGTCAAACTAAGCTCCGGAGCTCTAAATTGAGGAGGAGGGTAAGCCAAGTTTCGAGCACGCGTGTAGTCATCATGTAAGTTTGATGAGGAAAGGGCGAGAAGGACCGACCCAACATGGAGCAACGTCGTTTGACTATGGCGACATTGACGAGCAATGGGTACTGCGTCATCAAGCGCGTGAGCTACCTCAAGGGTCAAACATTGCCTAGCAACACTAATCGACATAGGCATTGCCGGAGAGCATATAATTAAACTATGACAAGCTCTCCTTATTCTCTATATTTGTATTTTTTTTTTGGGTTTTAAAATCAAATATAAAACTAAACAAATTAAATTCAAAGTGAAGTGAAAATACTGAATAATAAGGAGAGATGTGGGAACTGGGAAGCAGTAGAGAAAGGGAGTGCTTGAATTATTTAATATGCGAGAGTGAGGAGGAGCGTACGGTGTTTTGTTTCGTTGATGGTGGTGTCAAATTAAGGTGGGGCCTACAAGAGAGAGGTGAAGGAACGTAACCAACAAATAAACACTAAGCAAGTGGTAACAACAGATTCTATTTACTGAATAACGATAAAAAACACAATTTTATATGCATATCACTCATATTATAAATTGTATTAATATTATTTTTAAAAAACTTAATTTTTATACATAATACATATAAAAAATATGAGTATAAAAAGATTGATTTAACATTTCTCTTACTTTATTTTTTTATTTTTAACTTTAGGAAGATTCTTATACAGTGTTTCATGAATAGATTTGTAAAAAAAAATTTATTTATTATAAGTTATTATATTATGATAATTGATATAATAGTTAATTATAAATTAAAAAATTAAGTTATATTATTTTAACTAATAATTATATAAGATATCAATTATCAAAACTTATAATACAAATAAATATTGTTTCGAAATAATGATTCATCTAATAATTTACTATAAAATTATTATATTTTATTTTAAATTATATTTTTGAATCATATCAAGGATATTTGATTAAAGAAAATCTCGAGAGAAAGACACGGGAAGAGGTGAATAAATACTAGAAAAAATTATTTACTCTTCAATATATATTAATTTTCATGAGATGACCTTGAAAGAAATGGAACGAATAGTAGAATATCATTTTGAGTCCTATGAGTTCTCACTACTATTCCTCCTCTAGACATTTATAATATACATTTATAATATAAGTGCACATGATCAGGTCCAATCTAAATTTCACAAAATTTAAATAATTAGATCGAATTGTTTATATGTATACATCATGTTAATTCTGTAAGTCCTTTGAGTCTTTGTTGGTTTTTTCATGTGCAAAACACAACAAATTTTATTTTACTTAATATATTTGTCTTTTTTTGTGTAAAGTTGGTTACTGACGATCAATAATATACATATGCATATAATTAGGCACACTTTGTATGTGAGTATATTTACACATATTACATGATTGATTTTCATAGTGTATATACGAAGTTGAGTATTGTGATTTTGTTTTGCTGTGTTTGCATATATTTGTGAAAATTACTCGATAATTTTAAAAAATAAAAATCACATTTTTGGTGGTTCAATAACCCATCAACGAGCACTTTAAAGTTTAGTTTTCTTACCGGGGTTGGTTGTTCCCCTGGTTTGGCACTGGGGTACGGGTTGATGAGAAGG
Source organism: Hippophae gyantsensis (assembly GCA_030763125.1). NCBI lineage: Eukaryota > Viridiplantae > Streptophyta > Magnoliopsida > Rosales > Elaeagnaceae > Hippophae > Hippophae gyantsensis. The sequence continues at coordinate 30,427,370 of CM061030.1, forward strand.
TTGATAAGGCACTTCAAAAGATTAATTTTTTTCTATAAATACCACATCTCTTTGTATTTTTTAATCAAGAAATTTGAAGTAAAGTTCTACTAAAATTTTAACTCATTTTTTATTCTATTTCACAAATTATTTTGAGTGTATTTTAGTGTTTGTGTTACGTATTTATAGGAGTAAAATAGTATTCTTACATTATGAGTTCTTAAACCTATCTTTCTAGCTGGTTGTGCGCAAAACTACATTCTTAGAATGGGCTTAGTCATATCTATAAATTCCTAAGATAGTGTTTGCTATTTGTTGTAGTTGAGGTGGTTTCTACATTATTGTACACGTTATTGATCATTGGTTACTAATCACGCTGTTATGTATGGTGTTGGCTCTAGAGGAGATCTGAATCTGTTTGTCACATGAAGTTGTTGCGAAGGTAGCAAGTGAGGGCAACAATAGGAAGTTAGGACAAAATGGTCCCAATTGATAAAATTATTTGTATTTATACTTTATTGAGTTATATTTATTTATTATTTTTAGTGAATTGTTTGTTACCAAAGATTTTATCACATATCATGGGTTCTACGTGGGTATATCTTATTATATTTATTGTTATGCATGATTAGCTGTTATCTTAGTATAATATAAGTTTCTATCGTATGTATACTGACATATTAAATTTAGACTTTGATTAAAAAGCTTATTTTGACAAATATCAAAATTATATTAATCTCAATTTTATCTAGAGAAGTCACTAAGGTTGTTCTAATTAGAATTTAAAATAAAATCAATTTAAAGAAAATATGTAAAATAAAAGAAAGATAGTGTTCAAAGATCAAATTAATGGAAAGAAAAATTCTAGGAAATTGCTTTCACCTAATCCATCACTAGATTTTTCTCATCTAGCTAATAGAGTTTAATTCTCTCTGTTTGTTAGCCATCTCCAAAAAACATCCAAAAGTCTCTTTCAACAATCAATTAGAAATATTCTTATTTATTAATTTATACAAGAGTATGCAATTTAATAAAGCAAGAAAACATTAAAATTAATGATTTTAATACTACACAGGTTTATACAAGTCATTCGATCTTTATATTTATCTATGCCAAATATATTCCAAATCTATCCTATAATTTCCTCTTTCGATAATAAATCACAAGACTAAAATCATCTAATTAATGGTCAATTAAATAGAAGTAATAAACTCATAATAAATCAGACAAACATGTAAATAAATAATTCAAATTAATATAGAAAATCAAGCATAGTTTGGAATTAAATTACATCTTTTTCTTATAATAAAGAAAATTTAATTCGTGCTAAAAATTAAATTAAATATCAATGAGTTCACCATAATTTTCTGAGAGGAATTGAAAGAAAATTAAATCGCAAAGAAAATATGCTTTCGTGTCTTCTCTTTCCTGTGTTTCCTTTTTTTGCTCTACCTTCTGCTTTTTTTTGTTTTCTCCAGTTTTATGCCATCTGTTTTCTGTTTCTTTTTCTTTTCTTTCTACGCAGTCCTCATCCTCGCCTCCCTTTGGTTTATATATATTAACCCTTTACACCTCTTATGCCTAGGGGTGTTCATCGGATGGAATCTGCTGATTTTATACTCATTCGATCCAATTCGACTATTCGATCGGATTGAAACATCCTAATCCACAACCGATTCGATCACCTTTCAAATCCGATACAGTCCAATCCATAACCTATTTGGACTTAATCCGACCAATAAACTTAATTAACTCTATTTTTGAATAAAAAATTTAAATTTTCACATAAATCATAACATAAAATTATTTGAGTTAAAAGAAACCTTAAAAAACCAAATAAATATATATAATTAATTTCGATCGGATCGGATGGGATCAGATAAATCGTAGTAAAATCCGCCATCTGATCCGAACTTAACGAATGAAAAAAATTTACATCCGATCCGATGGTTGGATCGAAATCATCAAAAAATTAAAGGATCAGATTGGATTAATCAGATTAATCAGATGATCAGATTTTTTGCACACTCTTACTTATGCCACTCGCTATTTTTTTCTTTTTCTTTCTTCTCCCATTTTTTTGTGATATATATATAATTAGAGAAATTTCAATTTAAATATTATTTAAATAATTCTTCATTTAAATTTGAGAGTACTTAGATTATATGTTTCTAAAATTTTGAATCTTCATTTTCTTCAAATTTGCAATAAAATTTAAATAATAATAATGAAGTCTAAAATCAATAAAAATTAAATAAAATTATACTAAAGTTTAAAGTTGAGAAATGCTAAATTATACAAGTCATCAAACACCCCCAAACTAAGAACTTTGTTTGTCCTCAAACAAAAAAATAATAAAATAAAAGACAACTATAGACAATATCAATTAGACCCCATCGAGAACTACCATAACTTAACAAGCCATGATCTGAATTTAGATTTCATCACTAATAACTTACTCTTTTTACATCGAAGATAACATGAAAATCAATCAAAATTTAGCAATTTGTCAAACAAGAGTTAATCATTTACTTCAACCTAAAACTAAGTCCTTTACTGTGTGTGTGAAATAGTCAATTTAACTCCAAACCACCAGCAAATTCAGATAAAAGTAAAACAACTGAAATCAGAAGAATTCTTTCAAAACTTAACTCTATAAGTTCAATTTTCAGAAAAATCCTCTCAACTAATCTAATCAAATACCAAAATTAGAGATTAAAATGCTTTTAATCAAGGTTGTAATGATAAACCACAGGGTGAGGGCTAAGAAAAAATGGATATAGAAAATCAAAACAAACTGAGAAAATACTTGGTAGAAAAAAAAAACAGTAAAAAGAATATCCACAGGATTCATACCATAGCCTTCTCTCAACAATATGCTCACACTAATGACAATATTGTTGTCATACTCAATAAGTGGAGTGCTTTTTTTTTCTTTTCTTCTTTTTTTTTGTGTGGTTTCCTTGACACTCATAATCTTTACTAATTTTAACCACTTTAACATTTTTTCGATGCTTTCCTTTCAGTTTTTTTTTCACACTTTGATCAAATAGATTAAACATAATATGGATTATTTAATTTGAAATAACTTTCTTTTTAAATGCAAATTTTCATCAAAGTATTTTCTCAAAATTTGAGGTAAGTTCATGGTTTTTCAGGCTTAGAATTTGAATGATTGTTGTTAAAAGAAAAAATAAATGTTTATGTAAAATAAAGCTCAAATGGGTTGGCTATGGGAATACACTATGCAATGATGGCGTGATAGTTAGGACGACAGGGAAAGCTTTTTGATTGTGACAAAAAAATTGCCTAGATAATTTCTCTAATATTTGGTATCAATTAGGATTTTGTCTCAAGGATCTATCAATGAATTTTAGAGCAAAGCAAGATTGAACTTCCCTATGTGCTCAATTAATTTCAAGGGTAAATATTTAAATCAAAACACCCACAAAACTCTGACTAACATAATAACAACTTTTACTATATGCTCAATTATTTTCAAGGATAAAGATTTAAATCAAAGTACCCACAAAACTCTGACTAACATAATAACAACTTTTGAAAAAAATTCTCAAAACCATCATCAATCATAGATTTTAGAGTTATAGTGAATTTAATCATACTCAAATACGTGCATGATAAGAGAATCCAACAACTCAAGACTATAGGAGTTAACACACACAAACTTAAACTATTAAATGTCCTCATTGTAATTCAAAAGTAAGACAGATAGAAGAAATGAAAGGAACTTCCCTGGTTTTATGATGTATCCGCATTAGTTTGTAATTTTTAGTTTTTTATTCCTGCATAATAAACCAACATCAAAACCTATTCAAGTAGTAATAAAAAATAAAATAAAATAAAAGAAATAATAAAAGAAATTTTTAGGGGTTGCTTCCTATAAGCGCTTGTTTTATAGTCTACAGTCAGACTTTTCAATCTTCATCAATTAGGATTTTAAAGAGAAATAAATGCACAATTCCTCTCCACTTGCTCTCCATAATAGTGCTTCAGTCTATGACTGTTAACTTTGCTCTCCATCTTGATCTTAACTTACCTGGGAAGAGTTTTAGCCATGAATTGAAAAGCAAAATATGTTATCCTGGAGCAAACTCACACCTAAGAATTTTTTTGTCATGCCACTTTTTTGTTCATTCTTTATAGATCTTTACATTTTCATAAGCATTATTTCGAAACTCATCCATTTCATTTAATTGAAGAAGTCATTTTTCCCCTATCGCGTTCAAATCAAAATTAAACTTCATTATAGCCCAATAAGCTTTATGCTACAACTCAACAAGAAGATGACATGCTTTTCTAACTTAAAAGTCATCCATGAAAATTTCCATTATATCTTCCACCATATCTGAAAAAATAGTCATCGTGTAATGTTGAAATGTTACTGAGGTATTGCATAATCCAAAGGGCATCCTTCTAAAAGCAAATTTTCCATAAGGGCATGTGAATGTAATTTTCTCCTAATCTTCAGGGTCTATGTCAATCTGGTTATACCCCGAATAGTCATCTAAGAAGTAATAATAGGGATACCCTGCCAATCGATCTAACATTTGATCAATGAATGGAAGTGGAAAATGATCCTTCCTTGTTGCTTTGTTCAACTTGCAGTAATCCATACATACACGCTAACACGTGACTGTTCTTGTAGGAATAAGGTTATTGTTGTCATTTTTAACCATCGTTATTCCACCATTTTTTGGTATAACATGCAGTGGACTTACCCATGAGTTGTCTGAAATAGAATTAATAATTCCAACATTGAAAAGCTTCAAAATTTAAACTCTCGCAACTTCATTGCTGGATTTAATCTTCTTTGGGGCTAAATTGATGGTTTGTAAGATTCCTTCATTAGAATCGTGTGCATGAAAATGGATGGAATTATACCTTTTATGTCAAAGATAGTCCATCCCAAGGCTGTTCTATGCTCACTTAACAAACGTAGTAACTTTTCCTCTTCCTCGGGTGTAAGTGATGTCGCAACAATCACTGGAAAGGTGTAACTATCACCCAAGAATGCATAGCGAAGATGGTCATGCAATTGCTTTAATTCTTGAGTTATAGTTTGTTACACTTTTTCTGTAGAGATTACAGAATCCATCTTTGCTACCATTAACTCTAGTCTCTCCACTTCTTTGCTAAATGATGTAACCTGTTGTAATGCTTCCAAGGAAAATACATAGTGGAGAAATTATTCCTTAACAAAAGGTAAATTAGGTTCACAAATAGCAGAGTTATTAAAATCATAAGCATGAGATAAAGTGGTGATACAACGTTCTAGGTGATTGGTTGGCATATCCTCTTGAAAGGATTTTACAATACATTTCTCAATGACATCTACCCGAAAGAAAATGCTTGGATCTTCTACAAATCTCATGGCTTCGTAGATTATGAACGTAACCTCTTCCGTGATCACTCTTAAGGTTAACTCACCCTTTTGAGCATCCATTAAAGCCCTTCCCATAGCCAAGAATTAGTAGGACATCTTGGTCTTCATCCATATCTATCACCACAAAATCAATAAGAAAATTAAATTTATTCACCTTTACTAATACATCTTCTATGATTCCTTGTGGATACTTGATGGATCGATCTGCTAGTTGTAAAGAAATTGTTGTCTATTTCATCTTTCCAAGTCCCAATTTTCTATAAACAGACAGTGACATAAGATTAATGCTAGGACCAAGATCACATAACACTATATCAAAAAATGAATTTCCAATAGTGCAAGGCAAAGTGAAACTCCCTAGATCTTTTAATTTTTGAGGTTATTTATTTTGAAGAATGACACTACATTCTTCAGAAAAGCTTCACTATTTCAAACTCATCCAACCTTTTCTTCTTGGACATGATGTCCTTTAGGAATTTGGCATAATTTGGTATAATTTGACATTTTTTCCAAGGCATCTACAAAAGGAATATTTATGTGAATTTTCTTAAAGCTATCCAAAAACTTAGAAATTTGCTTATCTAATTTTTGTTTTTGGAAGCATTAAGGATAAAGAAGTGGAATATAGAGAATATGAGGATTGTAAGAAAATGAAATTGATAGAGGCATGTAAATCTCTTGATGAGTACTTAAAAATACTAAAATTATCATGATTCAATGTATTTTAATTGATTAAAAAGATTTATATTTATATGGTTTTAACATATTTTTATATAAATTTTTATTTTTGGAATCACAGAGATTTTTATTATTTTTTAGGTATTTTTGCTTTAAAAATAATTTAAAGACTTGAAGAATAATACTGGAGTCAATACATCACAAATATGTTTAAAAAATGAGGAAAAGTTAGAAAAATGGACAAAATTTCCCAACCACACGAGCATAATGCTTATCCCATGCCTATTTCACGCCGTAATCCAGCACGCATCATGCCAAATTTCTACCCGCGTTAGTGCCTACATCAGCACCCATCCACTCTTTGAATCCAACACGCATAAGCGCATTTTCGGCCGCAAATTTTGCCTAGTTGCACGGGTTAGCACCCTATATGCATGCCAGCCTATCCATTACGCGTCTATCATCATATTTTAAGATATTTTTTCACCTTTTTAGCATTTTCCTACACTAATAAAAAGCCTATATCATTCATTGTAGAAAACACACCTTAAACACAATTTTCTCAACTCTTTCTCTCTAGAAAGTTTTCTTATTTTTTTTAGTTTTTAGTTTTAAAGTTCATCTCTTTTTGAGAAGAACTAGTTATGCTTTTATAGATTTTTAGTTTTTTATTCAATAAATGAAAATGCAAATATATTTGGAGGTTTTCTAGTAACAAAATTAAGATCAAAGTTCTGTAAGGATTCTTTTAAGGTATAATTTTAAAATGAATTCTTTATAGTTATTTTTTTGTTTTATTCTGATATATTATATTTAATTTGTTTGTGATTAAATTTAACATGACTGGCTGTTTGTAAACATGATATAATAATAACATTGTTATGCTTGTGAAATATTAAATAGGTAAAATATTTCTATAAAATAAATTGATTTTATTTTTATTTAAGATTTTATATTAAGAATGTTAGAGGGAAATATATTATTTTTCATTACAAACTTAAATCTAAAAATTAGATTATAAGGTTTAATTATCCGGTCTGATTTAGAATAATGCTCTTTTATTTGTTGATAAAATCGCTCAGTAGTTAGAGTGAAGCTCTATTTCAAAAGTTTTTTATAAGAATTATTATTCGAAAATGTATTGAAACATATTTTCAGTAATGGTTTTAAAACTTGAAAGTTAGTACCCGGATAATTAAATTCTTAGGTTTAATTTGGATACCTTGAATAAAGTTTAAAATGTCTAACACCACCAAGGTGGCATTTAAATGGTTCATTTTCAATCTCTTAGAAGAAAAAAATTAATTTAATTATCCAAATTAGTTATCGACCCTATCCATAAGTGTTAATTGATTTGTTTAATTAACAAAAAATATATAACCACACAAAAGGTGGTATTTATATATAAAAAAAGAATCAATAAATACCACTATATCTTTAATAACCTAAATAATATGAGCAATCATAATTAACTTAGTTATTGTATCCATAAATATTACACTATTATGAATGATAAAAAATCTCATTATTGTTTGTTGAATCTATATCTATGTTTATTTTTTTATGTCATTAGATTAGGAAACAAAAATCAAAATATCGTGACAGGATATTTATGATTTAATTTCACTATTAAAAGTTTAAATAATAAATTGAAAATCACATATATTTCTTTCTTAAATCAACATTGGGACTATAGCATGTCATTTTCTATAAAATGAACTTTCAAGAATTTTACATATATAAAACCAAAGTATTTACAAGATCAGTATTGTTAATTTTATGCTTATCAAGTTTTTGGCGCCGTTGTCGGGAAAGAAATATCGTTTTAAATTATTTATCAACATTTTGAAAACTTTTTGTGTTTTAAATAATGATAATTTTATTTATTTATTTTGAGTTAAAAAAATTAAATATTAAAAATTTAAAACTTTAATTATTTTCTTTTAAAAAAAATAAAAAATAAACAAAAAATAAAAAAATTAACTTTTAATTTTGAATTAATTTTTTATTTCTAATTTTTTATTTTATTTTAATTTTAATTTTAATTTTAATTTTCTTTTAATTTATATTTTAAATTTAAATTTATTTTTTTAATAATTTTTTTAATTTTTAAGTTTCAATTTTCATTTAATTTTTAATTTATTTATTTTTATTTTTTAATTAATTAATTAATTTTTTTAATTCTAAATTTTTTTATAAAAATATTAATAAAAAATTTAATTAATTTTTAACTTTAATTTTTAATTTTAATTTAAAAAAAACTTAATTAACATAAATTTTCTATTAACTTAATTAATTTAGATTTTGACTTAATTAAATTTATTAACTTAGATTTTAATACCATAAAACGTAAAGATATAAAGGAGTTTTATCTAGGAGATTAGGTTTTGGAAGCTTTTGTGCCACTAGTCTTTTCTAGGAACGTTGCTATATCTAGGAGAATGGTTTTTAAGAACTCTTTGTCCCCCATTCTTTCATGAGATCACTCTTGATTAATACTGATTATGTTATTTAATTTAGATATTATCATAAAATAAAATATAAAAAAATAAAAGATAAAAAAAATTCTAAAATTATCTCTAAAATTTTAAAGTTTTTAATCACAATCAGTGACAAAAGGAGGTAGCTGCTTTGTTAGATCTAGGTACAACTATGTTTTGATGCCTTAGTTATTTGACTTGCACCTAAAAGTGGGTTATCTAACACCTACAATCATGTCTCTAGTTTTAAATAAATAAAATTTTGAAGATTCATAGAACATGACTTAAAAAGTATAGGTAGACAAACTTCCTCTACCTATAGTTTTGATTGACTCAATGATGTGAGGACATTGAATCTACTTAAAATGAAATCCCTCAAGTTACGTCTTGTTAAGACGTTAAACTAAGCGCTGGATGGGAGACAACCCATCATTTAAGTAATTTTCTTTTATTTATTTTAGTTTAATTCATATGAATAATTTTAAAATTGTTAAAACTAAAAACATTTGTTGAGATATTAGAAGTTCACAACGATCTGTTTGGGTGAACTTTAATGATGAAGATGATGGATGCAGTTGCATTTCTCCATCTCTACTTGCACATTCTTAGGAAATACCTAACTTTTATTCTTTTTTCTCTTTATCTTTAATTTACAATTTTTACATTGAGGATAATGTAAGTTCTAGGTTAGGAGTGGTGAAAAGTTACTTTGCTTAATTTTGAAAATTTGAACAATTTTTAAAAAAATTTATGTTCACATTTTCTTTTTTATTGTGTTTGATTTTATTTTATACTTAGTGATTTATTCTCTTTATATAGTTTAGAAATTTTTAGAATTTTAGGATTAGTTTTAAAAAATTTCTCACAAAAATTTCTTAATTTTTAAATCAAATTTAAGTAAATAGTTATGTCTTTTGCACTATTAGATTAATTTTTGAAAACATATCATGGTGTATATGGTAATTAGTTAGTTTTTATCATGACTAGTATTTCTTGATAAGGTGTGAAAATTATATTAAACACAAAATCGGTGTTTAGGAAGTAAATAATAGAGACTACCCTTTTGAGTGAAATATATTTTTTTGAAATATATTTTTTCTACTCTAAACACTTTTCTTATTTATTATTATTATTATTAGATGATCTCTATAGGACTTAGTATTGAATGTCTGGATTTTTACATTCTAATGAAGTATTATATATTTATTTGATTAGATTAAATGATTTAAGTAGAAATTGATAATATATGTCTTTTTTCATTTATGCATGACTTCTACTAAAAAAAGATATATATAGGGTTACCTATACAAATACAAACAGAAAAAACCAACTATTAACTACTCACCTTGCCATATAAAAATGTACAATCTGTACATGAATCTACTCTAACAAAATGGATTCTCTTATTAAAAAAAATATAAGAGAAAGAAAAAAATAGATAGAAATATAAGAAAATAAATAGTATAATTTATATACTATGACTTAAAAAGTCTAAATAGTTGTAAGAAATGGTTTAATGCAAAAGAAAATATAGGAAGTAATTCTTTAAACAGTCATTGTATTTTCCTACATTTTCTAAAAGACATATTACTTGATATTTTTATTCGATGAATTTGATTGATGCATGAAAGTAATGTATAATATTTTATAAATCCTTACATTTGATTCCTTTCATAAGATTAACGTTAAAATAACACTTTGAGTCTTTCTTCTTTATACATATGCGAACATATTAGTTCATTTCTATACATAAACTCTTTTACATATAAATTAGTATGAGTGTTTGAACTCATATAATTCAGTGATTTTGAGATTATTGACTTGTGAGGAATAGAGTCAAAGCGAATTCAGATTACTAACACTAAGTATGGGTGAAATTAAATTGATACATTTTTTATATGAAATATGAAAATGATTTTCAACTAATTATTATAATAAATCATGAATGTTTAGAAAGTTGAAATAATCTATGCTTAAGATTTTAATTATGAAATTTAAAAGAGATTATAAGCATGAGATATTTTTGTATTTCATTTCTTTATTTTATTTTAGTCATTTTACTTTATTTTAAATTTTAGTTAACTTATTTTATTTTCATTTTTTGTTAATGCTTGTGGGTATCATTACTGAAAAACCCTCATGAGACTTAAACTCGTCTACTAGGGCAACCTAAGGGTTTAAAGGCTTGTTCAATACGCTAAATGTAACCGTGTAAATCCACGAAAATGGTTTAGGATATTTTAATTTTTAGTTTTTACCTTTTCTCTTGCAAAAGGTCTACTAAGAAACTCATTGGGGGTTGTGATGAGTGTTTAAAAAATATTAAAATTATCATGATTTAATGTAATTTAATTGATTAAAAAGATTTATATTTATATGATTTTATCATATTTTTATATAAATTTATCTTTTCAGAATCATGGGTATTTTATTATTTTTCAGGTATTTTCACTTCAAAAATTATTTAAAGACTCGAAGAATAATAATGGAGGCAATACATCACAAATATGTTGAGAAAAAAATGAGAAAAAGTCAAAAAATGGAAAATTTGACAAAATTGTCCAACCACGCACGCATCATGCTTATTTCGTGCGCAACTGCACCCATTTCACGCAAAATTTGTGCACGTAGTAGTGCCCACTTCACGTCGAAGTCGCGTGTGCAGCAGAACCCATTTCATGCCGAAATGGCGCAAGTAGCCAAGCCCATTCATGCCGTAATCCAGCATGCCGAAGTCGTGCACGTAGTCGAGCCCATTTCATGCCAAAGTCACACACATATCATGCCAAATTCCTGCGCCCGTCAGTGTCTGCATCAACTCCCATCCACTCCATAAATCTAGCACACATCGGTGCATTTTCAACCGTGAATCTCGCCTAGTTGCATGTGTTAGTGCCTTATACACATGTCGGTCTATCCAATATGCATCTATCATCATTTTAAAAATATTTTTCCACTTTTTTAGTCTTTTTCTCACCTATAAAAAGTCAATCTTTCCTATTGTAAAAAATACACTTTAAGACACAATTTTCTCATCTCTTTCTCTCTCTAGCTTTCTTTCTATAGAAAGTTTTTTAGTTTTTTTTAGTTTAGTTTTAAAGTTCTTTTCTTTTTTATATAAATACCACATTTAGTGAGGTTAGACGTTCTTTATTAATTAAACAAATCAATTAATACCTATGGGTAAGATCGATAATTAATTTGGTTAATTTAATTTAATTAACAAAGAATATCTAATCAAATTAACAAATGAATTAATTTAATTAACCAAATTAATTATCGACCTCACTCATAAGTGTTAATTGATTTGTTTAATTAACAAAGAATGTCTAACCTCACTAAAGGTAGTATTTATATAAAAAAGGAAGAACTTTAAAACTAAAAACAAAAAAACTAAGAAAACTTTTTAGAGAGAAAAAGCTAGATAGAGAAACATTTGAGAAAATTGTGTCTTAAGGTGTGTTTTTTTACAATGGAGAAGAAGGACATTTTTTAGGTGAGGAAAAGGATAAAAAAGTGAAAAAATATCTTAAAAAATGATGATAGAAGTGTATTGGATAGGTTGGCATGACAAACTCACGAAGTGAAATTATACACCCATGTTTAGAGTTTAATTTGACTTATTTATAATTTATAATATATGTTGGTGCATTATTCACAAATAGCCTTTTTATAATTTTTTTTCTTTTTTATAATTTTACGTCAAATAGGAAAACTCAATGTTTATTTTGTATCATAAATAAAATATTCTACACAGTGGATTGTTTTACACGTGTACATATATAACCAAATAACCAACTAAATTTGATTATAATTAAAAAATAAACTAACAAATATAATATTGAATTATCTTGAAAATTATAAATATATCATTTAATTTTATTTAATTATATAAATAATATTTAATTATAATTAATTGTATAAATATATTGTTATTTTATTTTTTTGATAATTACATTATATTTTTGTTAGTAAATTTGCACAATTATTAAAAAATTTGATAATAAATTTATATAATTAATAAAAAATTTGGTAATAAATTTATCATAACAATGATAGATTTATAGTACTAATAATATTTAGCAATATTTTTATTAGTTGATAAAATTAGATGATATATTATAATTTTTGATATAATTTTGTGATATATTCATTAATTGTTAGTTTATCCTTGTGTAAATTTTATACTATGTATCTACATTTGTGTATCAAACTTTATAAAGTCTTCCTTCTAAATATCTTCCAACTTAAATTAAAATGTGAATGGATAATTAAAACAAAATTGCAATTCATTCACTTGTTATTTTTATTTTTTTCACAATATCATTCTGTGGCGAGGATTTAAAATAGGAAATAAAAAAAATGTTAAATTTTGACTAACTGCATTAAACATAATTGACAAAATCTATGTAATAGATCAAAGGTATTTGGTGTAGAGTTGATCAATACGTCTTCTAACAATTACTTGATAAGAAAAACTCCCGCACTTTAATCAAATTGTTGGTTGATATATGAGTTTTAACATTCCAAGTTCAAAATTCGACTACTGTCTCACATAATGTGATGACCATACGCTGTATATTTCGTAAGGTAAAAAAAAATGACTTCATAAGACTAACGCATTAAATACAATTCAAAATTGTGCTATTTGTATTATTTATATGTTTTTCTTTAGAAAATAAAAAAAATTATTCATTGACATTCAAAATGCAAAGAGAATTAAATTATATAATCAATTAGACATATACACACTTATCATTTTGTATCATATATTATCATTGTTACTATTTAATGATTTTTTGTTTATATAAATTGAAATGTGATCGTTTCTTTAACTAATTACTAATTTAAAGATATTTCAAGTATCATCATATTCAATGAATAAAATATCATATTTACATCTGATATTAAATCTAAAGAAAAAAATACATAAATAATAACAAAAGTAGGCTGAAAAATCATACTAGATAAAATTTATTATTTAAAGTTTAACAGTTTTTTTTATATTTTTCAATTAGTTTACAAAAATAGGTGATTTATTAGCATGTTCTGTTTTTTTTTAATAAGTACTAACCTGATTTTTTTAAAAAAGGCTACTTAATTTATAAATACTCTATACATCTTCATTCAATAATATAATTCAGTTTTACAGTCATAAACTTATTCTCTTTTCTTTTCATCTTCACATTTCATTTACGTTCATTTTATGATACCAGAGTTTAAAATTTTCACAATAATACTTTAAAGGCATCACCTAAGCCTAACATTGCTTATAGGAAATAGACTCATATAAGTGAGTCAAATCCTTCAACTCATGCACCTTAATCAGCTTTTGCATCTCCTGTCCTACTTTCACTTGCAAATATAAGTTTCTCGATTAAATTAGATAGATTATTTTTTAGCTATAGCGTGAACAATTGCTAGCTCGCATCCCATCATATGGAATGGAGAGGATCATCCGCTTGAATGTTCTAATATCTCTACCTTTCTTGCCTCAGTCATAAACTTCTAATCCCAAGTTTGAAAAATGGATGAGACTTAATGGAATTGTTAAATCCTTTGCATCAATCTCACAAAGTACCTCAATACATATGCATATGATAGAACTAGGAACAACTGCTCAATATTGGAGAGCATTAGAATTAGTCTACTCAATTTTTTTTTGCTCGTGTGATGGATCTATGTCTCCAATTAAAGGCCGTGTGTGAGAACAATTCATTATTAAATGAGTTTCTACTTCAAATCAAGTCTATTTCTAATCATTTCATGGCTATAAGAGAGGTAATGTCAGATCAAGATTTGGTCGTTTGTACTGTAAAAGGTTTAGATCCTAAAACCTCAATTTCATCTCTTCTTTATCAATGCATTCTATATCACTATCTTTTGATGAGTTTCAAAATTTGTTGATGTATGAGAAAATACTTGAGCATCAATCTTAGTTTTATGATATTGATCATTAATTCCAAGCTAACATAGCAAGCATGATTGCATTGACACTTAGAGATCCTTGTCCCTCATTTAAACCTATTGCACAACCTAGTTGGAATATTCATGACTTCTTGTTCTAGAACTCCAACTCTTAAAGACACCCTGCTACTAAAAACAATCAATTTTAACAAAATCAAGAAATAAGTTAATTCTAACAAATCTCATGTGCATTGTCAAATAAGCAATAAGTCTGACCATTCTGCAAACAAATACTATCAGCTACAAGATCTTCTTGCAGGCAAGCTTGAATAGCCATTAGCTTTCATACTTAATACTTTACCAACTAGTTTTGGTTTATAGGTTCAAAATCAGTGACTGTCAGAGTTAGGTGCTACTCACCACTTAATAAGAAATTTTGGAGATTTGTAGTTCTCTGTTACTTATATAGGCAAAGAATCTATCATAGTAAGTAGTGGTACATCTTTTCCTATTCAAAACCATAGAAATGGAGTTGTATGTGTGAATGAATAAGCTTTTTTCTCTTAACAATATTCTTCACACACCAACAATTCCCAATAACCTAATTTTAGTTCAACGTTTATGTGTTAAAAATAATATTGTTATTGTTGTAACTTAATTTTAACTCAACGTTTATGTGTTAACAATAACATTGTTGATCATAAAGTACTTCTTAAAAGATATACACGTGATGTTCTCGAAGAAGTTGCTTTTACTTCTAATAACATAATGTTTTATGGTAATAGTGTTTATGCACTTTCGTTACCTTTTGTAAAAGTTAAACTTTTACTGACATTAAAATGAATGAGATATGACATAGAAGATTTGCTCATCCATCTATTGTATACAAACTGTGTCAACAAGTAATGATATAGATAAACATACAAATGATAATAATAATTTATGCAATATAAGTTATTTTGTTAAGTCATACAAGCTTCCATTTAAATCCAAACATGTACAAACCTCTTATGTTTTTGATTTGATATATATATGCATGTGTGGACTTTTCCTATACTTGCTATTATTTAATTACATTAAAAATGATAATTCATTTAATTTACGATTACTTATTTAATGAATGTTCGATCAATTCACTTATGAGTTAAATTCTATTTTTTTCTTAATTTCTTAGTGAACACCTCTTCAACTCATTGTCGTCTCTTTCAGCTCCTTACCATCTCTTAATAATAAGGGAAGGAAAGTTTAATGGTTTTCGCCTCTTCTAATTCCTCGATCTGTTCATCCAGTGCACTTAAAACTCTTCGATCTCATTGAAATATTTCGTAGGTTTTTTAAGTTCTCAATTGATTTAAATTTTAATTATAATGAACTCTTATTTTGTATTTGAATTTGAAATTTTATCTGAGAGACACTTCTTTTTGGAATTACCTTCCAAACGTGGTATCGGTATTGTTTTCTTTGCTAACCTCTAAATTTATTTGAAAAATATGGTATTGTTTTGTTACATCAATTTGAAGAGACTATATTATTCTATTGGTGCAATTGATCACTGTCATGTTTATCAACAAAAAATTCTTTCAATTGCTCAAGACCAGTTGGTTAATTATTGTGATGCTCAGAATAAGGTGTTTGAAAAATAAAAATTATCACTAGTTCATCAGAAATTATCAATTTTGAAAAATTGAGATATTTGAAATCATTAAAATATTTGGTGTACTGTTTTCAAAACTTGACCAACTTCCTATGTGTGAATTTTTGGCACATTGGGATTATATTAGAACATAGAAATAATTTAAGGACTGTACTCTATTTTCCAAAATTGATGGGATTTTTTTTATATATCAAAAAAAAATTTCAGTAATTTTCCCATTATTTTATAAGGGGAATAATGCGTATGAAGATGTCTAATCAATACAAAGTGATAATCCATGAACTGTGCAAGAAGACTCGAAAATTATAAAAAAATAACATTTTTTGAACTTACAATAATAATAATAAATATAATAAATATAATATTTAATAAAATTTAATTAAATGATATTTAATATTAAATAAATCTAAATAATTATAATTTAATTTAAATTACTAGAAAAACATGTACAAACACCAACAGTAATGATGAAAGTGGGTTGGTGGGTTACTTGAATATATGCTTTGTTTGAATTACGCTATATGTTCTCGCTATATTTTTTTACATCCTCATGAACATAAAATTATTGTAAAAAATATTATTATTATTATTATTTAGATTTGTTTAACAAATATAATTATAACCATAAAATCGGGTATCGTATTTAAATTATTATTTAGGTATCTATTATCACACATGCTATTAAAAATTGTCATTTTAGTATCAAATTTTTTATTTTTTCTTTTAAAAAGACATTAAAGTTTTATTTTTTTATTAAATAAAAAAATACTAAACAAATAAGATTGTAGCTTAAGTTCATGGTGGTAGTGGTGATGATATGGGTGGGAAGTTATACCACCTTAACCATAATTCAATCCTTATAAAAGAAACTTTATAAAGGTGTGATTCAAACTTGATTCATGGTGATGAAGTGAAAATCATATCACTTGAACTACAAGTCAATACTATTAATACCTAAGTTCTTTTATTGGTATCTTCTTGTCAAAAAGCAACAATAATCTAAAATTTTGTTCAAATAAGATGAATAATTATAACATTTAAGATTATTTTCTCACATTAACCACAATGAGTATACACAATTCTATTACAGGATAATTAATAACTTTTTAATTATTAATCATAGATTTCGTTAAAAAACTGAGTAGAATTTTTTTTATAATTAACACCAAAAAGAGACCAACAATGACAACTATATGGGACGGCAAACCTTTGATATGAGAAAAAATAAACTACTCTTATAGTTGTCGTTGCCAATTTATTTTTTCAATTAACAATTTAAAAAAAAACTCACCAAGCTTTTTCTAAGCAAATTTGTTAACAATTAAAAAAATTATTAATTATCTTACAAAGCAATGCCATAATTTTTTTATAGGTACTTAGAAGGCAAGAATTTGAACCAAGCCAATATCTACATATGTGTATAGATGTGTGAATACTATTTAAAAAAAAACAATTAAGAGAACAGTTCACATAATTTATAATAAGAAAATAATCTTAAATGCTAAAAGTATACCTACTTATTTGAACAAGTTTTGAATTACTATAGCTTTTTTTTTTTGGACAAAATTGATAACAATAGGAGAAATTGGGTAATAAAATAGAACCCTCAAATACACATAATAAGAATGATCAACAAAATAATAATATAAATACCACTGCTCATAAAATCTTATTCCGCTTTATTTTTCAAAATAATAATATAGATATCACAATAACTTAACTGACCATAAAATCTTATTATGCTTTGTTTTAACCCCACACATGTACAATAACTTGTGTTTTCTAATGAGTGGAGAGCCTTATTCTTTCCTACCCCTATCAATTTCCCAACTTTATATACTTTGGTTGTTTTTGTTTTTCTTTTCTATTGTTACACAATTTGATTTTTTCTTAATTCCTGTAAGAAAAGGGTTTAGGCTTGTAATTTGTTTTTTAACAGCACTGCTGTTAATAGAGAGATAAATATTCTTTAATTTTTAAAGAATTAATATTCTTCTTGGAGGTACCCAATCGAAACGTATTCCTAAAGTACTGAGAATTATTCTCACACCGACCATGGACTACTCAAATTTCAATCATAATCACTCCGTCACTTTTAGGCTTTGTAGGCTTTGATGCTTATAAAGCAATATAATGTTAAAAAAATATAAATATTTAATGGGACGGTATAACTCTTTTCATAGGTAGAGTTATATTTTTAACCTCCTCTAACCCAATACACATATTTTTTTTACAGTATAAAAAGCATATATTTTTAGCATGTTTAAAATTTTTTGTTTTTTATAACATAAAAAACATGTTTTTTAAGGGATCAAAAGAAAACCAGTTTAATAACTTAATCATATAAAAATTGTAAAGTTTTTTAGGTCAGCTGTATGGATTGCTCAAACTCAAAAAAGTTATCGGTGTATTTCCATCTATGAGTCCGAATCTTTAGCAAGCTAATTAAAAATTTCTGCTTACATTTGGTCAAGTACATAGTAAAAGTCTAAAGCTAACTTTCTCCCTGTAATTTTGTTTTTTTAATGAAAGTTTCCCTCTATAACATATAACCAGCCAACCAATTGCTAGTAAGTAAAAGTGCCACACGAGTATAAAAACCTAGCTAGGATTAATATATCTGTAGATTTATTTACCTTCATCTCTCGCATGTGTGGTAAGGTTGGGAACCCATTTACCGCTCTCATGCTTTTCCCTCAGCCTGGTGTCTCAAGAATTATCACAAACCCAATCACATCTTTGATCCTTTAGAAATGAGAATTTCTCCATATGGCATTTCTTGGTTGACTTTCAGAAAATTACGAGTTGCAAGAACTGCACAAAAATATTACACATGGAGTTTAGTTAAAAATGTTGCAACTGAATGATCTTATGATAATCACAAACAACGTTGCAATATAGCGCAGGTAAGAATAAGCATGGATGGCAACCACAAGTATGATAGAAGAGTTGCGCTGCTCCCTTTCTGTTAATTTCAGCTGCAAGGTTGTTCAGCGATTCTATTTGAGGGGCTCCTGGTGTATCAAAATGTTCCTTCATTTGCCTGCAAGCATGCAATGAAGAATATGATTGAAGCTTTTTATGCACCTTATAATAAAATACAAACAGATAATTAAGCTGATAGATACATTCGAATAGAATCGGTTATACTGTCAACTGAATCATTGAATATCGGTTGTTGGGTTTGTGTAGGTCCAGTTTCCATCAATATCTCTGCTTCTGGAAGAATAGAAAAGATGGGGTAAAAAATCAATAAAATCTCTCGAGCTAAACAAATGAACCCTATGTAGCATATGGAACAACAGGCAAAGGAATGGAGGTGTACCATAATCAGGTGTCAAGCCAGATCGCCTCGCCACCTTGAAATTTGGACCAGGGGAATTCCATGCATTCTCCTCCTCAATTGGTTCAAGGCTGCTGCTGCTAATGCGTGCTGAAGAAAATAGGTGAGGTCTTTTCTTGGATCTGAATGTCACTTCAGTTGGCTCTTCTATCTTAACTTGGTCATCCCATGTCCCTTCGAAGGACTTACATAAAAGGAAATACGTCAGCTGAGTTGTTTCTAAAAACATGATAAAATCAAAATGAAGATTCTCACAGTAGCTTACAAATCCTATTGGTTCTTGGTGATTGGATGGTATTGATGATACTGGTTCTGAGGGTCGGTGTGGAGAGGAACTCCCTGCAAATAAAAGAATAGTCCATTGTCTTTTCCTCTTATCAAAAGTAATGAGGAAGTTCTCAGAACAGAAATGGGTAGTAGAATAGTAGTACTAACCAGAAGGAGAGCCACAGGAAGGTTCAGTACTTTTCTTCCACAGCTCCAAGAGAGGGTGTGGATAATAGATTTCTCCCCCAGCTGTAAATAAGTTATTAACTAGTACAGTAGGTGGCAGCTCCATAAGGTTAGCTATCTTCATGGTGGATAATAAATTGGCCTTCTGCGTATGGAGGCTTATAATAAGTTTTATTTTGCATTGGATGAACATCAAGGTTGAACTTTTTCTCTACCAGGCATAATTTTTAAGTTCAAACTACTATTTATATTGCTAGAACGTCTAAATACATAAATCCATGAAATAGGTGAGTCGATGTATGCTTCGAATTGTTTTAATTGGGTCCATATTGAGTTTGTACACAATTGTTAAGCACATGGATTAAGATCCGGGATGTGGAGAGTTTGGTTTCATAGACGACACAAGTCTATTCATTTCCAAATAACCAGTAGGCACAAAGATATGTTTGCTCATGCACACAATTTTAGTGGCCAAATATCATCTTCACCTGCACCATGCAAAACATAAATAAAGTGGGAGATGTCTTGTAGTTGAGGATAAGACCTTCATCTTTCTTCTTCTCCTTGAAATAATATTTGAAGCATCTTGAAGCCATGATTGGTATACATGACCGGGGATAGTAGTTTGTTCACAGTCCATGAAAGAGGCAGCTTTTCTTCTAGTTTTCCTTCTGATGGGACCCAGCCTCTGCTCAACCTGCTTCATCCATACTTTCTAAGTTGAATTGGGCTCATTCTCTGTTCTCCAAGCCACGTCACTTTTCTGGCATAAAAATGTAATACCTGGGCAATATTCTGGTATCCATCATAAGGCTGGCCAGCAGTGTGCTCCTGGTTTTGATCCTGGACTTTGTTGGCAACAGGAGGGCCTGAGATTAGAGGAAAAGTTGTTTTCCTTAAAAAAAGAATCAGAAGCTAAAGGAAAAAATCTAGAAATATGCAAGAGGGCTTCCATTTGTGCAAGAGAATGATAGAACAAAAATTCCATGCTAGTGCATTCTGAATTAAGATGCTCTCGAAGGATATGCAGAAGAAGGGGGGAAATGAGGTAAAGCAGCTCAGGTCATCCAAAAGTTCTGATATGCATAAAGGTTGAACAAGGGAAAAAATTTAATTTTGCTTGAAGCTCATCTAAGTAGGTCTCTAGAAAGGTGACAGTCACAAGAATAATCCGAGTTCCACAAGAACTACCTGTTATGACAGTGATTAGGTTTGCAGAGTACCAGTCACAAGAATAATCTGAATTCCACAATAACTACCAGGGTGGCTTCATGATGACAATAGGGGGAATTCTGACATTTTTAAAATACAAAATTTCATTTACATGCAAGCAGGCTGTCTTCCCAGTGGGAGATTGAATTAATATAATGTTACATTACATAATTTCTGTTGTCTCGTCCCCACAATCCAGGAAACTTTTACTAGCAGAAGTGTAGTTCTTGTTGATCAGGGTTTAATTAACAGCTATACAGAATGGAATAGCGGAACAGAAATAAAGGATATGAAGGGCATTATCTCTCTGCTGACCTCTTTGGGGCTCATCAGAAAAAGGTGGAGACGGTATTAAGCTTTCAGGGATTTGTGCATGAGTGACATCCATCAGCAAGTCCTCATTATCATCAATATCGAATCTGCCACATATATTGTTGAAAATATAATGATTACATAATGTGGTCATCAAAGCAACAGGTACAAGAGGAATGACAGGGCATGGTGATTTGCTGGAAGTTTTGTGAAGTTTTGGACTAGACTGCATATTGCACCCATAAGAGAACGTAGATTTTAAAAAATAACCTAATTGTTCAAGTGAAGGGAACACATGTAAACTTGAATTGAAGTTACCTTTCAAAATGATTGCACAAATTGGCACTGGCATTATATGAGTCGGTGTGTTCAATGGTAATATCTTTAGCTTCAACTACAGGGAAGAATGATGTGGATTAGCAGCCAGCTACACGTGGTCTTCCTGTAAACCTTAACAAACCGAAATAGGTAGCTCAAGGACTTAAATGGAAACCTTGATGGAATCCTTCGGATGGGTTTCCTTCCTCAGTGTCAATTTGTACGCTATCAAGTCCCTGCAAAATCAAAAATTAAGACTAACCTTAATAAGAAACTGCGTAGGATTTCATGTCATCCCATTTAGTTTTTTACCATCATCGTGGAAGGAAAAAAACTTCATGGTCATTATCAGTTGCAATGTCCATGGATCATTAGTCATTTTCAACATCATAACGAATATTTATTTCTTCGAATTAAAATAATACTGATTTGCAGATTAGTCTATGATCTTATAAGAATCTCAGAGAAACTTCCGACATTTTTGACTCGTTGAGTCACTTACCATGGAGAAATAGGCGGTTTGTTGGAAAAACATGGCATAAGGGGGATGCTCATCATCCTCAATATCTGCATCTCCATTCTCAGGTAAAGTCACGGCTTCTTTCCTACAAATAAGCTCATCAACCCCGCCGCCTTAGACCATTCTTATTGATTTAACTAAAAAAAATATGCAAATAAGCAACAAACTCTAAATCCCAGTATTTTTCCCCTCTACCCTTTCCCTTGCATTCTTCTAGAGGGTAGCCTACTTAAATTTTTGAACAGATGACTATTCGTACTTACACATCCAATGGGTACAAGAATAGAAACCATCGAAGGACAAAAAAAGTAAACTAAGAATCAGTACTGACTTGGCTTGACATTTGCCTTTGGGGAGTAACGTGGGATCTCGAGCAGCTTTCCCTTTCCGCGCTTCGTTAATTTCAGCCTGAGAAAACAAAATTGAGGTTTAAATTTTTTTTAAAGGTTACGCAATATTAATTATTAAAATACAAAGTAGAAGATGAAGGAACTACCAGAAGCTGATTCACATCATCTGTGCGAATAACATAAAATAAAAATAGCGCGTTAAAACTTGCTTTAAAATTTTCAAAGCGAAAAAAAAATTGTTACTTGGGATATCGTATTTACCACGGAGGAGTTTAACTTTTCGTTCATAGACGATTACAACTCCTCCTACAAGAAAATTGAATCAGTGATGTCTGCTTGATAAAATGAAATAGATATTATGGAAATAAATATTTAAAAAGATACCCATGAGAATGCCAGATAATCTGAGAGCCATAGGAACTGCTGGGTTCAATATCTCCTCACTGCGAATTACAATCAAGAAATGTAAAATGCTGAATATAGCATAAACAACAATGAAGGAGAAAATAAACTTTCAAAGCCATCTTAAATTGTACCATATCTTGATGATATTAAGCTTGTTTAGCTTCCGCCGGTTGATTTTCGCGTGGGTGGTCGCAGCCATCCTCCAATAAGAAAAGGAGAGACAGGGATTCGCTTTATATAATCCCCAAAACTCGTTTTAAAAAAATATTTCAATGTAAAACACTAAAATAACTCTCTTATTTGACCAAAAGAACATGAACTTCCCTTCCTTCCTCTAAGGGATTATTAGCAGTGTTCAGAATGCATTTCATCGGCATAAATAAAAGTAAATTAAGTATGCCATTAGCGAATTGACTAAGAGCCAAACTACCATTCTGTTCGAAAGGGATGATCTTCTAGAGCTAGCCAGAAGATTGTAAGAGTAGAGTTTTAATTACCGATGGAGAGTGAGCGAAATTCGGAAGGGACGTTAACGGCGGTAGAAGTTAGCTACGAGGAGTTCTATGGCTACAATGGCTTGGTGAGGATTTGGGACCCACGAAATGTCCTACTGTGATACTCATGAAAACTTTAACTGATTTTCATTAAAATACTTATAAGCACAAAAATATAAAGATTTGATTATTTAAATAGTTTCCCCTCTAATTTATTATAAAAATATATATTTTACATTATATTAAAAATATAATTTCACTAATCTACCCTAATTTACTAAGTTATTTAACTCATTCAGTAAAAAAATAAAAAAATAAATATTTATTTTCATATAATATTAAAATATATATTTTCATTTACATTATAAAAATATAATTTTTTTGATTAAAAATAAAATTTCATATATCAAAAATTTACAAAAGGTAAATAAATAAAATATATACTCTATACTTTCAATATAAAAAATATATGAATTTTATGTTGTAACTGATTTAATTGTTTCTAAAAAATATTTCAAAGACAATAACAGACTAATTTCTCATCTTGATTTTAAAAACGATGATGGCGTTTGGAAAATTTGGGACGCTTTGTCAAGAGACATTGTCATTTATGATCATCCCTTTCTATGTTATAATGTTGAAAAGAAATTCCTATTTCTGAACACAGCATGATTAAAAATATATATATCAGAAGCAAATTTCTGACTCTATTCTTCCGGTTATTTTCTTAACAACCAAGCAGATCGAAACTCCGAAGTGAAAAGGAAAAAATTAGATGCATGATTAGTCTCCGTCAGGGATATGAATACGCATAAGGATTCCATAAATTTATTAAACATGAACTATAAACGGGAAAAGAGAAATTAAGTTAAAATTTATAAACAGAGAGAGGCTTGTTATAATCACAGTAATTAAGGTAAATCATCCACACTGTCATAGATCCAATGCTATCAAAAGAATAAAACCAGCTACGAACGAGCTGAAAACAGCTGATCTCAGCAAAGTGCATAAGGCCAATTAATATCACCAAAAGTTTCTGCAACTCTATGTAATGTTAATATTGGACTAATGCATGCGATGAAGATTTTGACAGAGAACAGATCTTGAAGGATCATGGATGATTAAGAAGTTGTTATCAGACGGTTTAAGTTTCAAAGTCAAAACATCATACATAACAAAAGAACGTCTCTGGTTTATTCTAGCTGTAACTTTAGTTTGGGAAACAGAAAGAACAGGCATTAACAGAAAATAGTTAAGGGAAAACAAATGAAGAAGATGCTTGATTAGTTAAAACTTAATAAGATTAAGAAGAACATTGATTTACCAGATTTGGCCGAGTGGTTTTTTGCGAGCTAAAAGATTGTGAGAGTAGAACATGTTGCTGGCAGTGTGAAGAAGAAAAGGTAGAGAAGAGAATGTAGAAATTATAGTGAAGAAGAGCAGAGATTAGCTAGTTGAAGTAGCTAGCTTAGCTTTATAGTTTAAAAGAGATGAAGTGGCGAGAGAGCTTCTATATTGGCGTGGTGTGTAGTGCAGTGCATTGCAGTTTTTAGTGACCTGGAATTGTAACAAACTCTTTTCTTTTGTGCTCGCGCCAAAGGAGCTAGACGCTCGGTGGGAGTGATTCTGAAACGTGATTTGCTAAGTGAGGAGAGTCGAGCTCTTTGATTTTTTACATATTATTATTATTTTTTATTAATATAATTACATACTAAATTCGAATCTCATTATTATAATATTTTATTTATTAATAATAAAAATAAATTTAATGTCCCATTTATAAAAATAAGAAAAGTGAGGAGAGTTGAGAAGCATCTGATATGTCATTTTCTTTAGTCCAATGGATGTTTGTTAACACATGAGGAGCCTCCCTTGTTTTATGCACCTAATTTGCAGACGTCTATAAGCCTAAAAGGCTATATAACTTATAGAATAGTCTGAGGTTCGAAATAACGATTAGAATTTCTTTTTCTTTTTGCCAAAAAAAATTCCATAAAATATTCCTTTATTTTTGTTCATTATATTTTTTATTTTTTTTATTTAATTTAAGTTAATTCTAAAATGAAGGATGTTAGAGGTTATGTAATTTAAGTAAATAGAGAAAGTAAGTCATATGACTTTTTTGCGAATTATATAAGTTTTAACAACTTAAAATTTTAAAGTTATGGATCTAATTAACTTAAAAAAGGTGAATAGTTAATTTTTTTTAAATGTCTAATTAAACATTACCAAGCGAAAGACATACAATCGTGTGTAAATAACATAAGTGAAAATAAATATAAAATTGATACACTATATTTTAGGTGAAAATAACTTAATCTACAATAATAACCTAAGAGAAAAATCATTAGTCCACAAGACTACCTAACTATTTACTATAAATATCAATGTTCAGTTACAAAACTAGGTCTTAAACTACTCTTTAGAGATAAAACTCCAATGTAATCTACTTACAATTCGTCGCTTCTTTCACGATCTCTACAAGATAAGTGTACAGATCTGGACCAATGTTTCGATATTTTGAGTCACACAAGCAATCGAAACCATTTGGTTAGCACCTGAAAAGTTAGCACAAATAGCATAAGTGTGAAGTATGTCTTAGAGCAAATTCAATAATAAAAAACCCTAGCTAGAAGATTCAATATGTAAATCACAAAAAATCAAATTATCTAGAAAATCCTTGAATAAAAAATAAGAGCACAATATCATAAAAACAAATAAGCTTATTAATCAATCAAATATAACATAACTTTACAATGTTTGATAAACTAAATCAAGAACAAGCCTAAAGAAATATGATTTAGTTTTTATAAAATATTTTGAGAGAGAAAGCACAAAATAATAAGATGAAAATTTATGCACTCGATCAATCCATACTAGGCTTGATCAATCAAAATCCTTGTCAATCGATCTAACAACGATTAATAAAAACCCGAGAGCAGGTAGATCATACATGATCGATCTAGCCTCTCGATTAATCGAACCTAATTTCGATGGATCTACTCCAATTGTAACTCAACATGAGAGCATATAGATTGTACATGATTGATCTACCATTTCTATCGATCAACCTACTACTAAATTGATCGACTAGCATATATACCAAATGTACCTATATATGTAAAATCAATTCTACCATGTTTAAGAAATAAGTATATGCCTGAAATATATCAATTTAAAGCTTAAAATTTTCTTCAATTTGAATAACGGTCATGAAAACATGCATAGAAACTAGTTTACATTTAAACGTTTTGTTCACGAATAACGCTAACACTTATAAACCTTACAATCTCTCCCATTGGTATATTTGTGTGACAAAACCTCTCTCTCAATACATAATGCTTATAGAAAAAATAAATTTACATAGTGATACTATCTTATGATCCGATGAAAACATCTTCGTTTGAATCTTGATAGCGTATATGTACACTGAAAATCAAATCTACAAATAAGCACATAACTAGTCTCAAAAGATTTGTTGATTATTAGCTCAATGTTCATAGTGATAGTAAAGTGAGAAGAACAAAATCAATAAGTAGTAACATATACAACATTTAATGATTAAAAGTTCTCCCCTATGTGGCATATCAAATTGAACACTTAATCATTAAAAGTTATCCCTTATATGCAATAACTTTTCCATTATTGACCACTCTCTCTTTTTGTCATACGAAAAGATAATTTAACTTTGAAATGTATTTATTCAATATAAGCAAGAATAAAATGTATGTAATGAAGGAACTTCCCTTAAGTTCTATGACTTCCTAAAATAAAGTAGAAGAAAACAAAAAATTATAAAATCTAATATATATATATATATATATATTCTTTCTTTTTAATTGAGGGTAGAAGACTTATTCAAACATGAATAGAACAGAATATTCAATTAAGAAATTAATCTTATTTTTAACCATTTATTGAAAGCATAAGTATATGGATAAGCCACATAGTCGTATTAACACATACAACATACTAACAATCACCCCAAATAAGATACATGTTTGAACTTCAAAAGTATGTCAATTTATTCATTTATGATTAGTGATGAAAGACCTAAAACAAGAAGTATCATCTATCATGTAAAAATTAAAATTGAATCTTTAATTTTTACAAAATAAATTCTACCAACAAAGAACTTAAAATTTGTATTCCTTCCCCTTTTTATATATAAGGAATTGGTTATTTATTTATTTTCTTTTTGTATAACTACTTTTAGTTATTTCTTTTTGTGCATGCAATTGCTTTTTTTCTTTTTCTTATCCTTATTTTATTAGAAAACATGCACAAGTTAGAAACTTAGTATGATAACTCTCACACTAGTTGTGAGATAGCTCTCTCTGCTCACTACATTAGCTTCACACATCACAGTAAATAACCTTATCAAAACTAGGTGTCTCTTTATAATAAAATTTTAGAAGGTGAAAGATAGAGCTCAAACGTAATCTTATAGGTAAGGTTGGCTCAAGTCCTAGAATTTTACAAGAGTGAAAGGTTTTAAGTTATGGATTTAATTAGTTAGATGGGTAAATAGATAATTAACAAAAATATGCCAAATTAAAGTTTCACATATGGCCAGACATAAAATCATGTGTAAATGAAATAATATAGAAAGATAATTGACACATGAGATTCTTAGATGGAAATAACATAAACCACAATAATGATCTAAGAGGAAAGCCACCAGTCCACAGGACAACTTGACTATCCACTATGAAAATATGTTTGATTACAAGGCTAAGACTTAAACTAATCTCCAAGGTAATACTCCCAAGTAACCTACTTACAAGACTATTCTTTCTTTCACAGTTTCCACAAGTAGGGTATTCAGATATGGACCAATGTTTTGATAAACTTGAGTCACACGAATTATCGAACCCATTCGGTTGGCATATAAAATGTTAGCATAAAAAAATAAGTGTAATGTGTGTTTTAGAATGGATTAAACAATTAAAAATTGGGCCTAATATGACCTTTTCTACCACAATAATGATAGACAAACACAAACTTAACAATTTTTTTCAATTACATGTGCAACTGTTATAATGGACAACATAAGGATAGGACTAGAAGGCCTCATATATCTGGTTTTTGATGTTGAATGAGTGGAGCTCTCATCCTTATAACCAATGTCATATGTATCATGTGAGGAAGATATATTTGAAGGTTTGATAAATTCAGTTGATTTTGATGAAGATGGCGCAGTGTGCTCGTCTATATATTCTAGTCCTCTCTTGTCTCCAGCTAACTTTCCATAATGCAGAACTTTGTTCAACCTTTCATCTCCAATTGTTAAGCTCTTTACTACTTCCTTTGATTGTTCAATTTCCTGCATAAGATTCTTGTTTTCCTATTTAACATCTACAAGACTTGAATTCAAAACATTAGCACATTCAAACAATTCATTTTTTTTTCTTTTTCTATAATTAAGCAATTTATTTCAAAAGATTTAAGTTTGTCATTTCATTTAACTACTTTCCTTTTGCATCTTACATAATCTATGAATACTTCATTAATACTAGTGATATTTTTATTGAGTAGAAATTCAACATCACTTTCCTTATCATCTAAATCAATGCCAGACTTATTGGATTATCCACTAACAGTTGTAGTAAATGCAAAGTAGTTGGTGCAAGATTCAATTACATTATCGTTATCAGTTTCAGAGTCAGTAAGTATAGCGTTGAAAACTCTTCCAGTTTGGTTCTTCTATTTGCATAATCAAATGCAAAGTGACCAAAACCCACATTCAAAACATTGAAGTCTAATGGGTTTAGATTTCTTACCATCAGAACTCACATATTTGAGTTCTCTCATATTCTAATCCTTTTGACAACTTGATTGTCCTTTGTTTTTAGGTTGAGGATTTTGTTCAATTTTCTAGTCAAGAGTACCAAATCTTCATCATCATTGTCACTATTTTCAATCATAGAACTTTTGAAAGTGATACCTTTAATCTTTGGAAGTTTTTGAAAGCACATCTCAAAAGTTTGAAGTGAGCCAACGTGTTCCTCTATTTTGATGGTGTCCACATCCTTGATTTCATCAATGGCAGTGACCTTTGCATGGAATTAATTTGGTAATAAGAAGAGAATCTTTTAAACTATCCTGAAATCATCAATTTTCTCTCTAAGATTGGCAAAGGTGTTAGTAATATCACATAATATAATATAAAATTCAAAGAAAGTTTCATCTTCTTTCATCCTAAGAATTTCAAATTAACTACCAAGCATGCGAAGATTAGTTCGTTTAACTTGTGTGGTTCCCTCATCGAAAACCTCTAAAATATCCCAAATATGCTTAGTAGTATTAACATGAAAAATACGACGAAACTCATCAGCAGACACAATACTAAAAAATAGCATTAATATCCCCTTTGATTTCAGTTGCTAGCAATTTTATCTTGGTTGGTCCATTCATTCCTAGGCTTAAGAGTGACTATATTATATTTGGTAATCGTAGGTGGTTTCCAACCATAAAGTACAGAGTTTTAGGTACTATCATCTACAGACTATAGAAAGGCTCTCATACGAGCCTTCTAGTATGGGTAATTAGACCCATCAAAGTAAGGTACACGGGTTATAGGTGAACCCTCTCTTAAATGATCCATAACAAGGTTCTAGACACACTAAGTTTATCTAGTGACTGGCTTTGACACCAAATAAAAGTTAGTTTATTTAGTTATGGATCTAGTTATCTAATTAGCGGAATATCAACAGAAGTATGACAAATTAAAATTTCATAAGCGGCCAAGAATGCAATCACTTGTAAATAAAGTAATACAGAAAATAAAGATCAACACACGAAAATTTTAGGTGGAAACAACCTAGGTCACACCAATGACCTAAGAGGAAAACCATCAGTCCACTGAACCACTTAACTATCCACTATGAAAAATAAGTATCAAATTACAAGGCTATGACGCAAACTAACCACCAAGGTAATGCCCTCAAGTAATATATTTGCAAGTCGTTTTCATCATTGTCTCTACAAGAAAGGTGTTTAAATCTTGACCAACATTCTGACAAACTCGAGTCACACAGCTTAATGGAACTCATACCGTTTTCCCCTAAAAAGTTAGCACATAAACACAAGTGATAGTGTGTGTCCTAGAGCAGATTCAATAATGAGCAATCTTAACTATTTGAGTTAAATAATATATCAGATAAATCGAAAAAATTAACAACTCTATAACAATTAGTGTAAAAACACAATATCTCAATTATCGTAGGCTTGTTGATCTAACAAACACAACCACACATGTTTGATAAATTAGTTTCATGAAAAAGCCTACTTCAATAATTTTAGCAAAAAAAAAAAAGAATAAACATAATTAAACTCTTATGTGGTTGGTTTCAATTGTATGATTAGATTTATATTTATAAAATATTTTGAAGTATTGTAGGTTAAAGTAAAATTACCATCTTGTCCATAAAATCAGTTAAATGAGTTTAAGAAATAAGAACAATATAGTAAAAGGTCAATCCAATTCATATTAAAAAAAATAAGTTTTAAAATTGGATGCTCGATTAATCTAATCAAGTGTTCAATCGATCGAATGTCCTCTCGATTAATCTAATGTATTAATTCATTAATTTTCAAAAAAATGGATCGATTAAGTTATTAATATCGATTAATTTAGTTCTCGATCGGTCGAGTATTAATTCCTCGATCGATCTAATCATATAAATAATTAATTAAACAGGTAATATAACTTGATCAATCTAATCACTACTCGATCGATCGAGTAACTCATTGTCATATTATTCCTATGTGTTTAATATACAATCTAATATACACGAGAACAGATATATATTTGATATGTAATCATTGAGACTCGATAGTTTCTTTGGTTTGAAAATATTCTTCTAAAATACACCTAAAAACTAAAATTACAATTATATATTTTATTCACAAATATCGACAATACTAACATAAACCTTATGGTTTCTTCAGTGTGCTATTAACAGACAAGGATGCGGATGTTACAAGTAAAAAGTGTAAGTTTTACATGGATAAAATACAATACTATAATAGAGCTATGAGAATTATATTTCTCTTCACCTATTAGATTAACTTCTAAATCTTGTCAACCTTATGAAATATATTATTTCTTAGGAGAGATTATTATAATTGAATTAATTAAGAAACAATTACATCATTAAACACGAATGGAATTAGCCAAGGTGGAACACATCCATAGCATATTAAGGGCGTACCACAACTTAAAGTAAACTTGGCACATTTTTTAGATTTTGTCTATAATCTATCATTAAATGCTCTCTCTCACTTTATACTTAAGTATATCTGCATATGCAACACGTCAGAATCAAATGTTACTTATACAAGCTTGTGTCAACGTACACACGTGAGAGGATTGCTACCCCTACTGGCCCTACTGAGAGGCTTCTTTCAAGGAATCGGTCTTGGCCAAACATCATCAGTTGGTACCTGAATTTTGTTGATAAATTATAGAATTTATTAACATTTAGCTCATTTTGACTTTGCACATATATCAATGTCTATAATATATAGAACACAATCTACATCCTCAACCAACGTGATCCACAAAACATTTCAAACAGAACAATGTTTTCTATAAATCTAACGTTGTTCAGAAACATTACAACAATGTCAATAACGAGCAGCAAAAAGCAAATGCCCTGAGTAATGTAGTCGTTTCCACCTTACAACTAGGCACTCAAACCAAATGTATTCTAGTGTTCCTTCCCTTTCCCCTTTTCTACTTCTGCACGACTCTACTTACCTGTGCTTGTCACGTGCACCAAACTACATATTTTCTTTGGAGAAAGAGAGACAATGTTGAACATTAATCCCATTGATCCTCCCAGTGAAAATTCCACTCTGAGGGGTTCAGTGTTCCTTTTCCGTCAGCAGCGACGAGATAATACGGTGAGTCCTCTGCAAATTCAGTTGGCATGGATTTCCAGTGTAAGCTTGGCTTCCAGTCAGCATTCTTCAGCACCTTCAATATCTCTTCCACAACCACCTTGCTTCCTGTCGCAGCCAAATGAACCCCATCTCTGCAGAAAATTTATAAAAAAGAAAATAAAAGTCTAAGAAAAAGTTTAATTCCCTATTATTTAGCAACATTAACCAACCACTCTCATTTTTATGACTAGGTCAATTAAATAAGGATATTCAAAGCTAAAAAATAGAAATACAATAAAAAGAGAAGGATATTCATGTCAATAACTACTAGCATTTCTTCTCTGCCAAAGGAAGAAGAGGAGTACACTTATAAACACACGCACATATACTCATCATATAGCAAGTTCACCAATACGATCTGTGTAAATATGTAAAAGAAAGTTTACGCGTAAACTTTTTGTCATTTTGATGGTTGGTGGGCTGGGGAACTACTCAACCATAGATATAAAATAGTCAAAACTACATGTATAACACCTGCTCCAGGAACTGCACAGAAAGATACAGTTGAGAAATTAATTACTATTATGCTTTGTGAAAACAACTTTCCATCCCAAGAGGTACACTAACACAATCCTCAGCAATACATCCATTCACAATGAACTAAGATAGTGAAGGTGCTGGAGACTGGAAAATTAAACACAGTCCTAGAGGACAATTATAGGAAAAGGAAAGAACTTACGTAAAGCAAGCATCCATCCAGTTCTCTCTTTTCTGAAATGCACTAAATAGATCAACCACTTTGATACTCATTTCCTGGCACACTTTTATACAAGCTTCTGAATACTGTCCACACAGTTCGTTAGTTCTTACTAGCTCGCTAAAAATCCCACTGTTTCAAAGGTAAATCATCTACATTTGAGTTTTTGTTTGATAGAAAATTGAATAAGAATATGATATGTAGAGATATGAATCTCATAACCTTGTATTTCCACGAAGTTTAGCCTCATTTACAGGAGGACAAGTAAGAAAAATGATGCGTGTTGTATCGGAGAGCCTCTGGTTTCAAGAATCTTAATGTTAGTATGCAATAGTTACCATTTCTGAACTAAATCAATTTGAAATAACTATTTTGTTTCTGAAGGAATGAAATATTTCAATTGATTCAATATTCAGTCCTATTCGTAATTGTATAATACATATTTCTAGAATTCATCTGCGCATTGTCCCAACACAAGAGCCCAATTTGATATATGTTGTTTAGAGCCCTTTAAGCAAATCATTTTGTCCTTGGCTGTTTCTCTAGTCATTAACATGATAAGACTACATTGTTTTGTGCGGTAAGAAAGTACCTGAAGATGACTTGCAATCTTTTTCATGTTCTCGATGAATTCAGGAAGTGGTACATGAGGGCCTAAGCCAGACGAGTGAGGTCCCATTGAATCATTACCACCAAAATAAACTATGACCAAAGACGGCTGTACAGCAGCATCCTAGAATGTAAAACATATGTTCTTGGAGTCAAAAACCCATTAAAACAAAAAATCAAGCCAATTAATCATGAGAACAGAGAGGATTAGTGAATTACACAATGGGTAGCCACACAAGAAAGTTATATTGTGCACGGAAGCAATAAAAAGCGATATATGAATATATCAAATCGGTAAAAAAAACATACAGAATTTACGTGGTTCGATAATTTGTCTAGGTTCACGGGAGACAGCAGATATTATTGAACTGAGTAGGAATATACAGAATACAGATACAAATTTCCTCACTAATAACATCTCTCAAGTGTTTCCCCAAACTCATAGAAAAATCTCACATTTATTAAACATTTTCTCTCTTTGAGTTTGTTTATACTCTCTCTGATTTTTGCCTTTTTCTTCAATGCATAAAATCCTCCATATTTATAAATAAAGCAAGGCTCCCTTTCTCTAAATTATGGTACAAATTAAGCCACTAATTTGTTACTTTAAAACTCCTTAAATTATGTTGCAAATTAGGCCACTAACTTGTTACTTTAGAGTCAATATTCAGCAATCTCCACCTTGGCGAAAAAGTTCATAGCGTTGCCTCCAAATGCGCCCTAAGCTTGAGAGATGTTGATCAAGTTCAAACAGTGTTGAAACTTGATCCTTATAACTACCTTTGTAAGCATATCTACAGGGTTATCTACAGTTCCGACTTTCTGGAGTATAACATTCCTTTCATCAACGATTTCTTGAACAAAATGAAATCGAACATCGATGTGCTTGGTTCGACCATGATGAACTTGGTTCTTTGCCAAATAAATAGCACTCTAGCTGTCGCAAAAAACCTCCATGTTCTTCTGAACAATACCCAAATCCTTGGTCAACCCGAGAAATCATATAACTTCTTTGAATGCTTCTGTTACAGCCATGTACTCTGCCTCTGGAGTAGACAAAGCTATAGTTGACTACAATGTTGATCTCCAACAAACTGGTCCTCCTACTATTGTGAACACATAACCAGTTGTAGATTGACGCTTATCTAGATCTCCAACATAGTCAGAATCCACATATCCAACTAGGTGCTTGCCTTCAGTCTTGTATCTCTCAAACTTCAAACCAATATCCACAGTACCATAGATGTACCGTAGAATCCACTTCACTGCTTGCCAGTGTCCTTTACCGAGATTGTACATGTAGCGACTCACCATACTAACAACATGGGAAATATCAGGTCTGGTGCATACCATTGCATACATCAAGGCACCAACGACATTTTCATATGGAACACGCTCCATTTGCTTTTTTTCATTGACGGTGCTAGGTGACATCAATGCACTCAATTGAAAGTGAGGAACAAGCGGTGTACTTACTGGTTTGGTTTTCTCATCAATGCCAAACCTTTGTAGTACTTTCTTCAGATATTGTGTCTGTGTCAGACAGATTGTGCTTGCAACTCTATCTCTTCCGATCTTCATCCCAAGAATTTTCTTAGCTTCACCAAGATCTTTCATTTCAAATTATGAACTCAGCAAAGCCTTCAATCTATCGATCTCCACCTTGCTCTTAGATGCAATCAACATATCATCAACATATAAGAGTAAATAAATGAAGGTACCGTCTTGAAGTTTTTAAAAGTATACACAGTGATCAAACTGGTTACGTGTGTACTTCTACTCTCTGATGAAGATATCAAAACGCTTGTACCACTGTCGCAGTGATTACTTCAAACCATAAAGTGACTTGCTTAGTTTACAAGCCCAATTCTCACATCCTAGAACTTTGAAGCCATCCGATTAAGACATGTAGATCTCTTCGTTCAAAGTACCATGGAGAAAAGCTGTTTTGACATCGAGTTGAGCTAACTCGAGATCAAACTGTGCTACCAAAGCCAATAGTATCCAAATAGATAAATGCTTAACAACAGGTGAGAATACCTCATTGTAATCTATTCCTTCTTTCTGAGCATAGCCTTTTGCTACCAATCTGGCTTTGTACCTGATGTTGTCTTTACCAAGAACACCTTCCTTCTTGGCATAGAGCCATTTGCAGCCAATAGTTTTCTTTCCTTTGGGAAGTTGAACCAACTCCTAAGTCTGATTCTGGTGTAGGGATTTCATTTCTTCATCCATTGTCATCTTTCATTTCATACTATCAACTCTCTGCCCGGCTTCTCTGTAAGTGCATGGGACATCATCATCAATTACTAGAAGTGTGAATGCTACCATGTCTGTGTATCTGGTAGACTTCCTAATCTCCTTTCTCAGTAGAGTAGTGGCAATAGATTCTGGCTGCTGATTGATCGGTGGTGATGGTGAGAGAACCTCCCCCTCAACTGAGATCTCTTCTTGATCATCAATTTCATCTTCACCACGATCGACAATCGGTGCAATCTTTTCTGGATCTTCTGGAGTCTCAAGCAAAACCTTAGAAAGAGTTTTTGGACTTTCATTCTCTTTCTCTGAATTTCTCTGTCTCAGCATAACAGACTCGTCGAATATGACATCTCGGCTTAAGATGATCTTCTTTGATTCACCATACCAAATTCGAAACCCTTTAAATCCTTCATTAAAGCCCAAGAAAACAGCTTTCTTTGCTCTAGAATCCAGTTCGGATTCACTAACATGAAAACATGCAGGACATCCAAATATTCGCAATGAATCATAATCAGAAGCAGGTTGTCCAGACTATACCTCTTTAGGAGTTTTCCCATCTAATGCAATTGTAGAAAATTTGTTGACTATATGAGTTACATATGACAAAACCTCAGCCCAAAATTCCTTGCTCAATTTGGATTGAGATAGCATACATTGAACTTTCTCAACCAAAGTACATTTTATTCGTTCTGTAACTCCATTTTGTTGTAATGTACAAGGAATTGAAAAATGTTTGATTATCCCTTCATCTTGACAAACTTTGAAAAAGAGATCTGATTTGTACTCACCACCATTATCAGATCTAAGCCTCTTAATTTTCCTACCCGTTTGAGTCTCGATCATTTTCTTCCATTTAAAAAAGATATCCAGAACTTCATCCTTGTGACTCATGATGTATATCCAGACATATCTAGAGAAATCATCAATAAAAGTCACAAACCAACATTTACTTCCAAGTGAAGTATTCTTGGAAGGTTCCCAGACATCCATGTGAATATAATCAAGAGTTCCCTTAATACGATGAATGGTAATACCGACCTTGACTCTTGTTTGTTTTCCCATTACACAATGCTCGTAGAAATCAAACTATCTAGTCTTGGCACCTTTCAGAAGATCTTGCTTCATTAAGCCTTGTAAAGCCTTTTCACCAACATGCCCTAAGTGCATATGCCACAGGCGGGAAGAATCATGTCTTTTCTTCAAAACTACTTGAGACAACTGCTCTTCCTGTAACTGTACTCCTATCTAGGAAATATAGGTTCGCCTTCCGAGTTCCCTTCATCGCTACAAATGCACCTCGTATAACTTTCAAGACTCTATTTTCCAATGTTACCTTGTAACCATCAGAATCTAGAACACCTAAAGTAGTAAGGTTTTTCTTTAGATCAAGAATGTACCTCATATTCGTAAGTCGTCTTATTGTACCATCGTGCATCTTTAGTCGTATTGTTCCGATCCCTTTTGTCTGACAGGCATTCTTGTTACCCATAAGCACAACTCCTCCATCGAGTTCCTCAAAACTCGAAAACTAATGTTTGTTTGGACACATATGATAAAAACATCTAGAATCAAGGATCCATTTATCTGAGTAGGTATTTGATGATGAAACTGAAAAATGTTGATTCTTCATCTTCGTCGGCCTTCTATGCAACATTTGTATTTGACTTGTCCTTGTTTGGACAATCTTTCTTCCAGTGCCCTTTCTGGTGACAATAGGCATACTCGTCCTTCGTAGGGCATCTTCTAGATGACTTTTCTCTGGACTTTGATCTGGATCACCCCCTATTATTTGATCCGTCAGATTTTTTGTTATTCGTCCTACCTCTGGTTGCAGTCAATGTTTTTGATATTGAGTCTCTGTGATCATGTTGATCCTTTTTCCGATACTCATTATTTATCAAAGCATTTGAAATATCTATGAATTTAACCTCATCTTTTCCATATAATAGAGTTGTGGTTAAATGCTCATGGCTCTCAAGTAATGAATTCAACAACAATAAAGCTTTATCTTCATTGATAATTTCAACATCTAAATTTTGTAGATCAACCAAAATTTTATTGAAATTATCTAAGTGCTCAATCATAGAGATACATTTCTTGTACTGGAAACGGAAAAGTTTCTTCTTCAGGTAGAACCGGTTCTCTATACTTTTCGTCATGTACTTGTCTTCTAACTTCTTCCAGAAAACTACGATTACATTCTCTTTCATAACAAAGTACTTTTGATATTTTCCTAAGCACAGTCGAATTGTGCCACAAGCTTGTCGGTTGACATTATTTCAATCTTCATTGAAATAATCTTCTAGCTTGATCTCCAAGGCTATATTAGATCCTTCTCATAAGAATAGATCTAATACTTCACATTGTCACATGCCAAAGTTATTGGTGCCGTTGAATTTCTCCACCTCAAACTTTGCGTTGGACAACATAGTTCTTTGAGTAGAACAACTTGGTTTATCAGAAATTCTAAGGTCAGCTTGTTCACCTTCTTTGATCTCTCTTTTATCAACCATAAGTACAAACAGATAACAAAAATTTTTCACTTACAACTTAAAACAGTATTTTTTTCAAATTTTATACCTTATTTGAAAAAACGGAGTCCACGGTTGAATCCAGAATGGTCCAATTAGCAAGCAATTGGTCTGACTCAATTGAAAACGGGTGGAAAATGAACCAATTCGGTCCAAAATTCACTAATGATTGAGTTGACTCAATTGCTAGCAACAGCACTCCGGCGACTTCTGGTGGTGATTATGACCTTCGATTTGAGTGATTCTTTTTCCGTTGCGTTTGTCTCGTCGAGAGCTTCGATTTGATATATAATACTGCTATATTTGGCTCTAATAGTAATTTTTTGTGTACGGAAGCAATAAATAGCGGTATATGAATATATCAAATCGGTAAAAGGAAACACACAGAATTTACGTGGTTTGGCAATTTGTCTAAACCCACGAAAAGCAGCAGATATTATTGAATTGAGTAAGAAATATACAGTATAAAGATACAGATTTCTTCACTAATAATATCTCTCAAGTGTTTCCCCAAACTCATAGAAAACTCTCACAGTCATTAAATATTTTCTCTTTGAGTTTATTTATGCTCTCTCTGATTTTTTCTAATTTTTGCCTTGTTCTTCGATGCATGAACTCCTCCATATTTATATATGAAACAAGATTTCCTTTCTCTAAATTATGCCATAATTTAAGTCACAAATTAGGCCACTAATTTGTTACTTTAGAGCTCCTTAAATTATGCTACAAATTAGGCCAATAACTTGTTACTTTAGAGTCAATATTCAACAAGTTATCTATACCAAAAGTCATGGATGTCGAGTACAAATCTGCGTATTCCCCACTTTTCATTTAAACTTCAACAAAATAGCAAAAGCACTCACACTGATCTACAATACCTTCATCACTATATTCTATTTTGGACACTCAAATGAATTGTCTCTAATTATGGATGACAAACTTATGCTACATTGACTCTTTATTTCCCATCAAGCAATGCATTGACATTTATTAGTGGAGATTAAAAAAAAGTGAAGAAAAATAGGTCTATCTAACAAGTAGATATGGCATGGAATCCTAAAAGAATTCATGTAATATAAAGACGGACAAAAGGAACTTGAGCTTGATAGTTGCTTCAAACATTCCTTACCTTGACATTGTTTCACATAAATTTAGCTAGAATACATTGAAAACACCATTGGAAAACCATAGAAAGACTCCCTTACATATTCCGGGGCTCGAAATTGACATACTCTTCAGAATTGATTTCTAGATTTTCTCAAACACATGGAGCAAAAGCAAAAGCCAACCCACCCAAAAGAAAGGGAAAAGTATAATGGTATTTATAGAGTACAAATAGAAGATACCTTAGGGAAAACTTGATCAAGCACCTGTATGGCACGCCGAGAGTTCCATCCATAGTATCCTCGCAAGACTATATCTGCCTATTATTAATAGACAACAACAGATGATACTGGTGAACAACTAGAATAGCATTAATGAGACCTATAATATCAAAATAAAGAAGCATCATGGTAAATCCCTTTGCGATTTACGAAGAAAAGATACTATGTAAGTTTCATGAAAGCACTATAAATGTTAACTTTTTGATATTGGGTTGTAATAGTTTAATTATACATTAATTATACAAAATGTATGCAAATAGATCCATATTTTTATAACAATTACTTCTTATATTTAATTTTAAGTATATTAATAGTTCTTACATTTAACCATAGGTATAATAGTGGTCCAAAATTAAGATTTGATTGACGATTTTAGCATTTGTTATAAACACAGGCAAAAAATGAAGAACAAAATTGTCTTTAAAATAATTAAATAAAAAATATTCACTTTATCATTATTAACAAAAAAAAATTTGTTTAACCCCAAAAAAAATGAAATCAAGAAAAACTGATAAAGAGTATCGAAAAAACCATAAGTAATCGAATCTGATTAAAGATGATGATTTTGCGAGAAACAATAGAGTAAGATAAATGGATTTTCGAGAAAAAATTTAAAATTTTTATCTCAAATTAGTGACGAGATAATCCACCAGTTAGAAATAATTTTAAAGACGAATTTACCTTCATTTTTTGCCTAATTACGTGTCATATATTAAAATTCTTAATTAAAATCTTAATTTTAAATTATTATTATATCTAAAATTAAATATATGCACTATTACTATAATGTTGTAAAATATGGGTTCAAATGCTTAACTTTTGTTAAATAAAGTATTTCTTGTAAATTTTTTATAATATATAAACAATATGAGTTCTAATATCTCAAAATGTTAACTTTTAAAGAATGTAAGTATGATATTACTTATAAACACGATATTCATGTCTTTTTTAATCAATATGACACTCTTTTTGTACAATAATCCTACTAAATTAACGAACACGTTGATTTTTCAGCAAACAAACAACATGGGGCATTGGGGAATGATCAAATACAATGAAAAAAGAAAAGGAAAATCACTCGAGGGCATGATCACATTTACTAAAGAAACAATTTAAACCTTAGGGTTCCTCCTTAATCTTTAATGGTAACAATGAGTTGATCGTGGGACGAAAGCTACATAATTTGAGTAATAAGTTGAAAAATGTTATGGTAATTTATCAAGTTCGTATATAAGACTGAGTTCTAAATTTATAATGAACCGAACATAAAGAGAGAGATAGAGACAAAGAGAGCACACTTTTCGAGCGTAAATATCGGAGAGAATGGCACCCCAACCGCCATTGCTGTAGCTTAGCTGAACTATAGAAGAGCCAAACAACACGAACTGCGGTCTCACTGGTCCCACCATCTCTATCTCTTCTTCACTCTTTCTCTCCGTAGTAACTAGTATTTGGATCTCTACCTACCTCTTTGGGAGACGCAAGTGGAGAAATCCAAATGCAAGTAATATTTGCCGGGAGAAACTTAACTGAGACTTTATAAATAAGAAAAAAATACTTTCATATTACTTTATTTATCCTAAAAAAAAACACTTAAATTCAGTGTTTATATTTTTATTTTAATACATAATTTTTATTGATTTTATTTTTTAATTACATTACATAAAAAATTATGATAATTTAAATAAATTATAAATGAAAAAATAATTATTTATCATTTTACAATATTTTTTTATAATAATATAATTAAATTATTATAAAAATAAATATATCATCTAAATAATATTTTTAAACTAAATATTTAGATATATATAATCACATTCCGAAAATTACAATTCGCGCTTTTTACTTTTCGCTTTCTTATGTTACTACAACAACTCATTACACGTGAATTGCACTAATAAAGAAATATCTATTTGGAAAGTTTGAGATAAACGATAGACAGAATTTATTAGTTATTGTAATTTAATTTATTAATTATAAAAAAATAATAATTTAATCAATATGTTCAAACTTTAAGTATTTAAAAAATTATTTTTAACAAAAGAAAATTTAATATAAATATTTATTAAAATACCTTTTTAAAATGAATTTTTTTAGAAAATCGAAAAATATGAAGAAAAAAATAATAATATAAAATTAACTATTTAAACATATATTATTATTTTTCAAACTAACATTAAAAAAACTACTCAAGCTAAATAATCATTTCCAAAAAAAAAAAAAACCGTAATAAACATACCCGCCCGAAGAAGTATTTATTGGCGCCTGATAGACGGAACAGAATAATATCATATCAAAATAATAGGTACAAATAATAAAAAACTTAAAATAATATTTTGATTTTCATATATTTAAATTTATTTTTTAAATCATCGTTATTTATCACTTTATCTACTTTGGATTAGAGCGCTTTATAATGTTCTATTTAGGTGGGTAGGTACTTGCTATTTTTCAAGACGACGTTAGTCCATGAAAAGCAGGCCAACAACAAACTGTTTTTTCTATGAACCCTATTTTTCTATGAAACTACCCCATGTAATATACTGGTTACAAGTGTGAATTGAGATAGTACCACTAATTAATCTACAGTATAATCATGATTGATTATGTAACATAACTTTTCCTAAATTGGGATGATAATAAAATATATATTTTATTTATTTTAAATGAATTTAAATAATAAGTAAAATTATAAAAATAATAAAAAATAAATTATTTATTTATTTATTTAAATTTATAAGTTGGTTTTTGAAGAAATAAGTTCATTAAAACTGCTTTAAATGAACTGTGAAGAAGTTATTCTAATTCTCTAATGATAGTAAAACATGGTTTGTGGATGTTAGCATGCCCACGTTTGATGAAAAGCCAAAACTTTCACAGCAAATTAATCTGTCCATTGAATAAAAAAGGGTGTGCTAAATTGATATTGTTTCCCAATTTTTGCATATGAAGATAATGAATACAAGTAACAAATGCTTATGTATCTTTTTAAATAGAATAAAAAAAAATAAGCAGAAAATATTCAGAGGAGAGTGAGTCAGAACATTAAAGCGAATAGTAATGTGTAGTGGATATAGAGTACAAAAATAGGAACGAGGGGTCTGCCTTTGTTTCTAAGTTTATGAATAATTGAAATATGAGTACGGTGGTGGTATTGGTAATCAATTCGTAGAACAAACAAACACCTACCATACTTAATGCCCTGCTCTGTAGACTGGTTCACGATTGAGACTCGTCAAATTGGCTAATTCTTTAATGCAATTTTATTCATAAGTGAGACATGTTATTAATTTAAGTGGATGATTAAAATGGATGTAAATGTCTCATTCTATTATAATCTATTATTTAAGTTGATAATTTATGGCGGAAAAAATTTGTAAAAAAATTAAATATATATATATATATCGTTAAAATTTATAATAATAAAAATAATGTTTTAATAATATTTAATTGATTAATATTAATAAATATTTAAATAATATTAATTTAATTTAAAAAATATCTAATTAAATATGTTATTTTTTAATATATTATATTTTTTTGAAGAATTTTTAATTTCTTTTAAGGCTGTAAGATAAAGTCAAT
The DNA here is from genome assembly GCA_030763125.1 of Hippophae gyantsensis. Lineage (NCBI taxonomy): Eukaryota > Viridiplantae > Streptophyta > Magnoliopsida > Rosales > Elaeagnaceae > Hippophae > Hippophae gyantsensis. The sequence continues at coordinate 30,470,897 of CM061030.1, forward strand.
ATATGATTATAGTCAACCCGTATAAATTTTTAAAATAATTTTATTGAACAGCTTTCGTCTAAAATTATTTATTTGTAATAAATATATAAAATATAATTTTGCTCAGGAAAGATAAATTTTTTATATATAAATAATATAATATATTTTTTCTTTTGTAGAATTATAAAAATAAATACATTATATTTTAAGTATTTTTTTTTAAATTATATCTTGATAACTCTTTTTACAGTGCCATTTTCTTATACAAAAGCATGAACTAATTATATAAATTTTAAAGGGTTTAGACTACATCCATGATCCTATATTTTATTAGATTTGATATTTTTCCCTTTTAAACTTTTTTTTATAATATTACATTAATTATATTTTTTAAATTAATTAAATTATATTGTAGTAATTAGAATTAACATGTTAAAAGACTTATTTTTTTTAATTTGTTTAATTCCTTATCTTTTAAAATTTAACATATTTAATCTATTATTTTTAAATATAGATTAAAATTATTAAATTTAAAAATATATTTCATTAATAAACATGAAAGATACAATATATACCAAAACATATACATAAATATACCAATAATCAAATTTAATAAATAAAACTAAAAAATCACATAGAAAAAAATATAAACTTTCATCGTTCACGCTATTTAAAGTTTTACCAACTATTTGATTATTTTAATTAATATATTGAATATTTTTTATAAACAATTAAATATTAATATCATATTACCCGAAAAGATTTGACATAATAAATCTAGATGAGATCTTGATTTATGACAAAACAAAAGCAAAATAACGAAATTACATGAGAATAATATTTGTTGATGTTGATTTTTATCAACATCAATGATTGGGTGTATCTCTGATTCTTGTGTACCTGGTAACAGAGAATGTATAATTATAATCTTAGACCACTACAGGATGTGATGGTATTTGGCCTTTCGATGCTTAAATAAGTCTAAATAGTGAGAAAAATGAGGAAATTATTGTCTTTTCTTATGATGTAGAGAGATATTTAGGGATCAACATCAATGATTGGGTGTATCTCTGATTCTTGTGTACCTGATAACAGAGAATGTATAATTATAATCTTAGACCACTACAGGATGTGATGGTATTTGGCCTTTCGATGCTTAAATAAGTCTAAATAGTGAGAAAAATGAGGAAATTATTGTCTTTTCTTATGATGTAGAGAGATATTTAGGGAGAGAAAGTATAGATTTTAATTCTTCTAGTTATCTTCAATTATGAAACTCTGTCAAGTTTTAAAGTTAAAAAGTTATGTTTTAATATTGAATAACAATGACTATTTATAGGAAAGAATATACCTCTCATGACTATTATCTATAGTGATAAACTTATCTTTAAATATCATAATTTTATCTAGTTAATTGTCTAATAGTTAGATAATTAAGAGTTTGAATGTTGGTCATTTATCATGTTAGATATTAATTAATATTGATGTTTATATATTGACTCATTATTAACTGGATTAGCCTACGAGTTGCTTACTGACTAAGAACTCTCATATTATGTCACATGGCGTAAACTATTTTATACTGAATATCAACCCCTTGACTTACTAGACTTGGGTATATGGTCTACGAGGTCTATTTTACCATTCAATCACCATTTAGGTTCACTATTTTCTGAACTTCATTAATGATGTCAAGTCCATTTCTGCTTGGTCATTACTTGCACGTATGACCAATTTCTTATTTTTCCTGGGCACTTAAAATATGCATGATAATGTCCTGTTCTCAATGATTCTTATGGATTTTCAATCGAACTCCCGATTAGGGGTTATGTCATATTAAAATCGCCACTCAATGAGTTCACTTTCCTATTATTTGAGGGAGGACATGGATCCAAGTGTATGCGCTTTTAAGCGCATGGGTTATCCAATAGCATAGAACTCATGGATGGGTTCCTTGATGAAGGGATGAAATCTTACCTTATCCTTTATATAAAGAAAGCTCCCCTTCTTACTTTTTCATTCCACTTTTTCAAGCTCACTTTTGAGAGAGAGAGAGTTGTTTCAATGTTTGATAAGCTTTTATTCTCTTCTCCTTTCTTTTTTATTTATTTATTTTCTTTCCAAGCACTTTGTAAAAACTATAGGATTGTTATTTTCCTACTATCCAAACACCTCGCACCTCACAATACATACACTTATTTTTTCTTATGTAAGCAGTGATAAATGATGGGATGATTGATGGATAGGATCATACTTTATCATCATGGGGATGATCAAGCATAGGTCAAGATGGGTCATGTGAAGTGGTCATCAAGTAAAGGATTGACAGAGGAGTAGAGGACCCATGTCTGGCCGACAATGGTATGTTCGGCCACCTATGGTGTGTTTAACCATAGTGTGTCTAACATGATCTGGCCACCAATGGTATGTCCAATCATGGTTCAATGACTCATGAAATATCTAACCATGGTCCAATCGGTCATAGGGTGTCCGACCATGGTGGTGGCTTAAGTCTACGTGGTGGTAGATCCGACTACGTGCCTATGTATATAGGAGTCGTTTGGATGCTTTTTCACTATAGACTAATTATTTTAGTGATAAAGACTTAGATTTTATCGTGGTTGGTATTCCTAAGTGTCAATTAGGTCCTCATGAAGAATAATGCACTCTCTTTTCTACAAACAATGTCTGCTCTTAGATGACAAATCCTTTATTGGACATAATTAGAGAGATCTTTAATATACCAGAATCAATAAGGTTGATACCTTAAGTTCTAGATATAAGTTGGAGTAACCCCATTTTGTGAAGGGTCACTTTATCGTTAGATCATCTCTTTGTTGGATTGAGATTACTCTTTCTACCTATAGTGCAAAAAAATGGTATTTGTTAATGCCACCCCATCCTAGTTTCTCCCAACTATTATCGAATACTATTATCTTGTTGGGTACTCTAGAAGGAATATAGATGTGAATTGTCCATGGAAAAGTTCACTTACTACTACTATTTACAACTTCAAGGTGACAATTATGGTTGATTTTATCTTAGATATTTTACTAACCACGTTTTGATTGAGAAGCTTCTAGACACCAATAAGGGGTAGCAGAACTCACTCTTCATGGTGAATGGAGATTTTGACTTGGATCTTTCGGGGCTCATCCTACGCCTACTCAGTAAGAGAAGAATGATAGGACACTCTAAGATTGAGCCTCACTATGATATGTTTTATTTGTTTCTAACATGTTCCTTTTGTTTGTAGTTTGTTGGTTGAAGGGTCATCCTTCCAATAAGTAAGTAGAGTTTATCACTTATCTCTACGGCATACCTGTGAAAGAGCGACATAGATAGACTCATACTTCCTAAGTGGATTGCTTATTAGGGTTTGGACCGTACAGTATGTTAATGAGAAAGTAGTGATCTTCTAGATCCTGAAAATGAGAATTGGCCTTTTCTCGTTACTTTGAGGGATTTATTTTGAACACTTAGTTGATAATTGTCTTTTTTGCAGCTATGAATTTTGATCTTCTAGTTGGTAGGAAAAATAGAAGCATGACAGCCTTCAGATTTCTTAAGGAGTCCAATCAAGAAAATGCCCCTTTTATAAACCAAGATGGTTCATAGGTCAAGAGGATTAAAAAGGAAAAGAGTCTTTACTTTTGGAATGATTGTTATTGGAACACCTCTTAAGATGATATGGTCCTATCAGTACCCATCAAGGTTCTGTCGATGCCAGTTGTAGATGGTACAAGTTCACGACCTACGGACTTGGATGTTCCTCATATGACCTCACTTATACCCTATACTCTTTCAAGCTTTCCAAAATCTTCAAAAGTTGGTGGTTCAAATTTACACAATCTTGTTGCTAAGGCCTAGACACTAGCCTCAAATTTGGACCATGTTATTAAGGTTTATGATAATTCAGAGGGTAGCTTGGCAGTTATAAAGGGTGAGCATTGTAAGCCAATTGAGGCTCAAGATGTTGCTAAGCTTGCCTTCTATGAGGCAGAGTGGGAGTTAGAAAAGGTTTAAGAGACATATTGTGTATCACAACTAGTTCATGCAACATAAACAGCAACATCAAAGGCTATCTTAGCAACTCAAGATACTGTTTTGACCCAAGAGAATGAGCTAACTCAAGTGTTATCTACCAGCCATCGTTCATCTCAACAGTAATTATGTAGGCTCAATGTTGAGATGGGGACATTTAAAGAAAGTGTCGTTGAAAAGTATAAAGATTCTAATGACTATACTTAGGATACGTTGGACGTGTGTGCTCACAATTTTGAAACCATGAAACGGTAGTTCTAGAGGGTATATCCTGACATAACTATTTCTACCATTATTTTTCCAAATTCAAAAGAGAAGGCTTTATGTCATGGTGTGATCACTTTTGACTAGGAGAAGGACCAGAATAGATTTGGCAATGATTGTCTAGAAGCAAATGAGGAGAAAGCTAACATATAAGATAATGGTGGAGATCAATAGGTTATCACTTTGTGTTCTTTTGATTTTAGTACCCACCAAAGTGTACGTACTTAGTGATTTTACTTTCTAATAGTAGACTCAATTTATATATATATATATATATATATAAATTGTTATCTTTTCACGTTTGAGTTATATACTTTACTTTTGTATTTTTGTAGTGACTCTTTGGCGAGATCCATCAATGATCTCGTCTATTTTGAGACGAATGGTGCTAATGAATTTTACCTATAATGATAAATTTATCTTTAAATATTAGATTTTATCTGCTTAATTATCTCATTTTTAGATAATTAAGAGTTTAAATGTCACTCGTTTATTATTTTAGACATTTAAATGATATTAATGTTTACTCAATATTGACGAGGCTAACCTACGAATTACTTATTGACTAAGATCTATCATGTTATGTCACATGCCATGAACTATTTTACAACCAATAATATCTTAGTAAATAAATTTTTATTTAAATAATGAGATAAAAACTATTCTATTAAAAATTTATTTTTTTACATCATAATATAAATTTGGGTTTATAATTAGGAAAAAAATTATTTAGTATATAAGTAGACAAATAATGTAATCATAATTTTATAATCTAGTAATAAGTGTAAATTATCATATACAAAAAAATTAAATATTAGTATCACAATACATGAGTTTAATAGTATTATTGTGTGTATTTTTTTATTAAAAAGTTGTGTTTTATTTTTTTGTATTATAATATAAATTTGATTTTATAAATATTAAAAAAAGCAAGATTAAGATGATAACATTATTGATTAACAATAACCATATCTTTTTATATATACCATAGAAAGAGAGGGAGAAATATTATTACCTATAAGTTTATTATATTTAAAATTCTATTTATTATAAATTTGTAATAAATTTAAGTGATGTGTAGAGTATTATTAAAAAATATAGTCGTATCAACGTAGTTATATCAAATGAAAAATTGATATAATTGTGATTGTGATATATAAAAATATTTTTATTATTTTTAATAAAAATAATATTTTAATATATTTATTTTTAGGTAATATAATATTAGTATGTTGTCTCTCTTTAAAATATCATTAAAGTTTATTCGAAACATTTAAGTTAAATTTTTAAGATTAAAATTAAGTTTTGTAAAGTTTTATTTTTTCCTCAAATTGTAAAAGTAAATAGGGTCAAATATAAATTTATTCAAGTTTTATGAAATAACAAAAAAAAAATTTTGAAAAATAATAATAACATCCCTTTTTGTCACTAAAAGAATATGATTGTCTACTTTATAAAATCAATAGATGTTTTTTTTTCTATTTTTGAAAATCGGTTTTCTGGTAATTTTTTCCAATAAATAATTATTTTTTTTAAATGGATAATTTATGATTTAAAACCATAAATAAATAAAAAATTAAATATAATTAAGAATATTCTTTTGAAAAAAGATGAATTATGACGTATTCGTGAATAAAAAATAATTTTTTAATATATATTTTTATTATTTTTAGTAAAAGAATATAAAACTTTTACAAAGTATCATTTATTTTTAAAAATTAACCTAAATAATCTAAATTCACTTAAATGATTATTTCAAAAAAGAGATAAAAGGATTTATAATGATATACTAAATAACTAATGCATTAAAATGTATTTTTGTTATGCTACCCTTAATCTTATTTGTTATACAAGTAGTGATACCTGAACCGAATCACGCTAATAAAATCAAATACAAAAAGAAGCGTTCAATGGTTCATAATACCGAAATCTATTTTCCTTTTCCAAAGAATATAAATTATTTTTGTTGCATCTATCAGCCGAGGAAATGGAGGTGGTTCAACAATGCAAAGGCGGTTGACATTTATTGGAACAACTACCCAAGACAATATGAATATCATGCGTAAACTATTTTTTTTATAATTCCAAATATGCAACCAACATTTTATAGTTAAAAGTACCTTTCGTTGTATTGAATTGAATTTAATATATATATATATATAAATTTAGTTAATAAAATTTAATTAAATTATAATCAAATTTATGGATACAATTTGATTAAATTATATACATAATAAGATATTCATCGTAATAAAATTTTAACAATTAAAATATAACAAGGTATATTTATAATTTCCCAAATACGTTTTAAAAACACATAATATATGATGAAATCGAACGTTATTTTTCTGTAAGAAAAAATTGATTAGCTATTCACGCAAAATAAAGTTTTACTATTAATGTAGTCAAAAAATCAAAAATACCCTCAAAGTTTAAAGAATCTTCAAAAATATTCTTAAGGTTTTAAAAAATTCAAAAATATCTTTGAAAACATAATGGAAGTTAAATTTAACAGTTATCAAAAATACCTCTAAAAAGTCTCAAAATGAAAGAAGAAAAAATAAATCAAGAAATAATAGACATAAAAACAGAAGATATTTCAGGATGTTTTTCACAATAAATGGTAATAAGTAAAAAGAAATTTAAAAAAATTCAAAAAGAAAATTTAAATCTTAAAGAATGAGATGGATTTAAAGACCCATCATTTTTATTAAGAAAATTATTCCCTAGAAAAAATATAATTTATTATGGCATAAATAATAAAGAAATGAATATTAAAATTACATATGCAAAAGGGAGATATAATATATCATTAATTGATAAAGAAACTATATTAAACAAATTATCAAAAATATCTCATAAAGATACAGAAAAAATTGGATATATTCATTTAAGAGGAATTCAAATATTAATAAAAACTCATTTTAGAGAAGGAATAGATACACCGATAAAAAATAACATTATTAGATAACAGAATAATAAATAGACAAGATGTCTTATTAGGAATGATCCATGGTAATTTAGGATACCAAAATCTAAAATTTACAACATACCCTAGATTTACTATAAATATACATGATAAAAATCTAAATTAAGTATTAAGTCTAGCTTATGAATTTGAAAGAGGAGATTTAATGAAAGAAGAAAATCATCCATTTTCAATACATTATCTAGTGACATATTCTTTAACAAATAGTCATAATAATTCAATATATGAACAAAATGAATTTATAAAAATAGATAAAACTTTTAAGAAACTTGAACAAATAATAAAACTAGAAATACTAACGGACTTTGAAATACCAGAAGAATGAAAATTAGATATCAAAGAAAAACTCTTAATAACAAGAAGAAATAGTAATGTTGTTAAAACTAATAGCATACCAAGATTTACTTTTATAGATCATGAAGGAGAAACTTCTAATCAAGAAGAAGTTAAAAAACTAGAAAATGAAGGCATTAGTTCATGATTGTATATTAGGAAAAAATAATGTTTAGAGATAAAATAACAAAAATATGTATTTAGAAATAAATTGAAGCCTAGTAGGTGTAACAAAAAATCAAGCAACATTATTTGAAACTATACAATTATTGACAGAGGAAATATATTTAGTCCAAGAATCAAACACAAAATATTTACAGGAAATAATAGATATACGAAGAGAATTACTAAAAGAAATAAAAGAATGTGGTTATAATAAACTACAACAAGATATGCATAAAGAATTTTCGGAACTAAGAAAAGATGTATATAACATACATAAGAATAATGAAATAATAGGTTATAAATATGATCCCTTAGAAGGATTAAAAGAAGAACCACCAAGGAGATCAGATTCTTTGATTCCTAAAAATGAGGAACAATCTAAAAATAAAAAGATAATTCCAATTTAATGGAATATAGGAAAGAATTAGAAAGAAAATTCATGGATCCTGAAAATAGAGATATAGGAACATTAGTCAGTTTATTGACATTAACCAATGAAGAAATAGAAGAACATTATAGTGGAAAACTTTGTACTAACAAAAAAGAAAATGATATGACAATAATCAGTGAAATTTATTCTAAACCAGCAAACATGACCTCAAAAGGTCATATGAAGCCAATTTCATTACTAGTCCCTTATCAGGAAGGAACATTTGACCCATATAAGGGGGAAAGAAATAGGCAAAGATTAGAACAACCTGATGCATATAGAAGAAGACAACCACCTAAAATGGAGGAAGGGTTGCATTGGGGAACTAGAAGTAGTATTCCACCAGAGTTTAAACTCCATGATAATTATAAATTAACTTCTAGATTTAGATTGTATAAGAGATAGGAAAAAAGCCTTAGATGAATGGTCTAGTGGGATGAGTGTACTCATACAAACTTCTCAAACTACCCAAACAAATCCTTCAACTTGTAGAGTGCTTATAACACATAAAATGAAAGGAAATGTAAAACTTTAGTTTTTAAACTTAACAGATCAACAACATTTATTAATGCAAGGAAATGATTCCACAGGAAGAGAATACTTGGATACAGTAATAAATGAAATATACAAAGAATTTATTGGAGAAAATAAAGGAAGGACTATCATTGAATCCAGTGAAAATGAAATCAATGAAGCTAAATGACATCTAACAAATATAGAAATTTGTAACATGTGTTATATAGATTATTTTATTTTCGAATATGAATTGTATTACCATAAATTACCACTCTCTATACAAACAACTTATACAGAAATGTTTTTTCAAAAATTACTTGGAACACTATATAAAACCTTAACAAAAAATTGGGAACAAAGGAATAAAGAAACTATACTAGATAC